>JARFIW010000124.1:705000-1410000 GCA_036346225.1 Platerodrilus igneus
AATCATCCTTTGTGGTGGACGGCTCCACCATGGTTACTATTACCTAAAGAGAATTGGCCTGCTCATATGGAACCAACTCTTACAGATCACACTCAGATGCACATTGAAAAAGAACTTTATCCCTTAATATACACGTTGCAGATCATTTCGTAGACTCGATGGTAAATCAATTTTCAGATTTGCGAAAAATATGCAGGATTCTGGTATATATTTGTCAGTTCATTCGTAACTTGAAAGTTCGTGCAAATTTGGATATTCGAAACTTAGAACAATTATTGGTCTCCCGAACAGTATGCACTTCATTTATTAATAAAACGGGTTCAAGAACAAGTTTTCAGTCAGGACATTGATATCATTCGAAAGGAAAACTTAGTAATAAACAACTTCGACCTCTCAGTCCTTTCCTTGACAGTGATGGGTTGTTAAGGGTGGGCGGCCGGTTGCGAAATGCAGACGTATCTTATGATACAAAATTTCCTTTGCTACTTCCTCGGTCACACCGGGTGACAGAGCTCATTATTCGAGATTGCCATACGAAATATTTACACCCTGGACTTAGAACTACTCATTTTTTGTTAGTACAAAATTTTTGGATTCTGTCTGCAAAAAGGGCTATTCAACAGTGCCTAAACTCTTGTATTCGATGTTTTCGTCAAAAACCTATTTCGCTATGCCCTCCTATGGGCGACTTGCCCCCCGCTAGACTTACTGCCGGTAAAGCGTTTCTACATACTGGGGTAGACTACGGTGGACCCTTTTCTATCACCATGAATCGTATTAGAGGTGCCAAATCATTGAAAGCTTATGTTTGTTTATTTGTTTGTCTTAGTACAAAAGCGATACATCTGGAGTTGGCATCAAACCTATCTAAAGAAGCCTTTATTGCAGCTTTACGGCGGTTTGTAGCACGCAGAGGTAAATGCTTGCAAATTCATAGTGACTGTGGAACAAATTTTATCGGAGCATCTCGGGAACTAATCGAATATATGAAGCAGTCATCTGAAACGGAAGGTATTCACTTTGTTTTAATCCTCCGTCGGCTCCTCACTTTGGGGAATGTGGGAAGCTGGGATAAAATCTGTAAAGTCCCATCTCAAGAAGGTGGTAGGCGAACAAATTCTCTCGTACGAAGAATTTAACACCATTTTTGCTCAAATTGAAGCCATATTAAACTCCAGACCTTTATGTCCAATGAGTAACGATCCCACTGATTTTTCATTCTTAAGTCCTGGTCATTTTCTGAACGTAGAACCAGTGTCTGTCATTCCCGACCCTAATGTCTTAGATCTGAAACTATCTTCTTTAAATCGTTGGCAACTGGTTCAACGTATTCAGCAATCATTTTGGAAACGGTGGCATTTGGAGTACCTGCACACTTCAACAGAAAACCAAATGGTTTTCTGCTAATTATTCGTTAATGGTGGGAACGTTGGTGTTGATTAAGGATACTCAAGTGTCTCCATTACAGTGGAAAATGGGACGTATACATACGTTGCATTATGGAAAGGACAATGTTTGTCGTGTGGCTACCGTGGCAACATTCCAGGGACTATTTAAAAGGCCCGTGGTAAAATTGTGCCCTCTCCCATTTCAGAGGCAACTTAGTATTATAGTTAGTATATTAGGGTAAGTTAACTTTTAAATTTACGATTATATATATATATTTTTTTTTTTTTGCTCGTTTAGACACACTTAGAAAATAAGTTCCTAATACTTATTTTGGTGGGCGGTATGTTAAGGCTTTATAAGTATTTTGGTTGTAGTGTAGTATGCCAATCACAATTAATTTAAGTCCTTAAACTATTCCCACCTAGAAACCCTCCATTATCCCTACCTTTAGTGCAACGACATAAAAGGGTTGGTAATGTACGAGTGGACGACAATTCAACTTCGTTCTCGCTTGGCTTTGGTTCGTGATTTAGTTCGGTGCATCGAGCATCAGTAATTAGCAACAATTAGTGAACATTATACATACAGTCCATAATTATCTGATAGCAGTGCAAGTACAATCAACCACTACAACCAGTGAAAGGTAGGTGATATATTCCTTTAAATTATCATTTCCTTTGTGTGATTGTAAATGCAAATTAACATTTTGATTAACAGGTAGAAATAAAAAGAACCGAATTTGTACCATCAAAAGAAACTTGATATATTGAAACTGCTTGAAAAACATCGAATGAAATCAAATCTGTTATGTTCAAGAATAAAATACCTTTTTGAATAAACAAAATCAATCATTATTTTTACACAATAAACAATGAGATTCAGTCAAAATTTTCCCAGGCAGAATTTCGTATAATTAATTGATTTAATTACAGGCAGTTTGACAGCAGTGTAGCTAAAGGTCAGAGTGTACCGTGATCAGTTGGTGCGATGTCGAAGTTTGAGCAAAGGGCAAACATTAAATTCGTGCGCATATTGAGGAAATGTGCTTCAGAGGCTTAGTTAGCTTTTCAACTAGTTTACAGTGACGATTCTTTAAAGAAAACAGCCGTTTACGAGTAGTTTTCAAAATTTCGGAGTGGACATGAATCGCTGGAAAACAAGAACCGCAGTGGAAGACCTTCAACCTCCAAAAATGAAAGAATTATTGAGCAAGTAAAACAGTTAATTATATCAGACCGAAAAATTACCGTCGAGAGTTGGCAGAAGAAGTAAGGATCTCTCATGAATCCATTGACTTGATCCTGCCAAATGATTTGAGGATAAAACGTGTCGATATAAAGTTTGTCGCGCGGCTGCTGAACCTGGATCAAATGGAAACTCGGCAATTGACTGAGGCAGAATCTTTTGAAAATAGCGCAGAGCACCCGTTGTTTCCTAAGATAATCGTTACTGGTAACGAGACCCGGACGTACGCTTACAACTCGGGTGCAAAGTTGCAGTCAGAATGGCACAGAACGTCTTATCCTTAATCAAAGAAATCACTTCATGTCAAATACAAAACAAAATGATGTTCGTTGCGTTTTTCGACAACAATCGTATATGGTGCACAATGAATTTGTACAACCTAGTCAAACTGTTGTCTGTGGTTTTTACGTGCAAGATTTGAAAGGACTGATACAGGCAATTCGAAGAAAACGTCTCATCAAATGGCTAGGAGGAGGGTCACTGCATCACGAAAATGCCCCCTCCCACACATCGATTGTTGTGCAGATATGGCTCGCAGAAAATAACATTCCATTCATCTACCAGCCTCCCTACTCACCGTTTTAGCACCATCTGATTTTTGGCTCTTTCCCAAAATCAAAACGGCCTTCAAAAATAACCGTTTTGGTACTATAAAAGTTATTAAAGCCAACGCGCGGTTGAATTTTGAAAAAACCACAAAAGGATTTCCATCGTTGTTTCCAACAATGACAGGAGCGGCGGACGAAGCGCGCGCGTATGTGTGTGTGTTTTGAAGCAACCTACACTGAAGGCGATTAAGTAAATGTGTACCTATATTGTGGTAATAAAGACTTAGAAAATTCCGGGATTTTTGTACTAACCGCCGTATAATAGATTTTGTACCCTCGTCGTTCCCTCCTAACTCATCCCAAACCCCCATCAGAAAACTTTAATAACTTTAGGAGTACAATTCATATTGTATCCAATAAAAGAATAAGCTTGCAAAAAAGTATTATACTTTCGAGGCTAGCGACAGTTCAAGATAGTTTTCGAGAAAACGGCGAGGGTACAAAATCTAAAACTCTATACTTTAGTACTACACATTATGCTGCTTCTAATGTATGAATCATCATTGATTCTGTTTATGCAAACTTTACTCTTGAATATAACAGATTTGAATTTCGAGGTTGTTTCAAGCAGTTTCGTTAAATACATTAAAGTTTTTTTGATGGTTAACCTTCAGTCCCTTTCATTTTTGTTTTATTCATTCTTTTTAATGTGGTCCTACTATCTTAATATTAAACCAGCAGTGCCAAAAGTTTTTTTTAAACGGCACACAATACAAAATTTTAATCGACGGTACAAATTAGTACAAAATGAATACTACATAATGCAATAAGTCGGAATTAATTCTGTTCAGTTGGTTTGGGCAGATTAATAAAGGACTTTTGTTATTCCTGGAGAGGCTAATTTTGCAGCTTTAAAAAAAGAATCTTTTGTTTCGTCAACTTGGACACAATGTTTTTAAAAAAATCCAAAGATATATTTATAAAGAATGGTTAACGGATAATGGTTGGAATACTAAAGATCAACATTGATTTTTAAATCAGTCTTTTCTAGTTTTCGTACAATTCTGTTTTAATGCTTTGAAACTGTTTGATTACGTTTTGAAAAAAGAAACATTTTTTGATAAGGGCAAATAAGAAAAGCGCAATTAAACTAGTTGATAAAGTCTATAAACATTGTCAATCTGATAAAAAAAATTAAGTTCGAGAACCAAACTGTTCTTAAGAAAAAAATAATAAATTTCAAACAAGAAATGTATTCAAAAGTTTGCTATTGAAAACGAATAACAAATGCCCTTAGATAGATGTGTAAATTACTTGAATGTTTTGGGGCACAGCAATTTGACAGTTTTCAAGAGTCTAAAAATCTGATATACAATTAATCAGGTCTTGGTATCACCAAATCTTCCAAACTCCAAATAACTTTAACGTTATCAAAACTATATGAGATTAAAAATCAACCCACTACTATACGAAGATCAGCGAAACATGAAAATAGCAGTCAAATCTCGCTTTGCTGCAATCCACAACCTAATTTCTTAGTTTAGAAACCATCCCGGCAGTCTCTCTAAAAATGTAATGCTGTAACAAAATTTTTGCAGGTTTCCACATGGCATCAAAATTTTCGCAGGTTCTATGTGGCATCAAAATTTTTACACAAACACTGAATTCATGCACCTAACAAGTAGATCGCAAACTATAAAAATTTTGTGGAACTTTGGTAAATTTTCATTTTTTTTAGACAAAAACTTTCTGTCGCTATTGCCTCAAATTTAAACAAAAATATGAATGATGGGATTAAATTGTCCCATTCCCTCTTAGCTGTCGTAGTTAGTAATAAATCTTTTTAAAGTAACACTGCACATCATTCACGTTCTAACATTTTAGATTTTGTCCAAAAACTCTAGAAATCTTTTGGAAGTATTAAAAATTTTAGAATTAAAGATAAACAAATTTCTGGTAAGTTTAGGTTTTTGCTATTTTTGAATTTTATCCTAAAATACACTTATTGAGTGAATTGTTGTTAGTTTTAAAGAAACAGTTTATAAAATGACTACAGATAACAACTGCGGTAGTGCCATAAAAAACTTGAATTGAAAAAATTCATAAATAAGTTAAACCATAAATGGTAGTAAACTATATTCAAATAAGTCAAGGCATTTCTTTATAATGCTAACAAAAGCCTCTAATTTAACAAAAAACTAAGCGTATTCTTCATAATTTTCAAATTATTTAATAATGTTCTAAAATTAAAGAGGAATTTTACAAAGTTTGGAATTTTTTGTTTTTTGAATTTATTCCAATATAATTTGTCTTAGAGATTTTTGTTGTAATAGTTTAAACAGTACATGAAGGTAATAAACTATAAATTTAAAATAACAATTCTAGGTTTAAGAAACAAAATAGATTCATAAAAATATTAGAATACGTAGATCACATTTTTTGGATATTTTTATCAGAAACTAATAATGTTCAAATTTAGAATATCTTAAGTTTGAAAACATCTCAAATAATATAATAAGATGTCGTAAATATGTAATTCATGGGTTTATGTTAAATCAGAAATACAAGGCAGATAGGGTAATTTCAGGAGAACAAAACGATGAGGCAAAAGAGAGAAAATTACTTTTATCGTGTTAAAATATTTTTTTAATACAATATTTGTCTCCTTTAAATACACATTTGGTTTCTATAAAGTCTAAGTATTTTAACAATATCTGTGGAAATGGAATACATTTTTTTATAGAACTTTGCTTCTTTGGAGCATTTCTGTCAGTTGTTATTTTATACTGAAGAGGGAAAATTGTGAGATAGTTTTTGGAGCAATTTAGAACAAGAACAGGAGAATTGTAAAACTGGGATAACTTATTTTATTCACTGATTGATCTAAACTTCTTTCCCGTTTTTCGATTGAGGTAAAGTTACAATGACATATTACGTTAAAAATTTTAAAAGTTGTTTCGTATTTCAAAATAATACGGGATTATAAAAGCAGAACCTAATCTTCAAGATAAATTTCAAAGTTGGTTGTAGAAATGAAGGAAGGCATTTTGAGAATTACTTCAAAACATAGTATTCTAAAACTCAGTAAGTGTGTTTAAGACAAGAGATTAAAAAGGAAAGAACAAAAAACACTATATCTCGACTAAGAAAAAAACTTTTGAAACATATAAAGATGGTTAGAAATTTTGTTAAATTTAACGACATCAAATCTGGTCGTGACTGGTGCAGTGATCTTTGTAAGAGAAATGGTTTAAAGCTGAAGAATATAGGAATTTTAAAACAGTCTAGACGCAAAAACATCATTAAAGACACCTTATAGTATTTGGAACTTAGATAAAATTGGTTATTCATAAGATCAAAAGAAGTAAATAGATGTAACCTTAATCATAAAAAAATTCGCCATACGATAAGAACGTTTTCGTAATCGCTTGTTGTTCAGTTACTGTCGATATCATGCCTTCATGCTATAAATTAGAAGATAACAATGACCGAACTTCCGTTTCACACAACTGATCGTTTTCAACCAGTTAATAAAAATAGTTTCTGCTGTCTAAAAAATGTTTGGAATAAAAAACTAAAAGAAGAAATGGCAAAGAATAACGCACTAAGAATTTGCGACAAATTTATAGAACCTTAAAAGATATATACATTTTTTAAGATGTATAAAAAGGATTTGAAAGCACCACTATCAGCCCTGTAAGCAGAGATAAGTATTAAAAAAAAACGATCTATTACAACTTGGAAAATGTACTAGAGCAAACCAATCAAATGACAAAGATCTGTAAACTAATTTTCAAGTTGAAATAGCACTCTGATTATAACGTGAAACTTGAACCTTGTCCAATCAGTAGAAGAACTGCTTACTAACGACCCAATAGCGCCGAATCATATATGTTTAACCGGTACCTCACAATTTATAAATTTTACACCCCGTCGTTCATTTGAAAAATTTGTTAAAATTAAGAAGCTTCTTGTCGTAGTAAAAATGAAGCAAAAAATGGATTCAGCCACAAAAGTTATAGCAGCAAAAGTATTTTTTTAGAAGAAATATAAAAAAGTACAAAAGAAAAAAATTTAAAAAAAAATTAAAACAAAGTAAAACTTAAAAAATCTGAAAATAAACAGATATGTTAAAGAATCTAGAAAGACCTAAAGAAGACAAAAAAGAACTTTTAATTCGTTTGGAATCGAAGAATCTAGCGAAAGTTAGAATGAACGTATTTCGAGTAATACATGGGAAGAAATTTAGCATCACCTCTGGCCGTCCAACACTATATCTATACATAATATTAATACAAGATAATTGAATTTTATATTAGTTGGATTTCAAAACTTTTGTAACAAACAAATAGAGAACTGCCTCAGATACGTTGTTACTGATCAGGGAATCTATGTATACAATGCAAAAACAACTTGATGACAAAGACATGTACTGTAAGTTACACGGACATAGTTATAAAACTGGAAAGCGCCAGTCTTTGGTGTCAGAGCCTTTAACCACAGAAACACGTGAAAGAAAATGCAGCACGTTTTTAAAAAAACGAACAGAATATAATACATAATTAAATTTTATAAATTCGCTAATTATTTAAGCTTCAAACTAAAAGTAATTTTTTCAGCTAATCCTTTTTGTCATATACCGAGCAATTATATTATTAATAAACTTTTTAATTCTCAATTTTGCGATCCGTTGAAATATGTTGTTTTTTAGCAAAAAATTTGTCCCTCAACAGTTCCCATATAATTATATATATATATATATATATATATATATATATATATATATATATATATACACACACACACACACACATTCTTTATGAAGAATTGTCTAAACAAACTTGTAACAGTTTTATGTTTTATTCATTTTAGTACCTGTGAAAAAGAATTAAATATATTCGAAAATTTAGGCAAAAAAGAACATTATTATATTTGGTAAACATCTGTTAAATGTTTTTTTTTATTGCTTACTAAATGTATATAATTCCTGCTAGATTTAGGTCGGCAGAATTGAAGATTCTTTTTTTTATAAACTCTAGCTTTCGGATATTTATTTTTCCATTATCAAAAGTATTAAGTGAAACTACATACAATTAATCGATAATAATATTGTACATGGTAGTATAAGAGTATGGTATAGTTAAATTTAAAGATAAAAATAAAAACATCAATAACTATAGCATCGAAAAAGTTAATACAATACATCGCAATAAAAAATGTTTACTTTTTTCGGAGCTGTAGTTATTACTATTTTTAATTTTATCTTTTAATTTAACTAAACCATACCACCTTGTACACCATGATTAGGCGTCCAATTATATGTAATCTCACTCTATACTTTTGATAATGGAAAAATAAATTTCCAAAAGTTTCAGTTTATAAAAAAGAAAATTCTCCAACTCTGTTTATCTAAAACATTTAGAAACCTGTACTGATATAATTTCAAGCATATTTTTAGTTTATTTTATAAAAAAAAAGCTTAATGCCAAATGTGTATTGAACAAAAAAGAAATGTACTAACAAAAATGTGTGTTGCATGTTTTTTTATCCAAAAAAGATGTTTGACAAAATGGAAATCTTACATTTGAAGATTTGATAAAACACTTTTCATTCAAAAGAAGTAGGTTGTGTATGAAAATTGCACCAACTAAAATCTGTAAAGCGCAATTTGTAAAGACAGAAAAAAATTCCGCAATCAAAAATTAAAATGATAATTTCTTCACAATCTAACTGCATCTTTTGACCTTGTTTAAAGATTAAGAGAGAACAAAGAAATTTTTTAGCTTTGAAAGGTATTTTGGGGGTAAACTATTGGGTGTAAGTTAAAAACAATATGAAATAAAATATGAGAAAATGGCTTAAGAAGGTGGGATTTAAAAAGCAAATACGTAAGTTTTATCATTGGAGTATCCTGTACAATTTAAAAATCTGATATATAATATAAACATTTATTTTTATACTCTATTTTTAACTGAGATTCTGAGGTATTGTAGTTATTGCCGTACGTTCTATTAATTAAATCTGAAAAAATAATATTTACAACAATATTATTAAAATATATAGGTTTGGGTGCCCAAAATGTGTTCTATAAGTACATATACACAATAATTATTATAAAGGTACCTTGGGTAAGAGCACGAGGAGGCGTTTATTCAACGGACGGCGGTTATTTTAGCAACGTGTGGTTTTCGAGCGTGTGTTTCACAGTGTTTTAGCATGTGGTCTTTACGTATAAAGCCTTTTCCGCAGGTGTCGCAAGCATATGGTTTTTGGCCCGTGTGCAGGCACATGTGACGTCGCAGGTCTGTTTTGTGATTGAATTGTTTAGGGCATAAATCGCACTTATAGGGTTTATCCCCTGCATGCTTTGAAGTGTGCTCCTGAAATTGCATTTCACAAGAAAATCGTTTACCACATCGCGTACATTTAAATGGTTTGTCACCACTGTGAAACGTTTTATTATGTTGCGTTAGATAACACGCACGATTGAACATCTTATCGCAGTCGAAACATTTATGCAAACCCGGTCTTTTAACCTGTACAGTGGAAGAAATTAAAGGACTACCTGCACACTCCTCGTAGTCGTGTTTAATGTGAGCTTTTGGTGATGTAGGTTCAATTTTTATTAGTATCATGTGGGTATCATCTTCGACGTACGACTGAAACTCTGATTGATTATTGTTATTGTGATTTGGTGGTGAATATGGGATTTCATCCGCCTCCAAGAATTTTTCTGCCTCTTGCTTATATATAATTTGCCGAGAATCTACGGCTTCAAATGTGTCGCCATAAAACGCATACGGGGCCGTTGCCGTACCCCCGCCCCCCACGTTACCGTTTCCGTAACTTATAAGCAATCCACCACGATGCGACTGAATTTGCGCAAAACTAGGTAGTGATTGCTGTCTTACAGAAATCATATTACCAGTTGTAGTACTGGGGTTGTTGGTAACCATAACTTGCATAACGTGGGGGGCCGACGCGTTTGGGTACATCTGAAAATGACTGCTGTCCATGTGCATCATGGGTGACATGTTGAACCCCGGGGTAGAAAATGGGCTGTTGGGCGCCGTGGGTATTGATAGCAGGCCCCTCGTGTCTAGATTGGAAGCGACAGAGGGACCTGCTTCCCCGTTTGGGGGACTCCCGTTAGATAAATTTGATATACTATTATGTCCCATCGCTGATAAATTAGGCGGAGCTTGCCTGTCATAAGGACCATTTGGCGGTTGCTGCAATAGTACAGCAGTTCGTTCATCTTCGCGGGAATCATCTAAGGGATCTGAAGGCGATGTTTCGCCACCTGCTCGATTTGAACAGGAATCGCGCCCTGGATGATGATGTGCGCTAATAGGTAACGCAGCTGGATCTGGCTGCCCACTAGATTTAACAGCATTTTTATGAAGAGTTGTATTATAATGACGTTTTAAATGCCCTGAACTAGTAAACCACTTGTTGCAAGCTGTACAGTTATAAGTTTTAGGTCTGCGAGCTTCATTAGATTTCCAATTTGTACCTTTTGAACCCGAAGACGATTGATTACTTACGGCAGCCGTATTAGGAATATTAGGAACCTGCGTGCTGGTTATAACTGATGTAGGAGCTTCAAACGAGCGATAATTTGCGGTATCTTGCGTTGATGTGGTAACAACGCCGTTTGAAGGTGATGGCATAAAATCAGGAGCGACGGTTGCCATTTGTTGAAGTCCGTTTAAGTACTGCATATTATTGCGCTGACTTTGTGGCCATGATAACATTGCAGAAACCGAATGAGGATTATGATGCCCGTTTATATCACCGTTTTGACTTTTCTCATCTTCCGGAAATACGTGATGTACCTTATGAGAATCTAAATCTAAAATTTCACTTTGCGCATTGTCCTCCGTTTTAATAACTACTTCGCTAAATAAAAAGTGCTGATGATTTTGTTGGTGCTGATACGGCGTTGGAGGATGAGCTACGTTTAAATGTTCAATTAATTGTGCTGCTGATTCGCATACACATCCACATTTATCGCATTGTTTCGGACTAGGGGATGGAGTCGGTTGTGGTGGATATGCTGGACTAGATGAAGTAACCTGAGATTGTGATGAATTATTACGATCGTATGAAGCGTAAGGGTGGTAACGAAAGGAATGCGGTGGTAGTTTATGATGTACGCTAGGATAATCTTGAGAATAATTTTCCATACTAAAATACTGATTATCATAAGTTGCATAGCCTTGCTGATAATGCGGAGAAGTCCGCTCTTGTTTAATATTAACTTGATAAGTTTGAAAACTAGGTGAAAATGCAGAATTATCAGGTGTTTGAAAAGGAGAAGCACTGCTATGGTAACTTTGAGGTGTAGAAGCATGTCCGAAATTAGAAATTTCAGGGGTTGTTCTACTACCGCCACCGCTAACATAATCAGGACTTTTTTTTAA
Organism: Platerodrilus igneus; assembly: GCA_036346225.1. Lineage (NCBI taxonomy): Eukaryota > Metazoa > Arthropoda > Insecta > Coleoptera > Lycidae > Platerodrilus > Platerodrilus igneus. Next base: position 716,609 of record JARFIW010000124.1, read on the forward strand.
CAGAGAATCAGAACTATCAGCAGCAGCTGAAATTGTATTAGCTATAAACTCACGTTTTATTACAGTGACGCCTTTGGTGTTGTTGTTGGTTTCTTCAGAATGTCCAGAAGTCGCCTGTGTTGCCCATTTATTCAGCAAATTTTCTTTGTGGTATTGCAGGTGAACTTCCAATGATTCAGCTGAATTTAAATAAAGACCACATTCTTTACAATGATGAGGGCTGTTGTTCCCACGAAAATTTTGTTGAACACCGCTATTGCTTGCCATTGCACTTCACTAAAGTTTCTATTACGAAATAAAATAATAAAGTTTTAAACTAAAAAATACAACGGATACTCTTTTAATATCATTACATGTCCAATGGTTTAGTATCTTCCGGCGGTTTAAAATTTATAGTAAATAAATAGAGCACGCGAAACAATTTCGATGGCATCACTTCGTTTCGTCGTTTTTAAAATAAAATTAAAATGTTAAAAAAAAATAAAAACAGCGATTTGTAAAACAGTTTAGCCCATTGTTAATTTTATTTAAACCCTTTCAGGTAACGACTATGCTTACGATTTCTATTCATTACGAAAACTGTCAATTCTATACGATTGCAGAACACTACCACGAACACAGTCGAGCACCGACTGGGTGCTTTGTACCTACTCTTGAATTTGGTCCACGACAGTGTAATGCGTGTTTCGCGAACTCGCATAGGCCAGTTGCCCAAGATACGACCAATCGGACGGCCTGTTTTAATGCGTTAGGGGTTGGTAGGGGGTAACATGCTGCATTTTTAAACATTCGGCTTGTAGCTTGGATTTTCGGTAATAAACCTAGTCCATTTCCATCAAAAACCAGATCCTATATGAGATTAGATAATGAGGTGCAGATAGCGTTAAAATGAAAGGAAACTGTGAGATACAAACACGCCGCGACGCGCAAATGAAAATGAAAATATTTCAGTCTTATGCTATAATTCAGTAGGAAAAGCTTTCGTGTATGAATAAGTATGTGAATTATTATTTACAAGTACAAGGTTATAGAAAACCGGTCTTCAAAGTGGTTTTAAGATGAGACGAGAAATTAAATTGAGCAATTCGTAGTTTAAATCAGAACTTTTGTTTATTGTTTCCTGTAAAAACAGGTGTGAGCCCTTCAAATCTACAATCAAACAGAACCTTTTTAAGGTTATACCAATGGAGATTTAATGATTTAAAATTACCTTGAATTTGAACCTTAATATTTATTAAATCTTCTCATACATAATTAAATTTATTACTTCAGAATTCTGTAAAACTAGGTTACAATGTTATTCAAAACCCCTAGAAATCACAAATTTTGCGTTATGCGTTCTATTTTCATAAATTCACTAACGTTATTAAACAAAAACGAATACGCTTCAATCTGTACAGCGTTACCATCAATTTATACAGGGTGTCCACAAGCTCACTGGATAAAATTTCAGGATGTGGTAGAGGTGGTCATTCTCTACCAAAATAACCATATATGGTGTAATTCAATTGTTTACGGTTTCAAAGTTATTTTAATGTATGCGTTTCTCTAATTGAAAAATCGTGCCTAACTATCGATTATTAATTATCAAAAATAGAATACTGCTTTTTTTAACGTAATTTTGTTTTGCGGTGTAGATGAAGGTTGCATCTTTCATAAATGACAGCTATTGCAACAATCGCCTATTATCACGAAAGAAAATCGAAGTTGTCGACGTCGCTTTAGTTTTATGAAACATACTTCCTGTTATTTGCATCGAAATTACTCAAAAAAGTACCTCTTACCAAAAAGTGCACACCTATCTAAAAATATCTTTGATTTATCACATTTCTTTAGAAGTATAACTCACAAGGTGTAAAGTTTAATAACTAAGAAAATATTTGTCTTTAATTGTACTAACAACATTTTTATTTAAAGATTCAACTAACCATTCCGTTATAGTCCATTCGCTTTAACTTTAGGATGACGTCAAATGAAGTAATGAAGTGTTGACAACTGTATACTAATGTACGAAGGCGTAGAAGGGCCACAAAAAGATCGCTCTACTTATTCTAGTTAAATTTCGACTACGATCTCAAAATTTAATTAAATTTCGACTTCGATGTCGAAATTTAGTTAAATTTCGACTTCCATCTCGAAATTTAATTAAATTTCGACTTCGATCTCGAAATTTAGTTAAATTTCAACTTCGATCTCGAAATTTAGTTAAATTTCGACTTCGATCTCGAAATTTAGTTAAATTTCGACATTGATGTCGAAATTTAGTTAAATTTCGGCTTCCATCTAAAAATTTAATTAAATTTTGACTTTGATTTCGAAATTTAGTTAAATTTCGACTTCGATCTCGAAATTTAGTTAAATTTCGACTACGATCTCGAAATTTAGTTAAATTTCGACTTCCATCTCGAAATTTAATCAAATTTCGACTTCGATCTCGAAATTTAGTTAAATTTCAACTTCGATCTCGAAATTTAGTTAAATTTCGACTTCGATCCCAAAATTTAGTTAAATTTCGACTTTGATGTCGAAATTTAGTTAAATTTCGACTTCCATCTCAAAATTTAATTAAATTTTGACTTCGATTTTGAAATTTAGTTAAATTTCGTCTTCGATCTTGAAATTTAGTTAAATTTCGACTTCGGTCTCGAAATTTAGTTAAATTTCGACTTCGATCTCGAAATTTAGTTTAATTTTAACTTCGATCTCGAAATTTAGTTAAATTTCGACTTCGATCTCGAAATTTAGTTAAATTTCGACTTTGATGTCGAAATTTAGTTAAATTTCGACTTCAATCTCGAAATTTCGTTAGAATTCGACTTCCATCTCGAAATTTAATTAAATTTCGACTTCGATCTCGAAATTTAGTTAAATTTCAACTTCGATCTCGAAATTTAGTTAAATTTCGACTTCGATCTCGAAATTTAATTAAATTTCGATTTCCATCTCGAAATTTAATTAAATTTCGACTCTGATCTTGAAATTTAGTTAAATTTCAACTTCGTGTCGAAATTTAGTTAAATTGTGACTATGATCTCGAAATATATTAAATTTCGACTTCGATGTCGAAATTTAGTTAAATTTTGGAGCATTTTTCCTCAACAGTCTTAGATAATAATCTTATAAATCACCGCCGACACCATATTGACTCCGCTCGATTAGTTTCTATTGGGTTATTTACTTAACCGATAAATTTGGACGAGTTAATAGAACACTATGAAAGAACTACGATGTATACCTGTGGACGTTCACAGACCGCATTGGTCATTGTTAGGCCATCAACGGCTCCCAATTCGAGCATTTTCTGTAATTATTTGATATTTGTTTTCAATTTCTAGTAGATGTTTGTGTATAGTATAAATTCTATTTTCTGGAAATTTTCCTTATATAGCTCATATTCATATTTACTTCAATGTAAGTAGAAAAAAAATAGTCTTCTCAAATCCATAATAAAAATGGTGGTTGTTATTTTAGAAAAATATAGATGACGTCATAACTCTATCAAATATGACCGAAACAATGAAATAACATCAATAAATGACAATCTCTATAAATCGTTTGACATATCTTTGTAATTTTTTAATAATTTTTAGGGTTCCGTACCTTATAAGGTATAACGGAACCTTTATAAGATCACTCTCGTGTCCGTCCGTTCGTCTGTCACAAAGGTTTTTCTCGAAAACTATGTAACGTAGGAATTTGAAATTTGGCACAGAGCTAGGTTTTTATGGAGCGCACATATATCGACAGTCAGTAAATAGAAAAAAAATATTTTTAGATTAAATGGAGGGGGTTAACTCGGTCAAAAAAAAAGTTTTAATAAATATATCGTGTGAGGTATCACTTGAAAGAGGATTGTAAAAGCCTTCTAAAAATTTTTTTTTTATTTTCGGTCCAGTAGTCTTCATGATATAGCTCAAAATGTGCCAAAAATGACAGTTCCGCCCCCTCCCTTATTCTCCTACATTTCCAAAGCTAAAATTTTGATTTAAATAGGGATAGTAGCTATTGAGTCATAGATTATCGGAAAACTGCAGGTTTTTTTGGCAGTGTAATAGTTGCTGAAAAAAAATATCAGATATGATTGACAAAAATGCCAAACGTAATTGAAAGTTAGCTTTATGTATAGTTGTGTACACGATTTAAATTTGTAAATTTCCCAATTGTAGTCATTGGTCTCGGTGGCGTAATTGGTAAACGCATGGTTCCGGCAAAACCAGAATACAGGTTCAAATCCTGTCCAAGACCTTTTATTTTCCATCTTTCAATTACTAGCTCCATTTGAAATGATCATTTGGGCTTTGCATAAAAGTCTAGATTATTATTTAATCTTATTCACTATAATACGATAGTATTTATCAACTTGCCTTGTGTAATACACTACCTAAAATATTTAGATATTTAATACTGACTTGTATCCGCAATTTTGAGAGTAGCTTCCTGTATAAAACTGACATAAGTCAAAAATTTGATAATGTCAGATATGATTGACAAAAATGCCAAACGTAATTGAAAGTTAGGTTTATGTATAGTTGTGTACACGATTTAAATTTGTAAATTTCCCAATTATCGTCATCGGTCTCGGTGGCGTAATTAGTAAACGCATGGTTCCTGCAAAACCAGGATATAGGTTCTAGTCCTGTCCAAGACCCTATATTTTCCATCTTTCAATTACTAGCTCGATTTGAAATTATCATTTGAGCTTTGCATAAAAGCCTAGGTTATTATTTCATCTTATTCACTATAATACGATAGTATTTATCAACTTGCCTTGTGTAATAAACTACCTAAAATATTTATATATTTAATACTGGCTTATATCCGTAATTTTGAGCGTAGCTTCCTGTCTATAACTGACATAAGTCAAAAATTTGACAATGTCAGATATGATTGACAAAAATGCCAAATGTAATTGAAAGTTAGGTTTATGTATAGTTGTGTACACGATTTAAATTTGTAAATTTCCAAATTGTCGTCATCGATCTCGGTGGCGTAATTGGTAAACGAATGGTTCCGGCAAAACCAGGATACAGGTTCAAGTCCTGTCCAAGACCTTATATTTTCCATCTTTCAATTACTAGCTCGATTTGAAATGATCATTTGAGCTTTGCATAAAAGCCTAGGTTATTATTTCATCTTATTCACTATAATACGATAGTATTTATCAACTTGCCTTGTGTAATACACTACCTAAAATATTTAGATATTTAATACTGGCTTGTATCCGTAATTTTGAGAGTAGCTTCCTGTATAGAACTGACATAAGTCAAAAATTTGATAATGTCAGATTTGATTGACAAAAATGCCAAACGTAATTCAAAGTTAGGTTTATGTATAGTTGTGTACACGATTTAAATTTGTAAATTTCCCAATTGTCGTCATCGGTCTCGGTGGCGTAATTGGTAAACGCATGGTTCCGGCAAAACCAGGATACAGGTTCAAGTCCTGTCCAAGACCTTATATTTTCCATCTTTCAATTACTAGCTTGATTTGAAATGATCATTTTAGCTTTGCATAAAGGCCTAAGTTATTATTTCATCTTATTCACTATATATATATATATATATATATATATATATATATATATACTAGACAAGAAGAGGAAAATCAATTTCTCGACATGTCAATTTTTCAAATTGGTTATACGCGGGCTTATGTTTATCTTAGTTGAGACTTGAAACACAATCACGTAATCACATTTTGCACTAATATTTGATAGTTAATTTAAAACAGGAGTCTATAATTTATCATGCAATAACCACGCATTAAAACTAGATCACTCACGTGGTTATCAACCACGCAAAATTAACTAGGTTTCCTATAAAGCATCAACAAATGAACAGAATATTCTAATCTTAAGCCAATCTTTGATAAACCACACTTTTCCATATTAAAGCAAACACATATTGCAAACACCTTAACTTTTGTTGATCCCAAACCCACGTTTCATGATATCAAATTAAACATATTTCCAATCTATATGTTCGTTACTTATTTAAAAGGTGCATGTGTTTAAAACAGATTTCCAGATTATTAGAAAGTTTCTGAAGCAAATGTTTTAACAAACGACACGTTATAAACTTATTTAAACGAACCCATATTACAAGCATTTTTAACCTTTGATAACTAAAATAAATTTCAATACCTTGTAATAGGTTTTCTCGTTATCAAAATAGAATACATTCAAAATATTTAACTTTGTAATTGAATATTAAATAAGATTCTACAGGATGTTTAACCAAATGACCGTTTAAAAAATTGAAAGGGGAACAAACACGCTACTTAGCATGCAAAATAACCGTGGAAACAATAAGATATATAAAATGTAAATTACACATGAGCAAGATGATCTAGATACAAGGATTGAACCCTCCACCAGCAAAATTAAAAAGTCGAGGTAGGAGGGAGAAACAATAGACCAGGCGGTACACTAATAAGACAAGAAAAAAATTTGTTTCAGACAAAAAACTAAAAATAATTTATATTCAATTTATTGATGTCGATTCGTCAATGTGCCCTTGTATAAAAGAATATTGAAGCCGACACATTTAAAATATACTCGAAGGAAAAAGTTGAAATCCAACACAAAATTGGCAAGAGCGCAGAAATACTCTAGAAATACTAATAGAAATAGGGCATCAGTATTTTCAAAACTCGAATTGCCAGCGAAATCACAATTCTGGTAACTCGGCATAACGCAAAACCTACTGAAAATCGACAAGTTCCAGACAAAGAGCAATAAAACGAATGCAGCGCAAATTTTAATCAGGAGAAAACGGTGGATGTACAGAAAAATTCAGGCCAAACGTTAAGTAAAAATAGAGGTTTCCCAAATCCGGGACAAGCGAGAAAACTACGAAAGCAAAGAATGTAAAGAAAGCAGCCTGCACCGAGTACCGCAACAAAAAAAAAGGGGAAACAAAGAATTATAAAAATTTGTAAGAACTTACCGTGCTAACTAAAACGTCGTAAAGTGAGGTGGTTCACACAGAAAGAAAAATAAGAAATCTCAAGAAATGGATTTATTACAAACCTTTAGTTAACAAATATGGTATCAAAAGAAATATTTACATAACTTTATGTTAAAACATGATATAAAAGAAAACGTCAATTCGCATATAACTTAACATTCCTACATAAAATTTAAACAAATATGACCTCGAACAAACATGAAAAATTCCACGGCTCCTGCCTGCTTAAAAACTCGGCCTGATATTAGCTAAACGATGTCTGTTCAATCTGTTGGTCATATCTGCAACCACACTTTCCCATATTAAAACAAACACATATTGAAAGCATTTTAGCATTTGTTGATTCCAAACCCACGTTTCATGCTATCAAATTAAACACAATCCTAATCAAAATTTTCGTAACTTATCTAGAGATGCATGTGTTTAAAGCAGATTACCACTTTATTAGGTTTCTGAAGCAAATGTTTTAACAAACACGTTCTAAACTTCTTTCAGCGAACCCATATTACAAGCATTTTTAACCTTTGATATCCAAAATAAATATCCATACCTTGTAATAAATGCTAGGCTCTTAAATTTTCCCGTTATCAAAATAGAATACGTCCTAAGTATTTTACTTTGTAACTGAATAATTAATAAAATTCTACAGAATGCTTAGCCAACTGATCGTTTCAAAGATTGAAAGGGAAACAAATCCGCCACTAAGCATGCATAATAATCGTGGAAAAAACAGGAGATCTTCATCATCAACATCGATAGGTCTTCAGTCATGGAACTGGTTAGACGCGTACACTCATTGCTTTTTATTCTTAGCTAACCTACTCATTTCACTGAAATTTCCACTGTCTGCATCTTTCATTATCTGCGGGCATTATCCTGATCTAGGCCTACCTCTAACTCTTTTTGTCCTACCTTTGCTTGTTATATATCTCGCACTATTCCGCAAAAATTCTTTAGAACATATCCTACCCTTCTATTTCTTCTATTTTTGTTTGTTTTCCACATATGCTTTCGACAATATTCGCTTTGTTTCTATGTTTGTCATCTTCGAACTTAGCCGCTACTCTTTCTTGTTAGATGCAGCTTGGTTGCTCTTCTATTGTTTTACATTTATATATCCTATTTCCCCGATATTCAGTTCTATGTAAAAGGGGTTAAGCAGCTTGGCGGCTATCCAATATGTCCCAACACATTTGGCGAATTAATAGTTTTCCAATATATCCTTTCGAACAAAGATAATCGTCTTGAAATTGGTTGGACGCGCACCTCCACTAATTTCTATTCTAAGCTAGTCTACAGGGTTCCCTGAAATTTGCACAGCCTAGACATAGCTCGTTTTCCCTTCTGTTGTTTCCTAATTATATGGCCTATTGTACCGCAATTCAGTAGTATGTGAAAGGGGTTACGCAGCCTGTGGCTAGCAATGATCCCCCAACATATTGACATTTGCCGAATTAATAGTTTTCCAGTAAATCCTTTCGCACAATTAACATTAGTTGAGAGTATTGCAAAACCAATACCTGTAGTTGCTTATAATAATTATCAGGTTTAAGTACAATTGTTTATTTTCGTCATTAGGTTTTCCCTCTTGGAACTGGTTGAACGTGTACCTACATTGATTTCTATTCTGAGCTAGTCTACACATTTCCCTGAAATTCCTACAGTCTACATCTTTAACTATCTGTGTACAATAGTCCAACCTAGGTCTACCTGTACCTCACGTTTCTCCTATATCTGCTTCTAATATATTCCACTCTATTTCCTCATGCCTTAGAATGTGGCCTATCATCCCATCTCTCCTATTTTCTACTGTTTTCCACATATTTCTTTCTTCCCCTACCATTTCTAGCATTTCTTTGTTGTTAACTTTGTCTGTCCGTGATATCTTTATCATACGTCTGTAGCACCACATTTCAAAAGCTTCTATCTTTTTCTTGTCCGCTTCTCCTACTGTCCAAGTTTCACAGCCGTACAGTGCTGTGCTCCTCACATGTTTTAAGCAATCCCTTCCATGTTTCTATGTTTGTTGTCTTTAAACACAATAGTTGCTTTTTCTTGCTAAATGTAGTACGACTTTGTGCTAAACGATTGTTTTATATCTTTTGCTCTTTTCCCATCTCGCGTTGTTTGGCTTCCTAGGTAGTAGAAATCCTTAACCTCTTTTAAGTTCTCGTTACCTATTTGTATTCTTGTTTTTGATTTATTTTCCCTTCCTTTGCATACTAATACTTTAGTTTTATTTTTGATAATTTACATACCGTATCTCTCTGTTAGAACTGTTTACATTTCATTAAGAGCAGCTTCTAACTATTCCTTGCTAGATGCTAAAACCGCTATATCATCTGCAAATCTAAGCATATCAATCTCTATCCCTGCATAGTAATTCCAAACGTCTTCCTGCATTTGACAGTATTCAATGCCTTTTCGATGTACAAGTTAAAAATTAATGGGGATAGGGCACATTCCTGTCTCACACTTTTCCTAATATTTACTGCTCTACGTTCCTGTTTTAATTCTACTGCCGCTGTTTGCTCTTTGTATAAGCTATGCATTATCCGTCTATACCTAAAACTCATTCCAATCTTTTTGAGTATTTCGAACATTTTTTTCCATTTTACATTGTCGAACGCTTTTTCCAGATCTACTAACTCTATATACACGATTTCGCCTTTTTCTATTGTTTTCTCCATTATCACCCTCAGAGCTAAAATAGCCGACTATGTTGCCATGTTTCGCCTAAACCCAAATTGATCTTCTTCTAATATTTCTTCAGCCCGTTTTTCCATTCGTCTTTGTACAATTCTAGTTAGTATTTTTGACACGTGTGCCGTCAAACTTATTGTTTGAAAATTTTCACATTTGTCCGCTCCTCTCTTTTTTGGTATAGTGACTATGATGCTACGTTTGAAATATTTCGGTATCTTGCCTGTCTCCTGCATATAGCTTACAAGTTGGTAGAGACGTTCTGTTACTGCTTGTCCTGCGGCTTTTAGAGTTTTTGCTTGTACCTTATCTGTACCCGGCGCCTTACCATTTTTCAGACCCTTCTTTATTGCTAATACAAACTCATCTCTAAGTAAGGAATATGCTTTTCAATGTGTGATTCCTGTTCTAATGCTGTTAGTTCCTTTCCTGTATATGAATTCTCTATAAATTTCTGCCATCTAACCACTATCTCTACATTTCCTATAATGATATTTCCTCTCTCGACCCTTATATTTTTGCTATACGGGTTTAATTCCCTAAAATTAATTCTAATTAGTTTATAAGCTTCGGCTGCCTTTCCTATTTCCATCCTAGTTTGTACCTCTTTGCACTTTTCGTCTATCCATTGTTCTTTAGTTTTCCTGTGTTTGCGAATAATTTCCCACTTTATGGCTTTTTATCTCTATTTTCCTGTTTCGTATGTTCTATTTTGTATTTTCGTCTTTTTTCTTATAATTCAGGATATCCTTTGTTATCCATGGTTTTTTATTTTCTTTTTGTGCTTATCTCAAAATTTTATCTGGCCGCCATGTCTAAGCTGAATTTAATGTTATTTCATTTTGTTTCTACTTCCTTAGTATCAGTAATATTTCCCGATATCTTTCGGCAATTCATTTGACATTTCTTCAAATTTTTCGCGAATATCATTATCTTTTAGTTTTTCAAAGTCTAAGAGGCTTTTTCGTTCCTTTTTTTTCAAGTTTTTAAATTTAAGAGCGGTCTTCACAATTACGATGTTGTGATTAGTATCTATATCTGCATCTGGGTAGCTTTTACAGTTTTTTACTTGATTCCTAAACCGTTGTCTAACAAGAATGTAATCTATTTGATATCTTCCTATATCCCCCGCCATCGTCTTCTAGAAGGAAGTTGAAATAATGTGTATGTAATGGTTAAATTTTTTTGTCGTAATTTTCTACCAACCTATTTCCCCTGTTGTTTCTCGTACTTAAACCAAAAACATATTTAAAATTGATGAATTTATAGCAATTCAATATTAGAAAGGCGGGGATCTACCCAAATAGAAAAATTTGTGTGTGGTCTACCTTTGATCTAATTCATATGCAAAGATCTAATGATAATACGTGTACAAAAATAAACAACTGCATTTAAAAGTATAGAAAAAGAGTATGAAAAGGTAAGGATCCTTACAATTACGCATATAGTAGCCTGTCGACGTAACTTAATTCTTTCACAAGTTTGATCTTTCTAAGCCATTTTCAAACGCCATTAGCATAGGTATAAAAAAATACATGATAATTCTATAATTCACAAATTACATAAAATTATTTTTGAATAACAAATCAATTTTTGATGTAATTTATTTTTAAACTGATGATTTGCAAGTCAAATTACGTTTCAAGTTTAAAATTAAACGAAAACATTAGCTGTAAATAACAAATTTACATCATTTTACAATTAGATACAACTAAAGTTTTATTGATGGTTTAAAAACAACAAATAATAAATGGAAATGGAAACAACAGGATCTGCCCAAATCATGCTTGAGGTGCGGATGGTCAGTGACGTTGTATGTATATCAAAGTGGACAAAAACCATAAATAAAATGATGGAAACTGATTTCCCAATTCTAAAATAAGGTGATAGTTCTTTGATAACATGTAATCAAGAAGTGCTGTTAATACTAGGGTTTAACACGCTAAGACCAGATGACCTTTAAATTATTCTCCCACAAAATCTAAACAGTTTCTTTGTGCAAATATGCCAGTTCTCATTCTACCTTTCCATTCAAGAGATGATACACATTTCAACAGGTTAAATAATTCTTACTTGCTGTTCTCTTTGAGCTAAGCATGATTCAACATTTTCTAATTCTTGTGCGCATTTCAAAGCAAACGTCTTGTAAATACATGGCTTTATATCATAGCTCATTAACAGTCCTACGACCTTGTAAAAGAATACTAGCACATGTCTAGTTTCCCACACGACAAGTAATTATTTAATGTGCAGGAATGCGACTATTAGTCACTTTTCTCGGATTCACTTCATTTTGAAATGCTTCAATAGTAATTCTCAACCTTTTTGTGGCAACGAAATATTTTTGGCAGTAATAAAAAAATTGTTTTTAACATGTTTTTATTAAATTCGTCCATTTTTCGGGCATTATAATATGTAAGGAAGACCAATCTTTGATAAAACCTGGCAAACTAAAGCATTACATACAATCTGAGGCTAATGTACGGAACACTAATTATTTGGGAAACGGCTAGCGATATTCATGAAATTTTGTTTGTAGGGGTTGTGTACTATGGTTAATCTTACAGTGGTATTTACGTTGATGTCAGATCTTCCATTTTTTCGAAAACAGCAAACTTTTCTTTTACAAATGGATCACCCTGTATATTTTTCATTTTTAAGTTAGTAAAGATATTGTAAATAATTTTCCAATACTGAAATGTAACAATTTTCGACTTAAATTTATATTGTATCCATGCTAAAGTAAAATGGCCACAATTGCAAAAATATCGGCGTTAACTTTGAGGTTCCGCACTTTATTTTATTGTTGGTGTTTAATGTGAAAATTAATCATTTGTCTGAACGAATTACAGTATTAATGATCTTAGAATATGGCGATATGCGAGCAGCCAAGAAGAAACCTGTAATATCTTTAATAATTTATATCCTAACCGAAATCCCATGACAAGATCTACTGTGATTAAATTACTTCCGTGAGTGCTTTTTAGCGCTTTATAAAAGAAGATCGCCGAAAACTGCAATTTATAAGTATCCGGCGGATCTTCATACTTAGCCGGGGTTTTCTTCAATCAGGAAATTTTTTAAAGCCGAAAGTTAGTGCTCTTTAGTGCTTCATAACTCAGCGACGTACGCCTACTAATAAAAATTTATTGTAGCCACTTGCATTTCTGCGACTAACTTCACAACTGTGCGCGGTTTGTTTCAAATTCAAAATTTGTTTCAGTCGAAAGTTAGTGTTTCGTTAGTGCTTCATATTGCAGTGACGTGGGAGTTATATTAAAATGGTTGTGGCTTTAATTCTAGCCGCGGTTTATTTCAATTTCAAAAACTTTTGCAGCTGAGAATTAGTGCTTTGTTAGTGCTCTTCAGTACTTCATATCTTAGCGGCGTACGGTTGCTAATAAAAAAGTTAGGACTACTTACATTTTTAAAGCTGGCTACGGTTTGTTTCGATTCAAAAATTTGGTACAGTCGAAAGTAACATACGAACACTAATAAAACAACTGTGGCCGTATTTGAAGTCGAATATTTCCAAAACCGGAAATTCAGCTGCCTTGTTGTTTGAAACACAACCAATCAACAAAGCACTAAAGATTATGCTGCATATTTTCATGTTTCTGTAACAAGAAGGTTTTAACCCTCTCTCGGATCTGACATTTGAAGTCAAATATTCCCGAAATCGGAAGTAGGGTAGCTCTTTGATTTAAAGCACTATGAAGCACTATCGAAGGGCTAAAGGGTGTGTTATATGTAGTCGTTAGGAGTTCCAAAACAAAAAGTTGTAGCCAACCTCGCAATTTGAACTTTGAAATCGATTATTTCAGCTGCATAACAGTTTAGAACACAATAAGCGCTATCAAAGTACTAAAGATTGTGCTTCTTATATCTATTAGTGCTCCTAAAATAAAAGAGTAGTGGTCATCTTCAGGCGACTATCTTTGCACTTTAAAGTCGAATATTCTTGAAACTTCGGCGACGTTAGGTTTTCAAGCAAAATCAAGCACTTGCGCAAGACTAAAGATTATGCTACATATGGGCGTTAGTGCTTCTATAATAAAAAGTTGTACCCTACTTTCGGTTCTGACATTTGAAGTCGAATATAGTGCGCTCACTTTGTGGTTTTAAGCACCATGAAGCACTAGCGAAGCACTAAAGGGTGTTATATGTGGACGTTAGTGTTTCCAAAACAAAAAAGTTGTAGCCAACCTCCCAATTTGAACTTTGAAGTCGATTATTTTAAAAACCGGATGTGCGGCTGAGTAACGGTTTAGAAAATAACAAAGCGCTATCAAAGTACTAAAGATTATGCTTCATATATCTGTTAGTGCTCCTAAAATGAAAGAGTAGTAGTCATCTTCCAGCGGCTAGCTTTGCACTTTAAGGTAGAATATTCTCGAAATCTGAAGTGCGGCAACGATAGGTTTTGAAGCAAAATCAAACACTAGCGAAAGACTAAAGGTTATGCTACATATGGGCGTTAGTGCTTTTATAATAAAAAAGTTGTGGTCTAACTTTCGGATCTGACATTTGAAGTCGGATATTTCCGAAACCGGAGGTGCGACTACTTTGTGGTTTTAAGCGCAATGAAGCACTAACGAAGTACTAAAGGGGTTATATGTGGACGTTAGTACTTCCAAAACAAAAAGTTGTAGCCAACCTCCCAATTTGAACTTTGAAGTCGATTATTTCGGAAACGGGATGTGCGGTTGCGTAGGGATTTATAGCACAATAAAGCACTAACAAAGCACTAAAGATGATGCTACATACATCTGTGAATGCTCGCATAATAAAAAAGCAGTGGTCATCTTCCAGCTTCTAGCTTTGCACGTTAAAGTCGAATATTCTCGAAACCGAAAGTGCGGCAACGTCGGGGTTTGAAGCAAAATAATACACTCGCGAAGCACCAAAGATTATACTACAATTGTCGTTAGTATTTCTATAACAAAAAGGTTGTAGCCTACTCTCGGAACCTGACTTTGGACGTCGAATACTTCCGAAACCGAAAGTGCTGCTACTTTTGAGTTTAAAGCTCAATGATGAACTGCATATTATGCTACATTTGTTTGTTTGTGTTTTTATAACAAAAAGTGTTAGCCAACTTGTGGATCTGAACTTTGAAGTCGTATATTTCTATTCATTTTGTTGTTGTTTAATTATACTTATTTCAAAAGCGTAATTCGAAATGTACAGTTACTTCTAACGTTTCAGCTTATTAAGTTGCAAGCAGAAATTTCGGAAAGTAATATGTGCATTTTAAATTTCAGATAATGCATTAAAAATGAACAGCTAACGTTAAGATTCGACCTATAATTACGGCTAGTGTGTACACTTACTTATTTTGCAACTTCTTAATATAATTGTATAAATAACTATTTTTCACGGATTGCAAACCCCTTTCTTTCATCCACTTTCACTTAATTAATACAATTTATTCATTATTTGAAATTTGTTGCCTTATATACCTTTTGGAAATATATTTTTTACTAAATCGCAACTGTATAAGAACGCCAAGAAAAATACAATAACGATTTTCGATTCCAATCTAA
This sequence comes from Platerodrilus igneus, assembly GCA_036346225.1. Classification (NCBI taxonomy): domain Eukaryota; kingdom Metazoa; phylum Arthropoda; class Insecta; order Coleoptera; family Lycidae; genus Platerodrilus; species Platerodrilus igneus. The sequence goes on from JARFIW010000124.1 coordinate 731,826, forward strand.
CTCAGTAAATAGCATTGGTCGTAAATTTGGGGGCATTATTTTCGTATAAAATTAATCATATTAATTTGTATCCTCAAAATGTCTCCATTATTTTATTAGTAGTCGTACGCCACTGAGATATGAAGCACAAAAGAGCAGTAAAGAAACACTATCTTTCGGCTGTATTAAATTTTTGAAACTGAAACAAACAGCGGCCACGTATAAATATGTAAGTGGTCGTAACTTTTTTATTAGCACCCGTACACCACTAAGATATGAACCACTAAAGAGAACACTAGCGAAGTACTAACTTCCGGCTGCAAAAGTTTTTTGAAATTGCAACAAATTGCGGCTAAAATTAAAAATATAAGTAACCACAACTTTTTTATTAAAAGTCGCATGCCACTGAGCTATGAAGTACTAAAGAGTACTAACGAAGCACTAGCTTTCGGTTGCAAAAGCTTTTTGAAATTGAAACAAACCGCGGCTAAAATTAAAAATATAAGAGACCACAACTTTTTTTATTAAAAGTCACGTGTCACTGAAATATGAAGCACTAAGGAGTATTAACGAAGCACTAACTATCCGTTAGAACTAATTTTTAAATTTGAAACAAACCGTGGCCAGTTGTGAAGTTAGCCGCAAAAATTTAAATGGCAACAACTTTTTTATTAGCAGTCAAACGCCGTTGAGATATGATGCACTGACGAAGCATTAACTTTCGGCTGAAACGAATTTTTGAATTTGAAGCAAAACGCGACCAGTTGTGAAGTTAGTCACAAAAATGTATGTGGTCACAACTCTTTTATTTGTAGTCGTACGTCACTGAAATACGAAGCACTAATGAGCACTAACGAAGCACTCACTTTCGGCTCTAAAAAGGTTTTTTAATTGAAGAAAGCCTCGGCTAAGTGCGAAGTTTATAAATAGCCATGTTTGGTGAGACGATTATTCGGCGATTTATTTTTGTAAAGCACTAAAAAGCACTAACGAAACACTAACTTTCGGCACCTATAGAAAACATTAGTGCTTACAAAGTCGCGGTTAACCTCGTGCATCTGAGTAAATTAGTAAGAAAGTTTAACGCAACTGGTGCGGTAATTACCCAAATCAGGGCGAACAAAATGTAACAAAGGAAGATATAGTTAGATGTTTGCTTCATGTTAGAAGAAGATTAACATTTGAGTACTAACTAAGGAACTTGATATTTCACAAAAATCTGTTCCAGAAATTTTACAAAATAATAAGTTTCACTTATACAAATTGACATTAGTCCAAGAGTTGGCAGATGGTGATTTTGATAGACGTGTAGAATGTGCTGACACAATTATGGGAAAACGTTACGATAGGAAGAACACAATTTTTTTAAATAATAATATTTTCATTGATGAGGCAACTTTTTGCATTAATGGAAACGTAAGTAGACATAATTGTAGATATTGGTCACGTCATGATCTTCGGTAGATGCGCGGATCTCAAGCCCAATATCCGAAAAAGCTTTACGTTTGGGTTTAATACGTGACCCCTACCTTAATTAATTTTAAAATTAAAATTATAACACCCACCATTGAATCGTTGGTGACAAGCTCTTCTCAGAGGTTTCGATGAGATTCAGTTTCCTGTAGATTTTTGACGTGGTGCTTGCGGAAGTAGCTGTAGCGTCCTAAGAGAAAAATACAAAAAAAGGTAAAAGGACTAGAAACTTAAGCACTAAATTGAAGGCACCCACGAAAACAACACTCCGAAGAGTACAACCGCGTCAAATTCCAAACTGAAATGATCACTTTTGGTTCGTATAAATCACCTCCAAGGTTTCAACACTTATTTGTCCCTGCCGAGGTTGGCTCATTCAAATTGGCGAATATTCTACCACCAATTGAAATAAAGAACCTCGTCACTTCTATAATGCGTGTTCAAGTCACATTCCAAGAATAATAAAAATCCTCGAAAGTATCTTAATGTATTTATACTTATTAAATCATTCTAAGCTACACTGTAACTACTAATTAATAACCTACTCAAGTCCGGATCCAGGAAACTGAAGGATTACTTTACTTTTAATACAAAAATAATAGATTTATTAAATATAAGGAAATGAAAATTGGTTATCTATAAAATAAAAATGCATGTTACGAGTTAATTCTTTTAACACGTAACAATTGCAGCAAAACTACGAAAAATGAAAAGACAAAAAATTTTCTTGTTTCCCAAGTCCGCGCAACTATTTATGCCCTAAAGGTTTTAATGACTAAATAAAATCTCCATGCGCCATCTGATTTGTCTTGAATCAACCCGCACTAAAACAAAAAACAAAAAGGGAGAAGTAGCCAATAATTACTTGGCTATCTCAATATTGTTAGCACCGATATTTTTTTGCCGCAATTCCCGCTCGCTACACATTTTGTTGTTAAAGCAAGATACTCTCCTTAATCTAAAATCCTACAATTCCAATTTAAATTCTTAGTTTAACTTAGGTATTTATTTTTACAAATTTTTTTATATAAACATTCTAATATATAGAACATTCTACACAAGATATTTACAAAAACACAGATAAGTATCCAAATCTTACCCTGCCCATTTAGTCAAACTAATTTGTAATAGTTTTTGCTAGCTACCCTAACAAACTATAAATGCAAAACCAGTTACGTTTCTTCTTTCAACTTTTCTCCTGCTTGATCCTGCCCTCTCAGGGCGCGTCTAGTAGTCAACGTTAACCTAGTGGTTTTTGCTGTCTTGTCTGTATCGTTTTGTCGTGCTTTGTTCAGTAGTCGGCTGATGCTACTGTTCTGGTTAGTGTTCGTTTGTGGCGTGACTGCTTCAGGTGCTGGGGTAGCTGGAGTAGTCCTTACGGTGGTATGAGGTTCTGTTGTAGGCGTTGTGGTGGTAGTCGGTGTCGTCTTTTTTGTCGACTTGCTTTTCGTAGATCGTCTAGTTCTTCGTTTTTTTCGTTTCTCGGGAGCGCTGTCCATACTGACGTCGGTGGAGCTGTAGGTATCTGGTGTACAGTCTGTGGTGGATATTGTTGCGGCAACCGCTTTTTATTGCGGTCGACTCTCGTTCACCCTTCCTCTTCGTCTGTGTCGGAGCTGTCGCATGTGTTCTGTGCGAGTATCGGTGCTGGTGGTTGGTACGTCTTCTTTTTCTGTTGGAGTAATTGTTGGTAGGCTGGACAGTTCCTGTATTTTGCGGGGTGCAGTCCTCTACAGTTAGCACTTATCGGTGTAGTTCTACGTTTTTTGATGCATTGAGAGGCGTAGTGTTCTTTACTACACTTGATGCATCGCGGTCTGTATCCACAGTTTAGGCTGGAGTGTCCGTAGAGTTGGCATGCAAAACATTGTGGAATCTCCACCCTCGATTGGAAGGCAGCAACCCTAACGCCGTGGCAGTATAAAAGTACTCGTATGTCGTAGTTGGTCTGTGATGTCGGTTCGTTCTTCAGTATAACCAAAAATGCATTGCTGTATTGTTTGTTCTTTGATTGTAGTTTAGTGACGTGTTCAATTTTAAATTTCCTGTCTAGAAGTTCGTTGGTGACGTCCTCTGGTGTGATGTTTGCGGCCAGTCCTTTGATTACAACCTTGAGTTGTCGTTCAGTGTTTAGTCCGTATGTGTGGAATTCAATTGAGTGTTTCTTTAGGTAGTCTTGTGCGAATCTGAACTCGTCGACGTCGGCTGCGTGGATTCGTGCACCTAGTCCGGTTGCTCGTATGTTTATGTCACGTTTTGTAATTCGTTTGATTTCTTTGGCGTGCTTGATGAAATCAGGAAATGTAGCAATGTAGTGTTTCCAGCCGCAGGTTTTGCAGTGCTCGTGCACGGTGTATTGGATGTTGCTGTGGCGTAGGATAAGGTCGTCTTCATCGGCTCAACGGATGGTACGTTAGGCACGATCGTGTATTGTTTCCCGGTTACGTTGTCTGCAGTCTTGCGGGTCCGTTTTGTCTCAGTCTCGGAGTCGAAGTGTTATTCACGTAGTCGACGTGCTTTAGTAGATTTGGCGTCCATGTCACTGTCCGTAAACGTCACCGAAGCACGCTTCGGGTTCGTCACGTCCATCGCCCTGAGAAGAGCAATGTTTTAATGCTTGTAATAGTAATTCTTATAAATTTGTATTAAAAAGTACAATAATCTTAGCCTAAGCTAAGTTGCAGTTGCGGAGAGCTCGTAGAACGACGTGATGTCTTCACGCGCCAAAGCACAACTACCCTCTTTCAACTTTACATTTCGCCCAAGTTATAAATATCTTGGCTTCAAAATGTCACTTAAATAAAGTTTTCAAAAAAAATCTTGTCCAATTATAAGAACAAAAGGAAAATTTCCTAAGATAAGTTCATGATAACGGTCCAATCCCAAAACAAAAGTAATATCCCAAAATAGTTTTCAAAAATTATACCAAGATAAAGATAAAATTCTAAGGTAATTTCCAAAGGTAATCCTAAGATAAAGGTAATATAGGAAACCCTGAGATGAAAATAAAATTCTATAATAAAGACACAAATATACTTAAAACTAAATTCAAAGAGGGGCTCCGTAGATCAGTTAAAAGAAAAGTTTTCTTATGCCTAAAATAGAACTTCGAGAAGTAATACCCGTCTTGTTAAACGCACAATGGACGGGTTTGCCGTGGGTACAGATCTGCCTGTGACCAAGGTGTGGAATCGATAAGATATGCTAAGGGCAAACAAATTAGCGAAAACACTACCACCGCTAAAGGCAAGGACAGTGGCGACGCATGGCTAAAAACAACGTCCGAACAACATAGTCCAATGCCGTTGGTTGCTTGGTCCCTAGTCTATGCGGTTACGGCGACTAACAAAGAAAAGGTAAATAAATTAAGAAAAGGTATTGAAAAGAAAAGGTTGGAATCAGTTGGATGCCGTAGTAGCTTCCGAAACAAAAAGACAAAAAGAAGAGTTTACATTGAGCAAAGGATGGTAAACAAGGTAGATAGAAAAGCGTTGCTTAACTCATCAAAACGTAATCAGTCACCCGGAGTGGTGGAGCCCCATCTTTATATGATAAGCAGTAGTCTTTGAAACTTAAGATTGTACCGTCAGAGAAATTAAGACGTAAATAGAGACGACGGAAATAAAAAGTTAAGTTTTCGGACATGCGTCCTATAAGAGACTGACAAATGTCGTCAAGTAAAAAAACAAGAAATCTGAAAAACCACCCGCCTCGCAAAAGGAGCAAAAGCCAAACCATACCCTGCTAATCTCAAACGGCATCAAAAATCGACAAGCGAGAAATATACACGGTAAACTCACACCACCGTAATCAAGAGAGATATTAAAAAAAACGACAGCATCTCTCCCATATGTTAGATAAAGAACGAAAAAAGTCAATGAAATTTCTAGGTCACAAATAATTGCTAAAGGGTAGATGGAACGGAATAAGTAAAAGCTCTGGAGTAAAAATACAACAAATACAAATGTCCTGTGTTTGTAAAAGCGAATATTAACATTTTCCAATGTAGGCATGGTTGTTGACCACCATGTTTACCACCCTATTTGAAAATCATCAATTCAACAGCAGTCCTAAAGATTTATTGAGAAATTCATACCAAAAGTATATCAATCATAAATAAAGGAAGAAAAAAGGTGTAGATAATTGATAACACAAAAAGTACTAGAGAAGTGACTGAAAATACACTCAATATTTAAGGGGCCGACAATAAAAAATTAGAGGTATATTGTATAGATAAAAAAATCAAAGTCATAAGACCGAAAATATTTGAGCAATTTATCAAAAGAATAAAGAAATCTAGAAAAACGAGCATTCTATCTATTCAATTACGAAAGGTAGAATAAGTTTTCAACATAAGATACGGAGAAAAACAAGTAAAGCGAAACGACAACGGACATTATGAGGTATAAAATATTTTATAACACCAGTTATATTTAAAAAGGTAGTTTAATAGTATTAACTAGTGTAGGGTAGCATTATTGGCAAAAGGTTTAAGTTTTTATACGCCACTTCCCTTGTGGTTTACCATCAAGATCTTCAACTTCATAAATAAGTGTCACGTTACATAAGATAAATTTCGAAGGTAATTTAACAAAAAATTTTTTAACCACATCAGATATAACATGAATCTGTTTCATTTTTAAATGTAACTATTTCATTATAAAAGTTTAAGTTTAGTTTTTGAAGAAATCTAAAAAGTCAACTTACAAATTTTATTAGTAACTCAGAAAATAAAAGTTATCGAAAGATTGGTTAAGTCCATAAATAGGTAAACCAAATATTCAACAAGGAAATTTTTATATGTCTATCTAAATAAAAACCTTACCATTCGAAGAGAAAACAATAACTTTTAATCGTCAGAACCTTAAATGAATAAGTAAAAATCTTTGTAAGATAAATATTTTAAAATTTATTAAACATTACGAGAATCTATCCAACGGAAATTTAAATAAACGATAAGTATATTTCAATATAAAAAAGAAAAAATTGTATGCGACAAGGAAAAGTCATTTATTGAAAAAATATTAAGAGAAATACGTTAGTATTTTAAAGTATGGTAATATATACAGAACTAATTGCGCAAATAAATTATTTATTGGTTACATACGAGATCTGAGAGCGTTAATAGATACACGTTTTTACAACTTTCATACTTTTTTATATAGATGGACGTAAATTACGTTAAATATTTTGCAATAAAGCGCAAATTTTAACTAATTGACTTTATTAAAGCATAGACATTCATTTTTACTTCAAAAAACTTGTCTAAATACGAAATGATTACATTTTTTGTTGTTTTAATACTTATACGAATTATTTAATTATGAAATTGAAAGATATTTTGTGATCCTATAGTTCAGTTGATTTTTTTGTTTAGATAGTAGCTGGAACACAACACGAAACGAATATTAACAAAAAGGATCAGAGTACGTGCCATTTAAATTGATATAGTTAGTTCATAATCTAATTAGTAATTTTTTTTAACTAATACAGAGAAAGAAAGTAACTTTTGACACTTTCTAACTAATAAACATATAATTTCATAGAAAATCTGCAACACGTTGGGCGCCAATTATTGCGTGACCCCTCTTATTTAATTAAATATTAAGGTTCGAATACTACAATATTCTATATACAAATTTTAAAATTATAACACCCGCCGTTTATTCCTCGGTGATGAGGGGTTTCAGTGGTGCTTGCCGATTAGTTGTTAGCACCCTAAGGAAAAGGTATGAAAAAACGTATTTAAACTACTTCTACTATTCTAAGTTTACAATCTAACTACTAATTTATAACCTACTCAAGACCGAATCCAGGAAAAAAAATGGATTACTTTACTCTTAATACAAAAAATAATACATGGTTATCCAATAAATTAAAAAGGCATGATACGAGTTAACTCACTTAATACGTAACAGGTTGTTATAGACGGCCACAAAATAATTGAACCCTTTTTCATCGAAGGGAATCTAAATGGTCTAGCTTATTTGGATTCGTTACAAAACATCATTATTCGTGAGTTGTCTCGGTTACTTCATAATCGAGGTATGTATTTTCCAGTTTTAATTTAGAAATTTCATTCTTTGTAACTTTTAGACAATAGCAATACCCATAACAATGATGTTTGATTTCAACAAGATGGTATTTCACCTTACTATGCTGTTTAAGTGAGACACTACTTAAATAATGTGCTTGATAGAAAATGGAGTGGAAGACGTGGTTATATCAAATGGCTCCACGATCGCCCGGCATGAATCCTTATTTCCTAAGGGGTCATTTAAAAAACACAGTTTATAAAAATAAACCAGTCAATGTTTAAGAATTAAAAAATAGAATTATTGTCAAGTTAAGAAGAATAAAGGAAACAGATACCAAATGGAAAACGAAGTTTTAAAGATCGTATCACCTGTGGTTTGAAAGGCGATGGACATCATTTTGAGCATTTACTCTAATTGTTTTTGATTTACGTTTCTTATTCAAATTATCGTAGATGCGTTCATTTAGTATAAAATTATCACTTCAACATTTAATATCCAAATCAAATTATTTCAAAAAGTGTTACATTAGGTATAGGAAGCAGTACATCAAAATTGTTTAGAAAACCTTAAACAATTTAAAAATGATAAAATATACAGGGTCATCTATATGAAACAACAATGTACGCCGTATTGTCGGAAAAACGGAGAATTTGACAAGTAAATACCGCCGTAAAAACGCCCATATTACACAACTCCCATAAATGAAATTTGATAAATATCGTACAAACCGTTAACGAAATAATTAAAGCGTTCCGTACAATAGCATTCGTCTGTATATTTCTGTGTAACAAAATAATATAATTTTCAAGATAGATCTACTATAAAAAAACATCCGCAAACAAAAAATGGGAATACAACTATCTCTAATGATAAAAATTACGGTTTTTCTGTAAAAAATAAATTTTACTTTAATATGACATTAATATACCTACGTAAAGACATTAAAGATTGAGTGAATTCTGCAATATTTTGGCTTATATAGAAAATGAAATACTCATTCCATGAATTAGTTAATCTTTTAAAATTTGTTAAGCTTTTATGATAATCACTGTTGAAAACCAAGTTCGCATAGATATAAAATCGCAAAGAGTAATAAAATGTTAAGTGCCTTTTTGGAAAGCCTTCTCTTTTAAATTTTATTTTTATGCGATTAATGACAAAACAAAATGTTCTTCCTGTTGCACAGATTATTCGTTTGAAAAACTTAAATTCGTCCTATTTTTCTATATTAAAAGATGAAAAATAACTGAAATAAAGATAAACGTTCTGTAATAAAGAAAACAAGTTTGTTGATAACTTCACTTTAAAGTAATAGGAACACATTCTTCTTGGCGAGGAAGTGACTTATCTTTAAACGGTTGCTTTTTGTGTCACGCATATCTCCACTTAAGATTTCTAATGTTTATTGTATTCACTTGCTATTTAGAAAACTCCTTACTGCTACGTAAATTACAGTATAACAAAGACTTCCTACACATTATTCGTCATAAACGTAATAGCAATATTGTGCAATAATAAAAAAAAACCCGACAATATACGAAGTAAAGAGGAATTAAAAGAAAAAGTCAATAACGATTAAATCAGTAAGGCAATCTTATAGAAATCGGTCAACTGAAAACATTTAAAATGTAACGATACACGCATAGATAGGAAGGGCGATAGTGAGTTTTTATAGAGGAATGTACAGAGCTCTAAGGAAAATAATCACAGTATAATTCCCGAGTGGAGTGGGTGGCGATCGACACGTAATGTGAACTACCTCTGCAAGGAGCAGGGTATATTCAATCGCGTAAGTGCGGAGTTGATGTCGGAAAACCGTTTTGACTCAATGGACTAGGAATCCCTGCATTAAATTGGAATTTTGTGAGGCATATTTTGGAGTCAAAGACCATCTGTGTTTGGATCTTTACTAAATAAATAGAAAAAAAATCCTAATGGTGACTGAAAATTTTGGAATTGCAAAGTGAGTAGTTTTGTGTAACGTTTTGAAAACAATATTGTGAATTTTTAAATGTTAATTGTGTATTTCGGAATTAAGTGAAAATAATTAATTCGCTGGACTAATTAATAAATTGAGATGCAAAAGTCATTAGTGAAATTTAGGGTATTAAAAGTTTTAAATGTAAAATATTTTGGAAAACGGTATCGTGCCGTTTGTATTGGACTGCTTTCTGGTTTAGGGAACGACATGGTCATTAATTTGGGATTCATTAGTAAAATCGTAAAATCATTAAATAGTCAAACAGGAAATTTTCGAGAGCTGAATAGTAGTGATGGCTTAGAATTAAGTTTTTGAAGGCTTTAGGATCTTTTTTTTATTTTAGCGATACCTGGTCAGATTATGGGGAAAGATTTATATTTAGAAAATTATATTTATATGTGTATATGCAATTAAATTATGTTTTTACATTAGTAGAGGTTAGGTTTTAAGTGGATTTTTATTTTAATTATTTAGGAAATACATAGTTAAGATTTGTAAAAGATATCAACAATCCCAGTGCAGGTCATATCTGGAAGGAGTATTTTATTTTAACATTGAAACTTGACAACCAACTACTAAAATAACCAAAGCAAGGAAGTTTTATGCTGAATAACGGTCTTATACATGGAAAAGGACATCGCAAAGTTTGCGGTATAGTACTGTTTGGCGCTCCTCGATAATGACAGAGACAAGACCTGGCAGTGTAAATGCTAAAGCAATGTAGAATTTTTGTTGGACATTTTGTTATTTCATATTTTTGTATTTCTTTATTGTTCTTTATATTCTTTTCTCATTTATCCATAGGAAACAACTCCCGCACTATTGCAGTTAACCGACGCACCCTTTTATCATTACGGGTCCCCGCCCATTTAGGGCAAATCAAGATTTAAATTGTTTTAACTCTTAGTCCACCCGAGACAATAAATGTTTCACACGTAACAAGATTAATTTTTAGTAGTGACATTTGATTAGTGCTATCCATTATGTCCCAGTATCCAAAACATACAAGACATTCCTCGTATTAAAATCAGACAAAGGAAAAAAGAGAAGTAGTCGTAGACGTAGACTAGACTATTGCACAGAGATAGTGAACGCTGTAGTTTGTAGGAATTTCAGGGAAATGTGCAGTTTAGCTCAGAATAGGAAACGATGAGGTAGGCATCCAACCAGTTCCAGGAAAAAACCTAATGCGACTCTGTTAGAAAGCTACAAGCGGAAGTGGTAGAATTCCTGCTGTAATTATTTTAAAATAATTTCGGACTACAAGTTAAATGAAAATCTTTTCAGTTGCCCCAGGCTATGTAACTAAGTCTGGTTTGTGCAGTCAGAGTTTTAATAATAGAAGTGATTACTCATATTGGACAGACGGTTGGAGTGGAAACGAATTTGCACAATAGCGCTGGCGCATTCTTCAAAAATAATCCCTTTCTTATCAGTTGGTCTTTTATGAAGACTATAACCACAAGATGTAAAATAAATAGAGGGTATAGCTATTTCTTATTTAGTTAAAAGCAATTTAAGCTCACAAATTATGTCTTCGAACCGAAATAAAAGACTGTTAGGGGTATTTAAATTGCTAAAATCTTAACTGCAGCAAAATAATTTTAAACAAATAAATAAAATACAATGTTGCTGTATATCTAGATTAGTAATAAACTTTCTAGAAAATTTTTTTGGAACAAAATCAATTTGGTATTATAACGTGATATGGCCCTGGTTCTATAAATTTTTTTAAGCAACCGTCCGAGTTGTCATTGGACTCTGTGACCTTAATTGTAGACAAAATTTTTGATTCAAGACTCGAGTAAGGTTTATTCGAAAGTTTGTTGCATGCTATTTAAAGGTGATTGGTCAATTAATTATGAAATATAAATTTTAGTCCCTAAAATTAAAAATAATTTCCAACCTTCTATGGTAAAAGGGGTAGGGTAGAGCACACCGAATACACGAATACACTCTGCCGTGCTAGTACTTAGTAAGAAAGAAATAAAAAATTATGCAATATTTTTCAAAAAGGTGGTAATTTATAAAGTAAGTGCGCCTGTGGTCAAAAGACAAAACCTAATGTTTATTTATTTTTACCAAATTAATCTATACACATTAACTTTTATGATATACAGAATGGTGAAACCAAATGTGAAAGAGTTCATGCATTCTTTTTCTGTTTTAATGTGATTACCAGATTTAAGAAAAAAAATATATATAAATCTGTAATTGCTGTGTATTATACAAAACTTCAATTTAACATTATTTTACTTATTTTATCTCACCTTGATGCACAAGCTTTGTGCACTTCATTGTAAAATCTAAAAACTTGGTATGTTGAGAAAATGGAAGAACTATAATACGAGGAAGAATTTGTAGAAGGAAATTCTAATATAATTTCTGTAGAAACCTATCAATTTATACTTATAGTTTCTATAAATTTTCGAAGAAATTCGACCCTCTACAAGAATTTAAAGTATCGCTTTCAGGGAAATTTGTGAAAATGCACACGTCAAAATTTGCCAACTGACCACCGACATGTGAAAAATAATTAAAAGTGTAGAATTTTTGTAGCACCAATGAGAGTAAGTGCATTTTAAAATTTACCTTCTACATACTTAAAAAATTGTACAGTGTATACTTTAATATGCTAAAGTCAAAAATGTCGGATTCACTAATAAATATCTAGGTTGAAGTAACATTAAATTGAGCGTCTGCAATATCGATTGCACAACATTATTTCACTACGCTTGTGTTGAAAAGGTTCATTTTCATAGCTATGCCTATATTCACACAAAACAAGAAACAACTTTTTTGAATAAAACCAATTTTGTACTGAAACTTGACATAGTCCTGATTCTATATATCTCATTACGCAATCGTTTGAGTTGTCCAGTTCGACTTTGTGGCCTTCATTATATATTAGACAAAATTTTGAATTTAAGGTTTGCTAAAGGGCTCATTCGGAGGTCAAGCTTATGCTGTCGAAGATGCTGTAAAGCACTTAATATCAAATGTAAGTTTTGACCCACAAAATTAGTAAATATTTCTAACGTCTTTGGTGATAAGGTAAAAAGTTGGAGCACATCAGGATGACTCTACCCTGCCAGTTATCTATTATATGACGTACCGAAAATCGTGTAACTTATTCAAAAAGCTTGAAACTGATAATGTGGTCAAATGACAAAACCCGAAACTATTTCTGTTTAGCCTTCTTGTTTATGTATCAAACACTAAAAAATAATAGTTTATGAAAAATGTCAATTACATCTGTCAAGTTTGTATAAATAAAAATAAAAAATTATTTTTTATTTTAATGCGCAATCATAATTGCACTAATCATAAAATTCAAATTACACTTCAAAACAAACGTCAAAGCACGAACAATTTCATTTCTACTAAATTGAAATATTAATATATACACATTAATTTTTGTGATCTACAAGATGGCAAAACCTGATGCAAAGAGTTGAGGTGAAGACACAATAGAAATTGTTGATGCACTTTTTTATAGCTGTTTTAATGTTATCTTAGAAAAATAGATTTGAGAGCCAACATAAAAACATCATCATCATCTTCATTAGGTCTTCAGTCCTACAACTGGTTGGACGCGTACCCTCATTGTTTCCTAGTCTGAACCAACCTACACATTTCGCTGAAATTTGCTTAGTCTGCATCTATCCCTATCTGTGTGCGAAAGTCCGATCTCGGTCTACCCCTACCCATCTTTTCCTATCTCTGCTTGTAATATATCCCGTACTATCCCCCAGAAATGCCTTAGAACGTATCCTGTCCTTCTATTTCTCCTATTTTTTATTTTCCACAGATATCTTTATTCCTCTACTATTTCTACAACCAATTTATTATTAACCTTGTCTGTCCATGCTACCATCCAAATACATTTGAGGCTCAACGTTCCAGAAGGCTTCTATCTCTTTCTGTTTGCTTTTCCTAGTGCCCTTATTTCATAGATGTACTGTGCTATGCTGCACACTATGCTTTGAACAGTTTTCTTCTTGTATATATGTTCATTGTCTTTGAACATAGCTGCAGTTCTTTCTTGTTGGATGCAGGTCGGTCACCTTCTATTGTTTTACAGTTTATACCCTATTTCCCTGTTATTCAGTGGTATGTAAAGGGGGGTAAGCAGTTTTTCCAATTTATCCTTTCGCACAATCAACATTAGTTGAAAATATTTCACAACCAACACCTGTAGTTGTTAATAATAATCATCAGATTTAAAAGCACTTATTTCTACGTCTTGAGACTGGTTGGACTTGTGCCTCAGCTTATTTATGTTCTGGGCTAGCCCACCCAGTTCCCTGCAATTCTCACAACAGCCTATATACAGCCCCATTCCCTTCTATTGTTTTCTAATTATATGCCCTAATTCACCGAGATTCAGTAGTATGTGAAGGGGGTTAAGCAGCCTGTGGCTGCCAAGGATCCCCCAACACTTAGACATTTGCCGTACTAATAGTTTTCTCTGTCGCACAATTAACATTCGTTGAGAGTATTGCAAAACCAATATCTGTAGTTGTTTATAATAATTACCATGTTTAAGTACAGTTATTATTTTTGTCATTAGTTTTTTCATATTGCGACTGGTTGGAAGCGTACCTCCATTGATTTCTAGCCTACACATTTTCCTGAAATTCTCACAGCCTACATCTTTCACTATCTGTGCGCAGTAGTCTAACCTAGGTCTACCTCTACTTCTCCTTTTTCCTATCTCTGCTTCTAATATAATCCGCACTATTTCCTCATGTCTTACTATGTGGCCTATCATACTATCTCTCCTATTTTTGCCGTGTTTCACATACTTCTTTCCACCCCTACCATTTCTAGAACCTCTTTGTTCTTAACTTTGTCTGTCCATAATATCTTCATCATATGTCTGTAGCACCACATTTCATATGCTTCTACCTTTTTCTTATCTGCTTCTCCTACTGTCCTGGCTTCACGTCCATACAGTGATGTGCTCCACACATATGTTTTAAGCAATCTTTTCCTTGTTTCTATCTTTGTGGTCTTTAAGCACAGTAGTTGCTTTTTCTTGTTAAATGTAGCACGACCTTGTGCTAATCTTTGTTTTATATCTTTTGTGCTTTTCCCATCTTGCGTTATTTGACTTCCTAGGTATCTCTATTGTTTTCTCCATTATCACCCTCAGAGCTAAAATAGCCTCCCGTGTTCCCCTGTTGCGCCTAAACCCAAATTGATCTACTCCCAGTATTTCTTCAGCTCGTTTTTCCATTCGTCTTTATACAATTCTAGTTAATATTTTTGAAACGTGTGTTGTCAAACTTATTGTTTGAAAATTTTCACATCTATCCGCACCTCTTTTTTTGGTATAGTTACTATGATGTTACGTTTGAAATCTTTGGGTATCTCGCCTGTCTCATACATATAGCTTACAAGTCGGAAAAGACGTTCTGTTACTGTTTGTCCAACGGTTTTTAGAGTTTCTGCTTGCAGCTTATCTGTACCCGGCGCCTTACCTTTTTTCAGACTCTTTAATGCTAATTCAAAGTCATCTCTAAATATAGGATATCCCAGGTCATAATTTTCAATGTCTGATTCCTGTTCTAATGCTGTTAATTGCTCTCCTGAGTATAAATTCCCTATATATTCCTGCCATTTAGCTACTTTCTCTACATTTTCTATAATGACGATTCCTTCCGCGTCCCTTATATTTTTGCTATATGGTTTTATATCTCTAAAATTAATTCTAATTAATTTGTAAGCTTCGTCTGTCTTTTCTATTTCCATTTTAGTTTTTATCTCTTTGCACTTTTCATCAATCCATTGTTCTTTAGCTTTCCTGCATTTGCGAATAATTTTCCATTTTATAGCTTTGTATCTCTGTTTTCCTGTTTCGTCTGATCTATTTTTGTATTTTCGTTTTTCTTCTATAAATTCAGGATATCCTTTGATATCCATGGTTTCTTATTTTCTTTTTGTGTATACCCCAGAATATCTTTGACCGCTATGTCTAGACTGGATTTAATGTTATTCCATTCTGTTTCTACTTCCTTAGTATTAGATATTTTCTCTTTCAGCAATTCATTAGGTTTTTTTCAAATCTTTCAAAGATATCTTTATCTTTTAGCTTCTCAAAGTCAAAGTGCCTTTTTCCGTTCCTCTTCTTCAGATTTTTAAATTTAAGTGCGGCCTTCATAATTACGATGTTGTAGTCAGTATCTATATCTGCTTCCGGGTAGCTTCTACAGTCTTTTATTTGATTTCTAAACCATTGTCTAACAATAATGTAATCTATTTGACATCTTTCTATATCTCCTGGCATCTTCCACGTGTATCGTCTTCTAGCATGATGTTGAAATAATGTATTTGTTATGGTTAAGTTGTTCTTGTCGCAAAATTCTACCAGCCTATTTCCTCTGTCATTTCTCGTACCTAAACCAAACAAACCTACAATCACTCCTTCCCTACCCTCACCTACCACTGCATTAAAATCCCCCGTAATTATTAAATTTTCATGTCCTTTTATGTATCTTAGTATGTCTTCGATGTCTTTGTAGATCGCTTCTACCTCTTTCTCACTGTAGCTAGAGGTAGACATGTATACTTGTATTATTATTGTATTTACTGGTTTAGATTCAAATCTAACCATGGGTACTCTTACGTTCTTTTGTAAGTAGTTTTTTACACGTCGTCCTATCTTTTTTCGCATAACTATCCCCACACCCAAATTTCCTTCTTCAGATCGTGTATGAATTACCTTAAAGTCTCTACTCCAAAAATCCCCCGCCTCTGGCCAGCGGACTTTGCTGATTCCTACTATGTCTAGTGCTAACCTATCCATTTCGAGTTTCAGTTTCTCGAGCTTGCCTACTTGTTTCATACTTCTGACATGCCACGCTCCGACTCGCAGAATGTTTACGGATGTTTTTCTATACTTTTGAATCACATCTTCCGAAGTAGTTCCCATCCAGAGATCCGAATGGAGGACTACTTTACCTCCGGAATTTTTTACCCCAGACGACGCCATTATGTTTACTAATAATTTCTGTACGCAGTGTACTTGGGAGGTAATGTGGTGATTTCCCGTTGCTTTCCACATCGCAGTAGTGTGTCTTAGAATGTCATACCGACCCCTATGGTCTCTGCCACTCTAAGTACCGAAAAAACGGCTGTCCTTTTTTGGGGATTTGTCGTAGTCTGGTTCCTCACTAAGACCCCACTATTTTGATTAAACCTATAGTTCGGCTCTTTAGCTAATTGAAACGCGCAAGCCATTCTACCTGTTCAAGTATTTTAGAACGTCGTCAAGGTGCAGGTCCGTTCAGAATGGGAACATAAAATATAAAAGTATAATTCAAAGTGTCAATATAATATTATACTTGATCCATCTAATCAGGGTCATGACGTCATGTGATTAGCTGTCGGCTACGTTGCCAAATGTTGAAAATGTGTTCAGTATTTATGTATAAACATTCACGGATCTGTTACTAAATATAGATACACACCTACAAACCATTGCCTAAACTAGAAATATTAGCAACCTGATATACCAAACTTCTTTGTTTTGTAACAAAACAATACAGTTCAACAAATTAAAGAAAACCCTTTTCATTTAAATACACTACTAATTATTGCCACACAAACAGTGTGTGTATAAAAATTATTTTCTTCTTCTTTTAAATTCATTTTTTTCATGTAAACGTGTTCATTTTAAAAAATTAATTTTTTATATATTTATTTTTATATATTTATTGGGTGCTTAAAATGTCGAGTTGCTACAGATTTTGATTACTTCTGACAATATAAAAAAACACGACACAGTCACACTTGGATTTAATTACAACCAAAAGTCTATTGTATATTATATTATTGTTTAAAGTTGAAAGGTCACACGATAACCAATTAATTAGTCACTGTAACTGCACCATTCAACATCATACTTATCTACACCAACATTTATTATGAGTGAGTCAACATCTTTCAAATCAAACATGATTTTCCTGTTCCACCATCCCTTAATTTTATCTTCGATGTGTTACGTTCAATTTAACATTGCCAAATATTTTCATTCGATTTACGATATTGTCAAATATTCCAACACCTCCACTTCGATATCTGTTATAGGAGACGCCCCTGATCATGCATTATAATTTAATAACTCGATTTATTCTTCGTAAGCTCATTCTAGTACAATTGAAACAAATGCTTGTTCAACACCCTATAGAATGTTATTGATGTATTTAGTTTAAGTCAAAGTACCACAATCTATCTCTATTGTTTAATATAACACTGCACAATGTATGCAAAGTATATGCTCGCTTTATTTAAAAGTAGTAATATCAGTTTATATGGAAGAGATTTTCTACATTTGTGATTAGCAAAGGCGATTCGATTCGAATTTCTCGGTTTTTTTTATTTATTTATGCATTACAAAGATTCTGGAACTGTTATTTGACATGTGGTATCCTAATATTTCAATCAATTATCATGTCGTTTCATAAACTGGGTTCACTTTAATCCTGCTTGACTAATTCTATTATTTCAAGAGCGATGCACGGACAGACGGAACAAGTTTACAAACTCGCTTCGAAATTAGCTTCGCTAGTGTTTGCTGTTGCGTTTTAAAAATTTACTAGAAATGGTTCTGAATTTAATTCTTTTAACTTAACACGCTTGTTTATAAGAAAGCCTAAGCATTATTTTTTACTATTGATTATTTTTTTATCTGTTTCAATACGAAATACGCACTTTCTATTTCAATTATTAAATTGTCCGAAAAATACAACTCTTGTTTTTTAAATAGATATTTTTTGTTTATATTATCAATAAAAATTCGATGGAGATATCCTTTCTTTGTCTATGTAAACCACTCCACACTCCGCTTTTATAGTTAGCACGGCATCTTTAAGTTTCTTTTCTCTTTTTACATATTATCGTGATTCGTACTTTCTTTACTTTGCTGTCCTTTCTGTTTCTGCTTGACCTGTGCGTTTTACGGTTACAAATGTACTGAGTTTTTTTTCTTCATACCTATGGTGTTGCTTGATTTAATACTTCTCTCTACATGGCTAACAAACATTCGAGAGATTCATCACTGCTTTCTACGTGGTCTCGATAGTAGTCTTTGGTTATACTCCAAATGCATTAAACATGCAGTTGTAAGGTGGCAAACTAAGAATTTTTTGCCCATACTTGTGGGTTAATGAATCAACAATGTACACCGGCAGTAGCGCATTCCTAAAAAATAGCAAGTCGTTAGAGTTAGTTTAAAATGTATAAACAAATTTACGATTATATAAACCCAGTGGTTCTGTCTTCAACATTATTGTGTCATATGTAACTTTATTATTATAAAGCTATTCTTGGTTGAGTATCCGCTCTCTGAATGTTTGTAGTAAGGTAGTTTGTGTTCTACAGTGCTGTTATAGTTAACGTTACGCATAGCGATCACCGATAGCTCTTCAAATTTTGTTAAAAGTTGATATTCAAACCACTGTAAGAAACTCACTTGATTCATTTCACCGTGATAAACAGCACCTTTTAATTGTGACGCAATCACCAATTTTCCACCAAGAATAAATCCATTCTCACAACCAGCACGTAAAACAATATATCTCGTTCTACCAACATTTAGTTTTTTACCTTCTCTTGTTGTCATCTTGCCATGAACGGTCAACTGTCCCATCCCTAAAAATCCACGATATATCAAGAAATAATTGACATGTTTGTAGTCTGTATGTTTTTAAACGTAAATAGTGAAGTGAACTTGTATGTAGGCAAACATATTTACTCGTGTTTGGTTCAGATGTTTCAATTCATTTTCAAAATCCTTTTTTGTTCCCACATAAAACCGTATTCGCGGAGGAATATAGCACCAATTGAAAATTAACTTAAAATGTAAACGTGGTGTAGAGTTTCAGTTTTAACGTTAACCATGGAAAGAACCTTGGTTCATTCCTGGTCCCTAAGACTAGCACTGTAAATTAGATAGGCAGTCGAGTGTTTCAGACTAAGAAAATTTAATTTCCACTCTTAGAGAATTAGTCAATTGAACGCAATAACTATTGGTGTTATTAGGGTTATTAGTTATTGAAGCGCAAGCTAAAATTATTTGAATGTAAGCTATCCTTGATTTAGTTCCGGTTAAAATGTTTGATAAAACTTGCGCCAAAATGTTATTTTAGATAAACTAACTTGAAACATACCTATTTAATAAAAAGGTTTGTTCGATTTTTATTTGTTGCACTTGTTTAGTTTTTTATTATTATATATATTTTGATTTACACGTTTGTGTATATAAATTAAATTTTAGAATTTTCTAAATAATAGAGAGTTTGTTATTTTGATTTAAAGGTATTTAATTTACAGTATATCAGGCCATAGTATTCTTTAATTCATAAGTGTCAAAGTAAATTTAAATGAGCTCAAAGTAGTGTAAGTATAGGCCGCTATACTTGCGACCATGTTCCCTATGCTCCAACAGAAGGTACTACTTTCGGTTTAAAATCAGGCCATGGTATTCTTTAATTCAGAAGTGTCAAAGTAAATTTAAATGAGCTCAAAGTAGTGTAAGTATAGGCCGCTATACTTGCGGCCATGTTTCCTATGCTCCAACAGAAGGTACTATTTTCGGTTTAAACGTGCTTCAAATAAATCTGACTCCGAAATTATTAATAATGAATAAAGTGTGTAAAAAAATTAAAGTTGGGGGGTTTAAATAATGGTATCCCTAGTTGACTTTGGAGTGTCTCTGATTAAGAAGATGCTAGCATAAAGTAAAGGGGAAAGATCCATGATACCGGATAGCAGTCGCGTTCTTCTTATCGGTGCGACCTGAAGGGTCGACTTAAAACTATTCAAATATAGATAATTAATATTTATCAATGAATTCGAATTTCTAAGCATCCGCTGAATTTATTAATAGTTCCTGGTCTATAAATTTACAATATTATCCTTCCAAGTCCAAGTATTGTTTCTAATTTCAGCCTAAATTGTTACGTAACTTTCCTATCATTCCCTAACAGACATATTCTAATTTCAATCTTACTTCCTATAAATACTACGACAAAAAATAGCCAAAACACTAAACAAAACAAATCCATCGACAAAACACAACAATAAAATATATAAATGTACAACACAGGCACTGAATATAAATATCTAAATAAAGCATTAAGCATATAACAGCGCATAAATATCAAAAAACAACATTAAAATAATCAGGTGCACTTACACTGGCATTATTTCACTAGCAACATCACACTGAAACATGCTCGTTAAAAATTAATTGCAAAATCCATTAATTAATACAAATTAAGGCTTATGCGGGTACAGCTGCCACTGTATTTATAAATACCTCGAAAATAAATTTCTCCAGGATCCGAAGATCCGTTCGTCTGCTTGCATCTAATTATGTTACTGATACAGGAAGATAGGTATGCACTGCTAAAATCCTTGTGAGCATGCGCTAAATGTCCTGGGGAGTCACAATCACTATCACTTTTAAGTCCTGGGGGGGATATGCGGTTTCACTCTAGTTTAATTTCTTAGATTAGTTGCTTTATTCGATTAGTTTAAGCTATATAGATTTCCTAATTTAAAATGTGGTCATAGCATTTAATTAAGAGTAAGCAAAGTTGTTTGTGTTAGTTATTATCAGGATTCATCTTCTCTATAAATGACATTTTTTATGCTGAGGCATTTAAATTTTGGAGCATCATGTTGTAATGTTATATTATACCGTGCCCTTTTCCGAGAAGATGTAAGGGATAGGCGTACTACAAAGTACAAGATGAATATACTTTGGTGGAACCAGCATCGGCTTTTAGAGCTGCGGAGTTTGCAAAGGACTGATCTCAGGGGAAGGAAGAAAATTAGAAAGAAAAAAATATACTAAACTTGTATATTGAAGTTTCGGTCATCAGCATATGAACAATTATTTCTATAAAAAAGTGAACGATCAATAATCAGGAAATCACAGAGTCTTATTATGATGTTTTCATAAACATTTATACAAAATTTTTTGTAAAGACAAATGAAATAGTTATATTTAAATTTAAACTATTTGCTTGAAAACTTCTTAACCATAAAAATTTCATGAAATCTTGTATGTTTACAAAGTTAGGTAATAAGCAGTAAGAAATATACATAAGCACATTTTAACTAAATACAGGATAAGCAAAAAATAAAATCACAGTTGTGGATACTCACTTAGACAGTTTTGGAAATTTATAAAAAGGTAGGTTAGAATGTTACTATCGTTGACACTAAAAAAAATCAAAGTATAACTCATACCTGAAGTAGCAAACATCTCAGTTAGTTACTTTTGTATTAGTATTTTGTTAGAGTTCCACTTGTCCTTCAACAGAAAAATATCTGGCCGCTATCAGACAACTCTTTTACAAACTGAAGTCATCAACTTCCAAATAGATAAACATCTGATCCACCAAATATTTACAGTTAAAAGATATTTGATTCTATCAAAAAATATTCGGGCTTCTAAATATTTTCACTTTGTGGAGGTAAACTGTTGCACATCTAAGTTATTTGCTATATCAAAGGTTGAGAGAAAATTTATGAAGATATTTACGGCATCTGAAGCTTAATATAAAATGAAAATATAGAAATTAGGTAGCAACTTGTATAGAAATAAGTGTAGATATATTTTAAGTAAAATTAAAGATTGTCTTTGAAGTAAAGTTGGAATAAAATGTATATCCGAAGTAAAGTTTTGGAGTAAAACATTGTAATATATATTTAGATTAATATTTTGGAATAACACATTTTAGTAATTATTTGGAGCAGATATTATGGAGTGGATATCTTGGACCCTGCAAAAATCATCTGTGTTACAAATTTATAAACACATGGTTCGACGAAAACAATGCAAAAGTTATCTATTTTTATCTTAGCATCGTTAATTTAAAAGACAGGTTGGAATGGACAGATTTTCATCATCATGTGGGGCAATACACCTATAATTTTTTTTTATTAAAACGTTATGCTTTTATGTAGAAAATACATACCATAGTTAACCTCATGGCATATTCAAGATAAGTCAATATGATGACGTCCGCACTAGCAGACAGTAAGGTAATATAAGACAAACTTTATACGAATTTTATTAATAACCACAAAACCAAGATAGAAGGAATAGATAAATGACATTTCTGACATGAATTCAGATCCACATTAGTTGTGTTTTGAAAGAAGAATCCACCAATCAGAAAGTTACAGTAACCGTATTTATTTATACAATGTAGATAAATAAAAAAATCGTTAATAAGTATATTAATCTCTGTGTCTAGTTTTATTTTCTAGTACAAGAGTGAGCGTAAATATATATTCGGAATCAAACTTAATTCCACGAAATAATAAAATGTGTTTATAGAGTATTGTAAACACAAGCATTTTATAAAGTGCGAGGCACGTTGTAACATTGCTAGGCCTCGATCAATTGACATGTTACACAGTCCCGGACCAAAGAGAAAGAAAAATTATGACTTTAAGAGTATATTTTTTTATAAGATAAATAATTCCAAGAATATAATAATTTTTCTTCTGGAAACAAAATTTATAGATATGAAATAGTAAAGAAAAAAATTGTAACATTGAGTGATAGGATAACTAACGCGTATCAACCATTCCAAGGGAGATAAAATCGGTAAGGCAAATTCGGTAAAGTCAAAATCGGTAAAGTCAAAATCGGTAAAGGCATACCATAAAAGCTTAAAAAATTTTTTTTAAATTGTATTACAGAGAGAATAAAAAAAACGATTTGAAGACAAAAAAAAATTTATTTAGTTTTGTTGAACATATTCATATCTTATGGTTCATATTATAGTTCAATTAAAGTGCACACCATAATATGGGGCTTATGTTGTTTTGTTATTAGGAAAGATAGAGGGGGAAGATTAGTTTTTATTAAAATAGGAGAAATTGGGGGATCGAAACCAAAATATTAAGAGGTTTCTGATTAAGATGATAACAGTTCTTAGGTAAAAGAAATGATAGATGAGATAATTTATATTTGTTTAGACAAAGTTACTTGATTCTTGTAGAATATGCTGTCCCGCATTCAGGCACATTATCAACGTCCTCAGAGGGCTTATAAGACAAACTATAAAATTTCCCTGAAATCGGAACATGTCTATCAAAAACAAGACATTTTGAAGGAAAATATGTTTCTTCATGCTTTACTCTAGATAATTATGAAAGGAATAAATCTTCTAGCATACAAGGAGCATTATGTTTCTGAAGATTTTTGAGAGAAGAAGCATTTGGCATTATGAGAGAAAATATCTTCTAGCATACAAAGATCATTATTTTTAAAGAATTCTATGAAAAGAAAAATTTGTTAAGAGGGAAAGTATATTCAAAGAAGAATGCGCTTTCCAGGAATTATTTTTGAAATTTATTGAAAATTAAAAATTTTTTTGCAAAATCAGAACCAAAGACAAAGGAATGTGGGAATGTAGGTACTACAGGACATGTAATGAAACGACAAGTGTTTCCGATAAAGATAGGTAAGTCCACGGTACCAGTTATTGTTTGAGGAGTACCATCAGTAGTGAACAACTTATGTGTAGATAATGAAAATTTTTGTATATTAAGATACTTATACGTATGGTCTATTGTCTGATTGTTTATTCATAAAATTATAAGTTTATTATTATAGAAATTTTTATTTGTAGCAGACAGTATTTACTTTAATAAATGACCCGAACAGATAGTTTCAATCATATTTAAACTTCAATTTTGTTTTGTTAAAAAACTTAAGACAAAAATTGTAGTTCTCCAAAATATTAGGTACATTTTATGTTTAAATATAATGAAAAATAATAATATATGTTTAATTGTAATCAAAATTTAAAACTTACTTTTATTATGGATAATAAATAATTGATTTTGTAAGATGGCAATGCATTTTTAGTCAAGCAAATCTAAAATATATCAATAGGATTGGAAAAACATTTATTTGGGCGCCAGTTTCATATAGAAACAAATTTATAACAAAAAATACTAAGACGACTACATTATGTCACAGAAAAATTTGTTTACATAATTGTAAGAAAATTTATTTTTGCATGCGATGCCATGCAGTGCTTTATAAAAAAAATTACGGTAGTATTTTTGAGAAGAAGTATGTTAATGTGAAACATACTTGGAAGTGAAGATAAATTCGATCGCTAACATGAGTGATGTCCAATAGTAAATTGTGAGTAAAGTAATTTGGTTAACGGCAACGTACAAATCGTAGGAAAATTTGAAAGCAAATAAAGACACGTTGTGCGTCAATGTGTTGCAAAAAAATTTGAAAATAAAAAAAAATGTTTTAGACATCATGCTACAGAAAAATTTATAAAAAGGAAAAAACATGGCTTGGTGGTCATCGTAATAACGTGCTGTAGAAAATGTATAAAAAGACAGAAAATCCACGTTAGGCGCCAATGGTGTTTTATCTACCACTTTGGGCACTAAGGTATAGTAGAAAAGTTTAGAAAAAGAAAAAACATGTTATACACAAATGTGTCGTAAAAAAATTTAGTAAAGAAGGAAATCCACGTTAAGGACTAATGGTGTCTTGCAATACAAGAATTACTAATTCAACGCAGCTGGATTAAACAAAAAGTGTTGAACACCAATGCTATCAAAGAAAAAATATGTAAAAATAAAAAATATACACGTTGGGAGCTAATGTTGTGGGGTAGGGGATTGTTAATGTTTGCCAATGTGTGCTTCATAAAAATCCTGGACGGCAAGGTACTGTAGAAAAATTTGAAAAATAAAGAAAACACGTTGGACGGCAAACTTGTTTTAATTGACGATAATGGGCGTTGGGCGCTAAAGTGTACTATTAGAAAAGCTTAGGAAAAGAAACATTCATTGGATGGCATTGTTGGTGTGGAAAAAATTAGAAAAAAATGAAAAAATACACATTAGGCTCACTTGTTAATGTAGGGAAATGTGAAAGAAAAAAAGACAGGTTGAATGCCATTGTGTTCTGATGGCGTTGTGCGCCATTGTGTTCTAAAAAAATTTATAAACAAATAACCACGTTGGTTCACCATAGTTCTATGGAAAAAATTTGAAAAAGGAGAAAAATAACAGGTGGAGAAATAATTGGCGTTGGGTGTCATGTTATTCTGATGGCGTTGGGATGTTGGGCGCCAAGTGCCAAGAAAATTGCAGTGAACGTATTTATTTATATAACGTACATAAAGAATCCATTTCGAATGGACCTGCACCTTGCCGAAGTTATAGATTGCTAGCAAATAAGCGAATAAAGACACGTTTTGCGTCAATGTGTTGCAAATAAATTTGAAAATAAACAAAAATGTTTTAGACATCAAGGTGTGCTACAGAAAAATTTATAAAAAGGAAAAAACATGGCTTGGTGGTCAGCGTAATAACGTGCTGTAGAAAAATGTATAAAAAGACAGAAAATCCACGTTAAGCGCCAATGGTGTTTTATCTACCACTTTGGGCACTAACGTATAGTAGAAAATTTTAGAAAAAGAAAAAAATCCACGTTAAGCACTAATGGTGTCTTGCAATACAAGAATTACAAATTCAACGCAGCTGGATTAAAAAAAAAGTGTTAAACACCAATGCTATCGAAGAAAAAATATGTAAAAATAAAATATATACACGTTGGGAGCTAATGTTGTGGGATAGGGGATTGTTAATGTTTGCCAATGTGTGCTTCATAAAAATCCTTGTCGACGGCAAGGTACAGTAGAAAAATTTGAAAAAAAAGAAAACACATGTTGGACGGCAAACTTGGTTTAATTGACGATAATGGGCGTTGGGCGCTAAAGTGTATTATTAGAAAAGCTTAGGAAAAAGAAACATTCATTGGATGGCATTGTTGGTGTAGAAAAAATTAGAAAAAAGAAAAAACACACGTTGGGCTCAATTGTTAATTTAGGGAAATGTGAAAGAAAAAAGTGTATTATTAGAAAAGCTAAGAAAAATAAGCATTTATTGGATGACATTGTTGGTGTAGAAAAATTAGAAAAAAAGGGAAAAATACACGTTGGGCTCAATTGTTAATGTAGGGAAATGTGAAAGAAAAAAGACAGGTTGAATGCCATTGTGTTCAGATAGCGTTGTGCGACATTGTGTTCTAAAAAAATTATAAACAAATAACCACGTTGGTTAACCATAGTTCTATGGAAAAAATTTGAAAAAAGAGAAGAAAAACAGGTCGAAAAATAATTGGCGTTGGGCGTCATGTTATTCTGATGGCGTTGGGATGTTGGGCGCCAAGTGCCAAGAAAATTGCAGTGAACGTATTTATTTATATAACGTACATAAAGAATCCATTTCGAATGGACCTACACCTTGCCGAAGTTCTAGATTACTAGAACAGGTAAAATGGCTTGCGTGTTCTAATGAGCTAAAGAGCCAAACTACAGGTCCAACCAAAGTAGTAGGGTCGTTAGTGAGGAACCAGACGAAGATAGGTCTCCGAAAGAGGGCAGCGGCTTTTTCGATACTTAAATTGGCAGAGACCATAGGGGTCGCTATGGCAGTCTAAGACACACTACCGCGATATGGAAGGCAACGGGAAACCTCCACATTACCTCTCAAGTACACAGCGTACCTAAATTATAATAAAATGATGGCATTCTCTGAGGTAAAAGATTCCGGAGTTAAAATAGTCCCCCATTCGGATCTCCGGGAGGGGACTACTTTGGAGGATGCGATCGGAAAGTTAAGAGTAAGAGTCAGGAACATTTTGCGAGTCGGAGCGTGGAATGTTAGAACTATGAAACAAGTGGGTAAGTTAGAGAACCTAAAAATCGAAATGAATAGGTTATCACTAGACATAGTAGAGATCAGCGAAGTTCAGTGGCCAGAGGCGAGGGATTTTTGGAGTGGAGACTTTAGGGTAATTTATACAGGAGCAGAGGAGGGAAATTTGGGTGTGGGGATAGTCATGCGGAAAAAGAATATTAACTAGAATTGTTCAAAGACGAATGGAAAAACGGGCTGAAGAAATACTAGGAGAAGACCAATTTGGGTTTAGGCAAAACAGGGGAACACGGGAGGCTATCTTAGCTCTGAGGGTGATAATGGAAAAAATAATAGAAAAAGGGGAAAGCATGTATATAGGGTTTGTAGATCTGGAAAAAGCATTTGACAATGTAAAATGGAAAAAAATGTTCGAAATACTCAAAAAGATTGGAATGAGTTATAGGGATAGACGGATAGTACATAGCTTATACAAAGAGCAAACAGGAGTAATAGAATTAGAGCAGGAACGTAGAGAAGTAAACATCAGAAGAGGGGTGAGACAGGGATGTTCCCTATCCCCATTAATTTTTAACTTGTACATTGAAGAGGCAATGAATACTGTCAAGTGCAGAAAGACATTTGGAGTTACTATGCAGGGACAAAAATTGACATGAATAGATTTGCAGATGATATAGCGGTATTGGCATCTAGCAAGGAAGAGTTAGAAGCTGCTCTCAATGAAATGGAAACGGTTCTAACAGAGAGATATGGTATGAAAATTAACAACAGTAAAACTAAAGTACTAGTTTGCAAAGGAGGCAAAAATAAATCAAAAACAAGAATACAAATATGTAACACGAACTTACAAGAGGTTAAGTATTTCTGCTACCTAGGAAGCCAAATAACGCAAGATGGGAAAAGCACAAAAGATATAAAACACAGATTAGCACAAGGTCGTGCTACATTTAACAAGAAAAAGCAACTACTGTGTTCAAAGACAACAAACATAGAAACAAGGAAAAGATTGCTTAAAACATATGTATGTAGCACAGCACTGTACGGCTGTGAAGCCTGGACAGTAGGAGAAGCAGACAAGAAAAAGGTAGAAGCCTTTGAAATATGGTGCTACAGACGATTGATGAAGATATCATGGACAGACAAAGTTAAGAACGAAGAGGTACTATAAATGGTAGGGGAAGAAAGAAATATGTGGAAAACGGTAAAAAATAGGAGCGATAGGATGATAGGCCACATACTACGGCATGAGGGAATAGTGCGGAATATACTAGAAGCAGAGATAGGAAAAAAGAGAAGAAGAGATAGACCTAGGTTAGACTACTGCACACAGATAGTGAAAGATGTAGGCTGTAGGAGTTTCAGGGAAATGTGTAGGCTAGCTCAGAATAGAAATCAATGGAGGTACGCATCCAACCAGTCCCAAGATGAATAAATTAATGACGAAGAAAGTAACTGCACTTAAACATGATATTTATTATAAGCAACTACAAGCATTGGATGGGCAATATTCTCGAATAATGGTAATTGTGTGAAAACATTTAATGGAAAACTAATTATTACGGCAAATGTCTAAGTGTTGGGGGATCTTGGCAGCCACAGGTTGCTTAACCCCCTTCAATAAATCTCACTGAAATAGGGCATAATATTAGAAAACAATATAAAGGAAACCGAGCTGTATTGCTGTGTGATAATTTCAGGGGAACTATGTAGGTTAGTTTAGAAAATAAATAAGTGCAGGTACATGTCCAACCAGTTTTGAGACGGGAAACCCAATGACGAAAAAATAAGCTCAGATAAATCTGATGATTAGTATAAACAACTAGTTGTTTGTTGTAAAATATCTGCAACTAATGTTGACTGTGCAAAAAGATATATTGGAAAAAATATTAAATCAGTAAATGTTCAAGTGCGGGGGGAACTTGGCAGCCACAGTCTGTTTACCCCCCTTCGCAACCACTGAATGTCGGAGAAATAGGGTATATAATTGTAAAACAATAGAAGAGGACCGAACTGCATCTAAGAAGAAAGAACGGCGCCTATGATGAGAAATGACAAACATAGAACAAAATGTTGTTGAAAGCGTATGTGCGGAGCACAGCACAGACAGTATGCCTACGAAATACGAGCAGTTTGAAAAGCAGACAGAAGAACAGTAGCAGCTTTTGAGATGCCGTGATTCAGATGTATTAGGATGGACAGACAAAGGTAATAACAAATAGGTTATAGAAACAGTAAGGATAAAAAGGATAAAAAGTTGAACATCGTCACGCAAAATCTAGATGCCCTAGACAAAATCTAAGTTGAAAATGTGAAGCGCAATGGGGTATTACCATGATGTACCAAATTTGAACATTTTATTTCAATTAGTAGACTAACTACGAGCAAATAAAGAAATCGTCAATTTTGTGTTTTTGCCACTATCTAGTAACCTATGAAAAATTTTTGAAATTTGAAAACCGATCTGAGATACCCTCATGATTATGCAACTTTTGTCCCATTTAACCAAGATCGTATCTCCTACAGTTTCCAAGATCCCCATGTACTGCATTTTATACTGTACACACTGTATAGGAAACTGGAAATAAGACTAATGAAATAAAAGAAATATTTGATAGGTATGAAAATAATTAAACTGAAGCAAGGTGTTGATTATACGAAGGAATATTATGGTGAATCTAGTATTAGAAAGATTATCAGAAGGAAGAAAGAGAACTGGATTACCCAAGACAATCGAAATTAAATTATAAAATTGTTCATGGATGGAATTTTTTAGGCATAGAGCGCAATTTTTAAAGTTGAGAGGTTGAAAATATACAAAATACTCTGTTATAAAATAATAGATTGGATTAGTTCAGCTAAGAAGATATTACTGGGAGGGTTTTAAAAGGATTCAAGAAAATAGAAATATTTCTGGTATAAGTAATTAAAAAATGTGTGATTGGACGATAGGTTATAGTTAGAGGTACGTAGGAATAGTTCTTTGAATTTAAAGAATGTATTTGTAGATAGTTATAGGACATTAAAAGAGCTAGTCAGCTGTGTTAAAAACGAACCTTGGGATCGAGACCGTGAATATGTGAGACTTTGAAAAAATTTGCATATAATTAGTTTATTTATTATTTTGGTGAGATTTACTTATTAAACGCAATTATGGTTCGAAGTAATTTTTGGTACACGTTTATGTAGTAGTGATTGCTGGGACTCTTATCATGAAAGTTTTACCCAACTGAAAAATGGCTTTGTCTATTGCCACGTAACTATTAATTTAAAATTTACAGTTCTGTCTGGGACAAAGTTAAACAAAGAACGAACTCATTTTAAGATTACGTCTTGGAATAATGAATTCAACATTTTTTAAATATTCAAGCGGTTTCTTTAGACTACCTATTAATTTAAAACTAGTCTAATGTGATATTAATAGCTTTGAAGGTTTCTTGCACAAAAAGTTCTGAACTGACCAGCGCACACCATAAATATGTTGTAATATATTCATGTTAAAAGAAACAAAATTATTATATAAAAATTTAGTATCCTGCAAATACTATAATGTGGCTGTAGTGATTGACCTTTTATCTCTACGTAAATGTAGGATAATTGCTTGAATTTATAAAGAAATATGGTAATAACATGTTTATGCTTATTTTAGATCAGGACAATGTTTGTAAGTCCAAGGTCTTGCGATTTCGTAGCCGAATTTTAGAATGCCGGAGGATGCAATTAATGCATGCAGACAAGACATAGTCTGGCCAAAACAAAAATGCTAAAAGTCCAGTCAACGTAGTTTCGATTTCGCGTATAGTTTACATCTCATCTCACCTTGAGTCTATGCATATCATTTGGGATGGATGATACATTTTTTGCGATTTCATCAAAACTTCTTTAAAAATAATAATTATGGTAGTTACCATGAATATCTGCTTGACGGACAAATTATCTTTTTTTTCTTGCGTGCTTAATAATTGCCTATGTCCAAGCGTTAAAATCAAAAAATAATAAATAAGGTAAATGTACTTTTGCCCTTGTAAAGTTTAAATCTTTGCATGTTGCATCTTAGAATTTGTGCTTACGTCATGTTATTGCCATTAAAAATTGATCTAGTCTGAGGTATATAACCTTTTTATGCAGCCGAAATGTCAGTAAACTGCATAAAAGCTGTTTTTGCAATCTTTTCATTCATACGCGCCCGCATCATAAACGAAATACGGATGGTAACATGTAAATTTGACGAATATATTCCTCAAGCGAATAAACTATTCATAAATGGAAAATAAAAAAACGTTTAAACGTTTGAAATCGAAATTCGTTTTAAGGTATCTATATAGGTGCACGTCCATCTTTATCTATAATTAATCGCGTCAATCACGTGCGAGTGTGGTATAAAATTTTAATGTGATTAAAAATAGAGACTGAAAAATCTGTTGAAATTAACAAAATCGATAATTTTAGTGTAGGTGTTTAAAAGTTCAAAATAAAAAGCAAATTTATAGATTTTTTTTATGTATAAAAATTTTTCCTATGAAATCCAATTTTAATAAATCAAATTTCTATAAGAGTAGTATGAAGTTTTCAAAAAGGGGTAAGGAAGAACGTATTTAACTAGAATAGCATTTAGACATTCGGCGATGGAAATCAGAGAGACATTTAATCCAGTTGCATACTCCATTTAATTGAAAGTACAAGTCGATATTGCATAGTACAGCATTTTCAGTTTATGTACTGATGGCTACGAAAAAAGTAAAATTCTCATGTAAATTACCTTAACCAATTATTAGCTGCATACCAACTTTATTCTTCTACTTTGCTTAAGGTCATCATTGTAACCCCCCCAAGCACTTTGTTTCCGTATTTTCATAATGTACAATTTGTCGGATTTAATTTTTAAATACGGTTGAACTTTATCACTGCCACTAAATCGTACAGTTGTTTGGATAATGCTAATGAGATATGAAGACCTTAGTACATCCTAATCTGTATGCCGCGCTCCAATATATTTCAAGGACGATATTATTTATGATTTGATTAGTTTGACAGTAAGGAGCTAATAAAGATTTAATAAAATGCAGACTTGCCTTCGCATTTTATAAAATTGCGATATCAAGAACGTTAAATAATGCAAATGCCAAATTCTGACATTCTTGATCTCCAACTCTATATCTAATATTTCTTTCTCTGTGCATATTTAAATTGATGAATGTGATTGCGTTTGTTTTAATGGGAGTTTTGGCATTTTGATGACAACATAAAATATTTTAGCTATTTTGTTTGTTAATTTAAGGATATTCAAAACCTCTTCATTAGCATTCCGAAGTTATTTTTTTAAGTTCGCAGAATGTTGAATAGTAGTAGATGGTTAGTTGCCAATAGAATCCGTTTTTGAAGAAAAAGATGAAAGATCCGTTAACAGCGCTACTCGGTTACAATTTTTTCTTCAAGCTGTACAAATAGACAATGAACTAATTTTTGATAGAAGTACTAGAATACAGAAAACCAAGAAATAGAAGTGTAAGCATACACATTTCAATTAATTGGCCTGACAATGATTTAGCATTTAAATCGATTCCTTGGCCTCATTTAGCATAAATTTAGTGTATGGTTTCCACTTGTAAAGATGTTTCACACAACGCTTTGAATATTGTTTGCGCATACGAGTATTTTCACGTATACTTACTACAATGTGTTACAGTTCTTCCTTTTACAAAAAGCCCAGGCAACTACTTTAGAAAATAAAATAAAAAGTCAGAGGAGGTCGAGACAAGCGGCCAGTTTAATCACCACAGGGCCTAAATGAGTTCTGGTTAATAATTTCATAAGGGCTGTATGTAAGAAGCAAGTTCTATAATTTGTTATGTCTAATTGAATCAATTTAACAAATCCGAAACGACAGATAAGTCACCAACAAATCGATGAATGAAAATTGGATGTGACTGTCCTGTAACAAATTAATGCCACAAACATTTTTTTATATCATGTTATTGCTACTCTTCCATTCCTGGAAGCTGTCGAAAGGTAAGTGGTTTAGAAATGTCGTATGTCCTGGTGTAACATCTGACTATCAAGTGGAACTTAATATAACGCATGGCTCCACTTGCAATTGTCTTGTGATTTATGACAATAACCTATTTAGAAACAAATTTTCTTATTTCTATTAAACAATTTTAATTAAGACAATCACAACCTAGAGTTGACATTTTGACAATAATAATTTGGACATTATCATGTCCGACAGGCTCATTTTGACAATTTTAGTTACCTTAGTTTCAGAACTACGTAATACGTCCAGACATGACCCTCATGTAATAACATCACTTTTCAAAACCCAAATCAATTTATATGTACTTGCAATTAAATTATACCTAGAACGCAATCAATTTACTTTTCGCAAGTCCAAAGGCATATTTAAATTTCATGAATGTTTACGACTCTAAACTCAAACATACTAAATAAAAGTTGTTAAAATGTTTGACTATTACAACTATTACAACTGAATCAATTTTCAATAGTTTCACAAAGTAACTTGTAACGTATTTTTTTTTCTAGTTACATTTAGTTCAATAAAATAAAAATAAAACAGCTATAATTTAAAATATTTAATTTGAGAATTATCATCCAATAAAAATTAATATATAATATTCATAATAACGCATAGATTCTCGTATGTATATACTCTAAAGTTCGTTACCAAGCTCTGTCAAGTTGTCAGTCGGCACTTCATTCTCAACGTTCGAAGGTGCAAGCCGCTTTGGCAGACGAGGTGAAGTCGAAATGGCCCTGTCGAAACACATGGCTTCTAACAAAGTTAGGAAAAAGTAGAGCATTGAAAATTCTTGGTGTCTGGAGGTCGAGCCTAACAGCGGTTGCGTGAGCATGATTTTCGATAAGCCTTGCTCCGAACAGTTTAGTTGATCCCGACAGGCCTGAGAATATGGAACCCCTTTGGACATCATTTTAGACATGCAATATCTTGAGGACATATCTTGAATAACATTTCCGATAATAAATTAAAACAAATTTTGAAGGCAGTAATTTAAAGCAAGAATTTATGATTTCGTTCTATTTAATATAACATGCAGTAAAGTAAACGCCGATTCCACATGTGTTCCCGATATTTCAACCTTACCGATAACTAATATCACACAAGGATATTATAATGGAAATCTCCGACAGCTGAGGTCCAGGTCCAGCACTTGTAGTACATTCTTGATGCACGTGAGTGTTTTTAACTTTTGATAACTTTGAAATTATAGTAAATTATTATGAATTATCCAACATTAATTGCTTGAGTAACGTAAATAGAAAGTAGTTTTTTTGAGAAATTAGTAAATTAACGAATATGTTGCTTGCTTGACAGAATATTTGCTCATGTACGCAAACTGTGTATTTTATAAAGTTCTGAATGACAACCTATGTCAGACAAAAAAAATATGTAGATTCCGTTTTCCTATCTAGACGCCATATGCTGTCTTGATTTAATTTACATTATGCTTGAAGACTTTCAGGTCATGTAAAGGCACTTTCATTGACATATGAAATTCGCGTATTTATTATAGATTACAATTAAATTAGAATAATAACATTTTACCAAGTCTGCACTTTGATAATTAATTTTTGTTGTAATAATCAAGGAAGTACTTCGCTGATTAAAAGAAACTTATGTGTTATGAACAATTAATAAATTATATGTCTATCTAATTAAATCTTATAGAAATGATCTACTCATAGATCTTAATCTTGAATGTAAAACTTCATTAGCGTTATTATGAAAAAATTCGATAAAGAGACAAACTTTAATATTGCAGTCATATGTACATAATCAGAAATTTATCCAAATAGAATCCTTTTTGTTTTTGAAAGATGTTTTATTATTTAACATTTAAAAATTTGCAAGTCCTCTCAGAATAGAAAGAGTGTGTAGTGAAAATAAATTCCCTCAGTATATTTTAAATGCCTAAATTCTATTATTCTATTTTTGGCAAATGTTTTTGAGGACACAAATGTTGTCCATATTGTGCTTTTGTTTGTTCACAGGTAAAGCTGAGACATCTGTATGACATCTGGTGGTTGAGGTCTTGGTAAGTGTGTCCTAAAGAGTGAAATTCAGGTTTTATGGCTATGTTAGTGGTGTTAAGATAAGGTTTCCGCATTCCCCTTATACTAGCACAGTTAAATTTTGTTGGTTATTGTATTAAAAAATACGGTGGCGCTCATTAAATATATTTTTGGTCTTTTACTCACCCATGACCCAAGCTCATGATCTACCCAGAGCTAACACTCGACTAGCCGTTTATATCTTAAGAGTTTTTCTTTGTCTCAAGCCATTCTCCATCCGACATTACCTTGGGCTTAAAAGAAAAAGAAGAAATTCTCAACCTTGTGATATCAGATTAAGGTTTAGAAAATAGGGAGGTTTAATTTATAGCTGATAGTCACGAGGATAAAGAAATACAAAATTATATTTTTATATTACAAACTACGTAGAAAATCATTATCAAGATTATTTAGAGATTCAATTAATTTCACGTATTAATCTTTAGGATAAAAAGCTTAGGTCATTAAAAATTTATTTACATAATTATTTAGTTTCACCAATTTCAGATCTGACAAGTTGGATAACAAAGGTATTCAAATATATCAGTGTATCTAAATAAGAAATATACTAATAGACTTAATCTTTACAGTAACTTTCAAAAAAAAATTATTTCACAGACATGTGTAAAATCAAATTACTAAAAACTTAAACCACTCAAATTTTATTAGATTCTTATCTACGCAAAGCACATTTGACCTGTTTGTCAAGCAACCAAACTTTTAAGTTTTTTTTTTGTTGTATAATTGAACACTAAGTCGAAAATTAATTAATAATTGAACTAACATGAGTGAGTAGCTTAAGCAAACTGCAATGTTAAAGCTGAAATACTTAAGACTGACTGACTGATGGTCTTGGGGCTCCCGGGGTATTTATGTTGTCCCTGCCCCTCACATGTCTGTGGTAACTTGCAGAGCTCATGTCTGCTTATTTATTAATTCTATTCATTATACAATGTAACAATCTTACTTTCTAAGTAATCGCGGTTCTTAACCGTCTGCGACCTGCATCTGCAATATGGCTTACTGTCTGGAATACAATGTATTGTATCCATTCTCACAACTTGCTTCTAAACTTTCAATAACCTTTCTGTATTTATCTTTGAATTACATTGTTGCACTTGACTTAATAATTTTCTAACAATTTCTAATAATTCCTAATAACTTCTATTTTGTTATACATACATAGATTGGGGGATACATAACTCGCGTCCAACCAATTTCAAAACGGAAAGCCTAATAACGAAAAAAATAACTGTACTTAAACCTGATGATTATTATAAACAACTACAGGTATTGATTTTGAAATATTTTCAACTAATATTGATTGTGCTAAAGAATATACTGGAAAACAATTAATTCGGCAAATGTTCAAGTGTTGAGGGATCTTGGGAGCCGCAAACTGCTTAACTACTGAATATCAGGGAAATATAGTATATATTTGTAACAAAGAGAAATGGTACCGAACTGCATCTAATAAGAAAGTGCAGCGGCTGTGTTCGAAGACAACAAACATAGAAACAAGGGGCAGTAGGAGAAGCAAATAGAAAAATAGTAGAAGCTTTTTGGGATGTTGTGCTTCAGATGTTAGCATGGACAGACAAAGTTTGAAGTATATTTTTATGCCACGTAATAATTTAAGGTTTGTTTGTCGCCTTTAATATAGCATACATAATGCTATCATATTTCCTATTGTCGTGAAAATATATTGATATATCAGTATCATATTTAGAAATATTTTAATGCGCATTTATTTAGTGAAGTTGTTAACCACGTTCATGTTTTAGAACGCACCACAACATAATGTGAAAGATCGCGCTTTGTCTTTGACGTGACCCGAACGTCAACTGTTTTTTCAGACTTTATCAGGCATTCGCGTCTGATACCAGTAAACCTCAAGATGTATTCGAGAGTATTATGATGTGATATGCGAATAGCTTTAGTACAGTGAGTATATAAGTCTCAATGTAACAGAAATTTGTAGTTCATTTATCAATGAGCAAACAAGAATAAGTAACAAATTTCAACTTTATTTGTTGGTAGTACGAGGCCAATAAAATGGCTGAATTTTATAGTATAGTTACACAATGTTGATGTAGATTTGGATTAGCTTCAACTACTCGTTTGCAATGATTTTGTGGTTTTCGTAAATAGGGAGAAGTCCTGTTAGAAATTATGCTTTGTAGCAGTTTTGCAGATTGAATTTCAAGATGGTTGATTCGTAAACTATAGTAGTGTGATGCATTTTACTCGTTTCATCTAGACCGGTAAGGTAAAAATCTTTTGTTTGTTGGCGTTCAATTATATCTGGCTGAAACTTATTATTGCAAAATGTCACGAGGAACGTTTCAATAAATTAGTAAAATTGTGCATGCATTTTAAACACCTGTTTGAATACGTTTAGAGTGTTCAATTATACAACAAAAAAAAAGTTTGGTTGCTTGACATGACAAACAGGTCAAATGTGCTTCACGTAGATAAGAACCTAATAAAATTTGAGTGGTTTAAATTTTTAGTAATGTGATTTTACACATGTCTGTAAAATAAAATTTTTTTTGAAAGTTACTTTAAAGATTAAGTTTATGCGTATATTTCTTATTTAGATACACTAAAATATTTGAATATCTTTGTTATCCAACATATCAGATCTGAAATTGGTAAAACTAAATAATTATGTAAATAAATTTTTAATGACCTAAACTTTTGGTTCCAAAGATTAATATGTGAAATTAATCGAATCTGTAAATAATCTTGATAATGATTTTGTAGGTAGTTACTTTGTGAAACTATTGAAAATTTATTCTGTTGTAATTATAAATGGTCAATTTTAATAACTTTTAATACCTTTTAATAACTGGCGTCGTAAACATTCATGAAATTTAATTACGCCTTTGGACTTGAAAAACGTAAATTGGTTGTGCTCTAGGTATAATTTAATTGCAAGTACATGTAAATTGTTTCGAGTTTTATAAAGTGAGGTTATTACATAAAGCAAAAACTTTATGGAAATATTTTAACACATGTGTTATTTGATTTTGAGACGCAAATAGCTGTCTCCGTTGCTTTATTAATATTACTTTAAATTTATTTCAGGTATCAACTGTTACTCTAGTAACCATCGTAGTGTTAATTCGCCGGAAGGTTTCTTAACTTTCCTTTCGGGTTTGTTTATCAAATACGTTATTTTTTAAAGGTATAGTGGCGCCTGATATATCTGTTATTTTATAAATATTTCCCCTGTATCTCATCAAAAATCCGGTGAAGTTAGAGTTCAGAGCTAGACCGAGGACCTGCGGATATGGGAATTACCTTTAATTAGTGATAGTGATTTTTGTTTCAAGATAATAACAAAGAAGTTATAGAAATAGTAGGGCAATAAGGATATTTGTGGAAAACAAAAAAAAATAGGAGAAATAGGCACGATACGTTCTATGGCATTTTCGGGGAATTGTGGGGTTTGCCACTTTGTGTATATTTTCAAAACTATATTGGTGCTCTAAACATTCTCAAATTGTTTAACCGTAAAAAATAATTTTTGTTCTTGTAGTTTGCTTCTTCGAAACGAAATGAAAATTAAAGCATGCAATTCAATTCATGATTTTTAGCGTTCGATTTGAACCAATTCGACTGCAATGTACAAGTTTTTTATAACCTTAGAAAACTTAAAAGTAGATGTTTATTGGTTGAATTATGATCTCATTTCCTCCAGCATTCTCATTTCCTCACACATTTTAAATGTAAATTCCCATAACGAGGATCTGAGGAGGAGGGATTTCCTTCTTGCTCCTTTCTTGCTTCCCTCCTTGCTCGGACACCCCACATCAACCATTTTGATTACAACACACCCGCCTTCTTTCCACGCGCAAGATAAATCTTACTCCACATTTCCACCCACTAGATAAATCTATCTTGTTTGGTATCAATTAATATTAAATTTTTCTCAGCTACCTGAATTTTTAGGAATTTTTTACATAGAATCATCCTCCAGGGAGCTACCCTCATTTTAAAAATTTTAACCGGTAACATTCTGAACCAAATAGCTTTCTTCGATTAACTACTTCATCTTTCGCGATAAATATATCTTGTTTAGTGTCAATTAATATTAGATTTTTCTCACCTACCTGAATTTCTAGTAATTTTTAGATAGCATAATACCCCAGGGAGCTACCTTCATTTTTAGATTTTTTAACAGCAGCGATTTCTGACCGTCCTTATAAATTTTTTAGCCATGCGATACATCAAATTAGTCTAGAATTTTACGGAAAATTCGAATCAGTAAATAGATTTAAGATTCAACCACCCCTTATCGTTTTACACACATACCCTCTAGCGAACATATAAAAAATTATTTTTGTTTCTTTCGCAATAAATCTATCGTGTTTGGTATCAATTAAAATTAGATTTTTCTCAGCTGCCTGAATTTCTAGGAATTTTTTAGATAGCATCATCCCCCAAGGGGCTACCCTCATTTTAAGATTTTTTACCAGCAGCAATTTCTGTCCGTCCTTATAAAATATTTTAGCCATGCGATACAACAAAGTAGTTTAGAATTCTACGCAGAATCCGAATCTGTAAATCGATTTAAAATCCGACAACCCCTTACGTTTTACACATATACCTTCTAGCGAACATTATTCTTGTTTCTTTCGAGAGAAATATATCTTGTTTAGTGTCAACTAATATTAGATTTTTCTGGGGAGCGCGAATCTTTAGGAATTTTTAAATCGGTGCAACCCTCGGCAAAATTCTACCCCTATACCTAAAATCAAACTTATTGAAATATGTATAAAAATATTGAGCGGATTCTCATTCTAATACTTTTTCAATCTATGAGAAATATTTAAGGCGTATTTAACACCAATAGCCCGACAAACTAATTTTATTAATTTATTAGGTATAAAGTTGGTGTTTATGACTTCGAATACACACCATACTATGCATAAGGGCACCAGAATTATTATGTACAATGTCCTTAAAACTATTTACATTATTATTCCTAACTACACTTCGTGAGACTCCTTTAATCTTTTTAATCGTGTCTTTCGCGCTTACAATACAGTAAGACTTAGCCCTACTACCAACAAATTCTAATACTAGATCCCCAATAAATTCGTCTTTGAATTACCCTACAACTTTTTGTTGACAAACGGTATATTGTATTCATTATCCGCGCGGTAGTCACTCTTTTAAGATAAATATATCTTGTTTGGTATCAACTAATATTAGATTTTTCTAGGGAGCCCAAATCTGTAAATAGATTTTAAATAGAACCACTTCTTACAAAGTTGCGCCTTTTAAAGACCCAAACCCCTAATCTTTGTCCATCTACATTTAACTCCATCTTTAAAACCTTTTTTTTTTGCTACCCAAGACATATGAATTAACCAACCCTTTCGCGAGATATCTAAAACCGCTGTGTCCGGCGAACACCACGTGTAGATGACACGTATACTTTGTCTACCAGGATAGAAGCAGGAAGGATTTGGAAGAAGGGAAGGTAAGAGAAGAACTTAAAAATTATAGAATCTTAAAACTAATATATACAATATATTTACAAAATCTATACAAATATAAACAACTATATTAGACCTATTTCTTTATGTCCCCATATGTAGGTTGATATGCTTCTAGGGATGACGTAACGCTTGTCATCTTCGCTCGATAAACTAATTTTATTAATAAGCTGCGTGTACAAATTGTGTTTTTTACTCCGGATACATACACCTGTAAGTACTCGATACCACCCAAATAAGAATTAGATACTTGTTGACTCTTAACTTCCGCTTCCCTAGTAAAAGGTAGAAAAACTCGGTCAATCACCCGTCTAACTTATACTTTGACCCGCTCCCATTCTGGTAATTTCTAAACCTTTTTCAAACGACAATGGGCTGAGAATTTTTAAACCTCCGAGGGAGCTATAAGTCGGTATCAATTACACGTTCGAGCTACCCGTAAAGTAACATATTTTATAGTAACAACGCGCTGTATAATACATGCATACCCCTTCTCTGCGCTACTGCTATTCTTGTAGTTGATTGAAAAAGTCAGTCGCCTTTTTTACTGCTAAGTATAGCACATCGCGCACTTTTTTTGTCTGATAGTTAAATTTTGCTTATGTAGGCTTTTACACTTTCGCATATTTAAACATCTAATACGATCGATTAACCACTTTCGATTATTCTAACGGGCATCGCCATACATTCCGCCGCACCGTTTTTTTTAATCCAACGATCCGATGGTCGTCCACACACTAACACCTAAAGTATCTTTTCTACTATTTGTTAAACAAAAACTACCGGCATCGCCATGTCCGTATGTGGACGTAAGCAGATGTTTGTGGATGTGTACGGGAATATGTAACCATATACATTAATCAGTCTAAGCTATTTTATTTAGTCCAAGAAAACTACTATTTTTCTAAACCACAATTAATGATCATCTTTATAGGTTTCACATTTTTACCATCCTTTTCCGCAAGGACGCCTACATAACTAAAAGAGTCTTTTTTACTAACCACAAATGCATACAACTTGTAGAAACCAGATGTATCTAAGTCAGTCCATCGGCACATAAAATAATCTTTCAATTCTTCCTCATTTTCTCTAATAAGATGTTCTTTGTCTAACACATCTTTATATTGTTCGCGTATTGTCGCAGTGTTTTCTATGTACTCTAACTTTCGCCTTTTTGCGTACATTTCCTCTAATTTCAGCTTTCTTTTTCTTCCACTTACAACGTATGGCGTGCATAATGGGGCAATTTCCTTTAGCGTAAATGGATAGAGTTTTCTGTCAATATTTACGCGTTGTCCTACAACCTCTGGGCAAATGTTAGGCGTATTCATCAACCCCAATTCGGAAATGATTATTTCTTTTGGAATTGTAGAATATGGTGTTGCAGATTGTGTAAAGTATGTACTACCTACTTTAATGTAGCACTGATTTTTATTTTACCTTGGCTGTCTTCCTCCTCTACTATCTCCAATAATTTATAGGTAAATAGTTAAAACTAAAAGCCGAAATCACATACTTTATCAATTTTTTTCTTTCATCTGGTTTTTCGGACAAATTAATTTGCAACCCAGTCAATTTTTTGTATTGCCATTCCCCCAATACAAGTACTGTAGTAGGTTATTATACACTAAACAGCAGCTATTTTGTAGCTTGTCCGATAGCACACTCCACATTTTAGCAAATGGTACCGAGTACATTGGCGCCTTTAGGAAATACAACTTACTATCTTCCAATAAGTTTAAACAGTCTTTTAAGGGATTATACACCTGTTCCGCACTGACATAGTTTCCAATTGTACAGTTGCATATTATCGTTTCCAATCGCGTAATACCATGTTCTTTGGCCAAAG
This sequence comes from Platerodrilus igneus, assembly GCA_036346225.1. Lineage (NCBI taxonomy): Eukaryota > Metazoa > Arthropoda > Insecta > Coleoptera > Lycidae > Platerodrilus > Platerodrilus igneus. The sequence goes on from JARFIW010000124.1 coordinate 774,471, forward strand.
TAGACGCGAATGTTTCCCTTAAACGTGCATCTGGTCAACGTAAAAATCTAGTATATGATTTCCAAGTTGTTTATTAACACCAGGACTTGTTATCTGACACACAAATTTGTTATACATCTTAATTTTTGCATTGGTTGTAAGCCATGTTAAACAATCGATTTCCACAGTTTTATCGTTGTCAACTATAATATTGCACTATTCTTCATATTCGCCCTTATAGCAAAAGTTATGGTTTGTAGTTAAATAATTACATATCTCAATCTTGCTAAATATGCCAGCAAAATCTTGGGTTACATTCATGTCAAAAAAGATAGTAATAATCTTTTTTGAGTCCGTCTTATATCTGATAGTTCCTCCAATAAAGTTTCCAACTTAACATCTGCTAGTTCCACTTTGTACGGAACACATATAGGATTTTGGAATTTTTATTAATGCTTTCGAGGCCTTCTTTTCCGATAATTTCTTTTACTCCCAGGCCCATCTTGTTAGTGCTTTTCAGAAAAAACGGAAGCTTAGCTTTAACACCATGCCTAGCGGAAACAAATTGGTCGAACTTTTTTCGTAGATAGCTGTTAAATGCACCACAAATTTCTTTTTTTAGGATAAACATTCTTTTGTTTGTAGATGCTTGCTCGGTGTCAGAAAGGTCGCAAATTTTAACGAACATTATATTGACACAAAATGGTTCTGTGGTTGGTGTGTGTAGTCCACCGGTCAGCATCTGTTCGCATTTGATATAACAAATATTACCAATATCTGTCACCAGATTATTGTTGCACATATTTTCTGCCAGCAGCAACAATTCAAATCGCTCATTTGTTGGTTTCACTTTATTCCCAAGAAGTTGGGTTACGTTAATCACCTTGGAGACGCTCATGTTTACCGTTCTAGCTACTGCCGAATACTAAATTGAATACGAAAAATTGCCCTCATGTACCCTACTGAGTGGGGGCGTATATTGCCGAAGATACCCAAATATGTCAGACACCGCCATATCGCTTGCCTTATAGGGTGAAATTGCCTTATAGGGTGAAATTTCCTCCGATCTATGTAGGATGAAAATTCTACCTAGATTGGATTTAATCCGACCTAGGTTGGATTTAGTACGAATGCTGAACATATGTCAGACATATAGAGGACATGGCCGACATATGTCGGATATATGTAGGATGTATACTGGCCACATGTCGGATGTCCGTTGGATATAGTTTGGATGTATGCTGGATGTATGTCATACGGATGCCAGAGTAGAGAGAAGGACAAAGTAGGGTGGAGGGGGGTTTGGGTTAGTTTACATTGTTTGGAGTTAGCTTAGTCGGTGTTATCTAAAGCTAGGTTAGATTAGTTGGACTTGTCAGTAGTTAGGTTAGCTAGTGTTGTCTGGAGTTAGGTTAGGTTAGTTGGACTTGTGTGCACTTAAGTTAGATAGAAGGAAAAATTGATAGGTTAGGTCAGCGCCGGCAGCGCTGACCTAACCTATCAATTTTTCTTCTTTGTAAGGGGTGGTCCTATTAAAATTTATTTACAGATTTGGACTCCCTAGAAAAATCTAATATTAGTTGATACCAAACTTAAAAGAGTGACTATCCCGCGGATAATAAATACATTATACCGCTTGTCAACAAAAAAGTTGTAGGGATATTCAAAGACAAATTCAATAGGGATCTAGTATTAAAATTTGTTGTTAGTAGGGCTAAGTCTTACTGTTTTGCAAGCGCGAAATACACGATTAAAAAGATTAAAGGGGTCTCACGAGTAGTTAAAAATATTAATGTAAATAGTTTTAAGGACATTGTACATAATAATTCTGGTGCCCTTATGCATAGCTTGGTGTGTATTTGAAGTCATAAACACCAACTTTATGCCCAATTAAGTAATAAAATTAGTTTGTCGGGCTATTAGTATTAAATACGCCTTAAATATTTGTCTTAGATTGAAAAAGTACTAGAATTAAAATCCGTTCAATACTTTGATACAAATTTCAATAAGTTTGATTTTAGGTATAAGGGTACAATTTTGCAAAGGGTTGCTCCGATTTAAAAATTCATAAAGATTCGGGCTCCCAGAAAAATCTAATATTAATCGACGCCAAACAAGATAGATTTATCTCGAAAGAAACAAAAATAATCTTTTAGATGTTCGCTAGAGGGTATGTGTGTAAAACGGTAAGAAGTGGTCGGATTTTAAATCGATTTACCGATTTGGATTCTGCGTAAAATTCTAAACTAATTTGATGTATCGCATGGCTAAAAAATTTTATAAAGACAGTCAGAAATTGCTGATGGTAAAAAATCTTAGAAGGTGGGTAGCTTCTTGGGGGATTATGCTATCTAAAAAATTCCTACAAATTCAGGTAGCTGAGAAAAATCTAATATTAATTGATAACAAACGAGATAGATTTATTGCGAAAGAAACAAAAATAATCTTTTATATGATCGCTAGTGGGTATGTGTGTAAAACGGTAAGGGGCGGTCCAATTTTAAATCTGTTTACGGATTCGGATTCCGCATAAAATTTTAGACTAATTTGATGTATCGCATGGCTAAAAAATTTATAAGGACGGTCAGAAATCGCTGCTGGTGAAAAATCTTAAAATGAGGGTAGCTCCTTGGGGAGAATGCTGTCTAAAAAAATCCTAAAAATTCAGGTAGCTGAGGAAAATCTAATATTAATTGACACCAAACAAGATATATTTATCGCAAAAGATGAAATAGTTAGTCGAAGAAAACTATTTAATTCAGGATGTTACCGGTAAAAATTCTTAAAATGAAAGTAGCTCCTTTGGGGGATGGGATGATACTATCTAAAAAATTCATAGAAATTTAGGTAGCTGAGAAAAATCTAATATTAATTGACATCAACCAAGATAAATTTATCTCGTGGGTGGAAATGTGGCGAAAGATTTATCTCGCGGATGGAAAGAATGCGGGTGTGACGTAATCAAACTTGTTGATGTGGCGGTGTCCGAGCAAAAAGGGAGCAAGGAATGAGCAAGGAGGATGTAACAGAAATGCTAGTTTGGTTGTTAACATCAGGCGTTAGTTATTAGTATAAAAATTATCAACGCCAAACAGCTTTCCTGTTTCATGCATATTGCATCAGCGGTCACTAGAAGTAGAACTTTCGTCGAGAACCAACATGGAAATCCAAAGAGTTCTAGCATGTAATTTGCGTCTGGCCTTGTGCTGTAGTGGAGCCCTAGTGTGCTGAACACTAGGCTTAGTGTTTTTAATAATGGTAAGCAGTTAAAAATAATTTACTAGACAAACTAAATAATTTTGTTGTAGCGCTCTATTAATAACTCTATTAATAAATTTATAAATAATTCTATAAATGATTCTTTTAATAATTCTTTTAATAATTCGTTTGATAACTTTTTTGATAGTTCGTTGGATATTTTTTTAAATAGCTTTTAAAATATTTCTTAAATAATTTCGTAAAAGTTCCAGTTAAATATGTCTTACAACGCTTCGTTAAAAAAACTTTCAATTAAATACTTCTTGAAATGCTCCGTCAAATCTTCAATTAGATATTTATTCTATAATTCTCCTGCAAATGTAAAGAAAAAACTTTTTAAGAAATCGTTTTGTGTATCAATTGTAAGGCTTCCCCGTATATTCATTTGTTAGAATGAACCCGCCTTATCTGGTGTTATAAAAATAAGGCCGTCTAAAAGCTGTGTTTCAAGACGATATTAACTCTACTTTCGTATCTACGAGTACCAAGTTATAGTTCATTCACGTCAACGTTGCGATACGAAAATATCGATCCAGCATGAACGTCCTTCAACCTTACGATGAATAGTTGGATTTAATGAAATGTTTGGCAAGGAAATAATATATTTGGATTTTAAAGCTACAAAGTACGTAGAAATTTTTATGGTTTGGAACTAAAGTCCGATAATGAATTGAAATGGTCTTTTTGAAATTGCGAGTGTGAAATTACAAGTAATTAGGAGGACAAATATACGATGGTAATTATTTTGGTCAAGATCTACACACAGTAGAACATCTAAGTTTTGTATTGGATTTTGGTTGGTCCAGTTTGTGCGTATAGGAAAAACGCACTAAGTCCTTATGGTCCGGTCCAAGGATCACGCAGCTGATTGTGTCCTGTATAACATGTGGAGTCTACGTCAATTGTTTTCCGAGGAACCTATGTATTATCACCTGTTCTAACATGCTGTAACACCTTCACGTAAACAACATCTGCTGAACCGAGGTAAGAGATTAGTATTTTTATTACATCACGTCTACAATTGGCGATCTTTGATACAAGGCTGCTTCAGAAAATATCTTAGTAACAACTTATTATCATTAATCCGTTTAACAAACTAAAAAGGACTTTAGTAAATTTTTATTGTCAATATTAGTGCAGTGTAATTACCGTTACTATCTTTAATGTTCTTATTAAAGTTTTATATATGCATGATTTTACTTACAGTTTCTGAACGATAAATTAATAGACAATTTAGATAATTTTATATATACATATATATATATTACTCATATTTAGACCAGGGTAGAAAATTAAATAATCACATCAAATAATTTTAATCACTGTGTATAAGGAATTTCATTAAATAATACGCGTTATTAAAACCATGAAGCATAAATAAACTCGGTTGTTTCAGTAAAAATAGGAAATTTAAATTATTTATAAGACGCTTTATATCAAAAGAAGCATTATTGAAAAGCTCTGCGCATAATGTAATTATTCCTAAACAAATGGAAATTACGTGCAAAGTTTATATTAATTAACCCTATTTTAAGTAACCGGTAGTAAAACAAAGTGTACATATAAAAATTAATATTTAAGTTGTATTCGCTAAATAGAAAAGGATAGAAATCAATTTTAATTGGAGTTAATTAAACCGTTAATAACATATAATACCTATAGAAACTTGTAAAAACCCAATAATAGTCAAATCGTAGGAAGGTTATTTAAAATGTTACGTTTGAACACCCCTGCGTGTTTTTAAAAGGCAATTTCAGTTTAATTTGTTTGGATAAACATGTCGATTCTAAGGATATTGGAAACGATCAGATGCTTTAGCACGAAATACAAAACAGGGTTTATTTAAAAAAGCTCTGAGAATTAATATTATTTTGAACACCTGCGTAGTTTAAATATCACATTCGGCGAAAAGTTTGCAGATAATTAATGTTTACAAAGAATCTTGGAGAAACCGGGGCTTAGTATTCACGAGAATGTGCGATACGGGGTTATTAAACCCAGATAACAGTCCGCGTGGACTGATATAATCGATAATGAAGAGTATCAATTTGCACCAATACGAACAGGTTAGAGAAGGAAAGAGAAAATGCGTCAAGCAAAGACACATATTGTAAAAGGCGGGATTTAAGCAACGTCATGGAGTTGCGATTGGTTAAAAATAGGATGCATATATGAGAGGTAGAAACAACAATTTCTGTACAAAATTAATTAGTTTTTCTCGGACTTGCGTGCCGTGTGGAAATTTTCTGAGTTTTAAATGGGGCGAGTGAAAATTCGTAAAAATCGACGTGCGAGCGACAGACTGGGAACATACAATGAGAAATTCTTTAGAATTACCCGTTTTGGGGAACAGAGCGACGTGCCGGCTATTCGCTATATATACGGAGATGAATATAAACAAGCTCTCTTAGACTCTTAGACTTTTGACGATTCGATGCGTTAAAAGCTCGTACATACGCGACTTGATTGAAGATGTTAAACCGTGCATTTTAGTTTGACTAAATAATTTAAAGTTTGCTAGTATATTTTAGTGATTCAAAATAGCTTGTTATTACGTGCTAACATGAATGTACTTCAGTGCACTTAGATACAAGGTAATAAAATTTAGTTTCACTGTACCAATTAGCAAAATTTACAACGACGAATGTATACACAAAAGTAGGCAGTTTTGGCGTATCTTGGTGACAGAAGCATGAATTTCTTTGCTTTTTTTGGGGGTGTTAATAATTAAATGGTTCAAATACGTGTCTGGATCCATGAAACAAGGGTCAGATAAACACAGATGAGTTCCGGAAAGGCCCAGAAACGACTTTGAATGGATGGTGATGGAGAAAATTTTAAAAGCGTAGAGAATCAGAAGCCGTAAATATAATCCTGTTGAATGGTGTGATTAACTAAAGAAACGATACTTTGAAGCTACGAGGACAGTAACCTTCAGGTAAATTATACTATTTTGTTTGACATTTTTGTGTGTATTGAATGACGTTATAATTGATTTACTTTAAATGGACATTGGTGAAATTGTTCTAACCATAAAAGTTTAATTTTAAGATGAAATTTGCTTGTTTAAGTAAAAAGGGGTATTTTGTTTTGATGTTCGGGAATATGATGAAAATTTGGGTATGTCTTTGAGCTCAATTAGACGAACCTGGTTAATTAACGTAAAGGGGTGGTAGATGCTCCCTTTATACTCAGACTCCGGTCTGCTTATATTGTTATATTAATTACTAGGCATCCAACAAGGACTTTAATTCTGGATGCACATTAAAATGATAATAAAATTAATCTTGAAATTTTTTTTGAAAACTGAATTTTGCGCTGAAATTTAATTTGAAAATGTAATGATTCTGAATATTGATGTAAATAGAGTTAACGTTGATGTTTGTGGTAGGAATGTGTTGTTTTTTTTTATGAATGAGGAGGTTTATAACATTAGGTGAGCAGCCGAGGCGAAAAGCGTAGTTCACGGATTTTAAAGGTATCACAGCATTCTTGACGCCTAAACTGTGGGGCTCAAATGTTTTTTTGAAAGGGCCAGTACCGGCAGATATGAGAGGAAACACAGCATCCTATATATATATATATATATATATATATATATATATATATATGTAAACCGAATAACAGATCTGGTATTTTTGGTATAAATTCAAGTTAAATTTTTGTAACGAAAGCAACACTTAAACTTTTGATATTTCTGTTGAATATGTAATCCTACCTTATGGGTAGATGAAACTTGTATTACCTTTTCTTAAACATAAATTTTACACTTACAATTTTTTGAAGGAACAATTTTAATTAAAGAATCAACAATTAATTTTCTTAATTAATTGTTTTATTCTGAACAAGTACGTTCAGAAATAGAGTAACTAGGTATAAGATCAAATAGCATAAAGTGGTATCCCCAATTTAACAAGAAGTTTTAATAGCCTTTCCAGATTTTGAAGCATTAAAACCTGTGTTCATAATATTGTCTGCCTGAGTAATCTTTGCTGTTTTTTTATATGAGGTAACAAGAGAATACCTCTTGTGTCCTCATTTTTGTTAATTTAATTAAATTTTCTTTTCAGCTTCTGCGTTAGCAGTTAATACGGTATTCCTCTCTAAGGACTCCCAAATCCCCCTTAGGGAAACCCTGTGTTGAAAAATTAATGACTTGGTGGCGCCCTACATAAACCCCTGTTTTGTTAAGAATCTAGCCCTAGTAAGAAAATAATGCTTTGTTAAAGAACCACGACCAATCCTCATAAGCTCTGCCCAAGGAATAAACCCCTAGCATAGTAGGAAGATATTTGCGTTCCATCATTTTAAGGAAATCTTTCCTTAAAGGTCACTGGTCACATTAGGGGATAAAAGAACCCCTAACTAGTTAACCCAACCAGTAGGTATACATAATAAGGAAATCCCTCCTCCTCAGATCCTCCTTATGCAAATTTACATGTACAATGTGTGAGGAAATGAGGATGCTGAAGGAAATAAGGTAATGATTCAACCAATAAACATCTACTCTTCAACTTCACGATAATAATTAGTTTTCTGAACATTAAAAATTGGCTATTTCAAAATCGAAAACTCTTCTTCTTTATTTTTAAAAAGAAAAATTTTGCTCACAAATTTATTATTCTTTACTGAAGAAAAATAATATATTTCGCAGACGTCAGACAAATTGCAAACAATATTATCTGTTAATAGAAATGAATTCTAACAACTTTGCGGACGTATTTATTCAATTGCCAATATCACCGGTAATTTAAGCAAATACACTATTATTTGTCAAATCCCAATGAACTCTAACACAAACATCCTGCACAATGCAAACAGGATTTAAACTGTTTTGTTATTGATAATACTGCTCTCGAATGAAATCTTAATAATTTATTGTCAGAGTGACAACAAAATAACAATAGCAAGTCCAACTATGGCTCCAGCAATTGTCTCGACTTCAACATTCAAAGTAGCTATACCTCTTAATTTAGTAACATAACTTGTAAAAACTTTTTGCATAAACAAAATTTTGAAGTGAAGGAAAACACTACTTCCAAATTTTCTTAAGAAAAATATTGTGGAAATATTTATCAAAAAAATAACAAACTGCTTGGAATTCCAAATCAATATTTTTATGAATGCGAACAACAATAAATTCTTTTCTATTATGTGTTTAATAAAAATCACAGTTCCAACTGAAACTTTGATATTCTTACTGTAAAAGAAGATTTCTAAGAAACACCTATTTAATTACTATAAATAAACCATATGTATGAGTACGCAAATAGGTTATGCATATTAGACTACTCATACAATTCAATTTATTCTACCGGTCTCATTATTCAAATGTAACGATTTACATTCTCTGGAAGAGTTGAAGAATAAGAAATGCGTATGATTAAATAATATAACTGAAATAGTAGAGGCGTGTGAATATTAGCAATTCTGCTAAACGTGATTAATCGTATGTCTGTCTTGTTTTGTCTGTAACCTTTCGTATAAGGTGATGGCAAATTTCATTAATTGTATATGAACATTATTAAAGATCTATATTTATAAAGTAAAACTTATTTATGCTGAACTCTAAGATGTTATAGAGCAGTAAATTACATGCATGCGTACGTGGGTGTGCGTGCGTATGTGAGTGCGTGCATACGTTCATGCGTGGGTGTATGTGGTTGTGTGAATGTGCATCATAAAACTTTATATCAGGGATATTTCCACAGAACATTCCCGTAACAGTACACGCGGAACCTCCACCGTGTTTTAGAATGATGGTGAAAAGGTTTGTTTTTGACGCAACCAAATGGATTAATGCCTAAATAGTTTAGTCTATACAGTGTAACGCTCTCAGCTTAAGTTTACAATAGGTTGTAGAAATAAATTTATATAAGCTATAGTATGGAAATATTCTGCAAAATTAATAGAAACTTGAGCAGCTTACATTTTATAAATGGACTATTACAGTAAGACCTTAGATTAGGTCATCATCGTTTACAATAAAATTTGTATAAATTTACATGGAATTCAAAATACCACAGAATCATAAAACGTCATAAAATTAATGCGTTCACACAGACGGGTAACATTGAAGTCTACCATAAGACAGTTTTAGACGCACAAAGTATTAGAACGGAATTTTTAAAAAGAAAGAGAAGCATGGGATATAACAATTAAGTTCAGAATTAATGAATACTCCCTGTATGTTTGTTGTGGTTTATATAGCATCTTTGTTAATCTTCGTTGGGAATTAAACCACTCATAGTTTTTAAAATCATATTTATTTACGTTTAGATCCATGACCTAGGATCGTTGTCAAAATAATAAGAACTTTAAGTTTGACATTTATGACATAAATTGAAGGTGACTTTGAAGTTTTTGTTATTTTGAAAACGATCCTAGGTCATGGATCGAAACGTAAATAAATATGATTTTAAAAACTATGAGTGGTTTAATTCCCAACGAAGATTAACAAACAGAATTAATGAGAAACAATGAGTGACAACAAACGTGTGTAGGTCGTGAGCCCTTATGGTCCGATATTGAATTGTTTTGAATTTTGCTGGAGAGAGTGCAGAAAGATCAAGCACGTGAATCGTAAAATTTATATTTGTGTCGGTCGGGGTTATATAACCATAAAAGAGTGATAAATTGGTTTCACTTGTCAACGGAGGTTGGAGTTTAAATAAATGAAATGAGGTGACCTAACGTGCCAAGGAAGTAAAAACTAGGTAAATCATTGGCGTCCTTGGATATCCTTCATCTTCAGTTTTATAAATAATCGAGAAAATTAAACCGTGAGTATCATACAAGTTTTTGTTTATTTATTATGTATAATTATGGACGTGTGGATTTTAATTAAAATAATTTCTATCTATGTAGTGGGAAATTAATATTCCGTTAATTATTTTGTTAAACTATGACGTAGCAATAGAAATAGTTTTGCTTAATTTTAAGCAAAAATTATTAACGAAGAAGCTTTGAACATTGGAAAAGAGTAACAAATATGTAAATGTAAGTTTAATTATGAAATTATTGCGAATTAAAGGGCGAAAACTCAGTAAGTTAATGGACATTATAATAAAATAGAATTTTATTTGGGATTATTTATAATATAGGAAAAAATAAAAAAAAAATTGAAAGGATATTCAGCCACTCCAGTGATGAAGTAGTGTTTTGGAAGAGGCCGCTATATACAAAATTTCTTAATTCAATTAAAGTGAGCATTTTTAAAAAATGTTTGATAAAGGTATAGTATGAGGCGACGAGATTTAAGAAAACTGAGAGCTAGAAGACGTATCCGAAATAACCGTCTTCAGTCCTAGAATTGGTTAGACGCGTACCATCATTGTTTCCTATTCTGAACTAACCTACACATTTCCCTGAAATTTGCACAGTCTGCATCTATAACTATCTGATCAAGGTCTACATCTACCTCTTTTTTCCTATATCTGCTTGTAATATATCCCCTACTATTCCCCAAAAATGCCTTAGAACGTATTCTGCCCTTCTATTTCTCATATCTTTTTCCCCAGATATCCTTGTTCCCCTACTATTTCTATAACCTATTTGTTATTATATTTGTCTGTTCATGCTATCTGAAGTACAGCATTTCAAAAGGCTGCTACCGTTTTTCTGTCTGCGTTTCAGACTGCCCGTATTTCATAGGCATACTGTGCTGTGCTCCACACATATGCTTTCAACAATTTTCTTCTTGTTCTATGTTTGTTGTCTTTCCTCATAGGCGCTGTTCTTTCTTGTTAGATGCAGTTCGGTCATCTTCTATTGTTTTACAATTATATACCCTATTTCTCCGATCTTCAGTGGTTGTGAAGGGAGGTAAGCAACCTGTGGCTGCCAAGTTCACCCAACACTTAACCGTTTACCGATTTAATATATTTTCCAATATATCTTTTCGCACAGTCATCATTAGTTGTAGATATTTCGCAACCAACAATTAGTTGTTTATACAAATCATCACATCTATCTGCGCTTATGTTTTCGTCATTGGGATTTTCCATCTCAAAACTGGTTGGACACGTACCTGCACTTATTTATATTCTGAGCTAGCCTACATAGTTCCCTAAAATTCTCACATAGCATGTGTATACAGCTCGTTCCCCTTCTATTGTTTTCTAATTTTATGCTCTATTTTACCGAGATTCAGTGAAGGGGGTTAAGCAACCTGTGGCTACCAAGATTCCCCAACACTTAGACATTTGCTGAAGTAATGGTTTTCCAGTAAATCCTTCCACACACTTAACATTATTCGAGAATATTGCCCAACCAATTCTTGTAGTTACTTATACTAATGATCATGTTTAAGTACAGTTATTTTTTCGTCATTAGTTTATCCATCTTGGGATTGGTTGGATGCGTACCTCCATTGATTTCTATTCTGGGCTAGCCTACACATCTCCCTGAAACTCCTACAGTCTACATCTTTTACTATCTGTGTGCAGTAGTCTAACCTAGGTCTGCCTCTTCTTCTCTTTTTTTATATCTCTGCTTCTAATATATTCCGCACTATTCCCTCATGCCGTAGTATGTGGCCTATCATCCTATCTCTCCTATTTTTTAAAGTTTTCCACATATTTCTTTCTTCCCCTACCATTTTTAGTACCTCTTCGTTCTTAACTTTGTCTGACCATGATATCTTCATCATACGTCTGTAGCACCACCTTTTTCTTGTCTGCCTCTCCTACTGTCCAGGCTTCACAGCCGTACAGTGCTGTGCTCCACACATATGTTTTAAGCAATCTTTTCCTTGTTTCTATGTTTGTGGTCTTTAAGCACAGTAGTTGCTTTTTCTTGTTAAATGTAGCACGACCTTGTGCTAATCTTTGTTTTATATCTTTTGTGCTTTTCCCATCTTGCGTTATTTGGCTTCCTAGGTAGCAGAAATCTTTAACCTCTTGTAAGTTTGTGTTACATACTTGTATTCTTGTTTTTGATTTATTTTCGCCACCTTTGCATACTAGAACTTTAGTTTTAGTTTTGTTAATTTTCATACCGTATCTCTCTGTTAGAACCGTTTCCATTTCATTAAGAGCAGATCCTAACTCTTTCTTGCTAGACGCTAATACCGCTATATCATCTGCAAATCTAAGCATATCAATTTTCTGTCCTTGCATAGTAATTCCAAATGTCTTCCTGCATTTGACAGTATTCATTGCATCTTCTATGTACAAGTTAAAAATCAATGGGGATAGGGCACATCCCTGTCTCACCTCTTTCCTAATGTTTACTTCTCTACGTTCCTGCTCTAATTCTATTACTGCTGTTTGCTCTTTGTATAAGCTATGTACTATTCGTCTATCCCTATAACTCATTCCAATCTTTTTGAGTATTTCAAACATTTTTTTCCATTTTACATTGTCGAATGCTTTTTCCACATCTACAAACCCTATATATACGCTTTCCCCTTTTTCTATTGTATTCTCCATTATCACTCTCAGAGCTAAAATAGCCTCCGGTGTTCCCCTATTTCGCCTAAACCCAAATTGGTCTTCGCCCAGTATTTCTTCCGCCCGTTTTTCCATTCGTCTTTGCACAATTCTAGTTAATGTTTTTGACACGTGTGCTGTCAAACTTATTGTTCGAAAATTTTCACATCTATCCGCGCCTTTCTTCTTTTGTATAGTTTCTATGATGTTACGTTTGAAATCTTTGGGTATCTCGCCTGTCTCATACATATAGCTTACAAGTTGGAAGAGACGTTCTGTTACTGCTTGTCCAGCGGCTTTTAGAGTTTCTGCTTGCACCTTATCTATACCCGGCGCCTTACCATTTTTCAGACTCTTTAATGCTAATTCAAACTCATCTCTAAGTATAGGATATCCCAAGTCATCATTTTCAATGTCTGATTCCTGTTCTAATGCCGTTAGTTCCTCTCCTGCATATAAATTCCCTATATATTCTTGCCATCAACCCACTAACTCTACGTTTTCTATGATGACGTTTCCTTGTGCGTCCCTTATATTTTTGCTATACGGTTTTATATCCCTAAAATTCATTCTAATTAATTTGTATGCTTCGTCTGTCTTTCCTATTTCCATCTTCGTTTGTATCTCTTTGCACTTTTCGTCAGTCCATTGTTCTTTAGCTTTCCTGCATTTGCGAATAATTTCCCATTTTATGGCTTTATATCTCTGTTTTCCTGTTTCGTCTGATTTATTTTTGTATTTTCGTCTTTCTTTTATTAAATTTGTTATCCATGGTTTCTTATTTTCTTTTTGTGTATACCCCAGAATATCTCTGGCCGCCATGTCTAGGTTGGATTTAATGTTATTCCATTCTGTTTCTACTTCCTTAGTATCAGATATTTTCCCGATATCTTTGAGCAATTCATTTGACTTTTTTTCGAATCTTTCTTGAATATCTTTATCTTTTAGTTTCTCTAAGTCCAAGTGCCTTTTTCAGTTTTTTTTTTCAAATTTTTAAATTTAAGTACGGCCTTCATAATTACGATGTTGTGATCAGTGTCTATATCTGCATCTGGGTAGCTTCTACAGTCTTTTACTTGATTCCTAAATCGTTGTCTAACAAGAATGTAATCTATTTGATATCTTCCTATATCTCCTGGCATCTTCCACGTATATCGTCTTCTAGCATGATGTTGAAATAATGTGTTTGTGATGATTAAATTGTTCTTGTCGCAAAATTCTACCAGCCTATTTCCCCTGTCGTTTCTCGTGCCTAAACCAAATAAACCTACTACCGCTCCTTCCCTACCCTCACCTACCAAGGCATTAAAATCCCCCGTAATTATTAAGTTTTCATGTCCTTTTACGTATCTTAATATGTCTTCGATATCTTTGTAGATGGCTTCTACCTCTTCGTCACTGTAGCTAGAGGTGGGCATGTATACTTGTATTATTACTGTGTTTACCGGTTTAGATTCTAATCTAACCATGAGTACTCTTTCGTTCTTTTGTAAGTAATTTTCTACACAGTATCCTATCTTTTTCCGCATAACTATCCCCACACCCAAATTTCCTTCCTCTGCTCCTGTATGAATTACCCTGGAGTTTCCACTCCAAAAATCCCCCGCCTGTGATCCCTACTATGTCTAGTGATAACCTATTCATTTCGATTTTTATGTTCTCTTGCTTACCTTGAAGCGGTTTTTCCTTATTATGTCTTGCACCACGTTGTGTGTCAGTGAAGCGAATTTTTTCTGAAGCACCAGCCCCACATTGGGTGGCAGTGAAACTAATCTTTCTTATAATTATCTGGCCTCACGTTGTGAGCAAGTATAACGAAGTCTTCCGACATAACTAGGGGTCTATTCCTTGGGCAGAGCTATGAGAAATGGGGGGGTAAGTCGAAATCTGTTTGTAGATCAAACTTAATCTAAACCAAATAGGCGCCACCAAGTCCTGACTTACTTATGATAATTGCATGGCATATTTCTAAGGGCGGACGTGGAGACCCAAAGAAAAAAGGATCGCCTTCGCTGACAAAAACCTGTCTTAATAAAATAAGACGCAGCTCCTGTAAGAAATTGTAATAATTAAATACATAAAAAAGTGGAACACTATTTGTGTCCAGCAAAAATACATAAAGAAGTAGTAAAAAGATATTTCCAATATAAAGTTGGCATCAAAGACCTACTCATAAGGATGTTAGCTTTATGTGATTAGATTTGATCATACTTGATCAAAATAAAAAACTTTAATCCTGAACCAATTGTTTACTAAAAAGAACCTCTTTTAAAATAATATGATTTATAACAAAAAATTTAATCAATAACTGAATCAATCCATAGTTTTCAACTTCAGGTTTATCTTAATTATTTTTAGTCAAATACTTTACAGTATAATATAAGCTTGTTACACAAATAGAGCTCCGACCTGTGCAGATGACAAATTAATTACTTCTAAAAATGTTAGTATTCAAGTTTTTCGTTTATTAAATTCCATATGCAAGTTTTAATTTATATAAGGCAGATCTCAAAAATAGTCGTGTTTACATCACTTGTACTAAAGCTGTTCGAGGCATTTGCCTTCAAAAATACATCTGTCAGCAGTATACCGCAGAAAAATATATGACGTCAGTAACACCTGTTGACGTTACTAACAATTCCTAATGAACCAAATAGTTGAAGCTTTTACAATATTCATGCTTTTACGCATTAAAACAAATTACCGTGTTCCTAGTGTGAAACACATAAAAAGAACTTAAAGCTATCTACCTACCAAAACTGCATTTCTCGCCTTGTTGTAAGGAAGGATGAGATCCTCGTTATTTCATGCAAAGATCACAGCGTTGCAGTGTGAACCAAATTCATACAAAACAACTTCTACTATGAAGTCGTTCCACGTGTCGAATCAAATACGGTGACGATACATTCTGCAGCCGTTGTAATCCTGTAGTTGAATTACGCCGCCTTACTAAAGTAGTAGCATCTTTACATTGTCCTTGTGTGTCTTAAAAGTTTGCATAACAAGTGTTGTCCTCTTAAAATTGCCTCCTAAATTTTATATTCTAAAAGTTGCATCGTAAGTTGTAGCAGTATACTTCGTCGCGCTAAATAAATTATCTCAAATTAAACAAGTTAATAAACTTTATACGTTACCAACCGTTATTCAAAGATGTGCTAAACTTATCGAAGTGGATTCGCAAATTGCCGGCCTGCAATCTATGGTACATGTTATTGCTTCTTCCACATATGGCCGACTGACTACAAAACTAGCTCGGGCGGCCGAGGCGTCCGGGGGCGAGACGTCAAACAGATTGTAAATAGCTGTAAATGACACAGATATTTAACCACAAATAGAATACCAAAGGACGATGCGGCTTTAACGTATTACTTTTGTTGTCGAATGTAATTTACTATTGTTTTAATAAAATCGTTAAATTATTCTCGCAATTTTATGGAGGGATTTATTATCAAAAATAAAATTGTTAAATTATTCTCGCAATTTTATGGAGGGATTTATTATCAAAAATAAAATTGTTAAATTATTCTCGCAATTTTATGGAGGGATTTATTATCAAAAATAAAATTGTTACAACCTACTTGCTTCATACTTCTAACATTCCACGCTCCGACTCGCAGAAAGTTCCCGACTTTTATTTTTAACTTTCCGATCGCATCCTCCGAAGTAGTCCCCTCCCGGAGATCCGAATGGGGGACTATTTTAACTCCGAAATCTTTTACCCCAAAGAATGCCATCATGTTTGTTACAATTTAAGTACGCTGTGTACTTGGGAGATAATGTGGTGGTTTCCCGTTGCCTTCCACATCGCGGTAGTGTGTCTTAGACTGCCATACCGACCCCTATGGTCTCTGGCAATGTAAGTACCGAAAGAGCCGCTGCCCTCTTTCGGGGACCTGTTTTAGTCTGGTTCCTCACTAACGACCCTACTACTTTGGTTGGATCTGTAGTTTGGCTCTTTAGCTCATTAGAACACGCAAGCCATTTCACCTGTTCTAGTAATTTAGAACTTCGGCAAGGTGCAGGTCCATTCGAAATGGAACCGTCTTCCGTGTAGCGAAAATATCAAAGGAGTTGCTGGGATAAAACGGTTTAGCGCTCTTATTTTCGACAACTAGTAAAGCTTTTCAACGTGAATGGTACTTGTAAAGTAGCTCTGAATTTCGGCCATTCTATATAATATTTAAAAACGCATTTAACTCGGTTTGCCGAGATAAACTTCTCACCAGTGTAAAGATTATGGCACCAAAGCTTTTTACGTTCATCTGGCAAGCTTACTCACAACCATTTCTTCTTACTTTTGGTTCCTAGATAATTCCATCGGAGACTGGTTGCCAACAAGGAGACCCGGGAGGTCCAGGACAGTTTTGCATGTCAAGTCAGTCAGTTATTGAGAATATGATTTCCAATTTGATCATGCTCTATTTTAGACGATCGCACATAAGGAAGTGATCCAAAAGATGTGCCCCATAATTTTTCAACGATCATTGCTGATTGTGCAAAGTTTGGCTTAGCCGTTAATCACGCTAAATGCGAATTATTATTTCCCGGAAAAATTGACCAATCTGTTTACCAATGCTTCGATAATTTGTCAACGGGAATTAAATGTTTAACCTACGTGACTCTTCTTGGAGCTCCCATTATACAGGGATTATGCGCAGCCGTGTATGATAATCAGCTGATTGAGATGGACCTTCTTTTTGACCGATTAAAGGAGCTGAAAATATTCGTATCGGTTGATATCTTCTACGTCACCGTTTTGCTGTGCCTAAGCTAACTTATTTGATGAAGACATCACTTGGGTGGTTTTCCGACTTGTTTGTTAGAGAAATGGATATGCAAATTAAGTCAACTTTGGAAACTCTAATCAACTGCTCTTTGTCATCTGAACAATATACGCTTGCATCTCTTTCTATACGTCTTGAAGGAACTGGTGTCAGACGAATACATGATTTAATTTTACTTGTCCTTCATATCCTAGGTTTATGGTTTCTGGAGTCTCGTCAATTCGATGTTAAACTTGCCTAGTACAAACGAGCTCCCCCCCTCCCCATGAAAAATTGGACAATACTAAATCCGGATTCAGTTCCACCACCAATTCCTTCAGTTCAACGTTTGTGAGATAACATTATTTTGTCCCGTCTAATGAAAGATATTGTAGCGGGCTACTACTACCGCGTTTCACTAATTTAAAACAAGTAATAAACAAGACTCTTTATTGCTCACTGTTCACAAGTCTAATTAACAGTATATGCCTTATTTATAGATGTTTTCAGTCCAATTAACAATAAAGCGCTATCACACTAATGAATTTACAAGCACTAATATCTTCGTAAACTAACTTCTTAACCATAAGTCCATTAACAACACTAACACAACTATTTATTTATTACACTTTTGTCTATTTGTGTATTCTACAAGCTGCATGTACATTAGACACATAATATAACATTTATGTATACTCATGGACTTTTAAAAGCTCAACTATTTAACTTTACACGACATAATTTATATTCGACATTCTGATATAGACTAACTCTGTACTTCATCATCGGTCTTATTTATACCGTGAATTAAAAAGCATTCATCCTCCAGTAATTGGTAGAAGCTTCCCGGTCCTTAGAGAATATACAATGCTTGCGGCACTTGTGAGTTTGACGGGTTGCTTAATAGTAGCTCGCAACACTGCCCCCTCTTTAAAACCGTTATGTCTCGTAACTGTAAATACATTTTGACGCCAATTCGATGATTGATGACAGTATCGGCAGCTATTTCCTCTGGTGCATCCACCATGTCGTTGGAAGTAACAGTCAACATTCTTTTCTTGGTCTTGGTAGGCAACCGGTTGATAACAACAAACAAGGACCTGGACGTTGGTTCCCTGGAAAACTACTTCTAGCATATTTCGGCATATCTCCAATCTAAGCGATACAGTCCACAGCCTAGCTTGGGCACCGCTAGTTTTGTTACTCCATTTTCCATCATCTGAGCCTTAAGATTTAGCAAAGCCTCCAATAAATGTCCATAACTAGGTCTCTGCCATGAGGAATTTTTGGTGACCAGATAGTAAACATAACGGTTTTTTCCTGAAGAACCAAAGCTTTTTCTACAGTTGGCTGCTGTTGTACTAATTCATCCACACATCCAAACTTTTTCTTGAAAACAACAGCTAAAAGGGGACTTGGCACTTCCAAATCTTGAGCTACGCAATGTGCTAGGGAATACTCTTCCGGTACTCTAAACAGATGTTTTTCAACAACAACGCCAAATCTCGCCTTAGCAAAACCACCATACGCTGCCATAAAACTCTCAAAATCTACATTTGGCTTATGATTAATAACTTGTCGAACACCATTTTCATTATTCGAGCCTTCCTGGTTGTTGTCAGGGTAGGATGTTAAACGGTCAAAGTGTACCACTTTCGGTTTACCACGGGTAGATCTTCTGATCCGGTACACTACATCATTAATTATTTTTAACATTTCGTACGGGCCTTCCCATTGTCTTTGTAGTTTTGGCAACAATCCACGTTGTCTTTGTAGATTGTACAACCACTCTAAATCTCCAGGTTTGTAACCTCCTTTTTGTGCTCTCGTGTGATATTGTGATTTCATTCGATCGCTTGCTGCCTGGATATTCTTTCGGTCGTTTTCGTAAATGCTATATGATCTTTCACGAAGCTTACTAATGTAATCTTCACCTGCGATCTTTTCTCCAGGTTTAAATCCAAACTGAAGATCACATGGTAGCCGCAATTCACGTACTAGCATTACGCAAGCGGGCGAGTATCCTTTGCTGTCATGTATCGAAGATCGGTACGCCAGTAGGAACAAATGTAAATATTGGTCCCAGTCTCGTTGATGTTCAGAGACAACTTTGGCCAAGTACTTTCCTAACGTCCTGTTCATTCTTTCAACCATTACATCCGATCGGGGATGAAGTGACGTGGTTCTAGTCTTCCTGATTCCAAGATGCTTGCAGACGTTCTGAAACAATGCTGATTCAAAGTTCCTACCTTGATCGGAGTGTAATTCTAACGGAACTCCAAAGCGACAAAACAACTCTCTCACTAGTACCTCTGCAACCGTCTGGGCTTCTTGGTTTGGTATAGCATATACCTCCGGCCATTTGGTAAAATAATCCATTGCAACCAAGATGTATTTATTTCCTTTCTCTGATTCAGGAAACGGACCAGCTATATCAAAAGCTATTTCAAAAGGATTCCCCCCGTTATACTGTCTCATTGGGACTCTCTCACTCTTTCGAGAGTTGTTTTCACGCCAGAGTGCCCTCCGGAAATCCCATCGTGCAAGTGCTGCAACACTTCCGGCACTCTGCTTCTCGGCACTATCACTTGGAGTCTTTCAGTGCCATCTTCACATTCTAGGCATCGTTTCAAGATTCTATTTCCAATCACCAAGGAGTCCCAATGTGCCCAGCATGCCCTCAGGCTCCAACTTGATATACTGATTTCTTCTCATGATGGTTGTTGTACTCTATTTTTCCACTCAATAATACGTCCCAATTCGGCGTCATTCTCCTGGTCTTTTTGTATTCTTTCGGGTTGTCAAGTATCATCGGTTACCGTCATTCTATGGATGACACTTATTTTCTCTTCCATCTTGGAGCAATGATTGCAGTCTACCGGACGAAGTCTCCTTGATAGAGCGTCTGCATTCCGATGACTAGTTTCTACACGTTGTTCTGTGTCAAAGTCATATTCCTGCAGCCGCTCTATCCACCTTGCAACTTGCTCTTCAGGATTTCGAAACTGCAGTAACCATTTTAGTGCAGCATGGTCTATTCTCAACAGGAATTTACGTCCGTATAAGTACTTATAAAAGTATTCTACGGATTTAATGACGGCCAACAACTCCCTCCTTGTCACATAATAGTTCCTTTCTGGTCGCGACAAGACCTTGCTGAAATACCCAATAACTTTTTCTTGTCCATCCTGCACTTGAAAAACAACGCTTCTTATAGCTGTGTTACTGGCATCGGTATCCAACACAAATTTCCCCTCCATCCGTGGATAACTCAAAATTGGCGCTGTAACTAGTAGCCGTTTCAGTTGTTCAAATGCACTGTGGCAGTCGTCATTTCAATCATATTCTTGTCCATCTTCGGTTAATTTCGTTAACGATTTGGCAATGTTCGCAAACCCAAGTATAAAACGTCGGTAATATGTGCACAATCCTATAAAACTGCGTAGTTGGCGTATATCTGCTGATGTAGGCTACTCTTGCACTGTTTTTATTTTGTCAGGGTCAGCTATTATTCCGGTCTCCAAAACGACATGTCCTAGGTATTTCACCTCTTTTCCGAATAGGCGACACTTCTTGGAGTTCAATGTAAGGTTTGCCCCGCGTAATCTTTGAAATATCTCCTCTAGGTTCTTAAGATGTTCTTCAAAAGACCGGCCTAACTCTATAACGTCATCTAAATACACCAGACATGTTTTCCAGGACAGTCCACGCAGTACCGACTCCATCAATCGTTCAAAAGTAGCAGGGGCATTGGATAATCCAAATGGCATAACCCTGAACTGCCATAATCCAGTTCCAATTGTAAACGCAGTTTTTTTATTGTTTGGTTTTAAGTCTACCTGCCAGTATCCGCTTTTTGCTTTTCAAACACACGGTTGGTTATTTCATCTATGCTGTTCTGCGCTAGACCAGGTTCCTCTAAGGCAGACCAAACTTTGTGACTCATCCTGTGTGGTGTCTGTTTAGCTGCTTCAAATTCAAGCGCATGAGCCAGTGCGTCATCTAACATTTTTGGCCGTGCTAATCTTAGCGCTTGCTGTATTTCGCCATCTCTAATGCCATCCACAAATGTTTGAACAGCCAGTTGATCGAAGAAACTATTTGGTGCCGTTGGATATGCCAATCTAACTAATCTGTCAATGTCAGCTTTGAATTCTTGCAGGCTTTCATTTGTTTTTGCGAGCGGTTCTTAACTTGTGCATGGTAAAGCTGTTGAAGATGAGCGTCTCCATATCTCATCTCAAGCTTCGATGTTAAGAGGCCGTAATCATTCTGATGGTGATCGGAAATCGTTTGTAAGGTGTTAAGGGCTTCCCCCCGTAGGGCCACTATTAGAGAGATAGCCTTCTCTTTGTTGCACCAAACCGGCCTAACACTATCACGTCATCTAGTTACACCAGACATGTTTTCCAGGACAGTCCACGCAGTACCGACTCCATCAATCGTTCAAAAGTAGCAGGGGCATTGGATAATCCAAACCCTGAACTGCCATAATCCAGTTCCAATTGTAAACGCAGCTTTTTTTATTGTTTGGTTTTAAGTCTACCTGCCAGTATCCGCTTTTTGCTTTTCAAACACACGGTTGGTTATTTCATCTATGCTGTTCTGCGCTAGACCAGGTTCCTCTAAGGCAGACCAAACTTTGTGACTCATCCTGTGTGGTGTCTGTTTAGCTGCTTCAAATTCAAGCGCATGAGCCAGTGCGTCATCTAACATTTTTGGCCGTGCTAATCTTAGCGCTTGCTGTATTTCGCCATCTCTAATGCCATCCACAAATGTTTGAACAGCCAGTTGATCGAAGAAACTATCTGGTGCCGTTGGATATGTCAATCTAACTAATCTGTCAATGTCAGCTTCGAATTCTTGCAGGCTTTCATTTGTTTTTTGCGGGCGGTTCTTAACTTGTGCATAGTAAAGCTGTTGAAGATGAGCGTCTTGATATCTCATCTCAAGCTTCGATGTTAAGAGGCCGTAATCATTCTGATGGTGATCGGAAATCGTTTGTAAGATGTTAAGGGCTTCCCCCGTAGGGCCACTATTAGAGAGATAGCCTTCTCTTTGTTGCACCAGACCGGCCTAACACTATCACGTCATCTAGTTACACTAGACATGTTTTCCAGGACAGTCCACGCAGTACCGACTCCATCAATCGTTCAAAAGTAGCAGGGGTATTGGATAATCCAAATGGCATGACCCTGAACTGCCACAATCCAGTTCCAATTGTAAACGCAGCTTTTTTTATTGTTTGGTTTTAAGTCTACCTGCCAGTATCCGCTTTTTGCTTTTCAAACACACGGTTGGTTATTTCATCTATGCTGTTCTGCGCTAGACCAGGTTCCTCTAAGGCAGACCAAACTTTGTGACTCATCCTATGTGGTGTCTGTTTAGCTGCTTCAAATTCAAGCGCATGAGCCAGTGCGTCATCTAACATTTTTGGCCGTGCTAATCTTAGCGCTTGCTGTATTTCGCCATCTTTAATGCCATCCACAAATGTTTGAACAGCCAGTTGATCGAAGAAACTATTTGGTGCCGTTGGATATGTCAATCTAACTAATCTGTCAATGTCAGCTTCGAATTCTTGCAGGCTTTTATTTGTCTTTTGCGAGCGGTTCTTAACTTGTGCATGGTAAAGCTGTTGAAGATGAGCGTCTCCATATCTCATCTCAAGATTCGATGTTAAGAGGCCGTAATCATTCTGATGGTGATCCGAAATCGTTAATAAGATGTTAAGGGCTTCCCCCGGTAGGGCCACTATTAGAGAGATAGCCTTTTCTTTGTTGCACCAACCGTTGGCTATTGCAGCAGCTTCAAATTGTTTCAAATATGTGGGCCAAGGTGTTTTACCATCGAATGTGGGTGGTTTCACTTTAAATTTTGAAGCTATTGACTCGCTTTCTACCATGCTTCTTATTTCTGGAATGTTCTGATTTACAACTTGGTTTGCTAATTCAAGTGTCCGCATTGTTAGTGAAATCACTTGTTCTTGCAGCCTCATCACATCTTCTTCCATTTTTATCAATTTACTGTCCAACTTTTGCTCAACTGTTTTTATCTGTTCAGTGAAATCTTCTTTCAATGCAATGGAGCTTTCCATTAATCTTTGTTATAACGTGGCTGTCTTTTCATTTAACTCTTCTTCAAATTTCGCAGCATTTTTACTAAACTTTTCTTCTATTTTCTCAGCATTTTCACTAAATTTTACTTCCATTTTTGCAGCATCTTCACTCAACTCTTCCTTTTTTTTCTCAGCATTTTCACTAGTGTCACTTTTAGTTTAGCCGATCTCTCTTCCATACCAGATTTAAAATCCTTAAGAAAATTCATTAAAGTTTCTGCGTCCATTTTACTTTGACTTCTTGTTACAGGCATATATAAACTGCTTAAATATCTTTAGACTTGTGTTTTAAATTAATCACTATATACCCCACACAGGCTCACACCAGTGTAGCGGGCTACTACTACCGAGTTTCACTAATTTATAACAAGTAATAACAAAAGTCTTTATTACTCACTGTTCACAAGTCTAATTAACAGTATATGCCTTATTTATAGATGTTTTCAGTCCCATTAACAATGAAGCGCTATCACACTAATAAATTTACAATCACTAATATCTTCTTAAACTAACTTCTTAACCATAGGTCTATTAACAACACCAACACAACCATTTATTTATTACACTTTTGTCTATTTATGTATTCTACAAGCTGCATGTACATTAGACACATAATATAACATTTATGTATACTCTTGGACTTCCAAAAGCTCAACTATTTAACTTTACACGATATAATTTATATTCGACATTCTGATATAGACTAACTCTGTACTTCATCATCGGTCTTATTTATTTATACCGTGAATTAAAAAGCATTCATCCTCTAGTAATTGCTAGAAGCTTCCCGGTCCTTGGAGAATATACAGTGCTTGCGGCGCTTGTGTGTTTGACAGGTTGCCTAATAGTAGCTCGCAACAATATACAACAATAATCTAAAGGTCAGAAATCAATTAGTCTTGCCCTGAAAAACCCGGAATCCAACGCTTGGTTGATGGCACTACCTTCGCGGTCTGTGGGTACGCTTTTTGATATTCAGAATTTCAATTGGACTTCGGTTAGGCTGTAAGTTATGTATACCACACACCTGTGTCTATAGTGAATGTTTATGGACACCATGGCCTAAGCAGTACGAAAAGTGCTGTACGACACTAGAGACATCAAGAAATCAATAATATTATAATGCGCAGTCTGAGTTTTGTAAAAATTCCGAGCCGATTGGAGCCACCTGAAATTTTTAAAGCAGACGGGAAACGAGCTGATGGAATGACATTAATTCCTTGTGCAAATGGACAATACCTTTTATAGGATGCCACTGTGTCTGATATGCTTGCACCGTCATATATCGACATTTTTTCAGAGGAAGCCTGTTTAGTAGCAAAGAACGCTGCTTTTGTGAAAGTTAGGAAATATAGCTAAGTGCGAGATCATAATTTAATTTTTCTTCTATTCGCTGTTAAGACGCTGGGACCCTGGTGCGACAATGCCGTCAATTACATAAACAAACTCGGAGAATTCTCGGCTGTACATACTGGTGAATCGAAATCTCGTTCATACCTAACCCATCGGATTGGTATCACTGTTCAAAGAAGAAATGCAATATCGGTCATGGGAACGTTTCCTTACTCTGGATCTTTTTCGGATATTTTTTATATATTATAAGTTTGTCATTTTCAAATTGTATCTGTGATATGTTGTTCCCAAATAAAAAACTTAATTTACAGATTTGGTTTTTGAATACCTAAATTGAATGCCATTTTAAGAAAATATAGTAATGCATAAATTTTTGTGAAACCAGTCTTATAATTTAATAAGAAACCATGTGCAGAAATAAACTTTGTTCACTAAAAGGCAAAAGCAGACAACCAACACATTCACCCTACCTTGTGTTCTAAATGAAATGGCTTTTATTTGGAGGATTGAAACCAATCAGTCTGAAATTAGTTGGCAAGTAATTCTACTTTGAAAAGCGCGAATTAATTATTTTCTCCGAGGAAACAATTGTATTTTACTATATTAACGTTTGCACCGTCAGATTAAAAAGTTTATAGGATAATTTTTTGAGAAGTAAAATAATTCTTTCAATGGAATTCTGATAATAAAAATACACCTTACAGCTAGCAATCAATAAATATCGCTGCACAAGGTTAAAAGGGTAAAACCAAAAACCCTGTTTTAATTCCGACACCATTAATTTCAATAAAACAGCCCTTAGCGCTACAAATAAACTGCTAACATAAAATATTTTATCCGTTCAATTATACGGGATAAATTCCAACTAATCTCCAACCACGAATGCAAAAGCAACTCTAGGTCTCTTCTGCTGTTTTAGGCTACAAATGGCCAACACAATTTTATTTTATGCTTTATTTTGTATTCCATCTGCTAGTGAAGTTAATGATCGACCAAGAATAACACGGATTCTTAACCCTGACCTACGCTGTAAGTTTTTCGTTGCGGTGTATAAAACGAGATGGAAAGAATAAGTAAGAACGAGATAAACGAATCCCTTGATGACGACCAAGTGTACGAGCTAAAATACCTTAGCTCAATAGAGCGGAGTATGACGATCACAACTTTTATGTTATAAATACCTTTTGAATGACAGTAAAACTTTTGATACCACTTGGGATGAAATAAAGCGTTTTATTGTTTGCTGCAGGGATGTGGAGGTAATAACGCTTGGCAATAATTTGATTTAATTTTGAAGTTTAAACGGTGGTTAATTTTTAAACGTACAAAAGTTGCGACCGAAACCCTTTGAACTTTGTCCATCTGAAATGTACGATAACTACTACATAAACTATTAGAGCTGTATCAGCTATTAAAACCTTTTATTTAAATGCGCAACATAAAATGCCTTACAGCGAAAGATAACTAACGCTTCTCGACTTGTATGAATAATAAAATTATAGTGCAAAAATCTAACCATTCTGGTGTAGCGATATGGTTAAAAGATGGGAAAATATCTTGAAATGTAGCATTGATAAGGAATAAAGAGCGAATTACAAAATTTCTTGAAAGGCACGAACTGTTCCTCATCATCTGTTTTGTGCTATTGTTGTTGCTTACACAGAAATTAAATAGCAAAAGAAATTTGCAAAAAGAAGTTTTTAACGAATTATTAGAATGATATCGTGAATGAAAGGTTCGTTTTCGCCGCTTGTCAGATGTATAACGACCAATTGTCTGCTGATCGCCACCTATCTGTGCCTTTAAAATAATTTAAATTTAACACAATTAATTTTGTGCCCCAATTAGCTCAGTGATATCCCGCACACAGTGAACGGCGATATAACAGAGAATTTTTACCCACTCCCGTCTAACACTCCATATACCTGAATAATGCAAGCGAAATTCGCCAAAATTCATATACTAAGCGAAGAAAATTTACAATTTACTATTTAAAGAACTTTTAAATCAAAATAAATATTCCTATCGAATTTGTTCATTACTAAGATCATAAGCCTTTTTACACTTTTTTATGGCAATTAAAGCCAGCAAAAAAAATTCTAATTTACCATGAATGTTTCGTTGAACGTTCAAAGAACGACAGACAAGGAACCAAACAAAAAGATAAAATCCGGTTCGAAGGACCAACACCAGTATAAGAAAAAGAACACATTTTTTTTTTCAAAAGAAGACAAAGTCATCTATCGTAACCAACAACGACAGAATAGGTAAAAAAAGCATTAAGTAAACACCCAATGAGGATTAAAGGTCTTAGCTACTTTCAAAATCGTCAAAAGACGGATGTCCCTCAAAAGGGACATTTCTGTTTTCCACCTCAAAGAAAAGTTTTGGCTTCCCGCGGAGAAACCAAGAGAAAAGAAAAAAAACGAGGAAGAAAACTCGTAGCAAACCAACCAGACGACAAAACTGTCATCCTCAAGTGTGCAGCAAAGAAAGAACCAAGACAAAGTAAAGGACAAAGGCAAGCTAGTACACCATCTAGAATACTTCCAACTGAGGTAACACAGATTCGTATGAAACGATTACTCAAGCAGAGTATGGCTAACAGACCTACAGAAGCGACCGTCGAAATTCCTAAAGGAAAAGAAAATAGATCTGACGCCTACCTCAGGAAATGGATGTAGAAAGCGACTATACTAGTCAAATAGTGAACAAATGGTAGAACTAGCCAAAAGAAAAAGTCACGGGATGGGTTAGCTACAAAAATATGAATAGGAATACGAAACAACAAACAGACTCGACAAGGAAAACGAAAAACTATGCCAATCCAATCAGAACCAACACACAAAAAAAAAATTCCGGCTCAAAGGACCAAAATGTCGGACAAAACCAAGAGTAAAGAAATCCACAGGGAAAGATAGGTAAATAGTAGCAATCGAAGAGGACCAAGGTGTAGAGGCATAAACGCTGCCAATTAATTCGTCAAAGGACGGATGTCTCTTTAGAAAAGAAGCAGAACAGTTTCCAACCTCAAGAAATTGGTTTCGCGCGCAGAAACCAAAAGAAAAGAAAAGTAGCGAGGAAGAAAACCAACAGCAATAGCCAACATAAGACACAAGTGTCAAGCCTCAAATAAGCTAGGAAACGACAAACGGAAAACTGGAAAAGTAACGAAAGGCTTCAACTGGGGTATCAAGAAGGAGAAAAAGAAAAAAAAAGTCGTATAATACAACCAGATTTAGATCGGGGACATTAGGATTATATTTAAGTGAGGTAGCGAAAGTGACGCGAAGAAAAGAAAAAAAAAAGGTGGTGTACAGAAAACTTGGGCGCCAGTGTTTTCCAGAACCAAATTACCAGCGAAAACACAACTCTGATAATTCACACAAAAAAACTACAATCAAGGAATTTCTATATAGCGAAGGAAGAGAAAAAATCAAGACTACACCACAAAAAAAATTAGAGCCAGCCAATATAGGCAGAAAAGAAAATCGAACCTTTACAAAAAAAAGTCAAGGCCAAAAAAATCAAGGTCATAAAAAAAAATGTAGAAAATCAAGAGCAAACCAAAAAAACAATCGAGAGCAAATCAAAAAAATCGGGCCCCTCAAAAAAAAATCGAGCCCCACGTTGGGAACCAAAATCTCTGTTACGTTTTTTTCGTGGCAGCCACGCTGGGCGCCAAATTTATGCTACGTAACACAAAGAAAGTCAAAGAAATGACCGGGCTCAATCGGAGAGTGGGGGGGGGGGTCGTAGAAAGCAGACTGACCTATGATGTATGCGGCGGTAAGGAGTTAGTAACAATACCTGCAAGAAAAATAGTTAAGCAAACCTGAAAAAAAAGAGAACAAGTATAGCAGTAATGAAAAGTCTAAATTATTCAGTACTTTGTAGAATGTAAAAAAAAGAAACTGTTTGGATAATCTATATAATATAACAACGTTAAAAGCAATATAACAAATCTTTAGTACAAAGTGAGGTAATATTGGGGAGTAGCAGAAACGTTTCCTCACACACCAATTAGACATAAAGCAGATAAAATTTTAATAAAAGATAAATAGATAAGACACAATTGATATGAGTAATTCAGCAGTATTGATTTTTTTTCTTTCTTTTTTTTTTCTTAATCGCAGGCAAGTCTATTGTAAAAGGTATCAGAACGACGAAGATATGGCAAAACAACGGATACATATTTAAAGTAATAATAAGTAGGAAATCGTTCAACTTACAAAAAGTCCTTCAGGAACGCTTCCTCGCATTTGAAGTGTGGGATTCACGAGGTCCTGCACTAGCGAAGCACTTCACCCTTTACTGGGAGGGTGTTGATGGAATTTCTTACACTTTACACTAATCACACCTACGCACTTCACTAGTGTTAGCAGCAGACATCATCATGCTGATGGAACTATGTAGCATTGATAAATTTCTTGTTCATTCCATTTCCTGAGACAATAATTTCGAAATATTTTGTAACACAAATCGAGTGTGCAGTAAAGAAGTAAAAAGGACCACGAAGACTAGATCGCACACACCGTTCAAATATAAAAAGACAAATCAACTAAAAAACACAAGCAATAAAGCACGTGCAAACACTAAGCAAGTCCGTCAAATGCTCCGCACAACACGCGCGGTCGAGTAAACACGTTCGCCTATCTAGCATCTTTCCTTCAAATGCCATCAGAACTACACTGCTTACAGTTAATAAACAACTTTTCATTTCACAAGAAAACTCAACTAAAAACAACTAGGAAGACAACAAGGAAAGTAGAGTATTACAGTATTTTTAACGTAATTAATAGGAACGAAGAACAAAACACAAAACTTATCGACTCTTATCTAAACTTGTTAATAACATAAGGAACATCCAATAAAATGAATGCAGCTATCCTATCTACTAATTAATTACAGCGGTTTATCATTTTCGATAAGTTTATTAATGAAAATCAATCTTCAAATTATCTACTTTTAAAGTAATACCGACGAGTTAAATTGCATACAAATCTGAATTATTCTGAAGTATTTCCTTTATACAAACAGCGATCCCAAAAAACGATGTATTTTTAAGTACGTTAACAGAAATGAAGCGAAAAATGTTAAACTACAAAAATGCCCGTTACAGCTTTACTAATTGTTTTTTTGTTGCTTTTCTGTTGGAAATAAAAGTAGTAGAACATGATGTGTGTTTTACGGAACATTGACTTAGTGATACGCGTTGCTTTACTAATTGTGTTTTTTTGTTGATTTATCTTTTTATATTTAAACTGTGTGTGCGATCTAGTCTTTGTGGTCTTTTTTTTGTTATCAGAGTAGTGCATACTTTGGATTATCCAAACACAGTTTTAAGCTTGAGTGTTTCTAAAAAAAATGATGATACAGTTGTAGCAGGTTTAGTAGATGGGCTGGTTTGCATTAGTCGACGTGAAGATCAGATTTCCAAAAAAAATCTGAAAAAAAAAGGTTGCTTCTTATAAACATGTTTTCTCATTCACATGTAAAGACAGTTGATACTGTAGTTTCTGAATTTTCTAACCCCAAAGAATCTAAAATAGATCATTGTTTGCGCAAATTTCGTTATTCAAAAGCATTAGATTTTGCTTTCTAACCATAGGTAGCAAATAAAATACCTCACGTTACTGTTAGTTTTAATGCATTACATCGTGCCTTGAAAGCCCGTGATTCTAAATTTTTATTACAATTTTTTTTTTCGATTTGTGTTACAAAATATTTCGAAATTATTGTCTCAGGAAATAGAATTAACCAGAAATTTATCAATGCTACATAGTTCCATCAGCATGATAATGTCTGCTGCTAACACCAGTGAAATACGTAGGTGTGATTAGTGTAAAGTGTAAGAAATTCCATCAACACCCTCACAATCAAGGGTGAAGTGCTTCGTTAGTGCAGGACATCGTTGAATCCCACACTTCAGTTGCAAGGAAGCGTTGCTGAAGAACTTTTGTAAGTTGAACTATTTCCTACTGGTTATTACTTTAAATATCTACCCGTTGCTTTACCATATCTTTGTCGTTCTGATACCTTTTACAATAGACTTGCATGCTATTTTAAAACATAGAGAAAAAAAAAAGAAAGAAAGAAAAATCAATACTACTGAATTACTCATACCAATTGTGTCTTATCTATTTATCTTTTGTCAACATTTTATATGATTTATGTTTAATTGGTGTGTGAGGAAACGTTTCTGCTACTCCCCAATATTACCTCACTTTGTACTAAAAATTTTTGTATTGCTTCTACCGTTGTTATATTATATAGATTATCTAAACAGTTTTTTTTTACATTCTACCAAGTACTGACTAACTTAGACTATGCATTGCTGCTATGCTTTTTCTTTATTTCAGGTTTGCAGGACTAATCTTTTTTTATTGCAGGTTTGCTATTCTAATTTCTTTTATTGCAGGTACTGTTACTAACTCCTTACCGCCGCATACATCATAGGTCAGTCTGCTTTCTACAACCCCCTTTACTCTCCGATTGAGCCCGGTCATTTCTTTGATTTTCTTTGGGTTACGCACGGCTACGAGCCAACGTAGCATAAATTTGGCGCCCAACGTGGCTGCCACGGAAAAAAAGTAACAGAAATTTGGCGCCCATCGTGGGGCCACGAAAAAAAAACGTAACAGAAATTTTGGCGCCCAACGTGGGGCTCGATTTTTTTTGGTTTGCTCTTGTTTTTTTGTTTTTTTTATTTAAATTTTTTTTGTTATGACTTGTAATTTTCTTGGCTTATTGGCTTGTGTTTTCGCTGATAAGGTGGAGAACGTATCCAAGTGAGAGCGACCGTAGAATCACTCCACGCTGAAACATCGGAGATTTCAATCAAGCCTTGATAAGAACGAATGGTAAAAGAAAGTAAATCGGTTTATAAAACGGCGGCACATAATTCCAAACGTGGAATTGAAATGCGCTTAATTGGAGCTACTTTTGTTTTAGCGGTTACAAATTGTACAGTTATTTCTCCAGTAGTTTAATTTATGAACTGGAAATACACTACCGCTGCATACCCTACCTCGCTAGCATCGCAAAACCCATGCAAATGACAAGTAAAAGGATCCGAAGGGGGTAAACAACGTGGTAACTTTAATGACGATAATAACGGCAACTCTTATTGATACTGCTGCCATTGAGACGAAATGTCTGCTGGTGGGATGTCATCCCAATTTAAACCTAACATCCACAGATGCTGGATTAGGCGTTTTGCAAAAGTGTTAGTGGGGCTAAAAACCCTAATGGATCATATATTCTGGCAACTTGTGAAAGTATGTTGCGCTTTGTACATATTGGGTTTAATGGTTTAACCCGAAACGAGAAAATATCTTCTGTAGGTGACCATTGAAGACCTAATATTTTTATTGATTCGTCAGAATCGAAATCGAGAGAAGTATATTGGCAAAAATCTGACGGAATGCCTTCCAAAATAGAAACTGAATTAGAACTCCATTTTCGAAGTTCAAAACCAGCCAAATGTAAAAGTCGGATGAGTTGATCTTTAATTTCGCGGGCCGATTGTATAGAATCTCCACCGGCGACGAAATCGTCAATATATAGATTTGACCGTATAGCCTCAGCGGCTAACGGAAACCTTTTGCCTTCGTCAATGGCTAATTGCTGAAGAGTTTTTAATGCTACATAAGGCGATGACTTAATACCATAGGTCACTGTATTAAGCTGATAAGTCTGAATGGGTTCTTCTGCGGAGAAACGCCAAACAATTAATTGAAACTTTCGATGTTTTTCGGTAACCAAAATTTGTCGATACATTTTGCGAACCTCACAAGTAAAAACGAAACGATGAGAGCGAAATTTAAGTAAGATTGACGAAATGTCATTTTGGAGACTAGGTCCAGCCAATTGAGTGTCATTAAGTGACACGTTGTTTTTAGCCTTTGCAGAGGCGTCAAAAACCACACGAATTTTAGAAGTATGACCTTCCTCTTTAAACACAGGGTGATGGGGTAAAAAATAATTATCGTTCCCAACGGGCGGAGAATCGAGTAATACCATATGACCCGCATCAAGATAGTCCTGCATGAAATTGTTGTATTGGGCGCGTAGCTCCGGTTGAGCATGCAATTTGCGCTCCAACGAAAATAGTTTTTTTTTAGCCATGTCAAAGGAATTATCAAAAACGGGCAAAGTATCGTTGAACGGTAACGCAACAATAAAACGACCGCTAGGGTCACGAGAAAACGTGTTTTCAAAATCAAATCTGCCTTTTCTTCCTCCGGAGAAGTATAAGGCTTGATGGCAACTCTTCTATCTCCCAAAACCGCCTTAGGGTCTGGTCGATAGGATCTTCTACAGAAGTAAAAATGCTTGGACAGTATCAGACTGCAAGCTTTTGTGGGACCAATAATAGTCCAACCAAAATTGTATTTATGGCGGCAGGCTGAAGAAATTTGCCATGTATAACACCGCCATTGATGATGAACGGATAAACATCTGCTCCAAGGAGCATGTCAATAGTTCCTGGAGAGTTCCAGGTCGGGTCTGCAAAGTGCAGGCCGCATAAGTGTTCCCAATTATTAGGAACTTCAACGCTAGGTAATTTGCCAGATATTGACGAAAGCACAAAAGTTGTGACTTCTAGAGATTTTTCAGAGTCTAACATAGAGTGAATGGTGCAGCTGACGGCACCCCTATTGACTGCTGAAGTTGTCTGCCCAAGTCCGTAAATCGGAACTTGAGAACGTATGCGTGGAAGCCAAAGTTTGCTCACGCAATCGTCTCGAATAAAGCTAGCTTGAGAGCCAGGGTCTAAGAGTACCCTGATCGGTTTGTATCTACCAGACCGGTCTTGAACTTCCACAACAGCAGTGGAGAGTAAGACAGTAACCCCAAGATTTGAATTCGTCTGTGAAGACAAAACATTTGCCGGAATAGGAGAGGCTGACTGCGTCCTATTGGCATTTTTATGCATAGGTGTAGCGATCGGTTCAGCTGAACGGCTAGAAGCAGGTTGCGGTTCAAAATGTAGCAAGGTATGATGCGGCTTGGCGCAAGTTCGACAGGAATTATAAGATTTGCATTGCATGGACGCATGGTCTGTTCGTAAGCAATTTAAACAAAGGCGTAAGCGTTTGACAATGTCGAAACGTTCCGTCGGAGTTTTCTTTAGAAACGATTGACATCTGTAAATTAAGTGATTGCCCTTGCAAGAAGGACAATAGTGCGAAAATGAATTCTTTGAGTCACTGGAGCTACTTGGTGTGTCCAGTGAGACTACGTTAGAAGAAACTCTTGGTTTAAATTGAAACGCTGAGGATTTCTTAGGCACTGATATGTGAGATGTATGGACAGTCGTCGAATAAGAAACAGGTGCGGTTGAAGAAAAGGTTTCCAACGCTGCACATTGTTGAGTTAAAAAATATCTCAAATCCTCGAAATTGGGTATTTGTTTCGGATCCGATTGGAGTTCGAAGCGTTTTCTAGTGAACGGATCGAGTTTTTCTAAAAGCAAATCGACTAGAATAAAGTTCCAATGTTCAGTGGGAAACTTTAAGTTAGTTAGAACAGCAAGGTTCTCTGAAAACAATCAATAAGTGCCCTAAGTTTCTTAGGGTCTTCTGATTTTAAAGGTGGAAAGTCTTTCATTGCTTTCCAATGCAAAGTTGCCAATAAACGCGGGTTGCTAAATCGCTCACGCAAGGCGTTATAGGAAATAATAAAATTATCTCCCGAAATGGGTACAGATTTAACGATTCTTAAAGACTCCCCGCTACAACAATTAATAAGGTGATTTAATTTTTCGATATTGGTGAGTGACGCGTTATTATAGACCAGACTGTCAAATAAATCGATAAAGGATGCGAATTCAGTTACCTCATTCTTAAAGAGTGGGAGCTTTAACGGTACCAATTTTGATCCCGAGTTGCTTGGAGCATTTTCGATGATTTGTGGTGCTTTCATTTCTTGCATCGTTTCGAGATGCAGCAGTATGCAAAAATAAGCGGAATCTACTTCCTTCCGTACAGCGTTGTAAGTTAATGATTCTACCTCGTCACATGAAGCTAAGACAACAATTAAGATTTTGCTGAAATTTGTATAAAGGTCAGTTATTCCCCTTGTTTGAATAAGGAACAACGTTCTTAAACTTGGGTCACTTTGTATAGTGTTACAAAGCTCAAACATTTCTATAATACGTGTTTTCAGTAATTCTAGTTCTACCACATGTGCCTTCCTTGGAGCCATAGTGACTGTTATTTGAAAGATCTACAATATAAAAATGCTGTAAAACCGCAAAGTTCCAATGTGGGCTGAGAAATATTAAAATATTATGAGTTTGTTCAAAGCACGAAAAGGTAAGACAGCGTATAAACCAATAAATCACGTTTTGTGACCATTAGCTTGCAATGTGGGTCTTAAAACGAGACGTCGAAAACCTACCGGTTTGTCAAACAAAGCGTGAAGATAAGATTTACAGCTTAACAACCCGGGCGGTTACGGTCGGCCTTTACTTCAAAGCTCACAGAAACGTGGTTTTAACGTATTTGCCGAAAGATGCAGCTTAACGTGTTTGCAAGAAGCGTTCAGCTTTTACATTCTATTACCCTTTGCAGATGTTCAATATTTTACCGCAAACCGACTGAAAAGGGTTGAATGTGATAGAAAACGTACAATAGCTTTTAAATACAAAGCAAATCCCTTTCCTTTTTTGTTTAAGAAGTATAAGGCGACTATAATTTTCAGGATGCTGTGCTTTATACCGCTAAAATAAATTTAAAACTGAAAACTAACAAATTTTATATTATGGATTTGTTTGTAATTAAAACGTTTGCTGGTTTCAATTACGGCGAAATCGCTTAATCTAAAGACAGTATAAATAATATTTACACATTTTAACCCGCTACATATGGAGCTTGAACACAAATTTTAAAAGCTAAAATACTACTTAAAAGCTCGCTGGTGTGCAAAATGATATTTAATTTAGGACATGCGTATACCATAAGACTGGTGAATGCGGATCGAATTAGGACCACTGACTAATGGGGGGGATTAAGGAGATGATATAAATTGATAACGATATGCTAATTACAGGGAAGGACCAATTGCTTTTTGCAAGCAATAACGATAGCAGTGGAGCGGTTATGTAATAACTACAACTACACCAAACTACTTAATAAAGGGTATAAATACCTTTTATCCTGTGCCGCTGTGGGCACTAACACGTTCACGCACAAAAGCTTTCGACGGAGAACCAGTAACACGCACGAATGGTGTCGGTCTCGCTTTCAAAGCTCTTACACGACCGTCTTCTGCAAGGGTTCGAAGGCGACTTGCTTCTGTAAAGGCTCGAGTACGACTGTCACTTCACGCACTCACTGCCGGTATATAATGTTTCACTGACAACTGTAGGATGCACGCACTGACGGTATTTATTGTCACAAAATACCGAATTGTTCGATGATGACGTAACAGTTACTTTTTCTTAGTTCATCTCAGGTAACACTTGCACATGCACAACTACTCTTGCGCGTAGTTCTTCTACTGACTCTTGTCTTGACTTATAAACTTTTGCTTACAGATGCCCCAAACAGAAAAGTAGATAGGCGTTAAATTTGGTAACCTTGGCGGAAATTCAATAAGAGGACTGTTTTGTCCTATCCACTGATTTTCAAAATTTTCGTTCAGCCATTCCCTCACCACTTATTATGCACGGAAGGCCCATCGAATTGGAAATTCAAATTTTGGCAAACTAGGTGTAGTAAGACGTGCGCTGCGTTCAAAAATTCAGTCGTTAGAAAATTCAAAAACAAATGTTCATTCAAATTACACTCAAAGAAAAAAGGTCAAATAATTCTATGATGAAGTATTCCGCACCGTATATTTATTTTTTGCTAATGCTGCCTTTTTACGTTTATGATGTTCAGAAGGTCAGTACCGTGAATTTTGGAACGACACCACAATTGTTGTGGACGTGATCTCGTTACTGAACAAAATTTCCTTTAAAAAGAGGTCCACTTCCCAAAATAGTCACCCAAAACAGTTTAAGATAGTTTAAAATTCACAACACCGTCCCAACACATCTTTATCTATATCGCACGTGAATCCAGAACACAGTTATATAAAGTTCAGTAATTACTTACAAAAGTCCTTCTTCGCCTGGTAAAATTCTGAAAAATTTTAAAATCGTTGTTTACGCTGTTGCCTCTTGATGCCCTTGTTACTTGTTTGAGGTTTGCACTTTATCACTAAACTTATTTTAAAACCTTAAATCATAAAATTAATTAAATTACGGACTACATCGTTTGCACGTCTGTTCACGGCAATGTGTCGGGTTGCAATCTACATCTGGGTAACTTATAAAACCCAGTATGTAGCTTCTGAATGGTTTATTGACGCTCGGATTTGTAATCTGAAATACAAATATGTCCCGCGGTCATGGCCACAGACTTTTAATTTGTAAAACACTACCTTATCTTTATTTTTACTCGGAGTTGTTAGTAAATTTATTCAAAATTGATTCCAAAATCAATCACGCCCGTTATGACAGACGTTATAATAGGTACAATTAGGGTGGGAGTCAACCAAACCAATCAAACCCATCTTTACAATATAAGATTCTTAGCTTTTCCACTAGTAGTGTATTATACACTACTTCCACTTCACCACATATAGAGAAAATTAAATGGAAAATGTGATAATGACCTCTTTTGATCTCGCGAATGCTAAGAAAACTTCTGTTCAGCTATCAACTAAGTTAATCTATCACCTAAGTTATTTATGGGACTTAATTTGAAAACATGTCTATAAATAAGGTAATATCCTATTGCTTTTAACAAAATATAGAACGTTTTGCTGCATGTTGACAAATACACCTTGTCTTATAAGAACTATGCTGGATATGGAAACTGACGAAGAGAAGTACATATAAATTATCGGTTTTAATTTACTTTGTTTAAACAGCATTAGCTTCGACGGTGACATTAAGTTGACGAACCATATACAATACTATTAATAACTACTTACAAATTTATTGTTGCTGACACTAGACATTCATGAATTTAAATGATATATAAGAAATTCTGAATAGGTGTACGTGAGATTTGCAGAAAATAAATAAAACGCTTTTGGTAAGGGTGACCGTAGAAAAATATATGCACAATATCACAGACAGTTCGTCGGTGAGGGGATCTGTAATGAACAGAAAGATAGGACACTAAACAGATTTTTATAAACAACATAGAGGTGCCATTATTTTAATAATAATTAATATAAAATCCACAGTAAATACAATAGTATGTGTCCACATATTGATTCATGATAATGAATAAGTAGAGCTTATTGATACAAAACCATGGAATGCATAAAATACGTTAATTGAAACACTTTGATGATATTGGTAGACATTTCTAGTTATAAAGAAGAAAGAGTTCAAATTGTAAAATACACGAGTAAAAAAAAATAAATAATTGAAAATAGCGAATAATAGTACAAAGTTTAAATTGGTAATTGAATAACTCTTTTCAAAAATCACAAGCGAAGTTTATATACATCAGAGAAACCAAGAAATATAGGAGAGCGGTTAATGGAGTTATTCACAAATTACAAGCATTCTTTAAAACTCCGAACAAAAGAATATATACTGTTACGAGTGAATAAAGCATTACTTCTTAAATTTGGAATTGCAAAGAATGGGCGGGAATACCGTAAAAAAAAGAGTGCACCCGCCCACGACAGTGATGTGGGAGTGGAGGTTCCTACGGAACGAATTCCAAAAAAAAAGAAAGAATGTGCAAATTCACTAGGTGCAATTTCTATACCACGTTACCAATAACACTTATCTTGAAAGGTTTTTAATATTGTTAAATTAGTGGCTCCAACCTGTCTAGTTTACTAATATTTCTGGGGGTTTTAACTATACCCTCTTGGTGAGATGGAATTACTTTTACATCATGTCACCTGTATTTTTGAACAAATAAAACAATAAATTTCAACTTCCTTCGTCACCTAAATCTATCTTAATGTAACATTATTTCATTTTCCTGTATACAAGTATACATAAAACAATTTTATAATTACTTACATTAATCTAAATATCAGTGACATATGATTCTCCTGTAAACAGACACACACAAAGAATGGTAAAATTTCATAATCATTTCATCTTCAATTAATCATAACCTTGATGATTAACTAATTGTTATTTATGCAACAGGTGAGTAAAGTAATACTTTTTCTCACGAGTAGAAAAATTTGACCGCACGAGTCGAAGGTGACTGCGGCAATTCCTACGAGTAAAGAAAGGTTACTTTACTCGAGTGTCATACAAAATTTTTTATAGAAAAATAAATTCGATAAAATCGTCATTCATTTTTATTTATTTAGTAACATCAATATTAAATGTATAATTTTGAGCATTAATAAATTGTAGTGAAGGTGAAGTTAAAGGTGTTTAGTATTCAAATTGTCAACATTTAATTAGTTTATAGAAATAATATCTTCTACAGTTGTATTAGTACTCATTGAATTGTTAGCAGGCAGTTGAACATTTTTGTGACTCTTAACTCGAACTGGTTCCTGCTAAAAAATTTTTAGCGAAATTAGTTTTATTTTGCATTGAGTCGTCTACGTAACCCTCTGCAACTGTACTGGATTTTCATCCACCGTGCTTTTTTAGTTGAATTAAATCACCACCAGAATTTGCCAATAGAGACGCGGAAGGGCGTTGAAATGCATCTCCAGTCTAGTTTTTTGGGTTAGGTAAATTCATAATGTTGCCATAAGTGAAGGGATTTTTTGGAAAGGTATTTATACCTACAACCTGAGTTTTGCATTTTCCATTTCTATATTGCAAAAAAAATGATCAGTTTTGACATTGATGGGTTGTTGGGTTTTATATTTGTTACAAATATTTATAAAATTTACTCCATTGGCAAATATTTCACCAATTACAGTAAATCGACGTTGAACATATGTTTTCGTATCTGGCAATATAATTATTAAAACAGTTCTAGTATTATTAATATCTTCACACTTCATCTTATATAATTCATCCCTCCGCAGAGTTCCCACGATTCCGAATATTAAAGCAACCTAAAACGTCACATCAACAATATAAGTTTGCAATAAAATTTCATGTTGTCAATAATATACAATGTAGTACCTCCGGGTGGAGCATTGGGGACGTGGCCGCAAGTATAGCGCCCCTAATTCAAATTATAATGTCAATAATATACCAGGCGGCTCCGTGGCGTAGTGGTATGTGTGTGACTACTACGCCCAAGGTCCCGGGTTCAAATCCCGACACGGTCCGCTTGAAAAATGTTAGGCGAGCATTTTTCTCAAAAATACACCCTCGTTCGGATGAGAGGTAAAATGGAGGTCCCGTGTGTGAGCGTTGTCACGCACGTTAAAGATCCCTACCTTGCTTGGAACAGCAAGGGTTCGGCAAAATTCAAAATTTTCCAGGTAAAAAAAACTCGCTTCCTGGCCAATGTAGTACCTTCGGGTGGAGCATTGGAAAATCACATGTAATGTCAATAATATACCTTGGCTTGTAACATAAACCTATAGATTTCGTCTCTTAGAAACGTTTTGAATTTTTGGGTATATATGCAATTGTTTGGTTTTTAAATATGCACTGAAAGTCGAATATTTACTAATGTCTACATCGTTATTTATCAGTAGGGTGCACTTCAGTTTGGAATAAGTCGACCAAAGAGTTGAAGACTTCCACGTTTTGCATTTCGATTCAAAATAAGCTAATAATATTCTTGCCAAGCTGGTGATATATTTTCTAATACGCCAGTCCATAAAAAAAGTTATATTCTTTTAAATACCGCTCCTTGGATTTCTCAAGCAAAAAATTCACTTTAGCTGCATTTGCCGCTTGAACTACATCTTCGGGTGTGCAGATAAATGACTCATCACTATCATTATCCATCACTCTACTTTTATTAACGGGAAAACAGGTAACTATCTCAAATCGTTTAAGAACAGTTTTGACAGTTTAGATGATTAATTGATGACATGGAGCGAAGCATTCAAAGCACACTACGATTGCACAAACGTTTTTAATTGTGTTAAAAAAATGACACGCTACGACTCTATTTCAATGCAAAAGCGTGAAAAATGAACCGCTAGGACACTTTTTTAATGCTTTTCGATCAATTCTATAGTCACATACTTTATGAACGGAAAATAATTTTAAAAAAACGCAAGTTTTATAAATGGCGTAGAAAAAATAAAAATTTACATCACGCCTCTAGTTTACCATTAACTTGTTATGTCCAGATTTTATTTTCTAATAATTTAACACTATACATTTATCAATAATTTATAGAATAAACATACATAAATGCCACCACTTACAATTACACCTTCAAGTGACTAAATAAGTCCATTAAAACCAAGAGTAAGTTAGCTGGTCATCGGGTGCTTATTTCCAAATTGTCTATGCTGGGAACCAAACCGTCCCATATATTAGTGTTGTGGATTTTGTCGAAAATTTGTATTTCAATACGTTAACATCCGGTTACTATTCTATAATCAAAGGCGTGTACTTAACCACGAACTTATCACTATTTACCCGCAGATGTCTGTGCTTATGGCTTGTGACTAATTAATTAATTCGTTAGTTTCTCCCGTAGGATGTAACTCGTGGCATTTGCTTCCGACTCCTCCTTGATTTCAGGGGACTAATATGTCATCGTCTAGTCTGCCTATTGAGTGTATGAAATAATGCGCATGATTTTGTCACAAACACATAGGACACCATCGCGCAAAAGCCACGCAAAAACCACGTGCTCATAACTTGCATTTTTAAATTAATCCGAGTAAATACATTAAAGACATTCTTACTTTGTATAGAATAAAATAACTATTTATCTGTAACCTATTATTTCTAAATTCTACTAACAAAGCAATGTTGTAATGGTATTTTTATTATCTTGTCTGGATGATACATTGTAACTATAACGATAATTGTTTGGGTGTATTATTAACTGGAGCAAATTCTAATGAACGATAAAAAACGCTTTCTTATTTTTATGCGAGAAACGCCTAATATTAAAGTCTGTTTCCCTGTTTGTGGTTTTAAATTATAAATCGGATTCCCGCCCTAATATGTATTTTACCACAAATAACTTTCTGATTTTTTGGTTTGGGTTTACTGCATGAAGCCCTGCATTTATTATATATTTGTTAAATTGTATAATTTACGCAAACTTTCATTTCAGAGGTTATCATTGTCGTGACGTGTATTCCATGGAATAACTCATGCGTTATCTTAATATTGTATTAAATTGTATCAATTTATCTTAAGAGAATTCATTTTTTATTGCTTTAATTGCACTAACTGCACTAATTGACATGGTATTTTCTAAAACAAAAAATTTAATTGATATTAGTTATTCATAAAATTTATTATACAGCGTGTATCAATAATAATTTTGTCCATTTAAAATTGATTTTCCTTTTTTTGCGTCTGGTTTTTATTTCCCATAACGCCAAAACGTTACAATACATGAAAGAAACCAGGCGATAGAAATGAACACCAAATTGATTATATAATGGTGAAGTAAAGGTTTAGAAATTAAATAAAGGATTATAGCTCCCGAAACAGTGATAAATAGTGCTCACAGAGCAGCTATAATGAAATGATAACTAGGTACTGGATGTTTGACAAAAGGATATAGATAAAAAAGTGAAAAGTGAATTTAGGAAACATTTAAGAACAGGAAGAAAAGAAAATTTTGAAAAATTATATTACAAACTTTCTTTGTAGCAAAGAAAATACTCACAATTTGGAGAATTTGCGGGTAGCTATTAGATATTAAATTAATAAACTAGCAGAAATAGCCCTTGGCGGATGCAAATAAGTCTGTAGAAAC
The DNA here is from genome assembly GCA_036346225.1 of Platerodrilus igneus. NCBI lineage: Eukaryota > Metazoa > Arthropoda > Insecta > Coleoptera > Lycidae > Platerodrilus > Platerodrilus igneus. Next base: position 817,225 of record JARFIW010000124.1, read on the forward strand.
TTAGAATATATTAACGTTGTTAGAGGAAGATAGAAAATCTAAAAACTCTAAATATCAGCTACAAAAATAAATATCAAATGTAAGGCTGCTAAGAAAAAAAGGATTAATGAATGATGTTGGAATTTGAAACAACCGAGTTAGTAAATTCGCCAAGGTATACAAGAAAGTAAAGGAATGTTTTGGTATAGGTGAAACATGTACTAATAATTTAATAACCAACGACAAAAAACTTTTACAAACCACTAACGGAAAGGTGAATAGGTAAACAAAACATATTGAGTCCATACAGAGGAAATCAGTTAAAAGTTGACGTTCTAGAAAATGAAAAAGACATTGAAGTGGATGCAAAAGAGGCCCAATTTTAGGATCTGAATTTGAAAGGGTTTTAAATAATTTGAATATCGATAAAGTTGTAATAGATGGCACAGCCTGCAAAAGCTTTTTAGAGAAAATAATGCAAAATAATCTCTTCAGACCTGTTTGTAGAATATATAAAAGCCATCGGATTTCACCTTAAATCGGCATCATCCACAAAAATCTAAAGCAAATAATTTGCATTCTTTACAAAGAAATGAGCAAAGATTAGGAGGACCAATTAATTAGGAATTGATGAATAACGATCTATTTGGGGAACATAGTAGAAAGAAGGAATCGACTATTAGGCCTTCACTTACCACATCCAAGACTAGTATAACTGATATTCGAACGCAAGGTAGATGCAGAAAATGACGTAATGATACTACGGTAAGAATACTTTACACAGATTGTAAACAATATTGATTGTGCCAGGTATGTTAAAGTGAAGCAACTGACGCAGAATAGAGAGATTTGTAAGATTTCCTCAAACTGTATCTGGCTTACTAAAAAAAACTATTGCTTAGAGCAAATGCTTGAAGAAATAGTTATGGTGGTAAGCTAAACATTGTATTATGCAGTGACAAAGCAAGATATGCGAACAACCAAAGTTTGGAGTTTTATCCACACTAACTCTATTACAATTGTTTTTTAAAGTGTTTACAGACCAGCTGTTGTATATATTTCATAGAGCATAGCACTTATCTGAAGTAGGAGCTTTCTTCGAATAATTTGGGCTTCAGCACTTTTCATTCATACTGTTTGTATAAGTTTGCAATAAATGTTCGTTTGAATATATGCAGAAGCAAACTACTGATTTCTGTTTAAAAGTTTTCCAATTATTAGAACTAGAGCTTAATGGCAAATGTAAGGTTCTTTTACAGGGTTTATAATAAATTATTTGGAATCATTTGATACTCTTTACAATAAACTGTCGAAGTTGGTATTTTGTTTTAATTAGTAAAGTTTTAATCTGGAATTTTGGTGCGCCAGGGGCCAGGAGGTGTATAGAAAGACATTTTTAGATAAATTGCTGAACCTATTTTAAATATTATGTAGAACAATCTAGAATTGTTTAAGACAAAGCCATTAACCGAACAATGCTACGATTGACAGTTAAAGTGGAGTATGTAAGAGCCAACATAAAGCGAACAAAAGAGATGAATCTCGAATCATTTCATAATTTCTGGTGTAATGTGGAATCTTAATAGTTAGGTATATAAACGGTACGATCCGACGGTCAAGTCAGTTGAAGTATTACTTGACAAGTAATATAAACTAAATTGTTATTCATGTGATAAAAATAAACAGGTGTAATGTGTTTATATATTAGGCGCTTATGTAAATAAATTATGTACTCGAATTTACTAATAAAAATAGTGTAGTCGTCGTGTTAAGAAATAAATTAGTGCAATAATTGGTAATAATTGGTGATCTCTGAAGCGGCATTTGAATATATTAACGATTCTTTCTAAATGATATATATTGAAGCAAATAAAAAACTGTGAAGTGTAATTAGTTACATACAATACTTTGGTGTATTTTTACGGTATCTAAATATCAAGTTTCCTTAATTTAAAATGCGTAAGTCAAACGAAAAAATATCTTTAGACCTTTTTGCGCTTTACTGAAAAAAATTATCTCTTAGTATGAGAAGTAAAGCTGTAAATATCTGAATATGTCCGACTCAAATTTGATTCGTATTTTTGTTAGTGCCACCTTACGGACAAAGTTGAGTTGCGTTAAACATTCTCCAAGTCATTATACTTCAGGAAAGAAGGACTACGGTCACTTTGCGTGTGAAACAATGTATGGTTATACTTCATCAAGCTAATGTTAGTCAAATGTGACAACTTCATAGTCTATTATTAAGAATACGGTCCTGTCATAGTTAATCTAGTGCTAGCGTATGCGGAGACGTCCACCCTAAAGAGCGCACGTGTTGTACAAGCTACCCACTCCCTATTCTACTCCTACAACTGAGCCACCCCCGTTTGCTTGGACATTCTCTCAAGCGACAATTTATTACTTATACATACACATTCCTTCAACAGCCACTTCTTTACAGGGTGAATAAAATTATGTTTCCTTTTAAGGTCCAATTGAGTGCTCAGAAGACATCTATATTAATTTTGCTGCAAAAATATATAAATGTCGTTTGAATGCAAAATAGGCTGTCTATCGCTCGGACGTAGATGATACAATATATCCATTATCAAACCCTGTGGTCTGTAGGGGATGTAAAGGGCGAGAAGACAGGAGAAACTCGCAAATGCGCGCCCTGGGCATCTTATACGTTTTACATACTAAACAGCCTCCTGTGACCGACACTATCTGTACACAGAGAGTATCCTCTATCTCTTCCACGCATGTTGCAACATTACGCGAAGTTCTAAAACTCTATGAATATTGAATATCTTTAATAATGGCAAGGTGTATTCAGGCGATTTTTATTTAATAAGCTTTAAAGTTGTCGCTCTATTTTTTATTATGCGCTGTAGAATTGGTTTTGAGGCAAGCTTCACATAGCGTTAATAAATTGAAGTTTTTGTATCGTAAAATCCGGATTTTGCTAAGATTGGCAAAGGGGTCACATGTTCTGGATTTTCAGTCTCCTTTGATAGCATAAAGGCCCAACCTAAGTTGATTTGATCGAATATTCTAGTCACTATTCTTTCCTTTGGTTCCCTTAGTTTTTCTCACTGAAGATCACTCGTGTGTATGTGACAACGTTAGTGCGTGCGTTTGATTGCATAAGTTTTACTACACTAACGTTTACTTTACTTAAACTATTCTCGCATTTGAAAAATTTCCCCTGAATTTTTCACGGAAAGCTTTTATTTCATCAGTGCAAAGTACTGAAAGCTCATTTTAAAGAAGCCCGCGGAACTTTGAAATTTGTACAGTTAAAGCTTTTATCCCTAAGCTGCTTACAGTTTATCCTTGGTCTTCTGTTGCTCTGATCTCTATCGTCCTACCCTGAAGCGATGTAGGTAAAGGATAGCGTCCGTTCAAACTTGTAACAGACTCTAATCAAACTATCAGAAATTTCTTGGTTAATTGCTAAATTATGTTACGCAAGTTAGTGATTGAATCCTGCAAAGTGCGTAGTGGTAGCCTTCAGGAACAGAACTGATAAGCATGATTTACAATTTTCTCCAATTACATGTTAAAGGGAATATTAAATGTTACCCTAAAGTTTCTTGTTCAACAAACTCTTATTCAAAGAGAAAACTTTGTGACCTTAGGTGCTTTAGGAATTTTAACTATCGATTCTGATTTCTCCCATAACGTGAAATATAGGTAACTAAAAGGCGGCTCAGATGTGACGGTCACTTTGTATTTCAGCAGCTTTGATGTCATATTTCAAATTAACGTGCATGTAACAATAAGATAGTGTTACATACGCGGTAAGACTTAGGGGGTCTTAGGGGTTGTCGGTGTTGTGCGTGTCAGCACACACACCCTCTTTAGGCCTGTAGATCAATACCTCGGGGCAGCGCTGGACCCAGCATAGGTCCACCACCAGCATCAGCCTATTTTACATTCTCTGTTCCTACTTCTATCCCTATATACACTTGGCATTGTCAGCTCTTCTCATTCCCATTCCTTCTGAATTGCTTGCTTGCTTGGTGTAGCTGTAATGCGTTTTCAGCGCCCGCAGGAACGGATTTATTTTAATCTGAGATATTCAATTAAGCATTTCCAACAGCAAAAAACGTTTAAGATTAATACCTTATCACTGGTGTGTCTCATTCTGCAAATCTTAGGCAGTGTCAGTTACAAAAAGTTGAAAAGCTCATTCACAAAGGTTTCAGAAAATCTAGCTTTCCCTGTTAAATATTATACTGGGAAATATTGAAATACCAGGTACTGAAAATTATATTAGTCAGAGTGATCATGAACAACAAAACGTTTGTATAACATCCTCTTAAATTGTTTCTGCTTTGAAGTTCAACGTCTAATAAAAAAATTATGGAATTACTAAGATGTTTTAAAATTCCTGGATGCTTTTACCTGGATAATTCTTACTATCGTGGTAGTTTGAACCAGTTTACTTTTATAGGCCTCTAGTGTAGTTGGATTTACACAAGGAACCTCTCTTTCTTAATCTCGCTTAGTCACAACCTCAAATTTAGGTTGAAGTAGCTCTCCACTGTTTACTTTCTTCAGCTAACTCGCGACCAGTAAACTATCTATACTTAAGTCTTTACAAATCTGATATACATACTTGAAGTCTTTGCTTTTTTTCTACATGTTGTAGCATCGGGTCTAACACCTATCCCTGTCGTGACTAGTCCCATATGCCCCAAAGTATGATGTAACATCTTGTCAAAAAACTTCAATATTTCTAAGCGTTGTTGAGAACCCTGTCTTTATTAACTATATCTTTCCAGCTAAACCTAAGCATCACATCTGGAAAGCTTCTAACCTTCTCATCTTTTTGTCGTATAATGTCTATATTTTGCAGTCGTATAGTGTTACGTTCGAAATATTGACCTTCAGTATTCTTTTCAAATAAATAGAACTATTTTAAATTTTAGTATCGCGTTTGCACCTTAAAGGTAATCCTCCTTGTGGTAATTGCACTTTATATACATCTCTTTATTACTATTGTTCTTTGTAATTCAATTTACTAAGTAACAAAAATCTTTTACTTATTCTAGTTTTTGTGAACCTAACTGTATTGTTAATTTTCTAACGTGATTCTAACTACTATTTGTATTATTTTTGTTCTCATATAAAATTTTAATCGTAAATTTATATTTAAAATTCCTTTCATTCTATTTGATTCTATTTCTGACGTTTATATATTTTAATATAACTATATACATAAACCATTTCTTTGAAATTTATAACCATATTTTATCTTAATAATTTCTGTGTTGGTAAATTCCACCAATAGTTATTTACTTTAAAAAATATAATTTTTAGGTTACACACATTTTTGATCCAAGGAAGGATTATTTTTGTATTTTACATACTCAAAGGTTGTCAAATTCATTATGGTGGTTTTGGGTTAGAAATGATATCATAGTTACTATGAATTCTAAATCAGTACAGCTTTATCTTCAGTTGTTTTAATTAATAATATATAACGCTGTCGCCTATGATCTCATCGTCTTGGAACGAAGAAGTTTTGTACGGTAGAGTATGCTGATTCAGAAAATGAAGACTCTTCTATCTCGGGTTTAAGTTAATGTGTTAGTAAGATAATTTCATATATATATATATATATATATATATATATATATATATATATATATAGAATGCTGTGTATCCGTGTATTAGAATCGAGCCTCACGAATTGGGCGTCAAGAATGCTGTGATTCCACCAAAATCCGGGAACTGGCCCTTTCAAAAAAAAAACATTCGAGCCCCACAGATTGGGCGTCAAGAATGCTGTGATCCAGCTACAAAAAGCTATTAACTTAGCTGGTCCGTTGACTTTCTTCTGTTAATCGCCTCTTTACTCTCTTTTCCGCCTCGGCTGCTCACCTAGATAAACCTTCATCCTCATTCATAAAAAAAAACAAACACATTCCTACCACAAACATCAACGTTAACTCTATTTACATCAATATTCACAATACATTAAAATTTCAAAATTAAAAATTCAGCATAAATTTCAGTATCAGAAAATTTCAAGATTTAAGTTTGTTATCATTTTAATGTGCATCCAAAATTAAAGTCCTTGTAGGATGCCTACTAATTAATATAACAATATATGCAGACCTGAGTCTGAGTACAAAGGGATCATCTACCACCCCTTTACGTTAATTAACCAGGTTCGTCTAATTGAGCTCAAAGACATACCCAAATTTTCATCAAGAACATAAATACTAAATACTCCTTTCGACTTAAACAAGAGAATTTCACCTTAAAATTAAAAATTTGTTGTTAGTACAACTTCATTACTGTCCATTTTAAGTAAATAAATTATAAAGTTATTCAACACACACGAAAACATCAAAGTTCAAACAAAATAGTATAATTTACCTGAAGATTACTGCACTCGTAGCTTCAATGTACATCGTCCCTTTTGTTAATCACACCATTCCAACTGGGTTATATTTACGGCTTCTGATTCTCAACGCTTTTAAAATTTTCTCCACCACCATTCATCTAAAGTTGTTTCAGGGCATTTCCGGAACTCATCTGTGTATATCTGAACCTTGTTTTGTGGATCCAGACACGTTTATGAACCATTTAATTATTAACACCCCCGAAAAATAGCAAAGAAATTCATACTTCTTTCACAAATATACGCCAAAACTGCCTACTTTTGTGTATTCATTTGTCGTTGCAAATTGGACTAATTGGTACAGTGATACTAAACTTTATTACCTTGTATCTTCTTTTCTAAGTGCACTAAATTACATTCATTGTAGCACGTAAAGAACAAACTGTTTTAAATCACCAAAATATACGAGCAAACTCTTTAAATTATTCTATCAAACTCGGAAAACTAAAAAGCACTGTTTAATGCATTGAATCAATTCGAAAATCTAAGAGAGCTTGTTCATATTAACCTGGGTATATATAGCGGTTAGCCTGTCTGTCGGTTTAGTCCCCAAAACGGACAATTCTTCAGAATTTCGCATGCTAGGTTCCCATTCCGCAGCCCGGCATGCGATTTTTACGAAATTTGCACTAGCAGCAGTTAAATCTCAGAAATTTCGACACGGCTCGCAACGTCTGGAAATAACTAATTAATTTTTATACAGAAATGTTATTTCTACCTCTCAAGTTTGCCTCTTATTTTCAACCAATCGCAACCCAGTGACGTTGCTCCACTCACGCCTTTTACTATATGTGTCTCGGTCTTGCGCATATTATCTGTCTCTATCTACCCTGTTCTTATTGGTGCAAATTGATATTCTTTATTATCGATTATTTCAGTCCATGTGGACTGTGAAATAACCCACCTTTAGCATTTCCCGTAACTATTAAGCTACGGTTTCTCCAAGATTCTCTGTAACCATTTGTTATCTGCCAAATTTACGCAGAATGAGCCTTTTAAAAATACGCAGGTGTTCAAACAAAATACTTCTAAATAACACTTCTACGATTTGCATTTTATTGGGTTTTTACAAGTTTTTATAGATATTATATGTTACTAATGGTTCAATTAACTCCAATTAAAATAATACCCTTTAATTTTTAGTGACTCCTAATCAAATATTAATTATTATCTGTACATTTTGTTTAATACCGGTTACTTAAAATTGAGTTAATTAATATAAATTTTGCACGTAATTTTCTATTTGTTTCTTTCCTAGGAATAATTAAATTACACGTAGAGCTTTTTAATACTGCTTCCTTTTTTTTTATAGCAAGCGTCTTGCACATAATTTAACTCCCTTATTTTTAATGAAACGAATGAATTTTTATTCTCCACGGTTTTTTTTAATAACGCGTACCTTTTCCCAAAGCTTCTACACGGTGATTAAAATTATTTGATGTGATTATTTAATTTTCTACCCTGGTCTAAATATGAGTAATATATATATATATATATATATATATATATATATTGCTGTAATTATAGGGTTAATTTAGGGGTAGGTTAAGTCATAGGGGTCGTAGAATAAACAGAAGAAACGTCCAAGTAACAAAAGCACATAAGTACAGATATTAGTATAGTAAATAGGTCATTATAAATATTAAGATATTAAGATAAGAATTTGAAAAGGTAAAGAAACGCATTGAAATTAAATCAGTGAAAAACCTGCATGAATTGGCTAGACAAATATTCAAAAAGTGCGTGGATATATCATCTTAAACGCACTTAGAAATTATGCATTATTTGAAAAGCGTATGTGATTTAAAAGTATCACATTTGCTCAAAAATCCAATTTATTAGGCAATAAACAAACACCAAATTTATTCCATCCAAGTTAGAACAAGGCCAACAAACAATACTACGTGATCGATTGAATGAAGATTCCTGGGATTTCTGAAGTAAATGCAAGGTATAATAAGAATTTACGTGACAAAATGAGCATCGCGTCATTCTATTGAACTAGACAACTGGTAAAATTCCCAAACGAATGAGAAACTAAAGGGGGCGATCCTATAAATATCTTAACAATTGAATATTGCGTTAGTATACTTTTGAAACTGGGCAGTCACTATACTTGAAAGTGATAAATATTTACGTGAAAAGTTAAGTGAAAATTATTTTAAAGAGTGTATAATTGTGCAAAGAGAGCCGTACTTCTAAAAGACGTAAGTAGATAAGATTTAGTGAAATTATATCATTTCTAATAATAAATAAAACAGGGCTCTGAATAATGACGATCTGAAAAATTACGATCTAAATAATTGCGATCTGAATAATTACGATCTAAATAATGACGATCTGATTAAATTACGATCTGAATAATTACGATCTGATTAAATTACGATTTGAATAATTACAATCTGAATAATTACGATCTGAATAATCTGATTAAATACGTTCTGAAGAACTACGTTATAAATTACATTCTGAATAACTACGTTCTAAATCACAATCGAAATAACGTTACGATTCTTGTTAAAACTTTTAATAACGATCTATTACGATCTTAAATACAATTTTGGATACGAAACTCTGGAAAATGCTGTCTGTTCAAACAATTTAATAATCTCTGAAAATGGTAAATATTCTATTACGGAAATGAAAAACCTTTCATTGGAATAACAATTTGGATACTAAATTTTGGCTGGATGTCGACTTCAATTCTTGGAATGCAGATCACCTACAAAACCACTTCAGGTTAGATATTTTTGATGATTTAGATTAAAACTGTTTTATTTCAATAATAATTTAAAAGTGTAAGAGCCGACAAATTGGGGTTTCTTGTGTAAATTTATGAAAAGTTATAGACATCTTGAAACGTTTCAACAGGTCTCTAAATGTAATAAAAGTTCGTTTAGCTGGCTTCATTTTCTAAAAATCTAATAGATGTGAATAATTCAAAAAGGGAGAAGATATTTAAAAAGGGAAAAAGTTGTAAATATTTAATCATTATACTTTGTATTGTGAAATTGCTTTATTTAATTGAATCAGCTAGTCGAGGCAAAGAAAATTATAAATTAACATTTTCACAAGTGCTTGAGTGATATAAGGGTTAACACAGCATTTTATATCGACCCAATAGTGGGGCTAACAAGTATATCACAGCACTTAATGTGCGCCCAATCCGTGGAGCAAGTTTAACACAGCATTTTATGACAAACCCAACTGTGGGGCACGATAAACACAGCAATATATATATATATATATATATATATATATTACTCATATTTAGACCAGGGTAGAAATTTAATTAACGACATCAAATAATTTTAATCACCTTGCATAGAATTTTATTTGATAATACGTGTTATTAAAACCGTGGAGCATAAACATTTATTCGTTTCATTAAAAATAAGGGATTTAAATTATTCACTAGACGCTTTCTATAAAAAGAAGCAGAATTAAATAGCTCAACGTGTATTTAAGTTAATTGTTCAAAGAAACAAATAGAAATTACGTGCGAAATTTTATATTAATTAATTCAATTTTTAAGTAACGGGTATTAAACAAAGTGTACAAATAATAATTAATATTTAATTTGTATTCACTAAAAATTAAAGGGTAGAAGTCAATGCCATTCATCATTATTTTAATTGGAGTTAATTGAACGATTATTAGGGTGTTACATGCATAAAAGCTTTTAAAAACCCAATAATATTCAAATCGTAGAAGTGTTATTTAACGTATTACGATTGAACACCTGCGTATTTTTAAATATCAAAATTCTAATAAATTCGAATAGATAAACATGAAAATATATAATATATAATATTGCAAACGGTCGGATAAACCGTAGCTTATATTAACGGGAAGGCTAGATACGGGGTTATTTAACTCACATATGAATCCACGTGGACTGAAATAACCGATATTAAAGAGTATCGATTTGCACCAATAAGGCCAAGTTAGAAAAAGACAGATACAATGCGCAAGGCAGAGACACGGATAATAAAAGGCGTGATTTGAGCAACGTCACTGGGTTTGCGATTGGGTGAAATAAGTTGCACATATGAGAGGTGAAAACACAACAATGGCTATACAAAATTAATTAGTTTATGGCAGACGCGTTGCGTGTCGTGTGGAAATTTTCTGAGATTTTCAACTGGCGCGTGTGCAAATTTAATAGAATCGCTGTGCCCGACTGTCGAAAGGGAACATAGTATGCGAAATTCTGGAAATTGTCCGTTTTCGGGACAAAACCGACGTACGGGCGGGCTCTTATATAAACCGGTGATAATATGAGTTTCGCTCTTTTAGATTTTTGATTATTCGATGCTTTAAACAGTGTTCTCTTAGATTGATTCAATACTTTAAACAGTTTGCTCTTATATTTTGGTGATTATTGAATACTTTAAAACAGTTTGCTCTTTACGTGCTACGATACAAGTTATGATGCATTAGTGCACTTAGAAAAGAAGATACAAGGTAATAAAGTCTAGTTATATTTGCGAGTATTACTGTACCAATTATCCAAATTTGTAACGATAAATGAATAAACAAAAGTAGGCAGTTTTGGGTATAGCGGGAAAGAATAAACGTGATTGGATCTACAAACAAGATTTAGATATACATAGATGCGTTCCTGAGAAGCCCTGAAACTTTTTAAACGAATGGTGTTGTAGATGAATTTTAAAAAGCGTTCAGAATCTGAAGTCGTAAACATAAACCAGCTGGAATGGTGGAATTAGCAAGTCCGATGTACATTGAAGCCACGAGTGCAGTAACCTTCAGGTAAATTATACAATTTTGTTCGAACTTTGATGTTTTGGTGTGTGTTGGATATTTTTATAATTGGTTTGATAAAAAAAAATGGACAGTGGTGAATTTGTATAAACAACGAATTTTGAATTTTAAGGCAAAATTTTCTTGTTTAAGTAGAAAAGAGTATTTAGTAGTTTATGTTCTTGATTATGATGAAAATTTGGGTCTGTCTTTGAGCTCAATTAGACTAACCTGTTTAATTAACGTAAAGGGGTGGGAGATGCTCCCTTTTATTCAGACTCAGGTCTGCCAATATTGTTAAATTAATTAGTAGGCATCCTACAAGGACTTTCATTCTGGATGCATATTATTATGAGGACAAATTTAAACTTGAAATTTTATGATACTGAAATTTATGCTGAAATTTAATTTTGAAATTTTAATGTATTATGAATATTGATGTAAATAGAGTTAACGTTGATGTTTGTGGTAGGAATGTGTTTGTTTTTTTTATGAATGAGGATGAAAGTTTTAACTAGGTGAGCAGCCGAGGCAGAAAGAGTAAAGAGGCGATTATCAGAAGAGATTCAACAGGGCGAGAAGCACAGCAAATCTTGAATCCCAAGAGTGAGGCTCGAATATTTTTTTACTTTGGTGAGGCTTTTTGTAGGTTTCACAGCAACTATGACGGCCCAACGCTGGGGCTCGATTCGAAAACCTTAGTTCCCGAATAAATAGGGGAGGATCACAGCAATATATTGCTGTGATAAGGGGTTGTTTAAGGGTGCACGACATAGTGAAGGTCACTAGAGAATGAGTAATTAGAATAGGCAGCAGAAAATTGTAGTTATTTTAGGAAATAAGTAAGAAATAGAAGTAGATAGTAAGTAGGCAACACCCTGTGTACAAAGTAGAAATAGTTTTGGGCGACGCAGGAAAGACATAGGAAGACGCATAGTTGGCGTAGGAATGAGAAATACAAGTATTAAACGGATGGTAAAGATTAAATACCCTGTAGATAGTGTTCAGTTGACATAAGTAAAGCGAATAAGAATATTTTTCAGTGGAAGCACGCGTAGAAATGATAAAGTATAATTAGACACGCATTAAGAAAAGAGTCTCAGACGATTAAGTAATACGGATGTGAAAATAGAGTTTCATGTAGCTAATATAATGCGTATAAAGATCTAACCATTTTGATAAGAGAAATGATTAAAAATTGCGTGAATCGCATGTAAACAATGAAAGTTTAAAGTAAAATTGCATCAGTTGTTTATGGAAAGGCGACTATTCTATCAAAATACAGCATGTTGATAAGTGAAGACACCTGCAGGCAGGTGGGCATTATAAACGAACGCAGAGCATTACATCAGAAAATATTCGAAATGGAATTATTTGATTGGTCCGAAGCAAACGACAGGTTCTAGACCACACCACGGATGCAGTGGGGATTTGAAATTATATTAGCAAGCACCGCGATAAGAAAGTCAGTTTTGAACTCAATGAAGGCCCAAGTGCATTGCCAGTAATACTGAATAATACGTAACAAGTGGTACAAAGTGAAATAAATGAGTGTGTATATGAAAATTACCGTTTAAAACGTAAGTAGGATTATTTTTTATGAATTAATCGTAAACTAAGACATAATAATAATAGGGCTTCGAGGTCTGAGGGAAAATAGGCCAGAATGCTTGATGTTAAGAAAGATTACAATAAAACAATTTAAATGTCGAGGCGAAAGGAAGAACATAATCTTGAAGTATAGGGGTGAACGAATTACAATTTGAAGTCTATGGCAAGAATGATTAAAGTATAAAATTATAATTTAATGGTGTTGGTCCATAATGGTGATAAGTTGAATGGAATCAAAAATTGGGAAGATTAATTTCAATGGAAGCGTCGTCGTAAAAAGATAAAACCAGGTCAGATTGTTAGTTATAAGGCATCTGTTTTTCTACAAGAATTTAATTTTATTTTAATATCAAATTGGCTAAATATTATATGCTTGTAAACAAGTCAACAAAGGGTTGAATACGTATTGAAATAATAATAAGAAAACGGATTTAGAATATTCTACATTTGTTGGTAAAGATAATGAGTTTTCTTTGGTGACTTTGGGTTTTAGTACAAATTAAATGGTTGTTGATAAATGAAATTTATAAAGGTGAATTAATTTGAAAATGTATTGTAAATAACGTCAAAGCTGTACATAAAGCATTAGTTTCATTAAATGGGATCCAAACTTACTGAATTTTTATAATTACAAATATATGCTAGCCGAGGTCACAAGATTGAAATAGTACAGAGGAGGAGCCACAAATTAAGTAGGGCAGAGATAACCCGCAAAGGCGGTAACTTGTTGAATTTTGTCATTGGTCGATAAAGTTGTTTATGATAAACTCCAGTTGATAGCAACGTTAAGAAACAGCTGGAGGAGGAAATAATCACAAGCTGTAGGAAAGATTAAAATGGTGGTTCAATGATTTAATTTAGTATTATAGCAATTAAAATAAATAGGTCGCTCAACGTAAGGACACGTGATATTACAGAATTAATAGGTCGACCCACTAAAAGGGGTATGTACAGCAATTAATATGTCGACCCAACGAAGGGGCTCGTAAATTAAACCACAATAAACTGAAATTAAGAGGGGCTCGTAAATTAAAACACAATAAACTGAAATTAAGAGGGGCTCGTAAATTAAACCACAATAAAATAAACTGAAATTAAGAGGGGCGAATTAAATTAAAATAAATTCTAAAGTACGATTGTAAGATTTTATATAAATTAATTAAACTAAACCGGGGATTTGAAAAACTTCAATTAACAATAGTGAAATTTGTACAGTAATTTAAAGTTAGATAAATTTTAGTATTTAAAAAGTTTAGCATATAAATTTAATAATAATGGACAAGAAAATACGGGAAACACGGGAGGTTTTGAGACAACAAGGAGTAGAGATAGGATCCCAGGAGAGCGTTATAATTCAGGAAACCAGTTCCAGTGAAGAGAGGCGAACTTCACAAGAAAATAAGATGTTGGATATCTTAATGGCATTGAATGAAAAGATGGATAGGAGTGAGCAAGCCATAAATGCAGTTAAAATAAAATGGATGAAAACAATGAGAAACTGGAGGGTAAAATTAAGAATCTTAGTGATGGACTGAAAGAAGCAAACCATAATATCGCGGAGATGAAAGCACAATTGAATGAGAGAGTTGGTAGAGTTTCTGAGGAGATAGACGGTTTATGGGATCATATTTCTTTAATCAAAACGAAACGAGAAGAGTTCGAAAGTGAGTCCAACAATAAAATTACGAATTTAAATATTAAGTTAAATAAAATTGAAGAAAATTGCGAAACGGAATTCAGATCAATAAATCAAGAGATAAATAATTTAAAAAGCAATTTAATAAACTTTAATAGGGAACCAATTAAGCTAATGCAAACGAATCTTTCAATGGAACAATTTACGAAATTTTACGGGGACGGAAAAGTAAACCCTAAGATATTTCTGAAAAATTTTAAAATGTTGATACAGGGATACACAGATGAATTATTCAAATTAAATTTAATCAGGGCAATATTAAAAGGGAATGCTAAACGATGGTACAATCTAGTTGAGGATGAAATAGAAACGTTTGAACAGTTTGAAAGCAAATTTCTACGTCAATTCTGGAATGACAACCAGCAAAATCGAATTCGAAATGATTTAATTATGGGAAGATACGATTTGGCGAAAGGGATAACGCGAGAATCATATGCGATTGAGAAATTTACTGTAGCGAAGCAATTGGATCCTCCTTTAGAAGATAAAATTATTATAAAGTATTTAGCAAGTCATTTTAATGCGGAAGTAAAGCGATACATAACGACGCAAAACATAGTGGATAGAGACACGTTTATTGATTATTTGCAGAGATATGATGATTTGGAAAATGATGATGAAAGGAAAATAATTTTAGGGATCGACGCACGAATTTCATAAGGAATGATGAGACTAGGAATAATTATCGAAGGAACAGGTATAATTATGATCGCGGAAGAAATTTTAATGGGGAACTATGGAAACTTTAATAATGATTTTAGGCAGAACAGGGATAATGGTCAGACACCAAGGCAACGGATAGAGAGAACGAATCATGAGGGAAACAATGGAGTAATGAATAGACAGGAAAAGGATGATCGACGGACACCAGCAAGAAATATTAATAGTGTGGAATTAAGGAACACGAATTGCACAGATACAGGAAGAATGAGTCAGGCAGGACCTTCGACGCGAGATCAGGATTTTGAGTACGGACGAACCAAGGAAAATTCTACGGATTAACGGATATGAGCACCAGCGCGAGTTTATTAAATATGAAATGGATAATGAATTAGGAAGACTTGAGAGAAACTTATTACCAATAATTAATTTAAAGGTGGAAAATAAAATGGTTAAAGTATTAATTGATACTGGAGCAGAGGCATCACTTGTAGCGGAAGAATTTGTTAAACGAGAGAAATTGGGGATAAAGCGATAAAGATAGCAAGGTGTAATTTAGTGGCACCAAATAATAAGAGATTTAGTGTAATAAATGAAATGGTAATTCTGAGATGTGAAATGGGGATAGAATATGGGAAAATGAGTTCATGGTGGTACCTGGACTGAAGATAGATGTTATATTTGGGATGAATATGATAGATAAGTTGGCGTTGAAGATAAATGCGGAATGCAAAGAGATTGAGTGTAATGGGAAATATATTAAATGGTATGAAGAGGGGAATATAGTAATAGAAGATGACTGTGTAAATATTAATCAGTTTAGTGAAGAGATAAATAATGGGGGTAATGAAAGTGAAGAGATTAAGTGTCCAGATGATTTAAAAAATAGGGTGAATGTATTATTGAATAAGCATTCAGAATTAATTGGGTCAAAGTCGAGAATTGCCAAGGGTTATGTGCACAAGTTAGAAGTAATGAATGAGGAACCGTTTAACAATAAGATATATCCTATCCCAGTAGCATATAGGAATAGAGTGAAGGAAGAAATTGAGGAAATGTTACGTGAAGGCATTATAGAAAACTCCAGTACACATTTTGTGAATCCATTAGTCGTCGTGAAGAAAAATGATAATAGCATTAGGTTATGTTTGGATGCAAGAAAGATAAATAAGCGAACGAAGCCGCAATACAATTGTCCACCAACGATGGAGAGCATATTAGCAAGAATAGGTAATAAGAAAATATATAGCAAATTAGACTTAAAGAATTCATTGTGTTTGATTCCATTAGCGCGTGAATCAAGGAAATATACGGGTTTTTCGGTAGAAGGAAAATTATACCAATTTAGGGTAGTCCCGGTTGGTTTGTCCTCGAGCACGGATGCATTAGAGAATGTGATCAAGAATATTTTGGGACTGTATGAGGAATTTAGTATCCACTATAAGGATGAAATATTAATATTTAGTAATAGTGTAGAGGAACACTACGTACATTTAGAGAATAATATTAGAATTAGATATAGCAGGTTTAAGGTTGAATTTAAGGAAGTGTGAATTTTTTCAAAGTAGGGTTAGATTTTTAGGATATAGGATAGATAATAAATATAGGATTGAAAAATATAGATTAAAAGGACCCAGATTTAAGAGTGAAAAAGGGGGAAGTTGAAAATAGATAAATTGAATTGGCCCATGCAAGGACAGATGAATAGATAAAAGGAAATGTAAAATAAATTATGAATAGGTATACATAGAGAAATAGAATAGGATTTGAACATAAGAATAGGCATAGATAGGAATAGTATAGTATAATAGGACATAGGTATGGGATAAATAAAATGTAAATATGAGATTAATAATGAAAAGGTTGAATTTCAATATGGAAATAAAAATATAATAATTTCATACCAATGTGAGTTTAAGTTCACGTTGGGCAACAAAAATGGACATTGATATAAAATTTTATATTTTAATTTGGGGGAATTATGCTGTGATAAGGGGTTGTTTAAGGGTGCACGACATAGTGAAGGTCACTAGAGAATGAGTAATTAGAATAGGCAGCAGAAAATTGTAGTTATTTTAGGAAATAAGTAAGAAATAGAAGTAGATAGTAAGTAGGCAACACCCTGTGTACAAAGTAGAAATAGTTTTGGGCGACGCAGGAAAGACATAGGAAGACGCATAGTTGGCGTAGGAATGAGAAATACAAGTATTAAACGGATGGTAAAGATTAAATACCCTGTAGATAGTGTTCAGTTGACATAAGTAAAGCGAATAAGAATATTTTTCAGTGGAAGCACGCGTAGAAATGATAAAGTATAATTAGACACGCATTAAGAAAAGAGTCTCAGACGATTAAGTAATACGGATGTGAAAATAGAGTTTCATGTAGCTAATATAATGCGTATAAAGATCTAACCATTTTGATAAGAGAAATGATTAAAATTGCGTGAATCGCATGTAAACAATGAAAGTTTAAAGTAAAATTGCATCAGTTGTTTATGGAAAGGCGACTATTTTATCAAAATACAGCATGTTGATAAGTGAAGACACCTGCAGGCAGGTGGGCATTATGAACGAACGCAGAGCATTACATCAGAAAATATTCGAAATGGAATTATTTGATTGGTCCGAAGCAAACGACAGGTTCTAGACCACACCACGGATGCAGTGGGGATTCGAAATTATATTAGCAAGCACCGCGATAAGAAAGTCAGTTTTGAACTCAATGAAGGCCCAAGTGCATTGCCAGTAATACTGAATAATACGTAACAAGTGGTACAAAGTGAAATAAATGAGTGTGTATATGAAAATTACCGTTTAAAACGTAAGTAGGATTATTTTTTATGAATTAATCGTAAACTAAGACATAAAAATAATAGGGCTTCGAGGTCTGAGGGAAAATAGGCCAGAATGCTTGATGTTAAGAAAGATTACAATAAAACAATTTAAATGTCGAGGCGAAAGGAAGAACATAATCTTGAAGTATAGGGGTGAACGAATTACAATTTGAAGTCTATGGCAAGAATGATTAAAGTATAAAATTATAATTTAATGGTGTTGGTCCATAATGGTGATAAGTTGAATGGAATCAAAAATTGGGGAAGATTAATTTCAATGGAAGCGTCGTCGTAAAAAGATAAAACCAGGTCAGATTGTTAGTTATAAGGCATCTGTTTTTCTACAAGAATTTAATTTTATTTTTAATATCAAATTGGCTAAATATTATATGCTTGTAAACAAGTCAACAAAGGGTTGAATACGTATTGAAATAATAATAAGAAAACGGATTTAGAATATTCTACATTTGTTGGTAAAGATAATGAGTTTTCTTTGGTGACTTTGGGTTTTAGTACAAATTAAATGGTTGTTGATAAATGAAATTTATAAAGGTGAATTAATTTGAAAATGTATTGTAAATAACGTCAAAGCTGTACATAAAGCATTAGTTTCATTAAATGGGATCCAAACTTACTGAATTTTTATAATTACAAATATATGCTAGCCGAGGTCACAAGATTGAAATAGTACAGAGGAGGAGCCACAAATTAAGTAGGGCAGAGATAACCCGCAAAGGCGGTAACTTGTTGAATTTTGTCATTGGTCGATAAAGTTGTTTATGATAAACTCCAGTTGATAGCAACGTTAAGAAACAGCTGGAGGAGGAAATAATCACAAGCTGTAGGAAAGATTAAAATGGTGGTTCAATGATTTAATTTAGTATTATAGCAATTAAAATAAATAGGTCGCTCAACGTAAGGACACGTGATATTACAGAATTAATAGGTCGACCCACTAAAGGGGTATTACAGCAATATATATATATATATATATATATATATATATATATATATAGAGAGAGAGAGAATAATCCACATTTGGAATGCAAATGAATGCTTAATATATATTAATAGTTATTAAGATGAAATGAAAACACAACCTTGTATTTAAAGTTGAATTACCATTTCAAATCGAACTAGTAATTGAAAACCACTAAAAGAACGGCTACAGCAGGATTTGAACCCGCAACCTCTGATTCACCGGATCAGTACTCTAACCAATTGAGCTATCTAGCCTAATTGATTAGATGATGTTATACTTAATACTACTGAAGCTTGGTCCTTGTTAACGATTTTCAATTACGTCCTGCATTTAAGGAAATTGAATCTAGTTATATACATAATTCATGTACTAATAACTTGATCCTCCATTTTTGCAACGTTCGGAATAATACAAACATGTAATTATATTATTATTAATAGAGAATAATCCACATTTGGAATGCAAATGAATGCTTAATATATATTAATAGTTATTAAGATGAAATGAAAACACAACCTTGTATTTAAAGTTGAATTACCATTTCAAATCGAACTAGTAATTAAAAACCAAGCTTCAGTAGTATTAAGTATAACATCATCTAATCAATTAGGCTAGATAGCTCAATTGGTTAGAGCACTGATCCGGTGAATCAGAGGTTGCGGGTTCAAATCCTGCTGTAGCCGTTCTTTTAGTGGTTTTCAATTACTAGTTCGATTTGAAATGGTAATTCAACTTTAAATACAAGGTTGTGTTTTCATTTCATCTTAATAACTATATATATATATATATATATATATATATATATATATATATATATATATAAATGTTTTGAATGTGTTCTTGACATTCTTAAATAGATAATATGGGTTATATTGGATTTAGGTCATTACTAAATCTTGGTATATCTTTTATTTGACGCGTTTCGGTAACACCATTATCAATAAATTTATCTATAAATACTAAAACAGCGTGTTAACAATTGCTAGATTTTTATACATATTGGTCAGTTTTTGAATTTATGGTATTCGGGTATTTATATATGTGTAAAGTTTCCATTACGTTTCTCTTGTTGTCATTGTTTTCAGTGTCTAAAATATCTACGTTATTGAAATCAAATTGGTGTAAATTGTCAATTGCATGAGAAGCAAGAAGGATCTATGAATATTTACCATAATTTAATTTGTAAAAGATGAATCTTCTGAATTTTAACAAAAATATTCTACCATTATTTAGACTATTAAAAATCCCCACATATTTGAATATACCATGTTGTACAGTGATTAAATATTAGATTACACAACCTTGGATTTAGGTCATTACTAAATCTTGGTATATTGGAAAAGTTTCACATATAAGCCAAGTAATAACAAATGTAGTGATAATCTTTTATTTGACGCGTTTCGGTAACAATTGTTAACACACTGTTTTAGTATTTATAGATAAATGTATTGATTATGGTGTTACCGAAACGCGTCAAATAAAAGATTATCACTACATTTGTTATTACTTGGCTTATATGTGAAACTTTTCTAATATACCAAGATTTAGTAATGACCGAAATCCAAGATTGTTATTACCCATTTTATATATTTATATATATATATATATATATATATATAATTAATAAGATTAAATTAATAACTTAGACTTTTAAGCAAACCCCAAATGATCATTTCAAATCGAGCTAGTAATTGAAAGAAGGAAAATATAAAGTCTTGGACAGGATTTGGACCTGCATCTCAGTCTTGCCGGGACTGTGCGTTTAGCAATTACGCCACCGAGACCGATGACTATAATTGGGAAATTTACAAATCTAAATCGTGTACAGAACCATACATAAACCTGACTTTCAATTACGTTTAGCATTTTTGTCAATCATATCTGACATTATCAAGTTTTTTGACTTATGTCGTATACAGATAGGAAGCAACGCTCGAAATTATGGCTATAAGCCAAGTATTAAATATATAAATATTTTAAGTAGTTTTTTTACACAAGGTAAGTTGATAAATACTAACGTATTACAATTAATAAGATGAAATAATAACTTAGACTTTTATAAGTAAAGCCCAAATGATCATTTCAAATCGAGCTAGTAATTGAAAGAAGCAAAATATATGGTCTTGGACAGGATTTGAACCTACATCTCAGTCTTGCCGGGACTGTGCGTTTACCAATTACGCCACTGAGACCGATGACTATAATTGGAAAATGTACGAATCTAAATCGTGTAGAAAACCATACATAAACCTGACTTTCAATTACGTTTAGCATTGTATGCGCTAGTTCGATTACGATACCGTTATATCTGTCATCTAAAAATTGAACGTCATCAAAAGCGAGGTTATCTATCAGAATAATATCAACAAGTATGGCGATTAACAATTATTATCTCCACTTCCATGTTAGACAAGTTTAACATCGCA
This sequence comes from Platerodrilus igneus, assembly GCA_036346225.1. Taxonomy (NCBI): domain Eukaryota; kingdom Metazoa; phylum Arthropoda; class Insecta; order Coleoptera; family Lycidae; genus Platerodrilus; species Platerodrilus igneus. The sequence goes on from JARFIW010000124.1 coordinate 838,579, forward strand.
TTTTGTGATTGGTCGTTATTTTACAATATAGCGTTAAGAACCAAATTTCTGTAAACGTTATGGCTTATCTTTGTAATTATAAACATAATGAAAATATTATAAAGGAAAAGTATACATCCACAAACTCTATATTAATAGTTATCGACGCTAATAACGTTAAACCCTTAAGATTTTTGTACGTTTTTATAGTTACAATATATTCTGAATTTTGTATATGCGGCAGAAGTGAGTCACTAATGACTTTATAAAAATTTAGTAAAACCATTGTTGAAACAAATGCAAAACCTTTATCTAAAAGAAGCAATTAACTGATTATGATCCTCGTTCGTTGGCAGTTCATGAATCTTAATCAAAACCTTATCGTCATGAATTTAATTGATTATGCTCGTCTTTGTGGCTTATTTCATTTTTCTTAATTTTTGGATTAAACCTTTTCCAGCTGATTAAATAATTTTATCTTTGGGTAGACCCTTTCTAGACATATGTAATTTACATAACAATATATTGGTCCTAGTACCATTTTGAATATTATTTAGAGTAAATTCTGAATAAAGATGAACAACATTATTCGCACGATGTTGTATAATTTATAAGTTTATACATCAACTCAGGTGCTTGCCACAACAAAATACTCTTATGCCCTCTTTATTATTCAGTCTGTTTATTATATTTCCAGCTGGCGAATATGTTAAATTGTCGCTATAAAACTGACTGCCATATCACAAGTTACACCAAAGCACTTTCGGTAGCTTCTTTTAAAGAAAACACTACATATACAGTGTGTATTTTAAGTTGATACTTCATTTGCAGTTGTGCATAACAACTTTTTTAAATAACTTTTCCGCATAACTCGAAAACAACGAAGTTATTTGCCCTTAGAAATTTATGAGAAAAGAAGTCCGGTTTTGTAATGAACAATATTGCTGGAATACTGAAATATGTTTGCTTATTAATAATTATGCAGTGTCCGTAGTAACTTTTATAACACGATCGTTATCGTTAGGTTAAGCAACCCTTGTTCGAGTTATTTATGTGTTAGATATGATAATTATTAATTACTATCATGAAGTGGCAGTAATTTAAATTCAAATTTTGATAACTTCAACGGTACCGACTTTGTCTGCTTTTTTCTACGCCCATGTCAGTAAACGTCAAAACTCGCACTGTCAACATTCCTTGTAAGTGACATTTAACAATAACATGCACGTATTGAGGCCTCATAACACACACGTGCGTTTTGACAAGAAAACTTAAATTTCTTGGTTTAATCAAATGGCAATCAAATTTTTATTTACGTACGACTTTATTTGGTCTATTTACATACATTTAGTTAATTGAACACTATAAAAACTTTTAGCATTAGCAAGATACATTTTGGATAAAAAGAGTGATCGCCCCTAAATGTCGACAACACATTATACAATTTCTTTTAAAATAAATCCCGTTCTCTTTGCATGGTATGGAAATGAACGTAATGTCAATTTTTACAACATAATATTATTGTATCCGAATATTTTCTCAACTTTACCTATGATGTTTATTAGTAGTGAAAATGATGAAATTATGAACACTCCACCGGAGATTTGAGAAAAAGCTCAATCTGCCACACATAATTTGTTACCGCTATAATCCAAAGAAAGGTACGAAATTACCGATCAAAAATTTATGGATGCAGTAGTACTACAATTATAAATAACCGTTCATCACCATTAAATAATAAGGCACAAACAACTTAAAATAATTGTTCAATTGTTATTAACAACTATTGTAATAAAGTTTAAATAATTACGATTTCCTTTATTTAATAGAAGAAAATGACTGGGTGTATAAAAAGTATAGTACGTTACACGAATTGTAAACCCATTACGCACTTGTAAAATTTACGCACTCGCCGCTACACGGTTTGGTGCGTAAACTTTTTCAATTCGTGCGTAATGGGTTACTTACAACTCTTGTTACGTAATATACTATTATTTAGAAATTGTCAAAGGATTATGGTACACATTTATAGTAGTAAATAAATAAATATATAATAAACAGTGGTTTCACATAACATTTAAGAAAGTCCAACGTGTTAGTCTGCTAATAACCACCCTAGGTACACAAATTTTTAAGGGTCCATAAATATTTTTGCCTATGATCCCACATTACTGAATCGCGGGTATATTTGGAACAGCTTTGTGTTGATAGTAATGGTGAAAACTTTCAACAGTTTATATAGTTGTGACTTCTGCGCGCATTCTATAATATGTATGGTAGGTCTAACAATTTCTGCACTTCAAAGGTTCCAGCTCGCTTGTTTTTGAAGTGAGCCTGCATAGTTATTTGAAAATGTTGTTTATTTTAACGAATGCTGTACTCAGTTGAAAATAAAGTATCCACTTAAGATGCACCCAGAATATGTTGAAAACGATAACTATAACAGATAACAGAATTGCACCTTTTTTAGATATACGTAATAGACCAATAAAAAATAAGGTCCCGGACAGGATTAAAACCTGTAACATTCGGCTTTAACCGCTGATGCGCTAACCAATTGCACCAACCGGATAAGTGACTACAATTAGAAGTATATACAAATCATGTATGCAGCCACATATCAACCCAACCTTCAACTACGTCTGACATTTTTGTCAATCATATCTGACCTGTCAAGTTCTTGCCTTGTGCAATCACTAATATTTGTAGTTAATAATTAGCTTACAGCCGCGAACAATAGAAATCATTATTTCATCATATTAACTAATGTATATATATACATATATATATATATATATATATATATATATATATATACATATATATATATATATATGTATATATATATATATATATATATATATATTGCTGTGTTAATAAGGTCATTTAGGGGTAGTTAGGACCAATAGTATAGCGCACTTCATATAAAATGCATGAGGGATCAGAAAACGAGACAGTTTTCTGAAGTAAACAAGAAATACAATAATTGGACTGGAAAGTAAATGACAACGCCCTGTATATAAACCATAATCCTAATTAATTTAGTTAAAGAAAAATATTTGGAAGATATATTTGAATAAACAAATTCGCAAGTCGTTAAAACAACATAATTGCAAGCTGAAACGCGACACGTATGAATAACGCATCATTATTACGTCAAGAATCCCAATTAAAACAAGCAGGTTTAAAAATGCATAAGATAGCAAACGCATATAATTTAATGCATACATTGTATTAAGTCTACGTGACTAGAAAGCTAAAATCGACACCTGATTTATTGGAAACAAGCAAAGCATGGTAATTAAAATCAAAGTTCATCAAATTTATTTGAACAAACAATGGTTTACTTATCTAGAAGTATGAAAATTTAAGGGAATCAATGCTATTAACTCGAAATGGTACGTGACAAAAGTAACGCGTTGATGTTAACATGCAATACTATACGATGGAATATCCAAAAACCTGGTATGAAATAGCATTCACAACATCGAATTCTGCGCTTGTCAATAGATAAACGATGCGTTTAAATACGACCGGATTTGTAAACAAATCATTTTCAACATGAAGTAGGGCTTAGTTCACATCCCTTAAAACGAAGATATTTACATGAAGTGATTTATTGTGAAGTGTGAAATAATACCATTGTAATTATGGAGAATTAAGAGGTTTGTCGTTTTACCTTTCAAAAGGCGACTCTAAATAATCACTGAAAAACAATTCTAAATAATCACTGGAAAACAATTCTAAATAATCCCTGGAGAAGAATTCTAAATAATTATTAGATTATAAATAATTACTGGATTAAATGAGGAAATGCAACAAGCATTTACTTCAACTATAAATTGTCAAGGAGTTTAACGGAGGACACTAGAGTGATTTGGGGATATATCTAAAACAGTTGGACCAAGGACTGATTCGAGCTGAAAACAACAGGTTAACCAATCTGAATGTTTTATTATTTTATTTGTGAATATTTCGTTGTGCATTTCTAAACTGAATGATTTAAAAATTAACATTTCATTGAATATTTCTAATTTAAATACTCTATAAACGAGGGAACAAGTTTGAATAAATGCTGAAGCGATTATTAATGGAACAAAAGAGGAAATGCAACATGCATTTACTTCAATGATTAATGGTGAAGGACTTTTAATGGAGTAGGCTAGTGTATTTAAGGCGATCCTATTAGGGATGCACACAACGGTTGACCAGAGACTGATTTAAGCTGAAAAACAACAGGTTAGCCAATCTGAATGTTTATTATTATTTGATTATTTTATTTGTGGATATTTCATTGCACTTTGCTAAACTGAATAACTTAAGATATAACATTTAATTAAATATTACAAATTTAAAGACTTTAAAAATTGCTTTTATGATAATTTATGTGAGGGGTCGGTAAGGATCGTTTTTTTTTTAGTACACGTTGTAATTACATAAATATTTAAATAAGTTGAATGAACGTTCATGGAGCTTCAGTTAATAATAATAATAATAGTGATTTTGCTGGCTTTTTGATCATCTTTGGGAATGATAATTATTAAATTTTTTATTCAATTATTAAAAGAAAATTCCAGTTAGAGGATCTTTAAACTTTTCATACGTTGTAAATATTTTTGAGAACATTATAATAAATTGTGCTTAATGGTGTTTTGGTTTAAAAATTAGAACAGGAAGAAGAGGTAGAAGATAGATTTAAACACTTTGTTTGTCGTATTGTCGCAAGCTCCGTGCGTAATTAAAAACTGAGCTAACCGACGCAATTAAAATTATACATTAAAAAAATCAAAAATTGACAGATTAGAAATTTTTACCTTTTTAATTTACAAAAAGGGCGCATAGGGGTATTGCTACAGTATCACAACAATATATATATAAATAATTTAGGTAGTTAATTACATAAGGTAAGTTGATAAACACAAACCTTATATACTAAAAGTAGTACAATGTTTCCACAATAGCTTTGCCTTACGACCCATATCTTAAATATAACATCAAAAAATATATAATTTCTGGACAACCACTCATTCTATATTTTCCACGTGAACTGTGAACATGATTTTTTTTTAATTCAAAATGAAAACATTTTAAAATATGTCTCTTCATTTACGCATATTTTACACACAATTAAGTACTTCTCTAAATACAATGCCTTTATTATAAAATGAGGATGAACATTTTTTCAAACAACGCCCTCCTACGTGCAGAACATAGTAAATACCGGTATTCTTATTTTAAAACACTAATCTTTCGTCATTAAACTATAATAATCAGTTTTTATGCTTTTATACTTTTTATACCAGCACTTCAAAAATACGTTTTTTTTTAAATAGTAATTTTTTTGCAAATAAATAATCAAGTGTATACATTATGTAACGCTGTTGATTTGACCCATTTATATAAAATGATAAATTTAAAACGCTGATTATTATGGATTTACTTTTATATTGAAGAACGAAATCTTAGTGTATAATTGGAAATAGAAGAAGAAATTTATATTGTAAAATTAAATTGGAGGCTGTAAAATCCAGGTCACTGACCGCATTACTGTACGCATCGAACAACGTCATTTTAAGAAGCGGGATCCATCAGCAGTCTCAGGTATTATATTGATATAGCTCTTACTATACGTTCTCTAATGTTTGTTTTTGAAGTAAAAGTGTTGGCGCTTGATTTAATATTCTAAATAGCTATCCTTTTATTCAGCAGATAAAGTATTTTATTTTCAGATGTGACGAGTATAAATAAATTATTGCTTTCAAGGGATATTTTATTGTAAGTCTCATTCTGATGATCGATCGATTATATAATGAGGTGTTTATTTTAAAAGTGGAAACGTAGAAAAATTTGTCCTTAATTTACTGTTGCGGTAAAATATGTGTTTAAATATTAACAGCAATGAAAGAAAAATGGTGATTGGTTTTGTAGAGAATACATTTTCAGTTCGTGAATGGTATTTGACGTTTGGAAAACGTTTCATGACGAAAATATCATAAAATAGATGTAAGTTGTAAGTGAATCACGCACCATTCTTGAGAAATTAGGTACTTACTTTGCCGGTAGACAACTTTGAATTTCGTGTTCCATTTTCATGATGCATGAAGAACTTCAGTGTTAAATTTCAGGTTTCAGCCATAAGGCAGTGAGTATGTATGGCATTGGTTGTGTAAAAATGGTGATTATAACACAGCAATATATATATATATATATATATATATATATATATATATAAAGAAAAATATATAGTTAATCAGATATTTAATCAAGTGCTGTACTATTTATTTAATTGATTTTTGGGTATCAAGAATTTTCAAAACCTTTAATTAGATAAATTGAATACAAGCGATGTATTAGTAAGAAATATATGCAAACTTACATACTCATAACACTTAAACATAATGAAAATATAACGCTGACGAACGGATTTCTACGGATTTTATTTCCCTACTTGTCTCGGCCATCCGTAAGACGTGACAATGCAATGCTCGGAAACATAAATTAAACTTTAACACTTGCTACGCTGGCCGCTAGGGGTGGACAGAATAGATAAGGTTCTGCTATATATCAGGAGATAGAGGGCGATGCAAATTCTAACTATTCTTCTTTGAGTTTCCCTGGTCTTCATTTGGGAAACCGCGTAGGGCGGATACTATACATGGCCAAGATAGAAGGGGAGGATAAAATATTGTGTTGAGATTTGCATCAGTTCTAACAAGTTTAGCGGTTTGATATTCTAAAGTTACTCTTACTGAGCGAATCAGTAGTAATCCGAACAACATGCTAATCATCACGAATAAGAATGATGACGAGGCATATTACTGATAATATCGCCCCTTTCTACGGAATCCAGCGATATTGGTGTTTATTCTTTCAAATTACTAGCACAAATAAATTGTACAAACTTTCTGGATTTAGTACGAGCTGAATGATGTATAACGGAAAGCAAAAATGAAAGGGGATGTCATGCCCTTGGTTTATGAAGCATAAAGCACGGATGCACCCGTTGCATCTTAACAAATCCCTTTAACTTGATTTATGTAAACGTTTATTAGCCAATTTAGTTATAGCAGGCTCAATGTATTTAAGGATTATTACAGAACTTATACTTGTACAGAGAATAGCGCTTGCCCTTTTCATGCTTTTTAAAAAAGTTTTTAAAGCTTTAGGTGTCGAAATGTATTTTGTGTTTGTTGATATACGTAACACTTTTTGTAACTAAATGGGTTTTGAAACAGATTACAATCGCGAATTTGAAAATATGTTTCTTAATAAACTACAAATTGCCAAAATATCATTTTGTCCGTGAATTTCTGACTGAAACTTGGTCGTTGGATATGAGGAAAAATGCTTTCATTTTCATTTCTAAAAGAGCAAAGAGGGTTTAAGCCACTGAACCATACCAAACACTTCGTGAAAATGATAAATTATAACTCTGTGGCACGCTTTAAATAAGCAAAAATTAAAACCCTTCTCTATAAAAAATATTTAACAACTAAGTAGATATTTCGACCACTATGGGGTCATCGTCAGTGGAAAACTTCAATAAATAAGTAAAAAAGTTGTTCCGAAACACTTCTGGGAATATTCTCCTCACCATGTAAGCTGAAGCGATACTTTCCAACAGACAATTTAACAATGTAGCTTTGAACAATTTTGAAGATATTTTCCTCAACACGTGAACTACTGAACTCTACAACACTAAGTAAATTGTGACGTTAACACTATAAACTACTCTATTTATACTAAAATTAGAACTGTTTAAGCAAAACTAATGCGTTGTCATTTTTCGCATTGACAGCAGACATAATAAAGATATGGCTCCTTTATCAGTATTAGGAAGGATCCTTTGTGTTTAATTAGTTCAATCTGTTCGTATGCGTTTCAGGAGAAATACATTGGTTTTGCTTTAACATCTTCATTTTTCCTGGATGGCTTAAAGTTCCCAAAGCAACATTGGTAAATTGTACGTTGGAAATGTTCACTTCAGCCTAGTGGTGAGGAGAATCTCCTTAAAGGTGTTCATAGCAACATTGGTAAATTGTATTTTGGATAGGCTCGCTTCAGCCTACGTGGTGAAGATAATTTCCTCAGAAGTGTTCAAAGCAACACTGGTAAATTGTATGTTGGAAATATTCATTTCGGCCTAGTGAGGTTGAGAATATCCGTAAAAGTGTTCAAAGCAACATTAGTAAAGTGCATGTGGCATAGGTTCACTTCAGTCTATCGTCGAGGAAAATATTCTCAAATGTGTTCAAAATAACATTGGTAAATTGTATGTTGGAAATGTTCACTTCTGCCTAGTGGTGAGGAGAATCTCCTCAAAGGTGTTCAAAGCAACATTGGTAAATTGTATTTTGGATAGGCTCACTTCAACCTACGTGGTGAAGAAGTATCCTCAGAAGTGTTCAAAGCAGCACCGGTAAATTGTATGTTGGAAATATTCACTGAGAATATCCGTAAAAGTGTTCAAAGCAACATTAGTAAAGTGTATAGGTTGACTTCAGCCTAGAGGTAAGATAAATGTCCTCAAATGTGTTCAAAGTAACATTGGTAAATTGTATGTTGGAAATGTTCACTTTGACTTAGTGGTAAAACAACGTTAATAAGTGGATGTTGGAAAAGTTCACTTCAACTTGCGTGGTGAGGAGAACATTCTTTGAAGTGTTTCGCACCAATTTTTTTTACATAGTTAAATTTTTCGACTGATAATGATCACATAGTGGTCGAAGTCCGTATTTAGTTTTTAATACTTTTTGTGGAGAAGGGTTTTAATTATTGTGTACATCGTAAAAGGTTTCGACCTGAGTTTTGTGATTTGCTCTAAATAATACCCAACGATTATTAAAGATAAAAATACATTGTAATGTAGATACTGTTTCACTTTTTAATATACATGGTGTTGGAAAAGTCATAGTTCAAACGAAGTGGTTGAATACATGCAACCATATTCAATCAAAAGTAACTCCAAAATGCTTATGCACCATTAATAAGGTGCGGTTAGTTGCAAATTTCTTGTCGGTATGGAGAATTCAAACGTGGACGGATTAGTCTTAACGACAATCGGAAAGCAGGTGCACCCAAAACGGCAGTCGCTCTGGAAGACGTCGTGCTGTGCACAAGCTCATCAACGAAGATCGACATGTGATATAAAATTGACGCATCATTGGGAATTCCAGACTTCATTTCAAAAAGTTTGCATGAAGAATTATGTGTAAAAATTTTAGTTTCTCATTAGATGCAGCATCTGTTAATCAAAGAACGGAAGGCAGCTAGGGTAAATTGGTGTTAAAAAACTCTAAACCGCTTCAGGGCAACAAACTCTAAAAACGTGTACAATATCTTGAGTGGTGCCGAATCTTGGATTTACTCATACGAGCCAGAAAATAAACGGGTAGTCTATTTCTGCGTTCCAAGGTAAAGAAAAGCCGATAAAAGTCATCCGTTCTCGAAGTGTCTCCAACAAAATGGTCTCGCAACATTTGTCTCGAAAGTAGGTCATGTAGTAACAATTCCTCTACGGAATCGAAGAACTGTTACTGCCGATTGGTGTACAACTATTGTTTGCCGCAAGTAATCGCAGAGCTTCGAAAAACTAACCCCAGACGACAAATCATTCCCCCCGAAGTATGCAAATTCGCGCTCGAGCTCATAAGGCAATTGGATTTTTAACGCAACAAAACGTCGAATTGTTAGACCATTCTCCGCAAAGTTTCGACCTTGCCCCAACGATTTCTATAACTTTCCGAAAATCAAGGACGAAGTGCGTGGTTAAAGGTTCCAGTCGTTAGAAGAAGCAGTGGATGCCTACAAAAGTACAATTTTGACTGTCCCAACAAGCGTGTGGAATAACTGGCTCCAGCGATGGTTCGAGCGCATGCAAAGCTGTATTATTTTTCGTGGAGAATACTTTGGAAAATAATTTAAAATTTATTTAGTGTTTTATTCCAGCTGTAACTTACAAGAAAATCTTCGTATTGAGTGTATGGTTATTATTATTTATTATACGCAGTTAATCGTTCCCTGAAGTTATTACACTACTAGATTAGTTTGATTCATCATCATTAGGTCTTCAGTCCTGGAACTGGCTAGATGAGTACTCTCATTGTTTCCTATTTCGAACTAACCTACACATTTCCCTGAAATTTGCACACTGCATCTATCACTATCTGCGTGCAAAAGTCTGATCTGGGTCTACCTTTACTTTTTTTTTCTATCTCTGCTTGTAATATATCCCGTACTATTCCCCAAAATTGCCTTAGAACGTATCCTACGCTTCTATTTTTCCAACTTTCTTTTCCCACAAATATCTTTCTTTCTCTACTATTTCTATTACCTATTTGTTATTAACCTTGTCTGTCCATGCTATCATCCTTACACATCTTAATCACAACATTCCAGAAGGCTCCTGTCTGCTTTTCCTACTGCCCCTATTTTACAAATGTACTGTGTTATGCTCCACACATATGCTTTCAACAATTTTCTTCTTGCCTTGATGTTTATTGTCATTGAGCATATCCGCTGTTCTTTCTTGTTAGATGTAGTTCGATCACCTATTGTTTTGCAGTTATATACCCTATTTCCCCGATATTCAGTGGTATGTGGAGGGGGGTAAGCAGCCTGTGGCTGCCAAAGTCCCCTAGCACTTGAACATTTGTTGAATTAATAGTTTTTCCAATATATTATTTTGCACAATCAACATTAGTTGAAAATATTTCACAACCAACACCTGTAGTTGTGTATAATAATCATAAGATTTAGTGCACTTATTTTTTCGTTTAGATTTTCCGTCTAGAAATTAGTTAGACGCGTACCTCCAGTTGTGTATTTTCTGAGCTAGTCTGCACATTTCCCTGAAATTGCCACAACAGCCTGTATACAGTTCGGATCCGTTTTATTGTTTTCTAATTATATGCCCTATTACACCAAGGTTCAGTTGCATGTAAAAGAGGTTAAGCATCCTGTGGTTGCCAAGGATCATCCAACATTTAGATATTTGCCGAATTAATAGTTTTCCAGTGAATACTTTCGTACAATTAACATTAGTTCAGAATATTGCAATGCCAATACCTGTAGTTGCTTATAATAATCATCATGTTTAAGTACAGTTATATTTTTCGTCATTAGTTTTTCCATCTTAGGAATATGCGTACCTCCATTGATTCCTATTTTGAGCTAGCTTATACATTTTCTTAAAATTCTCACATCCTACATCTTTCACTATCTGTGTGCAATAGTCTAGCCTAGGTCTACCTCTACTTCTCTTTTTTCCTTTCTCTACTGCTAATATATTCCGCACTATTCCCTCATGTCTTAATATGTGACCTATCATCCTATCTCTCCTATTTTTTACTGTTTTCCGCATACTTCTTTCTTCCCCTACCATTTTTAGTTTTGGTTTTAATTGTTCTAAGTCATTGTTCGTAGTAAATTAACTCCAGTTGATAATATAGATAATTTTGTGATTGGCACTTTATACTCATTAATTATCGTTATGTACCAAATGGTCATGAATATATCGAATATAAAGACTCGTTTTTGAACATTCAACAGAAGTCGTTCCTAGTGCCGATCCGGTGCAATATGGTTGAAAGTGTTTTCAAATTCCAACAATTCGCTTACTCACAAGAATAAATACTTTGCTACGTTCAGCGACGTAGTTTAAAAAAGGAAATAAAAACGAGGAAGGAAAAGAAGAAATTGACCGGGCTCAATCGGCGAGAGGGTGGAGCATTATACCTACTAAAAAAAATTAAGAGAGGCCTGAAATAAAAATATACTCACTCACGCACAATCAAACATTTACAAACTAAAAACCCCTAATTTAAAAAACCAAAATTATATACAAAACACAATAGTACCAAAAATTAACAATTCGTAGGTAAACAATATACATATTTACAAATAAAAAAAGGAATCATTTTTAACATGGCGAGCTGTAGTTTATAGGTCACCCTCTATATCAATCTTTAAACAAGAAAAAGAAACAAAATTACCCCACTAAAAATGACAGCTCGAAATCAGCATTGTAAGTACGGAATTCTATACATAAAATTATCCTAATAAAGAAATCAGTAAATATTATAATATCCTCGCACATACAAATAACCAGTCATTTTACCACCAACAAGATGATGCATCTGTAGACCCGTGTACATATGTTGTCTCCAACAACTACCGGGTACCCATATAAGAAAATTAGTGTATAAACACTCACCCTTGAGTCACCACCATCGGGTTGGCTCCTACCGTCTGTAAAAACGGTGCAAAACAGAGGTGCGCGTAATCCCGCCCTGGGGCGGTCCTTCCATCACAACAAAGGGCGACCATTCATTGTGGTTTTAAGGGCCACCGGGAGGAGCTATAGTAATTATAAATAAAATTAAATTATTGTCGTCGAAAAGTACAATTTTATAAAACCCCGTAGATACTCACCACGCTGTAAGGCGTGCGCAAACTTTTCATACAGAAAATTGGTAACAACCAACGATTCTACACGTGTTTTCGTTGTGTAGATTGAAGAGCAAGTGAATATTAATTTCGTTTCACTACAGATCAGAGCTCAAAGTAATATTGCTGTTAAGGAAATAAAACTGAAAGAACACGAATTATTGGGATAATACGCGGCTTTAATTCGACGAAACTTTCAATGGAAAACACATAAAAATCAATTATCAGATACATAGAACCAGTTATCACCTGTTTAATTTTAGCATAAACTTTACGATGAGGAATTCTTAGAAGGAGTATTTATTATTAATTAGCCTCTAGAATGTAACAATAGAAATCGAATTTATACAAATAAATAAATGAATCAACACGTGAAAGGGTTATTTTAAATTACTGAATTAATTTTTGTTTTTAACGCCAAAGGGATTTGAATTGAAAATTATTAGACCGCGTATTTCTTATTAACAGAAGAAAAAATACGGGATGTTCAAAATAAACGTAACAACCTGTTCAGAAACTACAGTAGATGTGTTCGCTTTTAATGTATTTATGTAATTTGTTTGTCGTTTTATTTGAACACTATGCTGTTTATCAATACCTAAAACTTTAATACTGTATGTAACCATATAAATACCTTGAAGCAGAAGTGATCTAAGTTACGTTTTTATTGTTTAAAATATTAACGAAAATAGGTTTTACGTAATATCCTTGAGCTCCACCATTTTGCAACAATCATTAAGTCTGTATTACACATGGGTCAAAGTGTACACATAAACAAAGAAATTTACACTTATAATCATAAATGTAATCAACAATAAACTTTGCTAACAAACTGACAGAGAACTAAAGAAAAAAATCGACACCTTGCACACTATTGGTCTTAGTATTCTTCCTCTTCATCCATAGTGTTAGGTAGTACTTCATCGTCTAGTGCAGCTTGGCCTCGTCCTGGTATGTATAAAAAAGGTGATAAATAGGAGGTACATAACATAACATTTTTTTAAGGCCTTGCAGTTTTGCGTGTGTAGTAGGTTGTACATTATCCGTTGCTTTCAGGTGGAACAAAACGCCGAAGCGTAGCAAAAAACTTTTGCGATTACCTTATTTAGTCATTTCAAAAGTATCGTTTGTATCCGAGTAATCGGTATTGAACACATTAATAAAAATTCTGTTAATCTTTTGCTTATTTTTTTTGAAATTTTATTCAATTGTTGCCTTTATGTAGTTAAACATATATGTCAAGTTTGGTCAAAGAATTCCCAATCTATCTTGGTATTGCGATTTGCATGTCTGAATATAACATCATCAAATGCAATACATTCCAGTATCGGTTTTATCCCATACAAGAATAACTAAATGTGTATAGAGTGGTTATATTTGCCGGTACCATATCTTTAATGCTATAGTATAAGCAACATACCACTGCTTGTGATCCTCCCTCTTCAGTCGTTTCATACCACATATTCAGTATAATTTTTTCACCTACTGGCAAATACATATGAATACCAAAGTTGAATGTATGAAACTATCTTAAATATAACCTCTCCTATCTGTACATAAGGAATTGGGAGGGTTTGTTCCAAATCAAACGTCATCAGACAAGAAGAACTACCTTTATTACGGAAAAGTAATTTCAAACTATTTCTAGCTGTAATTGACAGAAAATAATGAATATGTTGTTCCACCTTAAGTTCCAGACATTTTTCTATATCATTTTCATTTAAAATATTGACACGAAAAATATTACATACAAGTATTAATTTTGGGAAGATAAAACTGTATGTTATATGTTCAAAATACAGATTTGTAATCACTTTTCTTTACTGGTGCTTTACCAACTTGGTGGCTTCTTTCTACTTAAAGGTTATACAGTTTTTGTAAATTAATTCTGGAGTTAAATAATTCCATAGTGATTTTCGCTCACCATAGTGGCTGGTGAAGCGTGGGAAACTTTCAATATGCCGTTTGATAAAATCAGTTATATCTGCTTATACCATATTTACCTCTTTTTATCAAGTGTGGGCATATCTGTTTTGGATCTTTTTTGTTGCGAAGGCCATAATCCAATTTTTATTTGATTTTTGTAATACTTTAATAAAAAACGACTTACAAATCTGCACTTTACTCAAATAAAAACTTCTTGTATGTTGCTTATGACTGACTATGTCACTTTGGCTTTTTGGTCTTTTCAAGCTGTTTAACTAGTCAAATCCATTTGGTAAAACTTTAAAAAAATATTACGCTGTTTGTCGGCATTCACATATTCTGTACATTTCTTATGGCAAAGACATACAATGGGTGTAAACGTTTTTGCAGTTACGACTTTTCCTTTATAATTAATGCATCCTTCTCCTCGAATTATTTTAGATTTTATAACTTTTCGTTTTCACTTGTTTACTTGTGTTGACGTTTCCTTCTACGGATTTCTCTAGCTTTTTCCATATTTGTGCTGTAGTTTGTTTGTTGTGTATAATGGAATATTTTTTCAATATTTTCGCTATTGGTTTCAACAGATTCATCGTCGGAGGGATGATAGGAATCATCACTATCACCAAATGGATCAGACTCCGACTCTGAAGAATATATGTGGAGTTCTTCTCGACATCTTGTATTACAGTCAGGTTTTTATTCTGCAGAGTCAGAAACATCCGCAGGTAGTACCTCTGCTGTCACTTTTCAATTTCTGCTACGTCTTGGGATGCCTATAAAAATTAACAGTATAATCTGTATGTCCTTAATATAATTTTAATACTAATCTACTATTCAGGATCATCGTTTTCGCTTTGTTGGATTATTGTTTGTAATGCCAGTGACAATATACGCTTACTGTGAGAACGCTAGATAGGTTTTGGGTTTTTGGGAGCTTCTTTTTAAAAAGAATTTATTTCCCAAAACACTCTTCTATCGATTTTATTCTCAATTATACAATTACGAAAATCACTTTTTTCTGTTACAATCTACTTAAACGTTTATATTCACTAAACTATTTGAAATTGACAAAATACTAAAGTTAATAATCAATAATTAATAATTAAAAATTATGGTAAGTAGCTTGAACAACCAACAATTTTAAAGTTATGAAGTTCGAGACTGACTAACCATCAGGGGCTCATCAGGGTATTTATGTAATCCCTGCTCTCACATCATTTCGAGAGAAAGTGCAGATGTCACGTCTGCTATTTCTTGATAACATACAATGTCTTACTTCTTAGTAATCTTAATTAATCTGCTTTTATTGCAGTTCATTTTGGCCTGCACCTGCAGTATCAGGTTGCGTCTGGAATACAAAGTAGTTGCTTCCGTTCTCGTGTCTGATGAACTTTTGTTAACCGTGTATATTATAACCTTCAATTTGTGCTAGGCACGCTCGATATACATAGTTTATTTTGTTAAATTATAATCTTCCCTCTTCATAAATTCTGTCCGTGCATCAAAAACAATGTTGTGTTCTAGGAAGTAAGTCGGTTACGTATGTTAAACGCATCGTGGGGTGAGAACGAGGGTAACTTGTATAATCCTGCGGGTTGCGGGCAGATACATAATCAGTTAGTTGCGCCTGAACGGTCGACTGAGTGAGATATCAGGCGAGATATTCATTAAAAAACGTGGTTTTTAGGTGATTATTTACGTTTATATTCGCGTTGACAATTTAATGTGGTTCCATTGTAAAAGTGATGCTTTATTAATTAAAGCTTAGAGAATAACTGTCAAAGTGACAAAGTGCTAAGTTTAGATCCAGAACAGAGAACAATCTGTAAGTATCGTATAATTTTACGGTATTATTAAGCATGCTTCAACTTTTTGTCGTGAAGAAATATTAGAATTTACGGTTTGTAGATAGTGGTGATCGGGTTATAAATATTATTCAGCACTGCTTTTAGCCATTACATGTGTTTTGTGAAAAGGTAGTTGTTTGCCTTTTATGACGATGATTCGTTTGTATACAATCAACCTCGTACAGAAAGGGGCCCCTATCTAACATTAGTTATCTACGTTTGGTATTGTATTTTACCTCACCGACGGTACCAAACCGCGGAACTTGGGGAAAGACTTATATTAATAAACTTCAGAGGCGTGTGAAAGTGAAATAGTATTGGCGCGGAAAATTCGAGTTACTAATATTAGCATTATTTATGATGAGTGGTTGCTAACATTATTATCAATACCTAAGTTTATTCTTATTCTACCTATGTCCGGTAGTTCTTTGAGTCTGAATTGTTAAGAATATTTTAGCTAGAGTAGGAGGGGTGCGGTAAGGTTGTTTTGTACCCTTTTAGGTTTTTGTTTTTAGTAGTGAGTATAAGCGCTAACTAAGATGTATATTTTTCTTTATTATTGTGGAGAATAAAACCACGTAACTAGGATCCAGTAATTTTTCATTTCATGTTTTTAAGTAACCTACGAAAAGAACCCGTAACTAAGAGTCCACACCCCTGAGTCTAGTTCAAATTGTACAATGTAACATTCTATTTTTTAAGACATAATAATTGCATTTAAATTTATATACATATTAGTTGGGGGATATGTAACTCGCTTTGTTCCTAAAATTTGCTAGCACAATATTAATAGGTTAGGTTCACATGCTCTGTGGTTATGTTATAATTGACAACTGGTAGGGTGTGTTCCAAATTTGCTATATATTGTTCTGATCGTTTCCCTCATTCTTCGAATGCTAAATTTGGGTGTTTTGGGTTCCGATTTTACTGAATAAAACGTATCCACCTAGAAGTTTAGTGAACAGAAATGACATATTACAACATGTTAGAGCATGGATCACTTTTGCACAAAAAACAAAGGGATTCAAACTGATCTAAGTAATTGATGATTTCTGTTCTGATAAGGTCGTACAGTTAACAAGCACAAGTGGCATCTATGTAGTTGTAGGTACAATGCATGTAACACACTAAAATCACTTCTGCACCTTATGACATTATTAGTACGAAAGTGCAATAATGAACCTAACTAAATTTTAGTAAAAATGTCACTTCTGTTCCATGGTATTCATATGTTTATGCATGTTTTGCATTTAATTAATGATCCTTCACATTACGCACTAAATCGTAATGCATTCTGGGTACAACAACCAGGAATATATCTACTTCTCACACCATATTTTTATTGTGTGTACATCATAATTTGAAAAATAATACTGAACATTCAAATACAAACATTTAGTTATTTTTATAAACTTTACCGAATAAATAGACCACCTCTTCTTCACCAATGTGCACCCCCCTCCCTCCTCCTCGTCACAAACATAGATAAAAAGGGCCCAAAAACATAATTCTTAAATAGAAATTACAAAAGCAAGAATAGCATACATTCGAAAAGAAGAGGAGCAAATTCTAAATGAAATAAAAGCTGAATGATAATGCGCGAAAACAATAAAAATGGCCTACAACCCCGTATAGTTAAGCAAACACTTCATATAGTTCTTGCAATTTCTAAACCGACTTTCGTCATCAATATTTGTAATGTCATAATTCCTCGTAACTAGAATGACGCTATGGGTACAATATAGATTTTGCATTTATTTAGTAATTGGTAACAGAATGTGGTTTGCTACTTTTTAAAAGGTAACTTGTAAAATGATTTTGTACTGACAAAATTGCAGACTAAGCTGTTGAGCTTAATAATAAATGTTATTATGTGGAATTTGTACTAGTGAGAAATTTTAAATATAATTGAATGTTTTTAATGGGTTATATATTCTTAATTAAATAGCCATACTCATGTTATACCGGGCACGAAATAATAGCCGTGGATTTACATTTCCAATGCTCCCGAAGGTACTACATTGGCCAGGAGGCGAGTTTTTTGTTGCCTGGAAATTTAGAATTTTGCCGAACCCTTGCCGTTCCAGGCAAGGTAGGGATCTTTAACGTGCGTGACAACAATCACACACGGGACCTCCATTTAACCTCTCATCTCAAGGAAGGCGTAATTTTTGTGAAAAATGCTCGCCTGCCATTTTTCAAGCAGTCGGCCGTGTCGGAATTCGAACCCGGTACCTAGGGATCCGTAGTCTTACGCTTACTACATTGATCCACAGCGACACCTACGGAATAATAGCCGTGCATTTATATTTCTAATGCTCCACCCGAAGGTACAACATTGGCCAGGAGGCGAGTTTTTTGTTGCCTGAAAATTTAGAATTTTGCCGAACCTTTGCCGTTCCAGACAAGGTAGGGATCTCTAACGTGCGTGACAACACTCACACATGGGACCTCCATTTAATCTCTTATCCCAACGAGTGCGTAATTTTTGTGAAAAATGCTCACCTGACATTTTTCAAGCAGTCGGCCGTGTCGGGATTCGAATCCGGTACCTAGGGATCTGTAGTCTTACGCTTACTACATTGATCCATGGCGAGGCCTACGGAATAATAGCCACCAATAATCAAGACTTCCAGAGGTTATGTTTATTAAACTAAAGTAAGAGGACGAACAGTTGTGAAAATTTGTTTTTAAGGTTTGAGGGATGTTAAACAACCCAACATAATACTGTGAAAACTAGCTGGTATTTGGGAACTGTTGAACTTGTTATATTTAGAAACTACTGATAATGTGTAATTTAAACCCATGACCATCATGAAGCACTACATTGTTAAATCTGATTTTTTAGTCCATACAACAAATGTAGTGTGAAAGTTTTATTGCATTAGTTGTTATTCGAAAATATAAACTTGGCGTACCTGGTGTGATAATTTTGCTAAGTTTGAACAGTATGAGATGTATAAAGGTAGTAAAATAAGTAACATCCTCAACAATAGTTCAAGCACACATTAAATTTGAAAATACATTACACTTATTTAAAAAACGCTATCAAATTAGCTACACGTAGGTTCCCTCTACTTCCTAAATGTGAACCGGACATGGTTTATTCACCCAAACAAAAATAACGCTAGTCTGTTCTGAAAAGAACAATTTTAAATGCAAGCAAGAATAACAGAAAATGCGGGACAAAAACTACGCAAAAAATAAGGGCGCCAAGAAAAATCTAACATAAGCAATACAAGTCATATTAGTTGTCAACAAATGTCTCAAATGAAGGCGGCAACATTGCAAAATTTGCAAACCGAAAAGGAAACTTTTTTCTGGAGTTAGAATAAGACAAGAATATCATTTGTAGTTGAAATGTCGTGACGTCATTTGTGACGAAAGTCGGTTTAGAAATTGCGAGAACTATAGTATAAATTCACGTATTAAATTTACATTGTCAGAGCATGTAAAATGACAGAAAACTGATGATGATTTAAGGTATTCATTTATACATAGTCTTTGCGACATCAACTCAAATTCAATTTTAAGCTGAAAGCGAATGAAATTGAGAAGCTTCTTAAGTAAGGGATTGTTTTAAAAATTGTTTTCGTGTAATAGGTTTCACGTACATTTAACAGAAACAGGTTCACTTAACGAAAGCTTCGCGTTATCAGATACTAATTGCAACTCATCAATTTTATCAAACAACCCCTAAGTGACTGGTTCATTTCTCTTACAAACCCCAATTTTTTATTAATTCTGGGGCATGTCTAATTTAGTTTGAAACTAGCTTAATGTTTTATTCAAATGGCTAGCGGTCAGTTCTTCTTGAGGGAAGTACAACATTGGCATCAGAGCCATACATTAACTTATCCAATATTCCACTCTGGTGGGCGAGCGCTGTAGGCATGCAAATGAAGTTAGTGTCGTTGAGGGGTGCGGGTGTACAAGAGGGTGCACACACGACTTGCCCGTGCTATTGATTAAAGACGACCGTGGTCCAGCGGGTAATTACCCCCTTATCTCAACTCCCCTACTGTGTGCTCTAGCACGCTCTGGTGTACTCACCGGAACACGACGCTATATTCGCCGTTTAAATTTATCAAGAAAAAGATTACCTCGTTTATTTAGGAACCAAATTCTCTTTAACGGATTTTCATAGATTAATCATTTTCAATGCATAAACTTGTGCAAAACAATTGCCTTTTCTAACAATTTCCAGTCTTTAGTTTAACGTGATAATTTACGACTGAAATATACCGGTAACGCCAAAAGTTATTACTAGTGGAATTTACTACTTTATAAACGGATTAACGACCCTTTCCCACTATAAAGTATTTAGGAATTGTATCTATCTACCACATTCAAATAATAATTTTCGTATCCCTAGAATACTTTATTATTGCATTACGCAATCAAAACTTTGAATTAGGCAAGTGATGGATATTTTAGATATTTACTTCATGACACTCTGTTTGTGCTTTGAAAAGTGCGACGCGTTTAAATTATTTAAAGTTGTCGATCTTCATTAAGCGTATGTTAACAGGTAGTGGTAATTTTGGACTTTATTTACAAAAGGTATTGAACAATCTGACCAAAGTGATTTGGCCCAATTATCTGTAAATAGGAATATACCACGCGTTCCACAACTGTTAGTGGATATTGTAAAAGTCAGTTTCTTAAGAATTTTTGTGAGTTATTATTACATGGAGCAGTTTTATGTCAATACCAATAGTCGCTAAGTGAGATGCGTCCTCCTGCAGCTACACGTTGAAAATTACATCCTTATTTGAAAATCAACACAGCAATAGAGCATTAAAAATAGAAGTAGCAGTTTGCAGAAAAATCAATTTCTTTCAGCCTGTTAAATTCAATCCACCATCCCTTCTTCAACTCAATGACGAACATTGTGTAATTGACTGTACAGACTATTACATGAAGTAAGCGATGTGTAGATTTATCAATATTGTGCGGGTGCAGGGGCGGACCGAGATAAAATGCATTCGAAAGCATAAATTAAACTTACACCCCTTGAGTTGAATAAGTATAATTACATCTGCATGCTTTGCTATCACTACAAATACAAGTAACAGTTTGCAATTAAACTTCATTATCTTGTTTTCAATTGCTACTACTTTCATATCCTTATGCAGTGGTGTATCTACGATTTTTGCCTCTCCCCTCCGCAAAATTTTTAATGTGGCCTTTTTTAAGATTTTTTATTAGCCTATATTTTTACGTATTTTTTTTTAATTATAGTGAATTATAGAAAAGAAAGCAATATTTAATTAAATACAACGTATATCAATCAAGTGCGTTATTTTAGAACCAAATAACGAACTCAAAACTTATAAATTAATTGTCGTCAATATTACATATTTATACGCCGCAAAAAGTGATTTACACCTCAAAATTTGGTACAGCAAAAACCCGAAATACCAGACATTCAAAATCAAATTTACAAATCTTTTTTCTTGCCTGGTTTGCTGCAAATTCATTTATTGTATCATTTATAGTCATATTATTGGCAGTGTCATGTTCTATTGCCAAGTAGGATGAATCATCTAATCTGAATTGTGAAGTGCGGTTCCTAAGATAACTTTTAATAATTTCTAGTTTTGAAAAAGAGTTTTCCGCAGTTGCAGTGCTAACGCTAAAGTTAGGTACAACATTAAGGCTGTGATTGCGTTTGGAAAACATCTAGAATCTGTAGACGTGTAAAGTACTAGATATTCTAAAAAGTGTAAAATACCCTTAACATTTTTTAAATCATCACACATGAGTTTAATTTTTCTGAGTGTAGTAAGCTCTTAACTTATACTATCAATTAAAACTTTGTGATAAAATTTTTGTAAATGTTTCGCCTTAGCTAAAATGTCGTCTGCAGTTAAATTTAAAAAAGCATTAGGTTCCAGTAAATTAAATTTTTTGTTTACATGGAACAACGATTTAGAACGATTCGATAGTTGTGAAATCATGATATCCATTACGCTATAAAATACATTTATTTTAAATTAGAATTCTTCATCATTAATCGACAATCTTCAGATAATTCATCATAATGCTTTTATTTTTGCTTGCCTTTTTTTTTAGAAAGTACGGTTTAATATTCCATTGTCCTGCAAGTTTTTCGGCTTTCTCCTTAATGTTGGAATGGTTTTTTCTTGTTTTCTTGAAAAAATGTTAAAGAGATATCTGAATAATATTCGCCTTTTCATTCTGTGCAGTTTGTTAAAGACTGTGAAGCTCTTCTAAAATTTGATTTAAAAAACACTTAACAAGATAAATTACAAATTTTCCATGCGAGTTAATATTTGTTTTGCGTAATTTTGTTATCATCATCATTAGGTTTTCAATCCTGGCACTGGTTAGACGCGCACCCTCATTGTTTTTTGTCCTGAGCTAACCTACACATTTCACTGAAATTTCCGCAGTCTGCATCTTTCACTATCTGCGTACAATAGTCTGATCTAGAACATCTAGGACTACCTCTACCTTTTTCTTCCCTATCTCTGCTTGTAATATATCCCGCACTATTCCCCAAAAATGCTTTAGAACGTATACTTCCCATCATTTCTTATATATTTTTTTGTTTTCCACAAATATCTTTATCCCCCTACTATTTCTAAAACCTCTTTGTTGTTAACTATGTCTGTCCATGCTATCATTCTCATACAACTGAAGCACAACATTCCAAAAGACTTCTACTATTTTTCTGTCTGCTTTTTCTACTGTCCCTATTTCATAGACGTACTATGCTGTACTCCACACATATGATTTCATCAATTTTCTCCTTGTTTCTATGTTTGTTGTCTTCGAAAGTCGCTGCTCTTTCTTGTTAGATGCAGTTCGGTTTAGCTTCTATTGTTTACAAATTTATACCCTATTTCCCCGATATTCAGCGATATGTAAAGGGGGTTAAGCAGCCTGCGGCTACCAACGTTCCCCCAACACTTAGACATTTGCCGAATAAATAGCTTTCCAGTAAATTCTTAAACACAATCAACATTAGTTGGGAATATTGCAAAACCCATACCTGTAGCTGCTTATAATCATCATCAGGCTTAAGTACAGTTATTTTTTTCGTCGTTAGCTTTTTCATCTGGGAACTGGTTGGACACGTATCTCCATTGATTTCTATTTTGAACTAGCCTGCACATTTTTCTAAAATTCCCACAGCCTACATCTTTGACTATCTGTGCGCAATAGTTTAACCTAGGTCTACCTCTACCTCTCTTTTTCTATCTCTGCTTCTAATCCATTCCGCACTATTCCCCCATGTATTAGTATGTGAGCTATCATCCTATCTGTACTATTTTTCACAATTTTCCACATATTTCTTTCTTCCCCTACCATTTCTAGTACTTTTTTGTTCTTAAATTTGTCTGTCCATGCTGTGCTCCACACATATGTTTTAAGCAATCGTTTACTTGTCTCTATGTTAGTTGTCTTTGAACACAGTTGATGCTTTTTTTATTAAATGTAGCACAATCTCGTGCTAATCTTTGTTTTATTTCTTTTGCACTCTTTCCATTTGGTTTCCTAGGTAGTAGTGGCTTATTGGGATGATAAAGGTGTGATATAAATATGCTAATTATAGGTAAGGACCAATTGCTTTTTGTAGCAATACTGATGGCTGTGGAGCGGTTATGTAATAACTAAAAACAACTACACCAAACTACTTAATAAAGTGTATAAATACCTTTTATCCTGTGCCGCTGTGGGCAATAAACGTTCACACACAAAAGCTTTCGCGGACAACCAATAACACGCACGATTGGGTGTCGGTGTCGCTTTCAAAAGCTCTCATACAACCGTCTTCTGCAAGGGTTCGAATGCGACTGTGTTCACGCACTTTCACTGTCGGTATGAATGTTTCACTGAAAACTGTAGGATACCCGCACAAAGTATTTATTGTCACCAATTCCAATAAATGTTCGATGATGACGTAACATACCGCCCACCAAATTCATAGAATTTGAAAAGGAGGGAAGTAGGTTGGGTGAAGGAAATCACATGGGATTTGACCTTGCTAGGAAAACAGGTAACGAAAGATAGGGTGGTACACTACAGCGAGCGATATTACCAACTATGCAAAAAAATAAAAATATATATGTAAATAAGCAAATATGGAAAAATAATATACTACTATACATGTAAGAAATGTGTATATACATCTAAACATAAAAATAAAATTAAAATACCGGTAGCGGCGCTAGTTTGACCAAAGGTCGTTTAAGTGTGCCATGTGCCGTTTTGATTTCAGCGACACGTATAATACCGTCCGCACCGGGAAAGGTATTAATAATACGACCAAACTTCCATTGAAGTAGAGAAAGCTGGTCGTCCTTGATGAGGACAATAGTGTCCTTTTCAACTTGTCGGACACCCACCTTAGAGTGCCATTTAACCTTTTGATTCAGAGTATGTAAGTACTCATGGCTCCAGCGAGCCCAAAAATCTTGGTGGAGTTTTTGCAGGAGTTTCCACCTGCTTTTTAATGGTAAAACGTTGGTTGAATGGTCCTCATCTGGTGGTGCAGAAAGAGGCTCCATAGTTAGGAAATGACCTGGTGTTAGGCAACGCAAGTCATTTGGATCCGAACTCAAAGCGCATAGTGGCCTTGAATTTAGAACAGATTCAATTTGTGTAAGAACTGTGTAAAGTTCCTCAAAGGTAAGTTTTTGTTCGCCGATTACGCGAGCTAGGTGTGTCTTTGCCGACTTAACACCGCTTTCCCACAAGCCACCGAAGTGAGGGGCGCTAGGTGGATTAAACGACCACTTTATCTTTTCTGAGGTTACTGCACTATGCAGATATTTCATAAGCTGACGATAGGCACCTACAAAATTAGTACCGCAATCACTAAATATTTGAGAACAGCGTCCTCGCCGTGCTATAAATCGTCGCAAAGCGGCAAGAAACGCGTCTGCCGACAAATCCGAAACAAGTTCAATATGTGCGGCCTTAGTGGCAAAACAAACAAAAATACAAATATAGACCTTAAGAGTTTTAGAGCCTCGTAGGCGGTTAGCCTTTATTAAAAAAGGGCCAGCAAAATCAACACCAACAATACTGAACGGTTTGATTTGGGTAATACGTGCTGCCGGCAGGTCTCCCATAGGAGGAGTTACCAGGACCGGTTTGGTACGAAAACATCTATGACATGATGATAAATAATTTCTGATTGAATTTTTAATAGAAAGGATCCAGAAATTCTGTTGGATAAGATACGCTGTGGTATTAACACCGGGATGGCAATACCTTTCATGAGTTGTCCGAATGATAAGTTCGGTTAATCGGTGCCGCTGAGGCAATAACGCAGGAAACTTTTTGAAATAGGAAAGCGAAGAATGTGTCAAGCGCCCACCAACTCTTAAGATATTTTGTGGATCAACAAATGGAGAAAGTTTTCGCAAGCTTTTAGGTAATTTATGGTTTGCCTTGATCGAAGCTATTTCATTTGAAAATGTAACATTTTGTACATGCCGAACGATAATCATGAGAGCATTGTGTAATTCAATGTCTGTTAAGGGACCCGTATGACGTTGAGCCATGGGTTTTGAAAATCTATAGATGTAAGCCACAATGCCTTGGATTTTATATAACGATGAAAAGCGACTTAGTAAAATGTCAATGACGTTTGGATCTGTTTGAGCGACAAATGTTAGGATCTTCTTTTCCGTAGTTACCTCAGCAATTGAGGTTGACAATGTTGGTTGAGGCGGCCACGAGTCACTAGGGTAGTGAAGCCATTCAGGCCCCGCCCACCATAGCGAACATGAAATAACCGCGCTTGGCATTAATCCCCGAGATGCAGGATCAGCCGGATTATGCGAAGATTTAATATAAAACCATCGGCTAGGTGCAATGATTTCTTGAATGTGGCTAACACGGTTTGCCACAAAAGTTTTCCAACGAAAAGGTGGAGAACGTATCCAAGTGAGAGCGACCGTAGAATCACTCCACGCTGAAACATCGGAGATTTCAATCAAGCCTTAATAAGACCGAATGGTAAAAGAAAGTAAATCGGTTAATAAAACGGCGGCACATAATTCCAAACGTGGAATTGAAATGCGCTTAATTGGAGCTACTTTTGTTTTAGCGGTTACAAATTGTACAGTTATTTCTCCAGTAGTTTGATTTATGAACTGGAAATACACTACCGCTGCAAACCCTACCTCGCTAGCATCGCAAAACCCATGCAAATGACAAGTAAAAGGATCCGAAGGGGGTAAACAACGTGGTAACTTTAATGACGATAATAACGACAATTCTTCTTGATACTGCTGCCATTGTGACGAAATGTCTGCTGGTGGAATGTCATCCCAATTTAAACCTAACATCCACAGATGCTGGATTAGGCGTTTTGCAAAAAGTGTTAGTGGAGCTAAAAATCCTAATGGATCATATATTCTGGCAACTTGTGAAAGTATGTTGCGCTTTGTACATATTGGGTTTAATGGTTTAACCCGAAATGAGAAAATATCTTCTGTAGGTGACCATTGAAGACCTAATATTTTTATTGATTCGTCAG
The DNA here is from genome assembly GCA_036346225.1 of Platerodrilus igneus. NCBI lineage: Eukaryota > Metazoa > Arthropoda > Insecta > Coleoptera > Lycidae > Platerodrilus > Platerodrilus igneus. The sequence goes on from JARFIW010000124.1 coordinate 865,303, forward strand.
AATCGAAATCGAGAGAAGTATATTGGCAAAAATCTGACGGAATGCCTTCCAAAATAGAAACTGAATTAGAACTCCATTTTCGAAGTTTAAAACCAGCCAAATGTAAAAGTCGGATGAGTTGATCTTTAATTTCGAGGGCCGATTGTATAGAATCTCCACCGGCGACAAAATCGTCAATATATAGATTTGACCGTATAGCCTCAGCGGCTAACGGAAACCTTTTGCCTTCGTCAATGGCTAATTGCTGAAGAGTTTTTAATGCTAGATAAGGCGATGACTTAATACCATAGGTCACTGTATTAAGCTGATAAGTCTGAATGGGTTCTTCTGCGGAGAACCGCCAAACAATTAACTGAAACTTTCGATGTTCTTCGGTAACCAAAATTTGTCGATACATTTGGCGAACATCACAAGTAAAAACGAAACGATGAGAGCGAAATTTAAGTAAGATTGACGAAATGTCATTTTGGAGACTAGGTCCAGCCAATTGAGTGTCATTAAGTGACACGTTGTTTTTAGCCTTTGCAGAGGCGTCAAAAACCACACGAATTTTAGAAGTATGACCTTCCTCTTTAAACACAGGGTGATGGGGTAAAAAATAATTATCGTTCCCAACGGGCGGAGAATCGAGTAATGCCATATGACCCGCATCAAGATAGTCCTGCATGAAATTGTTGTATTGGGCGCGTAGCTCCGGTTGAGCATGCAATTTGCGCTCCAACGAAAATAGTCTTTTTTTAGCCATCTCAAAGCAATTATCGAAAACGGGCAAAGTATCGTTAAACGGTAGCGCAACAATAAAACGACCGCTAGGGTCACGAGAAAACGTGTTTTCAAAAATCAAATCTGCCTTTTCTTCTTCTGGAGAAGTATAAGGCTTGGATGGCAACTCTTCTATCTCCCAAAACCGCCTTAGGGTCTGGTCGATAGGATCTTCTACAGAAGTAAAAATGCTTGGACAGTATCAGACTGCAAGCTTTTGTGGGACCAATAATAGTCCAACCAAAATTGTATTTATGGCGGCAGGCTGAAGAAATTTGCCATGTATAACACCGCCATTGATGATGAACGGATAAACATCTGCTCCAAGGAGCATGTCAATGGTTCCTGGAGAGTTCCAGGTCGGGTCTGCAAAGTGCAGGCCGCATAAGTGTTCCCAATTATTAGGAACTTCAATGCTAGGTAATTTGCCAGATATTGACGAAAGCACAAAAGTTGTGACTTCTAGAGATTTTTGAGAGTCTAACATAGAGCGAGTGGTGCAGCTGACGGCACCCCTATTGACTGCTGAAGTTGTCTGCCCAAGTCCGTAAATCGGAACTTGAGAACGTATGCGTGGAAGCCAAAGTTTGCTCACGCAATCGTCTCGAATAAAGCTAGCTTGAGAGCCAGGATCTAAGAGAACCCTGATCGGTTTGTATCTACCAGAACGATCTTGAACTTCCACAACAGCAGTGGAGAGTAAGACAGTAACCCCAAGATTTGAATTCGTTTGTGAAGACAAAACATTTGCCGGAATAGGAGAGGCTGACTGCGTCCTATTGGCATTTTTATGCATGTGTGTAGCGGTCGATTCAGCTAAACGGCTAGAAGCAGGTTGCGGTTCAAAATGTAGCAAGGTATGATGCGGCTTGGCGCAAGTTCGACAGGAATTATAAGATTTGCATTGCATGGACGCATGGTCTGTTCGTAAGCAATTTAAACAAAGGCGTAAGCGTTTGACAATGTCGAAACGCTCCGTCGGAGTTTTCTTTAGAAACGATTGACATCTGTAAATTAAGTGATTGCCCTTGCAAGAAGGACAATGGTGCGAAAATGAATTATTTGAGTCACTGGAGCTACTTGGTGTATCCAGTGAAACTACGTTAGAAGAAACTCTTGGTTTAAATTGAAACGCTGAGGATTTCTTAGGCACTGATGTGTGAGATGTATGGACAGTCGTCGAATAAGAAACAGGTGCGGTTGAAGAAAAGGTTTCTAACGCTGCACATTGTTGAGTTAAAAAATATCTCAAATCCTCGAAATTAGGTATTTGCTTCGGATCCGATTGGAGTTCGAAGCGTTTTCTAGTGAACGGATCGAGCTTTTCTAAAAGAAAATCGACTAGAATAAAGTTCCAATGTTCAGTGGGAAACTTTAAGTTAGTTAGAACAGCAAGGTTCTCTGAAAAACAATCAATAAGTGCCCTAAGTTTCTTAGGGTCTTCTGATTTTAAAGGTGGAAAGTCTTTCATAGCTTTCCAATGCAAAGTTGCCAATAAACGCGGATTGCTAAATCGCTCACGCAAGGCGTTATAGGAAATGATAAAATTATCTCCCGAAATGGGTACCGATTTAATGATTTTCAAAGACTCCCCGCTACAGCAAGTGATAAGGTAATTTAATTTTTCGATATTGGACAGCGACGCGTTATTATAGACCAGACTGTGAAATAAATCGATGAAAGATGTGAATTCAATTACATCATTATTAAAAAGTGGGAGCTTTAACGGTAACAATTTTGATCCCGAGCTGCTTGGAGCATTTTCAATGATTTGTGGTGCTTTCATTTCTTGCATCGTTTCGAGATGCAGCAGTATGCAATAATAAGCGGAATCTACTTCCTTCCGTAAAGCGTTGTAATTTAATGATTCTACCTCGTCACAGGACGCCAAGACAGCAACTAAAATTTTATTGAAATTGGTGTAAAGGTCATTTACTCCCCTTGTTTGAATAAGGAACAACGTTTTTAAAGTTGGGTCACTTTGTATAGCTTTGCCAAGTTCCAACATTTCTATAACGCGTATTTTAAGCAATTCTAGTTCGGCTACCTGTATTTTCTTGGGAGCCATTCTGAAAGGCCTACACTATAAAAATGCTGTAAAACGGTAAAGCTCAAGATGTGCGCTGAGAAATATTAAAATATTATGGGTTGTTGTTCAAGACACGAAAAATGTAAAATAGCGCATAAACCAATAAATCACGTTTTATGACTATTAGCCTGCAATGGGGTCTTAAACGAGACGTCGAAAACCTACCGGTTTGTCAAACAAAGCCTAAAGATAAGATTTACAGCTTACAACCCGGGCGGCTTTTACCCTCAAAAGATCACAGGAACATGCGGCTTAACGTGTTTGCAAGAAGCGTTCAGCTCTACAACTTTATTCCCTTTGCAGATGTATTCAATATTTTACGTTGTAAAACGACTGAAAGGGTTGTATGTGAAAACTAAAAAACGCGCAATGGCTTTTAGTGCAAATTAACAAATTTTATATTAAGGATTTGTTTGTAATTAAACGCTGGTTTAATTACGGCGAAATCACTTAATTTAGTCTAACGAAAGTATGTAGCTAATATTGTACATATTTTAACCCGCTAAATATGGAGCTTGAACACAAATTTAAAGCTAAAATAATTACTTAAAAGCTCGCTGGTGTGCAAAATGCTATTTAATTTAGGACATGCGTATACCATAGAACTAGTGAATGCGGATCGTATTAAGGACCAATGGCTTATTGGGATGATAAAGGTGTGATATAAATATGCTAATTATAGGGAAGGACCAATTGCTTTCTGTAGCAATACTGATGGCGGTGGAGCGGTTATGTAATAACTAAAAACAACTACACCAAACTACTTAATAAAGGGTATAAATACCTTTTATCCTGTGCCGCTGTGGGCAATAAACGTTCACACACAAAAGCTTTCGCGGACAACCAATAACACGCACGATTGGGTGTCGGTGTCGCTTTCAAAAGCTCTCATACAACCGTCTTCTGCAAGGGTTCGAATGCAACTGTGTTCACGCACTTTCACTGTCGGTATGAATGTTTCACTGAAAACTGTAGGATACCCGCACAAAGTATTTATTGTCACCAATTCCAATAAATGTTTGATGATGACGTAACAAGTAGAAATCCTTAACCTCTTGTAAGTTCTCGTTATCTATTTGTATTCTTGTTTTTGATTTATTTTCCCCTCCTTTGCATACTATACTTTAATTTTATTTTTGTTAATTTTCATACCGTATCTCTCTGTTAGAACTGTTTCCATTTCATTAAGAGCAGCTTCTAACTCTTCCTTGCTAGATGCTATACCGCTATATTATCTGCAAATCTAAACATGTCAATTTTTTGTACCTGCATAATAATTCCAAATGTCGTCCTGAAAATGTATTTCTACATTTGACAAAATTCCTTGCCTTCGATGTACAGGTTAAAAATTAATGGGGATAGGTCACATCCCTTCTCACCGTTTTCCTACTATTTACTTCTCTACGTTTCTGCTCTAATTCTATTACTGCTGTTTGCTCTTTGTATAAGCTCTGCACTATTCGTCTATCCCTAAAACTCATTTCCAATCTTTTTGAGTATTTCGAAAATTTTTTTCCAATTTACATTGTCGAATGCTTTTTCAAGATCTTGAAATCCTATATACAAGCTTTCCCCTTTTTCTACTGTTTTTTCCATAATCACCCTCAGAGCTAAGATACCCTCACGTGGTCCTCTGTTACGCCTAAACTCAAATTGATATGCTTCTAAAATTTCTTCAACTGTTTTTCCATCCGTCTTTGTACAATTCTAGTTAATATTTTTGATACGTATGCTGTCAAACTTATTGTTCGAAAATTTTCACATCTATCCGCGCCTCTCTTTTTTGGAATAGTTACTATGATGTTACGTTTGAATTCTTTGGGTATCTAGCCTTATGCATATAGCTTACAAGTTAGAAGAGACCTTCTGTTACTACTTGTGCAGTGGCTTGTAGAGTTTCTGCTTGCAGTTTATCTATATCCGCTGCCTTATTATCTTTCAGACTCTTTAATGCTAATTCAAACTCATCTCTAAGTATAGAATATCTCAATCGTCCTTTTCAATGCCTGATTCTTGTTCTAGTGCGGTTAGTTCCTGTCCTGCACATAAATTCCCTATATATTCTTGCCGTGTAATCACTTTCTCTACATTTTCTATGATGATGTCTCCTTCCACGCCCCTTATATTTTTACTGTACGGTTTTATATCCATAGAATTCCTTCTAATTAGTTTGTGTGCTTCGTCTGTCTTTCCTATTTCCATGTTAGTTTGTACCCCTTTGCCCTTTTCCTCAATTCATTATTCTTTAGCTTTCCTTCATTTGCAAATAATTTCCCATTTTATGGCTTTGTAACTCTTTTCTCCTACTTCAACTGGTCTTCTTTCGCATTTTCGTCTTTCTTCTATTAAACTCAGGACTTTGTTATCCATAGTGTCTTATTTTCTTTTTGTGTATACCCTAGAATGTTTAAGCTGGAATTAATGCTATTCTATTCTGTTTCTACTTCCTTCGTATCAGACATTTTCCCGATAAATTTCAGCAATTCATTTGATTTTGCTACGTGCAGCGACGTAGTAAAAAAATAAAAACCAAAGAAAAGAAAATGACCGGGCTCAATCGGAGAGTGGGCGGGGTATTGTACATATAAAAAAAGTAAAGGAAGACCTGAAATAAATAAAAATATGCACCGAAAATGCACCCAAAAATGAACAAAAAAAGTCACTTCTTAAAAAAGGGCGAGCTGTAGTTTCTAGTTCACTACTCTATATTACTTACCAAAAGAAAAAAAAAACCTAAAAACCACAGCTCTAACTTATCATCGTTAGCCTAAAAAAATGAAATACATACAAATGTCACAATATCTGAATCAATAAATAATATCATGTTAATAAATACCTAACATTTTCCAATAAAGCGGCTAATAACTAATATACAATTTACTACTCAATGCTGTTATGAGCCTAAAGGTACTCACCTAAAATTGTCCCACTAAAGAAGTTAATAAATAACATAACATTACTAGTCAATACCTCGTACGCATAAAGAAAATCATTCTACCAATCCACCGTTTAGGCATCAACAGGATTTTATACACGGGCTATTGCTATCGTCGCCCAGGAGCCATATAAGAAACTAGTGACTAACCACTCACCCTCGAGTCATCACCGTCGGGTTGGCTCCTACCGCATTTAAAGACGGGGCGGAACAGAGGTGCGCGTGATCCCGCCTTGGGGTGGGACGACCATTCATCGTGGTTTTAAGGGCCACCAGAAGGAGCTGGAAAATTTCAAGTGAATTAGTTTATTACCGTCAAAAAGTGTAATTTAATAAAAACTATAAATACCCACCACGCTGTAAGGCGTGCGCAAAATTTTTATCATGAAAACGAAGCAAAGAAAGCCAGGGCGGACGTTTTCGTCGTGTAAGTTGAAAAGCAAATCAATATTAAATTTGGTTAATTAAATAGCCAGAGTTCAAAGTAATACTCGTGTTATCAAACGATTAGAAAACTGGAAAACACGGTATGGAATAATAATGCGCGACCTTATTTCAACAAGTCGTTACTTTGTCACAATAGAGAAAACCCATTATATGCGGTTGTAATGTTGAACAAATTGAAGGTTACCTACAAACAGGCTATGAACTATTTAGTTATAGTATAATAAACTTTACGTTTCAAAGCAAATAGATTTAAGTTGGGAAATTATTTGAAAGCGTATTTATTGCAGAAAATAAAATATACAGGATGTAAACTATTTAATTTTAACCTAAGCTTGTTGTTGTTAAAGAAAATGGATTTGAGTTGAAAATTTATTGGACCGCGTATTGATTAGTAACCGGTAAAAATATACGGGATGTTCAAAATAAACGTAACAACTTTTTTTCGAATCCTTCATGGATATCTTTATCTTTTAGTTTCTCAAAATCAAAGTGTTTTTTTCCGTTTACTTTTTCGAATTTTTAAACTTAAGCACGGCCTTCATAATTACGATGTTGTGGTCAGTGCCTATGTCTGCTCCTGGGTAGCTTCTACAGTCTTTTACTTAATTCCTAACCCGTCGTCTAATCAGAATGTAATCTATTTGATATCTTCTTATATCTCCTGGCATCTTCCACGTGTATCGACTTCTAGCATGATGTTGAAATAATGTTTGAGAGGTTAAATGGTTTTTGTCGTAAAATTCTACCAGCCTATTTCTCTTGTCGGTTCTCGTGCCTAATCCAAATAAACCTATTACCGCTCTTCCCCACCTTCACCAACCACTGCATTAAAATCCCCGTAATTATTAAATTTTTATGTCCTTTTACGCATTTTAGTATGTCTTCGATATCTTTGTAAATCGCTTCTACCGCTTCCTCACTGTAGCTAGAGATGGGCATGTATACTTGTATTATTACTGTATTGACCGGTTTAAACTCTAATCTAACCATGAGTTCTTTTGTAAGTAGTTTTTTTACACAGTGCCCTATCCTTTTTCGCATAACTATACCCACACCCGAATTTCATTCCTATGATCCTGTATGAATTACCCTAACGGCTCCGCTTCAAAAATCTCCGGCCTCTGTCCACCGAACTTCACTAATCCCTACTATGTCGAATGCTAACCTATTCATTTCAACTTTCAAGTTCTCTAGCTTACCTACTTGCTTCATACTTTTGACATTCCACGCTCCGACTTGTAGAATGTTCCGGCTCTTCCTTTATACTTTCCGATCACATTCTCCAAGGTCGTCCCATTTCGGAGGCTCCCGGGGGACTTCGGAATCTTTTACCCCAGTTGATGCCATCATCTTACATAATCAATCATTTAAGTACGATGTGTATTCGGGAGATAATCTGGTGGTTTCCCGTTGCCTTCCACATCTCAGTAGTGTGTTAGAATGCCACACCAACCCCTATGGTCTCTGCCAGTCTAAGTACGAAAGAGCCGCTTCCTTCTTTCGGGAACCTGTTTTAATCTGATTGCTCACTTAAGACCCCACCAATTTAGTAAAACCTTTGGTTCGGCTCTCTAACTCATTGGAACACTCAAGCCGTTCCACCCGTTCTAGTAATCTAGAAATTCTTCAAGGTACAGGTCCATTCAGAACGGAAATATCCTTTAATTATCATTAATAACTGATACAATAATTTGACTATTAAACTTAAGAGAACTATCTACTACCTAAATATAAATCCAAACACAAATTGGTTTACTCTTTAGGTTATTATAACTACATTTAACCTTTTATCAAAAATGTTTTCAAAAAATGTAACATTAACATAGTTTTCACAAACCAGCAAAACCTAAATCAACTTATAGTCAAAAATAATGATATTATTCCGGTATTAGGAAAATCATATACGAATTGAAATGTGTATCATGTCCTTGCGTCTACATCGGAATAACCGGAAGAAACTACGTTAACAGATTTCTGGAACGCAAAAAAATGTATTCATAACAACAATATAAACCAGGATGCCATTAGCAGCAGAAAATTAGCTTTTGTTAGTCACATACTTTCCAATAACCACACTTTCTGTCAAACAAGATTTTATTTCATACACAATAAAAGTTTACATCTAGATTATTTAGAAATATTCGATATTACAAAACACAATAATGATTACTGCGTCAACGAAATTAAAAGTTTTGATAACAATTTACTTTTTCTAAGAATCTTTTTGAATTCGCCCAATGAATCTTCTCAATATTAAGTGTTAGTCTATTCTAATCGCATCTCATATTTTTGTGATCTACTGTTACATTCTTAACACTCTGAAATTTTCTAAGTTGTCATTTAAATGTCAATTGTCACTTTACTGTCTTTGTATTGTGACATTTGTACTATACTATTTATATTTTAAATATGCTGCTCATCAACTTAAAATTAAGTGCTTCAAAAACACTTCAATACACTGAATGATGTGCTCATTCTGGTTGATTTATATCTCCCTTTAACGATGTCAAATGCTTAATAATATGCACGATGAGTTGTCTCTTTTGATAAGTCACACTGTACCAAGTTAATTCTGATACATTACTTCCGGTATTTAGATAATAAGATAAAAGAGATAGCTGTAGAAGGGTTCGTAGAAAATAGATGGAAATAAATAAATAGGGCTGTACATGATACAGCAACACAAACTATAGATAAGAAAAAAGTAGAAGCGAGAAAACCCTGGGCAACAGAGGAGATATTAAATTTAATAAAGAATGGAGGAAATAAAATAGTACATGAGTGTAGAAAAGCTAGAAATAAATGGATAGAGGACAATTGTAAGGGAATACAAGATGATTTGAGAGTAGGTAAGACAGACAAGGCTTATAGGGCAGTTAAAAAGTTTTTCGAAGAAGATACGAAAAAATAGAATGGTATTAAAGATGATAATAATAAGCTTCTAATAAATAAAGTTGAGGTAGCAGATAGATGGAAAAGATATTTAGAAGATTTATATAAGGGAAACGATATAGATGAATTAAAGAAGGATCAATAAAATGATGTATAAATAGAGTTCTCAATATTAAGAGAAGGATTTTATAGAACTGTTAGGGTCTTAAACTAAATGAACCGCTGAGGATAGACAATATACCCGGAGAATAACACAAGTGTGGTCCCAATAGATTTCAAAAAACTATTATTATCCCAATCTCAAAAAAGTCAGAAGCTGATAGGTGTGAGAATTCTAAAACTGTTAGTTTAACTTCCCACGCTTCCAAAATACCAATAATAATAGTTAAAAATAGAGTAGAAGGTTTAACTGAGAATTATTTAGGCGTTATTGTTATGTTTAGGGTTTTGCGAAAAATAGGAATCTCTCATAGGAATAGAAAAATTATTTACAGCCTATATAAAACCAAAGTGTAGTAATTAGATTTGATGAAATAGAAAAGAAAGCTAAGATTAGAAACGGTGCTAGACAGGGCTGTCTACTATCTCCCTTAATTTTTAATGTATATATTGAGGACGCTTTAAACTTAGCTAGAGAGAGAAAAGAGATAGATATTAGTGTGCAGGAATAGAAAATACACATGTTACGTTTTGCAGATGATATAGCCATTATAGCAGAGTCTAAAAAAGAGTTAAGAGGGTTTCTAAATATTTTAGATAAGATACTGCAGGGTAACTATAGTATGACAATTAACTCGGGAAAGCCAAAGATAATGACAAGTGAGTTACAGCCTAGTTCTAAACCAAAATTTAAAATAGGTAATACCTAGTTAGGGGAGGTAGATAAATTTTGCTATTTAGCTAGTATAATTACAAAGGGCGCACATAGCTGAAGAGATATAGTAACTATAATAGTTCAAGCTAGAAAAATGTTTTTAAAGGAGAACGACTTACTAATAGCTAATAGTATTAGTTTAGATAATAGAAAAAGTTTCTCAAAATCTTGGACAATTAAAGATTAGTTGGACAGATAGAGTAACAATTGAGGAAGTTTATAGAAGGATAGGTGAGGAATCCTGTATGTGGAAACAATTAAAGGTCAGGAGAGATAGTATGATAGGGCACTAGTTAAGACATGAGAGACTATTTAGTAAGGTCTTAGATTATAGACTACCGAATAAAATAGAGTAGGAAGACCTAGACAAAGCTATATTAGTCAAATTATTAAAGATTTAGATTGTGAAAGGTATATATACCTTTTTAGACTGGCTCAGAATAGAAAAGAATTTAGAGCTGCGTCAAACCGACTTTAAGTAAGTTCGAAAACAAAACAAAAAAAAAATAAATAAATAAAAATCAGTTAACTAAACGTCCATATGACATAACTCACAATTCGTTAGCGGTCTGGCATGTTGGTAGCGATTTGTTGCTTAAGCCTTACCATAACATATAATCTAACACTTTTTGGAGGGGGTAACCAGGTAATATTTCATTTCCTTATAAATGGGAATCATATAAACATGATGGAGTTCTTTAACAACCATCAGGTTGCTAATATCTATGTAGAGCCAGGAAGATAGGAAAAAGATAGAAGAGTATAGGAAGACCCAGACCAAGCTATATTAGTTAAATTATTAGAAATTTAAGTTGTGAAGGGTATGTAGAACTTTTTAGATTAACACAGAATAGAAAAGAAGTTAGGGCTGCGTCAAACCGACCTTAAGCAAGGTCGAAAACAAAATGATCATGACTTTTAGTATTTACCTCACTCATTTTCTACTACAAGTAGTGGATGCCGAAACGTTGTTCTCATTTGTATTATTGAAATTTTATTACTCTCAACGATAACATGGGGACGGTTCTAAGTTTTCTTATATTATTATTCAAATAAGTTAAGATGATTTTTTTGGTAACACATTTACTGTAAGTATCTACCTTTGTAACGGGCAATTGTCGAAGACGTTCCCAAAAGCATCGTACATATAGCGGGGGAAAGAACACAATGTTACATAACACGCAGAGGGGAGGGGGCAAGTGGTAGAGCTCAACTATACGACTTAGTTGCTTGCGCAGGGAAGATTGGGTAGAAAACCACCCGGGGCGGAAACCAAGTAAAAGTTGATAAATCGCAAGAAAAGAATAGAAATTCGGAAGGCACCAAGGACGCCGTAGAAACGGAAGCCAAAGTCGTTTTCCCACTGCGACGGGAAGTACCTAGTCAATCCAGTAAGGAAGAAGGAAACACAGGAGATACAAAAATAGTGATCAGCAATTGACACAAGCTGAAAGAAAAAAAGGTTAGTAAGTAAAATAAGTAAACGCTGGGATTCAAAATTATACATTATATAGTAAGTTACTGACTGGCAAATAAACATTCAGTATAAAATAAATAATACTTAACTTGAATAAAAATGAATAAAAACCCTTAACCACAAAAAATTTTTAAATACTAGATACGTATTTCGACCACTATGTGGTCATCATCATAGTGGTCGAAATACGTATCTAGTATTTTTAATGTTTTGTGGTTTAGGGTTTTTTTTTCATTTTTATTTAAATCGTGCCACAGTGTTCCTATAGATTAATATCTAACTTGGGCTAAAACATTTAAGATAAACTAAATTGGCATAGAGCACCAATTATTAGAAATCAAAATCAAACTATATGTAACTAATCGCATAGGCCTCGTACGCATGTCTCTTATGTTAATTATGTTTTTTTATTGCAATACAAATGTTTGAATAATTGGTACAAAAACAATGATCACTTATTTCTAGAACATACGTCTTGAGCCGACTGCTATTTACGGATATACAAAATATAAATATTAGAAAGGTGTAATTAAAGTACAACGCTCCGCAATACGATATATAAATATAGATATTTAATTACCGCCAAATACTAGTTTCGTTTCGTCTACATCCTACAACTAATAAGGTTTAGTAAGTTAGTTATATGAAATAAACATCCACCTAACACGTAGAAAGTTGATTGGTTTGTTAATAATTTTCAATATTTACGTGAAAAACTCCAAATCTCACCAAATGTGATACACCCAAATAATGTAATAGCTTGGCATCCACTCTGATCTATCGTACATGTGATATTCCAATGCTCCACTCGAAGGTACTACATTGGTTAGGAAGCGAGTTTTTTTTACCAGGAAAATTTGGAATTTTGCCGAACCCTTGCTGTCACACACTGGACCTCCATTTTACCTCTTATCCGAACGAGGGTGTATTTTTGTAAAAAAAATGCTCGCCTAACATTTTTCAAGCGGACCGTATGGGGATAAGAACCCGGGACCTTAGGCGTAGTAGTCACACACATACCTACTACGCCACGAAGCCGACCACTCTGATCTACCTTACATGTAATTTTCCATGCTCCGCCTGAAGGTACTACATTGGCCAGGAAGCGAGTTTTTTTTACCTGGAAAATTTGGAATTTTGCCGAACCCTTGCTGTTCCAAGCAAGGTAGGGATCTTTAACGTGCGTGACACACTCACGCACGGGACCTCCATTTTACCTCTCATCCGAACGAAGGTGTATTTTTGTGAAAAATGCTCGCCTAACATTTTTTCAATCGCACTGTGTCGGGATTCAAACCCGGGACCTTGGGCGTAGTAGTCACATACATACAAACTACGCCACGGAGCCGCACTATTCTGATCTATCTACATGTGATTTTTCTATGCTCCATCCAAAAATACTACATTGGCCAGGAAGCAAGTTTTTGTTTAGCTAGAAAATTTGGAATTTTGCCGGACCCTTGCTGTTCTAAGCAAGGTAGGGATCTTTAACGTGCGTGACAACACTCACACACAGGACCTCCATTATACCTCTCATCCGAACGAGGGTGTATTTTTGTGAAAAATGTTCGCCTAACATTTTTCAAGCGGACCGTGTCCGGATTCGAACCTGGGACCTTAGTCGTAGTAGTCACACACATGCCAACTGCGCCACGAAGCCGCCTACTCTGATCTGCCATAGGATACCATAATTAAAAAGCAATCGGGCGACGGTAGTCCGTAGACAGTTTTAAAAAATTAATTTTCCATGGTACAGCTGGTGGAGTATCCACGATAAGCTTAAAAGACAGACGAACTAAAAAGAAAAAGCAAGAAAGAAGGCTGAAACCAAAATATACAGAATCAAATAATTGTAGTTTTACTATACATTCCAACGACGATAACAATTAATTTGGGTACGGCGAATATAACGAAGTTGCTTTTCAATAAAAAATTAATTATTTGTGAACACGACAAAACCCATAAAAATTGTGTAGAATTAGCAGAGCGAGTTCACTATTCAGTGATCCAAAAGCTAATGCTTTTATAAATGTTATCGACTTTAGATAAGCATGTAATAACAACTAAATTGCAAGCATTGGATACATACCAACAAACAATAAACGACGAATAATCAACTGTAACGCAGTTACGAAGTAAATCGTGAAGTGTAAAGAAACCGAGGTATGACGCGACAGGTCTCAACGATTTAGATAGTAATAACATAATAGAGAAAATAAACTCAAATTGAACATTTTGAAAATCAGTATGGTTCAAATCCCCCTAGCAAGATGAAAACTTGGAACAAAATAAAAAAAAGAAAAATCACAACAACAGGGGCAAAGAAAAGGGAAACAGTTCATGTTCGGGTAGTTAACGTCGTTGACGACCGATTAAAAAGGAGTTAGGACCTGGAAAGTTTGCCCTCCAAGTAATTTAATACTTTATGTTGTGTATGTTAAGCGAGTTGTGCTAGCTGGAAAAAAGTTTTGTTGTTGGGAAGAATAAAAGTTAGAAATACTAACACTTTTTGGACATTATTGAGTTTAAAGACATTATTAAACAGTTGAGTACACGAGCTTGTATATGTATGCTATCTAGTTGTGTATAAGTGAATTTTAAATGTAAACGGGGTTGTATTAATGTAGCAGAAAATTAATAAAGTACCAACATAAATATTTTATTAGACGATGTATTGGCGATGGAGCTAGTGCTGGTTATATTTAAGCACGGTGTTATCGTGTAAGGAAGTTGTAACATTTTAAAATATTAAGATATATATGCGTATTGATTTTAAATTTTATTGATGGAATTTAGTGTTAACTAAAGCATAAAACTTTAGTATTTTGAATTTACAATAAAATAACAAAAGAGAAATTGGTACTTAACTGTTTTCTATGTTTGTTATTATAGGTATTTCCAGACGTTAGAATTTAGAATGTCATGCAACTCAATATTAAAAACGGGAAAAGTGTAGAGCTAGTTGATTAATTTTTTTTTTAATTTTTTAGTAATATCTTATTTATGACAATAGATAAAGCCTTTAAGGTTAAGTGAATATAATAACGTAGTATGTTTTTATTTTAACCATTTTATTATTTTTATTTTGGTTTTTTCTATTTTCTTATATTATTTCTTCCATGGGAACTCACTACTGCACCACTGTAGTTAGCCAGTGCACCCTTAAAATTGTTACGTGGTACAAACCCATTCAGGGCAAATCTAAATTTATAATGTACGCTCAATTAAACCCTAACAAATAAAACTAAATGAAAAGAACGAAATTAAGCATTAATAGTTTTTGTTAACCATTTTTGCGCTGTAAGTAGATCCAGGCTGTTTAACAAGTTATAACACCATTAAAATTGGATACACGGGCCCCTTCATGAAAAGTTCGTAAAAATTTAAGTACAAATAAAAGGTAATTCCGCTAAACCCTGCATGTAGTTAATTTTCAATTTTCCTCTGAAATGCTAACAAAACCACAATAAAGTTCCCCAATCACCGTAACATATCGTCCTATTCACTGACGATCACATTTACACATAATAAAACAATTATTTCAGCTAAGCCTTACAAATGGTCGTGAAAAGTCAGTTCTTTTATCGTCATAATGTACACAAGTACATGAAGAAAATGTGTAGTAAGCTGAACCGTAAACAAACAACCCCTTTATATTTAAACGGCACACTCGTCAATAAATTGTCAGAAGCTGACCTTTTCTGATTAATGCCTTGTTGAGCGACAGCTGACCGCTATAAAGTAGTTTTTATGACATCGTAACGCATGTTGTATTTTTTTTTTCATGCCGCACACTAAAGACACTAAGCTCTCTTATGTTCGTGGTTCATACAAATGAAATGCTAACGTGTATCCCATGCGTTCTTTTTTAATTAATAAAATTTGTCGTTATTTTTGGCATCACTAATTCGCTTTCCAAAGGGAACATTAAACACCTACTCACTACCTATTGCGCATTCGCAGAAATTACAGCATATAAAAGAACCAAGAAATTGATAGGCTTATTTTTCACATACCACTGGCATAATCGCCGACTTTTAATCCAAGTATTTCATTTGTCTAGCTATGGGAAATACAAATGCCGGATAATTTTAAAAAAGGATAGTTGTAAAACGTTTATCTTCTATATTCTACTACCTCTCTCCTTTGACTTTCTTTTAAATATACCGATTGGTTGGCATCAAGCGACGGTTGGACCCCGTACATATATATATATATATATATATATATATATATATATATATATATATATTTTACAAGTTGTACTGAAAAATTTAACAATTTCCAGTTAAAAAATGTATTAGAAACCTTATACGTAAAAACGTTTTTTGGTTTGGAATTTTAAAGTATTTATGTCCCCATTTGTAATTTTTCTGTAATATTGCAAACAATAGCAAATATTTTACTATAATTTTGAAGCTTTAAACAAGGACATCAACGCACGTTAAGAAAAGAAACAATTTTCAACACTAAAAATTGGGATATTATTTGAAGAAGGTACAAAATAAATATGCAGAAAATCTGCTGTGGCAGAAATTAACAGATTGAGTACCGAGCAGCAAAAACAGATACGTGACTATTGACAAACATCAAATAATAATAAAATTTTTGTTCTAATTGCATTTAGCTGTTGTGCATATCACAAATAATTATTTTTATTTGAAATTTTTTAACAGGAAACATATCAGTATATTGGAAGCTGGTTGATTGCAAAGATTCGTTTTTTGTAGCCCAATGTCTAGTTAGCTGGATGCAATATAATTTCTGTAATTCGTACATTATTGTCGAACTAACTTCTTATAAATAAACAAAATAAAGCAAATAAAAATACAAAAGGAATGATCGTGTTCCTGTCCCTCTTTTCTTGATCCTTGTTAACCCCTCCCTTTAAAAATCATGAAAGGACTTAAAACCGGCAGCCGACGAGGGTGGTGGGTTGTCATGTTTGAACCACCGGAAGTGACAAATTAGTTTCGTATCGTGAGTGCTCATTGACAATAAAATGGTGCCCTTACGCTCGCTAAACAGTTAACCTAATTACTGTCCACATCATCATTAGAGGAATTCAAAGTAAGTGTTTATGATAAGTAATGCATGATACATCCTTTGAACCAACAAGGAACAATACAAAACAAACAGAGATTACTTGCTATCTCACAAAATAAACTAAAAAAAAAGGAAATAAACTTTGTTGGAAAATAGAAATTGAGCATGCCTATTAGCTATGCCAATCTTTAAAGAAAGACGAATAGAGAGGTCGGATTTTTCGAAACGTATTGAACAAAAATATCATTTTTCTGGTATTGCTTAGCAAGGCCATACACAGACACTTTTTTGGCAGGGGATTCATGCAAAATAAAATAAACTCTCACAAAGAAACGTATATGCATGTATTACAAAACAAAGTATGATGAATACAATATCCATATTTGACCTACATATATATTCTGTACCGAAGACCATAGGTGGCTCAATTTTGAGGTTAGTTCGAGGCAGACTCAATAACAAAAAGCTATATGCAATGGAGAACATTTATTTGGCATAGGATTTTTGGAAATTGTGGAATGTACTATGAGTTGGACAAAATGGAGTTAGAATTATGTATTTAGGCACAATTAAACTGGATCTCTTTTGGTGGACACAAATTGCTACTTTTGGAAACGTGCTAGAAATTTTATTTAGACTTGGCCTAGCTTTGTAAAGGTTCTAGAAGTCTATTTATTTGTGAATATCGCTATTTTTTATATTATAAGAGGTTTTTGGAGATGCCTGATTGGTTAGTTTTATTTAAATAAGGGCGGGTAGCCTCTAAGTCAGGGATGGGCAAACTTTTTTAGGATGCGGTCTACCTCTAATTTTTTTACAATGTGTCGGTCCACCAGATATTTATTAAAATAATTATAATAAACAATGTGGTATAAATGTACATAGGTAACTAAAAAAATGAAAATAGAAAGGAACTTAGGTATATATTTTCAAACAAAATTTAAAGATTATAAAAGTATAAAAATATCAAGTTCATAAAAAATATTCCGATTCGAATTATTATTTAAGATAAAGTCATGTGAAATTGTCCGCATTAGAAGATTTACACTGCATATCCTCTGCTAATTTAGTAAATCTTGGTATATAATTACTAACTGCCAGTCTTGTACTGCATTCGAGGTGATTGTCTGTAAGACGGGAGCGATATTTTGATTTAATTATATTCATCGTAGAAAATGCAGATTCACATAGGTAGGTAGAGCCAAAGAACGATGTTAAATTTAATGCGAGATTTTTTAAATTAGGATACTTAACTTCGTCTATTAAATTCCAAAAATATTTGTAGGATCTGAACTATGTGCTTTTAAAATTATGTCATTTTGAAGAAGAAGAACTTTATCTTCCTCAATAGTTATAGAAAACAATTCGTTTATATTTTTGGTTATTTCTTCCACATCAACATTCCCAAATGGGTAAGACATAAATGCAACTATTGGTTCTAGTTTTGTAAATTCTTGAAAACGATTCTCAAATTCAGAGCTAAGATTACTTAGTTCCCCATAAAATTTTTCCTTATTTAAAATACCTCCGTTTTGCAAAACTCGTCAGAAATGTTTTTGAAGTTTTTTAGTTCATTCTTTATTAACTGGGAGGAAAGTAGCTTTAGCTTACTTTTGAAAGTATTAACATATCCGATCAATTCTGCTATTGATCGATTTTGTCCTTGTAATTGCAGGTTTAATTCATTAAGATGATTTGTTATATCCACAACAAAAGCTAAATCCATTAACCAAACGTCGTCACTAAGTTCAGCATACTCTTCATCCTTTAATTTTAAAAAATCTTTGATCTCTGGAAGTAGCTCCCTGAACCTTTGTAAAATATATTCCGACTTAACCAACGAACATCAGCATGATATAACAATTCCCCGGCATCAGATTCATTTTCTTCTAACTGTGCCCTAAACATTCTTCTTTGAAGACTTTTTCCTCGAATCGAGTTGACAATTTTCATACAGATTCCCATTATATGAGACATATTTAATACTTTGCAACACAAGGCTTGTTGATGAATTATACAATGATAGCTCAAGAAATTTGGTATATCATCATCGCGTTTGCAAATAGCCAAAAATCCTTTGATTTTTCTGTCATTGCAGGGGCCCCATCGGTCGTCATTGATGCTATTTTATAAATTGGAATTTTATTTTCAACTATATACTTTTTAAATGCATCGTAAACATCTTCACCTCGGGTTTTCTTTTTTAAAGGCAGTATGGTTAACAATTCTTCCTTCACGCTCATGTCCTTGAAAACCATTCTTATAAAAATGCATAACTGAGAAGTATCTACTAAATCTGTAGATTCATCAAACTGTAAAGAAAAGCAAATACATTTTTCTACATCTTCTCTCAGTTGATTAGATATATCAGAATTCATCATTTCTATACGCCGCGTAACAGTTCGACGCGAAAATTGGATGTCTTTAATTGCCGAAATGATTTCTTTTTTGTTCTTAAAAGTGTCAAATAATGAATCCCCGGCTTCCAGAAAGGCTGTTTTTACCAAATCTCCATCTGCGAAAGGTTTTTTGTGTTTTGCTAACACTTGACACGCACGAAAAGATGCAACAGTTGCAGCTTTAGTAATGGTAATCGATTTAGTAAAATATGATTGTTGACCGATTAATTGTGATTTAAGTTCTTTTAACTTTCGTTTGCGCAATTCGCTGTTTAACGGATAATCCTTATCAAAACTACCGTGCATGGTTTTGAAGTGTCTTTCAACGTTTCCTTTTTTTGGGAGTGCTACACTTGCACTGCATATAAAACATACACAGTTTTCTTTCACCATTGTAAAGAAAAACTGTTCTTCCCATTCTGAATTAAAGTTGTATGTTTTCCTTTTCTTGGCACTTGTGCTTGAAGATTCCATATTTAAAAAATTTAATAATTATTTATATATGTTAACAATAAAAATACTCGGTATAAAAATCTTTTTAGCTGAGTACTTGGTTAAGAATCGAACGTCGATGAGAGAATGTAGCTCCGAGCGCGTAGAAAGCTTAACGCTATCTAGATACGTGCATACTAGGAAGAATATAAATACGACCTCTGCTTTGCGTGCGTTAAGAGCTACATCGTCCCGCATCGATGTTCAGCTCTTTAACCCCGAGTAATGGAATTTTTTATATTCTAAGGAGTAGTTTAAGTAAAAAAGGCAAATATTAAAGGCGATCACTCTAAAATGACTCGGCGGTCCACCAGTCGATCGCGATCGACTTCATGCCCACCTCTGCTCTAAGTAGTGTTTTTCTAGTTTGGGTTATGTCTGGGTTGTAAAAGCTTTTGAAATTTGCAAATATGTTAATCGTCATAGGGATATTTTAGTTGGATTACGTATTTTATTTGAGTTAAAATCGAAATTTACAAAAGTGTGTTCTGGACTAAAAACCTAATAATAATTGAAACCGGGGTGGGTAGCTATAGTGATAAACAAATTTTTGATTTTAATTAATTCTGATTTTGGTTTTGAATTGGACAGTTTATAAATTAGTCCCGTAACAGGTTCTTTAAAAATGTTAAAATAAAAATAAAGTGAAGAGGTTTAATTGTTGTTAAAAGTAGAAAAATTATTGTAGAAGCTGGATATTTGACAGCTTTGATTAGGGAAGCAGGAAATATATTTTAAATGTTATTCGTCAATTTTAACACGATATTTTAACTCGCAGTTCTAACCCTGACAAAGATCTTAAATAGATCGAAAGCTTGGTAGAAAACAAACGAGTCGATGACCAATAATCTTATATTTATATTTATATATATACATATATATATTACTCATAGTTAGACCAGGGTAGAAAATTATATAATCACATCAAATAATTTTAATCACTGTGTAGAAGCTTTTGGAAAAGGTACGCGTTATTAAATAACAGCGTGAAGCATAAAAATTCATTCGTTTTATTAAAATTAAGAAATTTAAATTATTTATAAGACGCTTTATATCAAAAGAAACAGTATTAAAAAGCTCTGCGTGTAATTTAATTATTCCGAGGAAAGAAACAAATGGAAATGACGTGCAAAATTTATATTAATTAACCCTATTTTAAGTAACCGGTAGTAAAACAAAGTGTACACATAATAATTAATATTTAACTTGTATTCGCTAAAAATGAAAGGATATAAGTCAATTTTAATTGGAGTTAATTAAACCATTATTAATAATAAGCATAAAAGTCTGTGAAAATCCAAGATTATAATACCAGAAAATAAAGCTCTGAGAATTAATATTATTTTGAACACCTGCGTAGTTTAAATATCACGTACGGCGAAAATTGTGTAGATAACAAATGGTTTCAGAGAATCTTGGAGAAACCGGGGCTTAATATTCACGGGAAGGTGCGATACGGGGTTATTTAACCCAGATAGTCCACATGGACTGAAATAATCGATAATAAGGAATAGCAATTTGCACCAATACGAACAGGTTAGAAAAGGAAAGAGAAAATGCGTCAAGCAAAGACACATATAGTAAAAGGCGTGATTTAAGCAACGTCACGAGGGTCACAATTGGTTGAAAATAGGATGCAAATATCAGAGGTAGAAACAACAATTTCTGTACAAAATTAATTAGTTTTTCTCGGACATGTTTGCGTGCCGTGTGAGAATTTCTGAGTTTTAACTGGGACGAGTGCAAAATTCGTAAAAACCGACGCACAGGCTACGGACTGGGAACCTAGCATGCGAAATTCTTTAGAATTACCCGTTTGGAGGACTCGACCGACAGACAGGCTAACGGCTATATATACCGAGGTGAATATAAACAAGCTCTCTTACATCCGCGACTTGATTCAAGATGTTAAACAGTGCATTTTAGTTTGATAAAATAATTTAAAGTTTGCTCGTATATTTTAGTGATTCAAAATAGTTTGTTATTTACGTGCTAACATGAATGTACTTTAGTGCACTTAGATACAAGGTAATAAAATTTAGCATCACTGTACCAATTAGCAAAATTTACAACGACAAATGCATACACAAAAGTAGGCAGTTTTGGCGTATATTGGTGAAAGAAGTATGAATTTCTTTGTTATTTTTCGGGAGTGTTAATAATTAAATGGTTCAAAAACGTGTCTGGATCCACAAAACCAGGGTCAGATATACACAGATGAGTTCCGGAAAAGCCCAGAAACAACTTTAAATAAATGGTGATGGAGAAAATTTTAAAAGCGTTGAGAATTAGAAGCCGTAAATATAACCCAGTTGGAATGGTGTGATTAACTAAAGGGACGATGTACATTGAAGCTACGAGGACAGTAACCTTCAGGTAAATTATACTATTTTGTTTGACATTTTGGTGTGTGTTGAATGTCTTTGAGCTCAATTAGACGAACCTGGTTAATTAACGTAAAGGGGTGGTAGATGCTCCCTTTGTACTCAGACTCCGGTCTGCATATATTGTTATATTAATTAGTAGGCATCCTACAAGGACTTTAATTCTGGATGCACATAAAATGATAATAAAATTAATCTTGAAATTCTTTTAAAACTGAAATTTATGCCGAGTTTTAATTTTGAAATTTTAATGTATTGTGAATATTGATGTAAATAGAGTTAACGTTGATGTTTGTGGTAGGAATGTGTTTGTTTTTTTTTTATGAATGAGGAGGTTTATTAACTAGAGGAGCAGCCGAGGCGATGAACAGAAGAAAGTCAATGGACCAACACAGTTAAGGTAATGAATAGCTTTTTGTAGGATTCACAGCATTCTGGACATCCAATTCGTAGGGGCTCGATTCGAAAAGCGGAGTACCCGGATTTTGGTGGTTTCACAGCATATATATATATATATATATATATATATATATATATATGTATATATATATATGCAGAGAGAGAGAGAGAGAGAGAGAGAGAGAGGTCTTTGAAACCCAAATACTACAAAAATACCCCACTAAAATATAATAGAATCCGGAAAATAGAAATTTCCGTAAATTCATGGTTACGCCATTGAAACCCAAATTCTACAAATAAATTCCATCAAGATATAAAAGAATCTGGAAAAAAAGATATGTATATTTCCGTAAATTCATGGTTACATCTTGTATAATACAAGTGTACTTTTATTCATTGATGTACAAGCGAAAAATGCAATTGTCCGTGTTTAAATAATCACCCTGTATGATATAAGCGTATTGTAAATAAATAGCAAATAACGTTAGTTGTATATGTAGAATTAATTAATTGTAAGATATTGTAAAAAGCATTCAATGCGAACGCAAATCGATCATTTTAAGATAAATAGAAAACCATTTATCCATTATCAATACATTTTTGATATAAATGCTTTTTATTTGCTGTAAATAGCACAGAATGGTACTAGTTTTACGTATTTGGATAAAACTAAGTAATTTCGTGTATTTGAAACCCCAATTCTAACCTTAATAGTGTAACAATTTTATTTTCGATAATAATTCTTTGCATATAATATCAAGAATAGTGTAACAATTTTATTAATAATAATAACTCTTTGCATATAATTTCAAGAATAATGTAACAATTTTATTAATAACTATAATAATTTGCATTCAACTTCAAAAGTAATACGCTAAGCCTGCATCGTCCTTTAATAATCTAGTTATATTCAGATGTGTCGTATACAGCTATTTACAAGCACATCTCTGTTTGATTGTTCCCCTCCTGACGGCGCGACCGCCCGAGCTGGTTATAAGATAGTCGGCCACAGGTGATAGAGATATCAACATGTACCCTTGGCTGGAGGCCGGCAATCTGCGAATCCATTTCAAATAGTTAGGATATCTTCGAATAACGGTCGGTAATGTATATATTTTGCGAAGTTGTATAATTTGAGATAATTTATTTAGCGCGACAAGTAAGATGCAACCTTTAGAAGGTGATGTAATTCAACTTTGAGAGTACGACTGCTACAGAATGTAATGCGACAGGATATGATTCGACACGTGGGAAGAAGGAATTATAGAAGTTGATTTGGATAAATTGGTTTCAAATCGCAAACGCTGTTATCGTTGCTTGAAGAACGGGGATCCCGTCATCCTTTGTCACAATGCGACAATTGCAGTTTTGGTTCGTAGATAGCTATAAGTTCTTTTTATGTGTTTCAAAATTTGGAACACGTTAACTTGCTTTGATGCGTAATACATGTACATTGTAAAAGTTTCAACTAATTGTTGAGCTGGATTTACCAGTAGTAAAACGAAAGTTCATTGATTTAATGTTCTAAAAACAACATGCTTTGCTCCATATGAATCGTCGGTAATGTCAACAGGTGTTACTGACGTCATATTTTTTTACTTTGTACAGCTGACAGATGTTATTTTAAAAGCAAATGCTTTGAACAGCTTTAGAACAATATATGTAAACACGTCTATTTTTGTGATCAGCTTTATCTACATTAAAATTAATATACATAATTTTGAAAGCTCAAATGCTAATATTGTTAGGAGCTATTAATTTGTTATCTACCTGAAAAGATCTGCCCAGGTTAGAACCCTATTTGTACAACAAGTTCATGTTTTAAAGTAAAGTGTTTGATTGAAAATAATAAAGACAAACCTGAAAGTTAAAAGTTTAAAATTGATGCAGTTAATGATTAAATTTTTTGTTACAAGTTATATTATTTTAAAAGAGATTTTTTAGTAAACAATTGGTTCAAGATTAAAGGTTTTTTTATTTTGATCAAGTGTGATCAAATCTTATTACATAAAGCTACAACCCTTCTGAGTAATAAATTGATGCCAATGTTATATTGGAAATAGCTTTTTTATTATTTCTTTATGTATTTTTGCAGGACACAAATGGTGTTCCACTATTTTATTTATTTAACTATCACAATTTCTTACAGGAGCTGCGTCTTATTTTATTAAGACAGGTTTTTGACAGCGAAGGCGATCTTTTTTTTCTTTGGGTCTCCACGTCCGCCCTTAGAACTATGCTATGCAATTATCGTGATTACATCAGGACTTGGTGGCGCCTATTTGATTTAGCTTAAGTTTGATCTGCAAACAGAATTCGACTCCCCACTTCTCATTGCTCTACTCAGGAATAGACCCCTAGTTGTGTCGGAAGATTTTTGGGAACAATAAGTATTACTTGCGCCAAAACAAATAAATAACAAAAATAACGTTTTACTGGCTCACAACGTGGGGCCAGCTATAAAAAAAAAAAACGTTACAATAGGTATAATAAAAACACGTTTTGATGCTAAAACAAATATTTTCTATAAAATGCAACCGGTTTTACATTAAAAAGCAATTAAAGTTTAAATTAATTACCCCGTGGATTACAGAAATTTATTTTAAATAAAGAATTTTCTAGAATATTAGGAATATAAAACGATGAGCCATCCGCATTTACAACTACGTAAGTATCTAATTAATAAATGAAACATTTATTCCAAGAAGCGGATCAAATATTGAAAAATAACCCACAAAAATTGATTATCTTGCGCATTAGTATGCGACGCCACAATAACCGTATATGTTAGAGATGAACAGTGCGCATCACTAATGAGTGAACCAAATAACTGGGTAATAAAACTCAACAATTTTGTACGCTAATGAGGATCTCCAAGAAAATTATGTAAGTTAGGCGTTTATTATTTATAGTCGAATCGCGCACGTTCTAAGAGGTTCTAGAAAATAAATAATTTGTATATATAAGGAAGCGTTTATTAAGGGATTCATTTGATTCTTAAATTCGATCGCGAAGTGTTATTTTGATTTAAGCTGCGAGCTGTTACTTTGCGAAGATAATATTTGAAGTATACAGTAAGCATACTGTAATTTAATAACTATGATGTTACAATAAATATGAAAGAGATGTTTTAAACGTAACTCACATAAAAAATGGAACTTGTTAATTAGAAGGAAGAGGGAAAATTTTCAAGATAATGCTATTTTAAAAATTTTATTAAATAATTGAAATGAAGATTTAAGCAAAAATTTTATAACGGTTAATTATTTTTACTATGCCGCTTACATTACTTGCTATATATTTATAATACGACTATATCATACAGGGTGATTATCTATACACAGGGAATTGCATTTTTCACTTCATACTACATCAATAAATAAAAGTACGCTTGGATTATACAAGGCGTAACCTTGAATTTACGGAAATTTATTTTTTTTTCCGGGTTCTTTTATATCTTGATGGGATTTATTTGTAGAAATTAGCTTTCAATGACCTTTCATGACCTCTTATCACACCATTTTCCTCCAAATCAAAATATAAAATTTAAAGTCTGCTTTATTTTTCCGCATATATAAGTAATTTCACTATTTTATTTCTAACTACCTGCTATCATTATTCACTATACGGATAAATTAAATTTATGTGGAATTTTCCCTTTATCTGGTCGGAATCAACCTCTCTCAGCGCATAGGTAGTATCCCCTATCACTCTTTCAATCACATATGAGTAGGGGATGGGTCCGGTTCTGGCGCACTCCTCACTCACACTCTTCACTCCATCCGATCCACATCCAACTGATCCACATTCCTCCCGATCCACATTTGCGCTTGCGCTTGCACTTGCGCTTGCGCTTACGCTTGCACTTGCGCTTGTGCTTGTGCTTGCGCCTGCACTTGCGCTTGCGCAAATGTGGATCGGGAGGAATGTGGATCAGCAGGATGTGGATCGTGTGGAGTGAGGAGTGAGTGAGGAGTGCGCCAGAACCGGTCCCATCCCCTACTCATATGGACCTACTATGGCAGTTGTAACTTTGCACAAGTGTACAAATGTTTCTTTCCGACTCTCAAATTTTTAATGACCACTTTGTTTCTAACTTTGTACTTCGTTGTCTTTTTCACACTTTAATTCATCTTTCGTACATACTTTAGCGCTCTTTCCTGTGACCTCCTTCGGGCTGTATTTAATCTAATTTCGATGTGTTTATCTTTAGGCTGAACATCCCATGGTCTTTTCGGATGAATGTTTTTTATTAATGTAATAGGAGATAAGTGCTTCCATATATACCTCACTACGTCGTATGTATGGCAGATGTGTGTCAAATGTGTCGAGTGTATGTCGGATGCATGTCGGATTTATGTTGGATGTATTTCGGATGTGTGTTGGATGTTGTCGGGTGTATCTCGAATGTGTGTCAGATGTGTTGGATGCATGTCACGTGAATGTCAGGCGTATGTCGGATGTATGTGGAATGTTTGTCGAATGTATGTCGGATGTATGTCAGATGTATGTCGCATGCGTGTCATATGTGTTGGCTATATGTTGGATTTATGTAGAATATATGTCGGATGTGTGTCGGGTGTGTGTGGGATGTTGTCGGATGTATCTCGAGTGTATGTTAGACGTGTTGGACGTATGTCGGGTGAATGTCGAACGTATGACGGATGTATGTCGAATGTATGTCGCATGTATGTCGCATGTGTGCCATATGTGTCGGATGTATGTTGGATGTATGCCGGATGTATGTCGGATGATTTCGTATGTGTGTCGGATGTGTGTAGGATGTTGTGGGGTGTATCGCGGATGTGTGTCGGATGTTTTTCGGGTGTATCTCGGATGTGTGTCGATTGTATGGCGGATGAATGTCGGACGTATGTCGTATGTATGTCGAATGTATGTCAGATGTATGTCAGTTGTGTGTCGGATGTGTGCTAGATGTGTCGGATGTATGTTGGTCGTCTAGTTATCACACTTGATGGCGTAATTATGTATTTACAATACCAGATAAGAAGGATATTTTCTGAAGTGAATGCTGTATATAGCATTCCTAAAATAAGAATACACTATTATTGTAAATGAATGTTAAAAATCTAATAAATTTTAATTTTTGTATATTTATTGCTTTATTTTGGTCTAATGGTCTAATATTATGACTAATCATTGGTGTTGAGAAACGAAAGCAATTTTGTACACGGTCAATAAAATTTTCTCATGGGTTCAAAAACTTACACGATGTACCTTAGATTTTCTTATAGTCAAATACAGGTAAAAATAGTCGCACAAAGGCCGTATTAAAGGCAGCTTATCCATTTGCTATGTCTTGAAGAAAACTGGAAGACCGTCGAAGAAAGATTGTTTACATGCTCGGCGCATCATAGGAATGCCAAAAAGTATACACCAAGTGAAAGCGGCGATTAAGGAGTCGTTAATATTTTCTTCTATACGGTATGCTGTTGCTTTGGTCATCTTATACCGCCCTACATTGGCCAGGAAGCGAATCTACTTTTACCTGAAAGTTTTGAATTTTGCCAAACCCTTGCTATTCCAAGCGAGGTAGGAATTTTTAACGTGCGTGACAACATACACACACACTCACACACACACACACGCGCACACACACAATACCTACATTTTACTTCTCATCTGAACGAGTCTGCACTTTTGTCAAAAATATTCGCCTAACATTTTTAAAGCGGCCCGTATCAGAAATTGAACCCGGGACCTTGGGATCAGCAGTGATACGCAAACCTGTCTGATCCACAAAACATTTCCATCTCATACGGCTGTGTGTGAGGATGATTTTCATCTAAAATCGATAATGATAACCCTGAAGCTCAGTAGTACAGATTACTCCAATAGTAGAAATCTGCGTGAGCAAATGCCGACGCAGGTTCTTACCACAGAAGCTTACTTCAGTTTTAACCAGGCACTTTTTCGGCTCAGTGGCACTGTATTTTAGCAAAGTTTTAGCTACCTAACTAATTAATTTATAACAAAAAACCACTAGATTTACATAAACTAAGAGTATAATGTGTCGATGTGTCGTATCAAGTTGATACTTATAGACTTGTCCGTTGTCGGAAAAAAGCATGACCGTAGTTATTAATTCAAAATGCAGTCTAATCGTTGTGAATTTTAAAAATGGAAGATATTATTTAAAAGGTTGGATTTGGCGAATTGTGTTTCCAATTAGGTGAAACACTGAAGTTCACAGAAGCCAAAATTCACACATTGTTTCGAAAGAAATGTTCCAGGCTATATGGTCTTTCTGCGGATATGGTGTAGAGGCGGCCAGCGCGGTCACTAGATTTGAGGAATTGCCATTCTTTTCTTTGAGACTACTAAAACATTGCTTTCCCAACCTACCAGAGTTGGGAAACGCATTTTTCAAAAAGTAAACGCCATACTCTACGAAATGTGTGTACAATCTGTATAAAATTTCAGAGTATATTTCATAGGAGTAATATTCTCAATAGTCACTAACTTAAAGCCATTATCTACAAAACTAAAACAATATTAAATGGTAATTACTGCTTAATTTAAAAATAAACACAGTTTTTTGTATAAACCTACGTTCATTTTTTTATAATCTGTCATAACTGTTTAATCGGTTTTGTCGCACTTTATATTTATCGCAGGAAAAACATGGCTACATTTTGAACATTTTGGTGACTTTCCTTTTATAATTTTAAACCATTAAGCATGTATTTGTTCTTTATAGTGTTTCTACAATAAACGAACGATGTCTAAACCAATCATCCTTTATATAATGAAAAATTAAACCGTTTGTGACATTCCTTTGCAATGTTTATAATCATGTTCCATTTTAATAGTTTTTGTATTGGTAAATCCCACCAATGGGGTCACGGTTATTTTCTTTAAGAAATATAATTCTTGGGTTACATGCATTCTTAATTTAATGATAATTATTTTTGTTAAGAATAATATTTTCATCGTAACTTTGTATTCTAAATTAATGTAGTTTTAGGATTCACTTGTTTTAGTTAATAATGTATAACACTGATACCTATGACCTCATCGTCTTGAAACAAAGAAAGTTCATAAGCAAAATTATGCTGAGGCGGAAAATAAAAAGCCTCTTTCTCTGGCTTAAGTTAATTTGTCAGTAAGATCAATATTGCACATGTTAGATAGAGAAAAGCGACACAAAGTAATTGCAATTTGCAGTTTTAATTTATCTGTCCACATTTTGTCGAAGATATTTTTTAGAGTACTCCGTGATTACTATCTAAAGAATAACATCTAGTTTGAGTAGGTGCTGCTTATCTTAAGGAATAGGTATCAAACTGATTAATGTAATTACTCAATGAATTTTGAATCGTACTCTAACAGGTTGGTTACTCTTAATTTTAAGAGCAAATCGTTTTCCATAAATTGTCAACTTCGTGTTGTACAATAGCATGTTAATTCAGAACATCTAGTTTACTTTTTGAAGTCCCAAGAGGATCTATTTAAAACGAATTAAGTTCAAAAGATAATGGCTTGCAGTTGCTTCCGAGTTATCTACAGTCCAAAGTCATTCACCAGGTATTTATGATCAAACTTCTGAATCTATAACATAGTCTTTGTAAGGGAATGAACATGTTTAATTAATTGCATGAATTTATAACCGTACCCATGATACGTTCTAGTTGTTATTAAGGAATTAAAAAAGTAATTTTCTTCGCCGAAAACATTTTCCATAAGATAAGTAAATTGGGAATTATTTGGTTGTTTTTTTTATTTAATAACATTTAGATGTACCTGTAATGAGAAACATAATTGTGAAACAGTCCTATGTTGTGTTTTTCACAACAAATGTATAGGTAATAGTTACAATGTTGTTGTATTAAAATATATTACAATTGCCTAAAACGTGATCAATATACTGCTAATTTAGCATTTGGTTTTAAAAACCTTATTTTCAGCCAGCAATTTTTAAATAGATATACTAGTATCATTATTGTTAACATTTATTTTAGGTTTGTTTTAACATTAGTATACTCCATTATTACTCATATAAATTTTAAGCCAGAATCACTTTCCTATTCGCGGGTTTAGGCATTCTCTTATTATTATTCTGAGGTTTTTTTCTAGAAATTACCATATTTCGAAATGTTGTGTCGTCCAAGTTAATTTCCAATTAAGACTCATATTTCCCACATGATAACATTTCGGGATCATTTTCAAACGCTACCGCCTTTTTATACTGAGCTAGTCAGCAACCATTCTTGTTAGTATAGTCAAAGTTTTCGGTACTTCGTCTACGAGGTCGGTCCGATAAGTACTTAACCTCACAGCCCGATGGCGCCACTATCGCAAGAGAAATTTACTATCGTGTAGTCTATTCTCGTAGACGGCTACTGTCGAAATTTCAGCCGAATCGGACTCGTAGTTTTGTTTTGACGCGTGTGGAAGCAGGTGTGTCCATGGATTTTAGAAAAATGGAGGAAGAGCAATATCGGTCGGTAATTCGATTCTTGCTTTTGGAAGAGAAATCGCGTAGCGATATCAAAGAGCACTTGGATGCTGTGTTTGGTGACTCTTCTCCTTCGATGGCGACCGTCAACAATTAGTTTAACGAGTTTTAACGTGGTCGCACGTCGGTTTTTGATGAGCCACGCTCAGGTACCCCTAAAACGGCTACTACGGAAGACAACATAAAAAAAATTCACGATCTCGTATTGGCAGACCGATGATTGAAGGTAAGCGAGATAGCCGAGACAGTAGGGATCTCAGGCCGCGTGGGTCATATCCTGCATGGAATTTTAGGCATGAGAAAGCTGTCGGCGCGATAGGTGCCGCGTTTGCTCACTCCGAACAACAAGCGCAACCGCCTTCGTCACGGCCAAATTGGTGAAATTGGGCTACGAACTGCTGCCCCATTCACCGTATTCTCTAGATTTTGCCCCGTACGACTTTTTTTTTGTTTCCAAACTTGAAAAAGTCACTCGCCTAGTAGAAATTTGAGTCAAATGAGGAGGCCATCGCCGCCACAGCGGCCTACTTTGCAGACCTTGAGAAAACGTATTTTTTTGCACACGGGTTAATAAAGTTGGAACGTCGCTGGGTCAAGTGTATCGAGCTAAAAAGAGACTGTTGAGAAATAAGTCGCCACTTTTCCAAAATTTTTGGTTTTCTTTTGTACGCTAAGTACTTATCGGACCACTCTCGTAAATACAAAATTTTAGCGAAGTATTTCACCGAGTTTCTAGTTGAATTATCTACTAGATTTTCTGGGGTTGTTGCAATTAAAAAACAACACGATGGCGATCCCAGAAAAATGCATGTTGATTGAAACAATTGAGGCTCAGCAGATACGATACATTTTCATACATAGTTTAGCACTGCCAAAGACGAAAGGATAACATTGCTATATCAGAAACGGTATGAGATACGGAATCAGTTAAATGGAAAAAAGTTGCCTACTTTGTAGTATATTAAAATGCATGTAAAAAATTGACACTATCTTACGCGGTTCTCAAATTATACAGGGAGATCCAAAAATGTCATTTTTTGTTTGTAGGACCAAGATATCAAAAAAAGGGGCAAAAAAAAATTTTTTTGATATAAAATTTTGGATAATAGTATCATCAAATCTTCACTGCAATGTGCTATTATGTCTTTTACCGTTTCTGATATAGCGTAATATCAAATCAACCAATTTGGTGCAACACTTCTTATGCACCTAGTATATTTAAAATTTGAAAACAATGTGCTTGAACGAAGGAACTTAAAGCGCACGCGGAATCATTTATTAAATTTTTTTAAGCACTTTGAATTCACTTTTTTCCTTAGAGTTTCTTAAGCATCGAGAATGGTCAAAGCAATGCCTTTGGATGCTTCTTAAAAATAATGTTAGGTAACTTTAGGTTCCTTTCTAATGTAAAAATCGTTTTTATTCTGCCCTTTAAAACGCGGAGCCCATAAATCCAGGACGGTATTAGATAACCAGCAATATATAGCCAATTAAACTGTACTAAAGGGCAAGTCGAAAGAACGTTTAAATTTTTTTATGTAAATTTCTAACGAACCCATGAGAGTGGACACAAAGAAGTCTAAATTTATGTGCTATTTTGTTACAATCCTTTCAACTATGAGTAACTTACCTGGCGCTATCCTTTTTATTTCAATCGGAAATGTCCAGTCTTGATTTAGGTCGCATTAAATTTAAGAAAAAAGATTACGTTTCAATTCGCTTATTACTAGGTGAGAAACTAGATTTTATTCTGTTGATTCACTTGAATTATAAATTTAGCATAACTTGATAGTTTGCAAACGAATCTTTATTTGTGCTCAAGCAAGAAATGCATACGTATTAATATTGAAAAGAGCAAATAGGCAGTTCAAGACCTTATAAATAAACCAGGTTTCAGAAAAATAATTTATTTCTGAGCTTTCGCCCATTCGTTGCCACAAGTAAAACGCAAAATTTTCAAAATTTTATAATTGTTTAACTTGAAATTTCTTATTGAAGTGTGAATATAAATGTCCAAAGTTGAGAAAGGTAGAAAATGTCTTCTTTAGTTAGAAAGAAACAAATGAGGTAACGGGTGATTGGAGAGCCGCAAACGCAAGTGTGTTTGCCCTAAGCCGGTACGTTCACCTGACCAGTCACATGTTGCCATGGGCTATTCTCCCACTATCGTCTACGCTGCGACAACGTTTTTAGTGCGTAAAGCTGGCGCTGGTGCCACTGGTCCTAGTATCAGAATGTTATATTAGTATGAGTATTCCTTTTCTGTGCACGTTGCTCACCTTACTAATATAACAAAAGTGGTTTACTAAGATCTGTTTTCATTGCTAGTGTGTGTTTTCTAGTTTTGTAACACCCCGTTGTAACAATGAGAGTTATTACGAATATTAATAATAATGTCTTAATATCCTATGATGAAATTCATACTGAAATTTTGCGTAATTGGCAGTTCGTAAAACGTTGTTGTTGTATTGTTTCCGATAGTAACAGTAACCACGATGAGAACACCTCTAGTGCTACAAATACTACACATTTTCCAAATGCTCAAGCCCTCAAGGTCAGCAATTTCAAGTAGTTTCATTCACAGAATTGACTTGTGACAGCAAAAAATATACCTTAAAAATATTTGTCTCATCTGATTACAAAGAGCTCTTTGATCCGATTGCTGACCAAAAAAACTTTATGCTACTCGAACAGTTTTGCAAAAGGGTTTAAAAGCTTCTTCGCGGTTACACAATTGGTCATCGTTAGACAAAAATGAAATCGAACGTGTATTGGCTTAGTTCTTTGGATGGGTTACAAAGAAGCTACTTAGTTGGTCGATATTGGAGCAATAATAAACTATTAAAACAAACCCTTCCCTCTTGACCAGAAATGGATTTAAATTGGTACGGCAAATGCTACATTTTTAGATAATACTGAGAATGAAACCAATAATCGCCTCTACAAAATTTGCAACATAGTTAACTCCTTGAACGAAAATCTCCGGACATATTATTATCAATCGAGTAAAATGATGTGCGACAACGACACAATTGTTCCTCTTTGAGCACGACTTATTTTCCGCCAGTACACGAAACGACAACACCACAAGTATGGCATAAAAATATTCAAGTAAGTGTAAATCCCGGACACAAGTGTTAATTGAATGGTTATTGCGAAAGAAATATTAAAACGTTAATACCACACCTAAAAATATTGTTATATCTTTATGCGAAGACATTCTTTATAAATGATTGACTGTTTTTACCAATAACTGGTACACCAGTTTAGATCTACCAAATGAGCTTATTCTGTTGAAAGTCACTTAATTGGAACCCTACGTAAAAACAGGAAAGGGTTGCCAGCAGCTATTGTAAATGCTAAGCTTGTAGATGGAGAGGTAATGGCACAAGAATACAAAAATGGAATAACAATATTAAAATGGAAGGACAAACGAGATGTTCTCGTTCTCTCGACAAAGCATTTAAATGAGGTTGTAGGATACACAGACAAAGGCAAAACTATTGAAAAGTCCAAAATTAATGTTGATTATAATAAGACAAAATTTGCCGTAGATCTGTCGGACGCATATTCATGCTCCTTGAGAAAGACACTTAAAATGGTACAGAATATTTGGCTTCAAACTTCTACTTAACACATTTTTCATAAATGCTTTGATAATAAATAATGGAACAACCAAAAGTTCATCTTCAATAAATGCTTTGATAATAAATAATGAAACAACCGAAAGTTGAATGTCGGTAGTAGATTTTAGGAAGAAATTATTGAATCAATGCTGGCGAAGACGAACAAATAAAGCTAAATCACATACCTACAAGATTAAAGCATGAGCTAAAAACAAAACCTGGACAAGTGCGAACATCGAGACGTTTCTGCGCAATATATTATATGAAGAACGTTGCGGAATTTGGTAGTAAAATTGCCAAAACTAAGGCAAAGAAGTGAACACATACGGTGAAGAATGCCTAAAAAAATCCTCATTTGTATCTCCTATGCTTTAACGTCGAATTCTACTATGTTTAATATCTAATACTTTCGTTTTGTTGTGTTTTATTGTTTTTTATTATTATTGTTTTATTACCTTCATTTCAGATTTCATTTTTATTTTGTTCATTTTATTTTATTTTTGTTGGTAAATATAACACTACTATGTTTTGTCTCAACTTAATATCATATATCGTGAAAATTAAAAAACCGAACTGTAAAGTATAAAAAGTATAGCACTTCCGATCACATTTAGTGTAAAACGACATAACAACGGTGACCGAAGGCCCAGGTTTTAAACTTAAACTTCATTTTAACTAGGTCATCGGTGACGTACACGGCATAGTAGTCTTTGCCAATGTCTTGTCACCGGTGACCTATGTGGCACTGGTGCTATTTAAAGCCCTTTCACATTGAATTCTGTACTGCTGCATGTTGCAAGTGTTATTAACATTATACAAATCATAATGTATATTTGGCAGTCTCGTTATCTGTTCTATGAATTGTATCGTGGGGACCAGGAAAAATCACCATCACGTGACCATTAAATACTCCCTGTATGTTTGTTGTGGTTTGTTTTTTGTTTTTAATCTTCTTTCGGAATTAAACCGCTCAATGTTATTAAAATCGTCTTTATTTATGTTTCGATCCATGACTTAGGATCGTTGTCAAAATAATAAAAATTTCATATTTGATATTTATGAAATAAATTGAAAGTGACTTTGATTTATTAATGTTTGATTGAATGTATTAGATGAAAATTTTAAAGTTTAGAAGAATGAATGCCTTCAATTTGTGTTGCGCTTTGGGAGCGACTTTAAGGTAGCCAATACGCCTAACGTGAAATCAGCTGATAGCAGTAGCAGTAGCAGCGCCGCCGCCGTCGCCGCCGCTAATCGCTAATCTAACCTATGTTTTACATGTAAATTCCTAAAAGGAGGATCTGCTAAGTCTTATTTGTAAGGAATTTCCTACTTGCTCCCTCCTTGTGAACCTCCTTGTAGGATTTTTTCCCAACCATCCCAACACTAAAAAATGGGTAACCCAACCCCTAAAATTTAGGACCAACCCTTATCGAGTTACAACCCTCAATTTTATAACTTTTTTATTTATAGACAGTTTCTAATTGTATCATCCCCCAAAGAGCTACCCTCATTTTAAGAATTTTTTACCAACTGGTTTTTTAATCACCCCCTATATACTTTTTAGGATCGAGATACGGATTCATCTTGCTGTTTTACGCAAAATCCCAATCTGCAAACAAATTTAAAATCGGGGCAACCCCTTACCGTTTTACACACATACCCTCTAGCGAGCATATAAAAGATTATTTTTTGTTTTTTTCGAGATAGATGTATATTGTTTGGTATCATTCAATATTAAATTTTTCTCAGTTACCTGAATTTCTAGGAATTTTTTAGATTGCATCATCCCCCAGGGAGCTACCCTCACTTAAAAAAGTTTTTACCAACTGTTGTTTTAATCACCCCCTATATACTTTTTAGGAGGCTCGAGATACGGATTCATTTTGCTGTTTTACGCAAAATCCGAATCTGCGAACAAATTTAAAATCGGGGCAACCCCTTACCGTTTTACACACTTACCCTCTAGCGAACATATAAAAGATTATTTTTGTTTCTTTAGAGATAAATGTACCTTATTCTTAAGCATTATAGAAAAATTTAAAACCTGTTCTTTAATAATACATTCTAAACCCAACACACTTTATCAAAAACATGAGAAACTTTTAAACAGGGTAAAAAATTTTTCAATTTCCTAGCTTTACGTTTTAATTTCTAAACGCATGTCATAACATAATTATGTAGCTAAGTCAATGCTAAAATATGTACATTTAATTTATACAACTTACAACTACTATATACACCTAACCTATGTCTTTATGCCGCCATCATGCATAAGTAGCGGTGCTATTAGGAATGACGTACCTTTTGTCATTCTCGCCCGTCAAACCAATTTTATTAATTAATTGAGTATAAAGTATGTGTTTATGACTTCGAATACACATCCTGCTCTGCATAAGGGCACCAGAATTATTATGGACAATGTCCTTAAAACTATTTACATTAATATTCTCAACTACACTTCGTGAGACCCCTTTAACCTTTTTAATCGCGTCTTTCTGGCTTACAATACATTACATTTGATTTTCCAATGCTCCACCCGAAGGTACTACATTGGCCAGGAAGCGAGTTTTTTTTACCTGGAAAATTTGGAATTTTGCCGAACCCTTGCTGTTCCAAGCAAGGTAAAGATCTTTAACGTGCGTGACAACACTCACACACGGGACCTCCATTTTACCTCTCATCCGAACGAGGGTGTATTTTGTGAAAAATGCTCGCCTAACATTTTTCAAGCGGACCGTGTAGGGATTCGAACCCGGGACCATTGGCGTAGTAGTCACACACATACCACTACGCCACGGAGCCGCCTCGCTTACAATACAGTAGGACTTAGCCTTACTACTAACAAATTTTAACACTAGATCCCCATTAAATTTGTCTTTGAATTTCTTTACAACTTGTTTGTCGACAAGCCATATATTGTATTTATTATCCGCGGGGTAGTCACTCTTAAGGTAAATATATCTTGTTTGGTATCAACTAATGTTAGATTTTTCTAGGGAGCCCAAATCTGTAAATAGATTTTAAATAGGACTCCTTTACAAAGTTGCGCCTTTTAAAGACCCAAACCTCTAATTTTTGCCCATCTATATTTAACCCCATCTTTAAAACCCTTTTTTTTTGCTACCCAAGACATATGCTTTAACAAACCATTTTCCACGTGGAGATAACACGTATACTTTGTCCACCAGGATAGAAGCAGGAAGGATTGGAAGAAAGGAAGGTGGGAGAAGAACTTAAAATTATAGAATTTTAAAACTAATATATACAATAGATTTACAAAATCTATACAAATATAAACAACTATCTTAGACCTATATCTTTATGCCCCCATGCATAGGTAAATACACTTCCATGGATGACGTTACGCTTGTTATCTTCGCTCGATAAACTAATTTTATTAATAAGCTGCGTGTACAAATGGTGTTTTCACTCCGGATACATACGCCGGCAAGTACTCCATACCACGCAAATCAGAATCAGATGCATGGTGACTGTTAACTTCCGCTTCCCTCGTGTACGCTCAGACACATCCCTGCCCATGCGCACCCCTACCCATGCGCACTGCCCATGCGCACCCCTCTCTGTGTAACTGCTATTTTGTGATGATGGCATAGCCTTTTATAAATAAAGAGCAATGTAATACTATTCTAAAAATTTTATTCTGACATTATATATAACAAAATTTAAAAATATTTTAATACAAAGTTATGCACAGAAGACAGTCCTTTCTTTATGTTTGTTTGGAGTGGTTTTAATTTTATCTAATTTTATTCGCAGCTTAAAATTTAAATCGACACCCAAGTTTGATACATAGAGACCGTCTAGGTTTTCGAATTGTAAAATGTGCCGAAGTTTGTCTCTATATATAAAATCTTTAATTCCACCGATAACCAGATCCATTCCTTCGTGTAATTCTTGCAGCTTGTGATAATCTTTTAATCGCGGCGTGCCCATTATATCCTGCATACGTATCTTGTTAGCTTGATCGACTTCTTCTTGTCGGTATTGGAGGGATCTTTATTTTCCCACTCACTGTTGCGTAGTTGCATGCCCACCACTTTGGGAATATATGATCAGTTTTAAAAGATTCGAAAGGTTCTCTACTAGGCAAACATACAATGTTTAGCGGAACCCCTTTGCGTGTGGTGTACGCCAAAGATACGAAACCCGCATTCCTTGGTTTGTCTATGTTATCCGCCATTTTGATAAATACGTTTTAGAATTACCATTTCAAAAGTATACGGAAGTAGTAAATATTGGCAGTAAACTCTATCCGTTTACGCTAAAGTAAATTACCCCATTATGAACGCCATACGCTGTAAGTGGAAGAAAAGGACAGCGGGAATCAAGGGAAATAGATGCAAAGAGGCGAAAGTTGGACTACATGGAAAACACGGCAACAATACGCAAACAATACAAAGATGTGTTAGACAAAGAACATCTTATTAGAGAAATTGAGGAAGAATTAAAAGATTATTTTATGTGCCAATGGAGTGACTTACATATATCCGGGTTCTACAAGCTGTATGCATTTGTGGTTAGTAAAAAAGGCTCTTTTAGTTATGTAGGCGTCCTTGTGGAAA
This sequence comes from Platerodrilus igneus, assembly GCA_036346225.1. Lineage (NCBI taxonomy): Eukaryota > Metazoa > Arthropoda > Insecta > Coleoptera > Lycidae > Platerodrilus > Platerodrilus igneus. The sequence goes on from JARFIW010000124.1 coordinate 904,190, forward strand.
AGGATGGTACCAAATCCGTATACTTTTTAAAAGGTTATTCTAAAAACGTATTTATCGAAATGGTAGACAACATAAACGAACTAAGGAATGCGGGTTTCGTAACCTTGGCGTACACGACATGCAAAGAGTTGCGCCTAAACATTGTATATTTGGCTAATAAAGTACCTTTCGGATCATTTAAAACCGAGGATCTTACAACCTATAACGACCCAAAACTGGTGGACATGCAACTACGCAGCAGTGAGTGGAAAAATAAGGATTCCCTCCAATACCGACAAGAAGAAGTCGATCAAGCTAACAAGATATGTATGCCGGATATAGTGGGAGAGCTGCGATTAAAAGATTGTCACAAGCTGCAAGAATTACACGAATGGATCTGGTTGTCGGTGGAATCAAAGATTTTATATATAGAGACAAACTTCGGTACATTTTACAATTCAAAAACCTAGACGGCCTCTATGTATCAAACTATTGGTTAGAAGAAGAGATAGAAGACTTGGGTGTCGATTTAAATTTTAAGCTGTGAATAAAATTAGATAAAACTAAAACCATTCACAACAAACATAAAGAAAGAACTGTTTTCTGTGTATAACTTTGTATTAAAATTAAGTTTAAATGGATCCATGCTTGGCATTAAATATTTTTAAATTTTGTTATGTACAATGTCAGAATAAAAACTTTAGAATAGTATTACATTGCTCTTTATTTATAAAAGGCTATGAGGTCATCACCAAGTAGCAGTCACACACAGAGGGGTGCGCATTGGTAGGGGTGCGCATGGATAGGGGTGCGCATGGGGTAGGTATGTGTCTGGGCGTACACGAGGGAAGCGGAAGTTAACAGTCACTAAGCATCTAATTCTTATTTGGATGGTATCGAATACTTGCCGGTGTATGTATCCAGAGTAAAAAACACGATTTGTACACGCAGCTTATTAATAAAATTAGTTTATCGAACGAAGATGACAAACGTTACGTCATCCCCGGAAGCATATCAACCTACGCATGGGGGCATAATGATATAGGTCTAAGATAGTTGTTTATATTTGTATAGATTTTGTAAATCTATTGTATATATTGGTTTTAAAATTCTATAATTTTTAAGTACTTTTTCCACCTTCCCTTCTTCCAAATCCTTCCTGCTTCTATCCTGGTGGACAGAGTATACGTGTTATCTCCACTTGGTGTTCGCTGGACGCAGCGGTTTTAAATTTCTCGGGAAATGGTTGGTTAAAGCATATGTCTTGGGTAGCAAAAAAAAAAAGATTTTAAAGATGGAGTTAAATATAGATGGGCAAAAATTAGAGGTTTGGGTCTTTAAAAAGCGTAACTTTGTAAGGGGTGGTCCTATTTAAAATCTATTTACAGATTTGGGCTCCCTAGGAAAATCTAATATTAGTTGATACCAAACAAGATATATTTATCTTAAAGGAATGACTACCCCGCGGATAATAAATACAATATACCGCTTGTGAACACAAAAGTTGTAGGGAAATTCAAAGACGAATGTAATGAGGATCTAGTATTAGAATTTGTTGGTAGTAAGGCTAAGTCCTACTGTATTGTAAACGAGAAAGACACGATTAAAGAGATTAAAGAGGTCTCACGAAGTGTGGTAAAGAATAATAATGTATATAGTTTTAAGGACATTGTACATATTAATTCGGATGCCCTATTCGAAGTCATAAACACCAAATTTATACCCAATTAATTAATAAAATTAGTTTGTCGGGCGAGGATGACAAAAGGTACGTCATCCCTAATTGTACAGCAACCTACGCATGGGGGCATAAAGATAAAAGTTAAGGTTTTTTTAAGTTTTTGTTTATAGTAGCATGTCAGTTAGTTATAAGACATACCCACCATCCCCATCCTTAATAATCCCTTCGCTCTCGGCAACATGTGTTTAGCTCCATGCGGTGTCGCTGCACGGTAAAACATATTGTTAGATTAACGGCAATATGTCTTATTGACCGAAAACACGTTTCCTCTCTTTTTAAACACATTAATGTCTTTTTCTGTTCCAGGTTACTTTCAGCTGCTTGGATTCAGCTACACGAAAAAAATAAAATAATGTTATACTTTGCAATGTAAAAATTGTATTCTATTAGTTTATTAAACTGTAAATCGGATAAAATAAATTATTAAACTTTTGTGTGCTTAATTTCTTTGTGTTAATACCTCTAATGTTTGACTAAAGGATTCTAGATGTTAAAAAGGAGAGGGGTACCGCCTTAGGGAGTGATGCTATCTAAAAAATTCCAAGAAATTTAGGTAGCTGCGAAAACTCTAATATTAACTGATACCAAACAAGATACATTTATCTTAAAAGAAACAACAATAATCTTTTATGTGTTCGCTAGAGAATATGTGTGTAAAACAGTAAGGGGTGGTCAGATGTTAAATCTGTTTGCAGATTCGAATTCTGCGTAAAATTCTAGACTAATTTGATGTGTGACATGACTAAAAAATTTATAAGGACGGTCAGAAATCGCTGCTGGTAAAAAAATCTTAAAATGAAGGTAGCTCCCTGGGAGATGATGCTATCTAAAAAATTCCTAAAAATTCAGGTAGCTAAGAAAAATCTAATATCAATTGACGCCAAACAAGGTACATTTATCTCGAAAGATGAAATGTTTAGTCGAAGAAAACTATTTGGTTCAGAATGTTACCGGTAAAAATTCTTAAAATTGGGGTACCGCCTTAGGGAGTGATGCTATCTAAAAAATTCCTAGAAATTCAGGTAGCTGAGAAAAATCTAATATTAATTGATACCAAATAAGTTAGATTTATCTCGAAAGATGAAATGGCTAGTCGAAGAAAACTATTTGGTTCAGAATAAGTGAGGAAATGGATTCTGGAGAAAATGAGATTCCAGGATTCTTTATTTCCCTCTACTCAAACGCACTTTGCGTCTTGACATCTCAATTGCGGTAGCACAAGGGAAAAAGTAAAAAATCCGCCATACCAATTACATCTGAAATGTACGTTTATAAATTTTGAAATACCACTACTACATTTATATTGTAGAATTTTATTTAAAAAAAAATTGATTATCTTGCGAGAATGATCGTATCGATCTACGAACTTTTGCCAGGCTTCATCGTGCAGTTCCGCAATTAATTCGAAATCGGAAACAATGACTAAAGCTTCCCCTTTCAGTAGAGACCTAGGTTAATAAATTTAGTGGTTTTAGGTAATGCCGAAGTGGCATAAACCATATTAGCAAAAGGATTCTGAAAGTTGACCAGTTGGCTACTTAACCTGAAAAAGTCGGAATTTCAGGTGGTTTTAACAAGCTCAACGAAGTAGAATCAGAAGTTACCGCCTGTTTTGGTTCGGAAGTTGTAGCAGAAGCAGACTGTTCCTTTAGGTCCAAATACTTCGCCCTGATGACATCTAATAAATAAATCATCGAATGCTTTCACCTTAAGTTTGGTCACAACAAGTAAATTATAATTTATAATTTTATTTGTAGGGCTTCGTAATTAATTTTGAGTTTATCTAGGCCTGAAATTCTCTTGCCTGAAATTCGTAGTCTGGTGGAAATTGCAGTTTTGGCATAATCCCCAATTTCGGTCAACTGACTAAAAGCATTTTCTAATCTCGCCTCTAGTTAGCCTTTGAAAGCCATTATGGAGTTCAAAATTACTCCCAGAAGACGATAAATATTTGTAAATTTAATAGTACAACACTAGTGGGTGGAAACTGCGACAAATTGCTTAAACTAACGTATTGAACCAATTGACGCATTAAGAACAGGAAGTAGCCTTATTTAGAATAAATTTAAAGTTTCGAAATGAACGAAATTGCAAATTTTTTGCATTAACAATATGAAATAGAATAAATACAAATAATAATCAGTGTTTGTAAACAATACTCTGATTATAGAAAATGTAAACAAAACTGGTTGTTGTGAAAACGACACAATTAAAGAATTAATAAACGCCTGTAGTGACAAACAAACCGCACGTTGGACCTGACGAACAATAATTTCATAACGATATAAAATTATTTGAAATGATGTTTGTAATTGAGTGAATTATAAATTCGAAACAAAAAAACAGCCAAACGAAAAATCATGCTACATTTATAGGTTACCAACTCGAAGGACCAAATTTTGTATAGAACTTCGATAGAGAGCAAATGACGCTGCTAGTTGAGATATGCCTAATTTCCTTGGTTGTTAAAGTAAATAAAGTACGTGCAAAATAAAAGAAAGAAATACTTGTAAAAGTACACTTACCAAGGATAATATGCAGTAGCTTGAAAAATGTAATTGGTAATCTAAATAAGGATAGAGGGAAAAGGGATATGATTGCTGAAGAAAAATGTGTACTTTTACTCGAACAGAATGCCGCGTCGCGTTCTTTGAAGTGATTATTTTCTAAAATAAAAATTATAAAAAGTATTTAAAGGGTTCTATGCTTTAGAACCGATTAACAAAAGCGGCTGTAATTTCTATTGAATCTTATATATTAGATAAGTTGAATATTCAAATTTAATACTAGAATTTACGAACACAAAACACGCAAAAAAATTTGACAACTAAAAATTAACACAAGATAATTAAATTTTTGAAAGAAAACTATTTTATAAAGAACAGTTTCATGTTTTCCGTATAATAACATTTTTTTGTTAATTAAAAGTTATTAAACCTTAGGCTTTATTATTTTATTTTTGTATTCCTGTACTAAGCATGTGCAGCATGGATTATAGCATGTTTAACTATTATTTTGTTTTCTTTTTGTTTTTTTTTGTCTAATAAAAGTGTAAGAGTTGTTGATGTGTTATTTGTAGGTATATGTACATTATGACATGAGCACCTTATATCAAGGTACGTATGGAGGTGTTATTGCTAGATTGCACGAAGGCGCTCAAAAGGCTCGAAACGACTTTGTATATGGTTAACCGTCTACTACGCTACAAAATGTTGAAAATGTGTTCAATATTTGAGTATGATTTTTCACATACATATTGATAAAAAAATTACACATATACCTATTATTTCCTAGACGCCGGGATGTCTTGCTTGACAAAAACTTACAAAATTTAGTACATTCCCATGCCAGTAATAATTGCAAATTATGTTTAGTTCTTTTATTAAACTTTTGTTTCAAAGTTATTTGCTTTCTTTTTATAGTTTATTATAGTTAGGTCATTATTCTTGTTTTTTGAATAAACAAGTAAAACTGTAATTGGATTAAGATGTCTGATTAAACTCTTTTTTATGATATTTCTTCCACAAATTTTTTCTTGATATAAATATTTCCTAAATGTATTATTGCTAATAAGAAATTTAACATAAATATTTTGTTGTTTGACTATATTTGGGTATTTTAGTATTGTAGTGCCATGCCGTTTAGACTATCTTTGAATGGAATGATGCATCGGAATATTTGTGAACAAAAAGTGATTGATATGTCCCTGCGACGCGATATCTTTAGATAGACTTGATTGACGGGTTACAAGAGCTTTATTAACCATAAAATGGAAGACCTCTAGAATGTTATTTTCATAATTTCTGGCATGTTCTCGAATAATCTTAAACATTTGAATAAAATATATGTTGACTTAATGAGAATTAGTTTGATTTTAATCGAAGCTTTGATTGCAATATTACATTTTTATTCTAGGTACAATGTCGTGATATACATTAGTGCTACATACTGTTAATATAAATTGCCCTATGTGAGATAAGTTATTGTAGTGATCTATGTAAATTAATAATTGGTGCTCGAATAGTTAATTAAAGCGCTTCGATAGTAATTAAGAAGACAGCATCATAGTATTAAGAAATTAATATTTGCATTGTAAGCGATTACCTGATACTAAATCGTTGTGCGTGCCTTTAAGAATTTTGTTGAAGTTACGAATTGTTGAAAATGTTTGTGTAATCAATTAATAATAAAGAACGGTTGTTTGTGCAAATAGAATTTTTGTAAATACTCCCTGTATGTTTGTTGTGGTTTGTTTAGTATTCTTCTTAATCTTCTTTGGGGATTAAACCACTCATAGTTTTTAAAATCAACTTTATTTACGTTTCGATCCATGACCTAGGATCGTTGTCAAAATAATAATAAAAACTTCAAGTTTGACATTTATGACATAAATTGAAGGTGACTTTGATTTATTGATGTTCAAAATATTTGGTTTGAATACACTAAGCAAAAAATTTTTTAAAGTTTAAATGCATGATTGCCTTCAATTTGTGTTACGGCCTGGGACCGACTTTTTTTAGGTAGCCATACGCTTAACGTGAAATCAGCTGATTAATTTTTGTTACACCGGTGTCAACTAGTGGGATGGTAGTAAGAAGACATTTGGACTATTTCTATTTGCATGTCTGTAACTCGTAGTCAACAGTGGGAAATGAATAGCAAATTTCTTGCTTTTTTGAAGGACTTCAAGTCATATGTTAGGAGAGCTTAGCTGGTAACTCTGCGGAAATGACAGAAAAATTAAATAAAAATGTGAAGAAACAACAACAAGCCCGAGCAAACCTTACAGAGAAACTAAACCAGACCGCAGCGAAATTAGAAGGAAGTAACACGAGTTTTACAGAAAAATTTCAAGAACACGCAGATAATCACAAGATCAAAACATCGAATTCGGAAGAAAGTAACACGGGTATTACAGAAAGATTACAAAAACTCGCAGAAAAATAAGACCAATTTATGCGAGCCGGCAGTGAAGGTTGAAGAAAAATTACAAAAAAATTACAGTCAAGTGAGAGAGGAGTTTATACATGCAGCTACAAAAACCGCAACAGCGGTTGAACAATTAAATTAAAAGTTTTGAAAGAAACTATAAAACCTGCGAAAAACTTGAAAGCCAAATTTTCCGGCGGCTTACAAAAATTTGAAACAAGGTACTCAAAGAATATATTAGAAAACTCGCTTGAACTGGAAGCAAGAATTTCGAAAAACTTTTAAAGAGATTGCGTAAAATGGAAGAAGAGATACTGAGGATGGAGGAATGGATTAACTCCCTAAAGGTATAAGTGCCGAAGCTCTCAGTGCTGGTAATACAACAGTCCGCCTCAGGATTTAAAAATGTTGAGAAATGCGAACTGACGTCAAGGTTCAGTGTAAAACCGCCCAGGTTTGATAGAAAGTCACCTGACAAACATATTTCAAGCAATTTGAGATGGTCGCGAAAGCTACAGACCGGAATAATAGTGAAAGGGCAACTGCGTTGATTGTCACGTTACAAGGTGAGGCCTGGAATATTCTGCAAACCATACCAGACCATGACCAAAGAAGCTACGGGACCCTAATATTAAGGCTGGAAGGGAGGTACTGAGATTTTCTTCAGCAACCAGTGTACCACGCTCAAGTGAAGAACCGTTAGCAAACGACCAACAGAAATTTGCAAGGGTTTGAAGCAAATATTGTTCGCTTGGTAAGACTGGCCTACCCAACAGCACAGGATAGCTTCATAGAACAGCTGACAGTACAGATCTTTGTTGACGAGATATGCGACGGAGAGATCCAGCAAGCACTACAGCTGACTGCATCTAGGTCCCTAGATGATGCGCTATATTATGCTTTTGAACTCAAAAGGCAAAGCAAGTTTTGCACCGTGGTAGTTACAAAGTAACATTCTCTGTAGAGTAGCAGGGCCAAGAAGGCGCAGGTGAAGTGATTCGACGGGTACTTTGTAGACACCAACTAAAGGGGAAGGGACCCAGATACTGAAATCGTGGTGAGTTTGGGCATATACGGTCCAAATATGAAAGCCCAAAAAGAAAGCAAAAAAGCCGGAACACTAAAGGGTGTGGACAAGAGAGGGTGGAAGTCGACCTGTGCACGTTATTGAACCGATTCTTGACAAATACCTCAGAAAGTGCGTGCTTGTGCGGAGTGCTCTGATAAGAGTGATGGTTGGTGTACCTGTTAGAATCTTAAATACTAATAACAACGATATCGTGATTAAAAAGGATACAAAAGTTGGGTAGTGTTCTTCGGTTTGGCAAGTTGCGGTATGTGACGGTGTAAAGAATCAACCGCCCACCAAGGAGTGCTCCGCGAAGTAATTATAGTAGTTGACAAAACCGTGCCAGCATCTTGAACAGCAACTGGCAGGAATTAAAAACATTATCCGACGGTACCTTAATGTGGTATCTTTGAATGAAGCATGGGGGACGTGGACGCAAGTGAAGCGGTCCTTAGTTAAATTATACGGTACTCGAACGTACTCCATGTAGTACTTTTGGGTGGAGCACTGGGAACGTGGCTGCATAGCTGCCCTTACTCATATTATACTGCACTCGGACATAAGACGGCTCCGGGGCCTGGTTTGTGTGTGACTACTCAGCCCAAGGTCCTGTGGTAAATTCCCTGACGGGTTCAAATCCCGACATGGTCCGCTTGAAAAATGTTAGGCAAGCATTTTTCACAAAAATACACCCTCGTTCGGATGAGAGGTAAAATGGAGATCCCGTGTGTGGGTGTTGTCATGCACGGTAAAAATCCCTACCTTGTTTGGAACAGCACGAGTTCGGCAAAATTCAAAATTTTTCAGATAAAAAAAAGCTCGCTTTCTGACCAATATAGCACCTTCGGGTGGAGCATTGGAAAATCAAATGTAAGGTAAATTCCCAGAACGGACCGCTTAAAAAATTTTAGGCAAGCATTTTTCACACAAATATACCCCCGTTCAGATGAGAAGTAAAAATGCAGGTCCCGTGTATGAATGTTGTAACGCGCGTTAAAGATCCCTACCTTGCTTTGGTTCGGCAAGATTAGAAATCTTCAAGTGAAAAGAAACTCAATTCCTGTCAAATGTAGTACCTTCGGGTAAAGCATTAGAAAATCAAATGTAGGTACTCGGACTTGTTCGCGGTCGACGGAGGTCGGTTAGAAAACCAGCAGTAGTTAAGCATAAAATCGATACAGGAGATGCCCGTGAAATAAAACAGCCGCCGAGAAGACTCTCATTGGCTAAACGCGAAGGGGTCGGGAAAATGATTCGAGATATCGAGGGGCAAGAAGTGATTGGGCACTCTGACGTCCCTTGGTCATCCACTATTGTGCTTGTAAGGAAGAAACGTAGATCAAACAAATTTGAGTGGACTATAGACGACTGGATGACGTGACCAAAAATGATATCTACCCACTTCCAAAGATTGACATCACTTTAGATACGCTTTCAGAGTCGCGATGATTCTCAACGTTGATTTAAAGTGTGGCTACCGGCAAGTTGATATGGAACACAAATATCGGACAAAGACTGCTTTCACTATTGATACTGCCCTATGGCAATTTACTGTGCCACTTTCGAGTGTTTAATTTGTAACATCTTACGTGGGCTGTAGTGGAAAATGTGTTTTGTATATTTATTTGGATGACATGATCATGATTAGAAACACTTCAAAAATTTCTGTAAAAATGTTTCGAAGACTCGGAGAAACCATCTAAAGCTGAGCCAACAGAAGTGTCACCTACAGGGCTAAGAAGTGAAATGCATAGACCACGTAGTTTCGCACAACTAAGTCAGACCAGGCCCGGAAAAGGTTAAGACGGTGCAAGAGTGGCCGGCACCGAAACACGAACATCAGCTACGCAGCTTTCTGGAGTTGTGCACTTATTACAGAAGATTTGCTTCCGGGTTTAGAAATATTGCTAAGCTATTGTTCAAATTGACTGAAGGAGGGCGTGATTATGTTTGGGATGAAAATTACCAAAATGCATTTGAAAACCTCCGACCTTAAGTTATCCGCGGTCGGGAGACGGAAGCAATGTCGCCACAGAAGTGTATTATCCCAAATATAAGACGGGCAAGAGAGTAATTAACTACTTTAGTAAGGTGATTTCAAAACCGGAATAGGACTATTGCGTTACAAGAAGGGAATTGTTGACTGTGGTGGACCTCAAGGGCCATATGATCAATCTTGGAAACAAAGTGTCGGACATGCCCAATATCGGTTGTGGGCTCAATGAGTTGGATTGGAGGGTGGTACGAAATATGCTAGAAGTACTGCTCAGAAAATCGGCGTCTAGATTTTGGTGTGCGTTTATAATCCAAATAATACAGCATCTGCTGTGAAGATTGTTGATTGCTACCTTTATCAACATGGAAACTCCAGAAATTGTTCCGACTGTCCTTACCGCCACAGGAACTTCCAACATCCCGATCACAGTATTCTGGGACAGAACAGCATCAAGAAAGGTGCAGTATAACGCCTCGCCGTTTGGTTAACTAAATAGAATGATGTATTGGATCGTAAACGAGGTGTTTGTACACAAAAGGTGATTGATGGATCCCTGCGGCGCAATAATTTTAGATGGACGTTATTAACAGGTTACAACCATAAAATATGAGAACTCTAGAATGTTATTTACATAATTTCTGGTATCTTCTACAATGATTTAGAGCAATTGTCATTATCATTAGGTCTTCAGTCCTAGAACTGGTTAGACGCGTACCATCATTGTTCCCTATTCTGAACTAACCTACAGATTTCCCTGAAATATGCACAGTTTGCATCTATAACTGTCTGATCTAGGTCTACATCTACCTCTTTTTTCCTGTCCCTGCTTGTAATATATCACATACTACTCCCAAAAATGCCTTAGAACGTATTCGCCCTACTATTTCTCTTTTCCCTAGATATCCTTGTTCCCCTACTATTTCTGTAACTTATTTGTAATTATCTTTGTCTGTCCATGCTTTCGTCCTCATACATCTGAAGCACAGCATTTCAAAAGGCTGCTACCGTTTTTCTGTCTGCGTTTCAGACTGCCCGTATTTCATAGGCATACTGTGCTGTGCTCCACACATATGCTTTCAACAATTTTCTTCTTATTTTATGTTTGTTGTCTTTCCTCATAGGCGCTGTTCTTTCTTGTTAGATGCAGTTCGGTCATTTTCTATTGTTTTACCGTTATATGCCTTATTTCTCCGACCTTCAATGGTTGTGAAGGAAGGTAAGCAGCCTGTGGCTGCCAAGTTCCCCCAACACTTAACCATTTGGCGATTTAATATATTTTCCAATTTATCTTTTAGCACAGTCAACATTAGTTGTAGGTATTTCGCAACCAACAACTAGTTGTTTATACTAATCATCAGATTTATCTGCGCTTATTTTTCGTCATTAGGTTTTCCGTCTCAAAACTGGTTGGACACGTACCTGCACTTATTTATATTCTGAGCAAGCCTACATAGTTCCCTGAAATTCTCACACAACATGTGTATTCAGCTAGTTTCCTTTCTATTGTTTTCTAATTTTATACCCTATTTTACCGAGATTCAGTGAAGGAGGTTAAGCAACCTGTGGCTACCAAGATCCCCCAACACTTAGACATTTGCCGAAATAATGGTTTTCCAGTAAATCCTTTCACACCCTTAACATTATTCGAGAATATTGCCCAACCAATTCTTGTAGTTACTTATAATAATCATCATGTTTAAACACAGTTATCTTTTCGTCATTAGTTTATCCATCTCGGGATTGGTTGGATGCGTACCTCCATTGATTTCTATTCTGGGCTAGCCTACACATCTGCCTGAAACCTCTACAGCCTACATCTTTTACTATCTGTGTGCAGTAGTCTAATCTAGGTCTACCTCTTCTTCTCTTTTTTCCTATCTCTGCTTCTAATATATTCCGCACTATTCCCTCATGCCGTAGTATGTGGCCTATCATCCTATCTCTCCTATTTTTTACCGTTTTCCACATATTTCTTTCTTCCCTACCATTTTAGTACCTCTTCGTTCTTAACTTTGTCTGTCCATGATATCTTCATCATACGTCTGTAACACCACATTTCAAAGGCTTCTATCTTTTTCTTGTCCGCTTCTCCTACTGTCCAGGCTTCACAGCCGTACAGTGCTGTGCTCCACACATATGTTTTAAGCAATTTTTTCCTTGTTTTTATGTTTGTGGTCTTTGAGCACAGTAGTTGCTTTTTCTTGTTAAATGTAGCACGACCTTGTGCTAATCTTTGTTTTATATCTTTGTGCTTTTCCATCTTGCGTTATTTGGCTTCCTAGGTAGCAGAAATCCTTAACCTCTTGTAAGTTCGTGTTAAATACTTGTATTCTTGTTTTTGATTTATTTTCCCACCTTTGCAAACTAGAACTTTAGTTTTAGTTTTGTTAATTTTCATACCGTATGTCTCTATTAGAACCGTTTCCATTTCATTAAGAGCAGCTTCTAACTCTTCCTTGCTAGACGCTAATACCGCTATATCATCTGCAAATCTAAGCATATCAATTTTTGTCCCTGCATAGTAATTCCAAATGTCTTCCTGCATTTGACAGTATTCATTGCCTCTTCTATGTACAAGTTAAAAATCAATGGGGATAGGGCACATCCCTGTCTCACCCCTTTCCTAATGTTTACTTCTCTACGTTCCTGCTCTAATTCTATTACTGCTGTTTGCTCTTTGTATAAGCAATGTACTATTCGTCTATCCCTATAACTCATTCCAATCTTTTTGAGTATTTCAAACATTTTTTTCCAATTTACATTGTCAAATGCTTTTTCCAGATCTACAAACCCTATATACATGCTTTCCCCTTTTTCTATTGTTTTCTCCATTATCACTCTCAGAGCTAAAATAGCCTCCCGTGTTCTCCTGTTTCGCCTAAACCCAAATCGGTCTTCTCCTAGTATTTCTTCAGCTCGTTTTTCCATTCGTCTTTACATAATTCTAGTTAATATTTTTGACATGTGTGCTGTCATACTTATTGTTCAAAAATTTTCACATTTATCCGCGCCTTTCTTTTTTGGTATAGTTACTATGATGCTACGTTTGAAATCTTTGGGTATCTCGCCTGTCTCATACATATAGCTTACAAGTTGGAAGAGACGTTCTGTTACTGCTTGTCCAGCGGCTTTTAGAGTTTCTGCTTGCACCTTATCTGTACCCGGCGCCTTACCATTTTTCAGACTCTTTAATGCTGATTCAAACTCGTCTCGAAGTATAGGATATCCCAAGTCATCATTTTCAATGTCTGATTCCTGTTCTAATGCAGTTAGTTCCTCTCCTGCATATAAATTCCCTATATATTCTTGCCATCTACTCACTTTCTCTATGTTTTCTATAATGACGTTTCCTTGTGCGTCCCTTATATTTTTGCTATACGGTTTTATATCCCTAAAATTCATTCTAATTAATTTGTATGCTTCGTCTGTCTTTCCTATTTCCATCTTAGTTTGTACCTCTTTGCACTTTTCATCAATCCATTGTTCTTTAGCTTTCCTGCATTTTCGAATAATTTCCCATTTTATTGCTTTGTATCTCTGTTTTCCTGTTTCGTCTGATTTATTTTTGTATTTTCGTCTTTCATCTATTAAATTCACGATATTCTTTGTTATCCATGGTTTCTTATTTTCTTTTTTGTGTATACCCCAGAATATCTCTGGCCGCCATGTCTAGGCTGGATTTAATGTTATTCCATTCTGTTTCTACTTCCTTAGTTTCAGATATTTTCCCGATATCATTCAGCAATTCATTTGACTTTTTTTCGAATCTTACTTGAATATCTTTATCTTTTAGTTTCTCTAAGTCCAAGTGTCTTTTTCCGTTCCTTTTTTTCAGATTTTTAAATTTAAGTGCGGCCTTCATAATTACGATGTTGTGGTCAGTATCTATATCTGCTTCTGGGTAGCTTCTACAGTCTTTTACTTGATTCCTAAACCGTTGTCTAACAAGAATGTAATCTATTTGATATCTTCCTATATCTCCTGGCATCTTCCACGTATATCGTCTTCTAGCATGATGTTGAAATAATGTGTTTGTGATAATTAAATTGTTCTTGTCGCAAAATTCTACCAGTCTATTTCCCCTGTCGTTTCTCGTGCCTAAACCAAATAAACCTACTACCGCTCCTTCCCTCCCCTCACGTACCACAGCATTAAAATCCCCCGTAATTATTATATTTTCATGTCTTTTTACGTATCTTAATATGTCTTCGATATCTTTGTAGATGGCTTCTACTTCTTCGTCACTGTAGCTAGTGGTGGGCATGTATACTTGTATTATTACTGTGTTTACCGGTTTAGATTCTAATCTAACCATGAGTACTCTTTCGTTCTTTTGTAAGTAATTTTCTACACAGTATCCTATCTTTTTCCGCATAACTATCCCCACACCCAAATTTCCTTCCTCTGCTCCTGTATGAATTACCCTGAAGTCTCCACTCCAAAATCCCCGCCTCTGGCCACCGAACTTCGCTGATCCCTACTATGTCTAGTGATAACCTATTCATTTCGATTTTTAGGTTCTCTAGCTTACCTACTTGCTTCATACTTCTAACATTCCACGCTCCGACTCGCAGAATGTTCCCGACTCTTATTTTTAACTTTCCGATCGCATCCTCCGAAGTAGTCCCCTCCCGGAGATCCGAATGGGGGACTATTTTAACTCCGGAATCTTTTACCCCAGAAAATGCCATCATGTTTGTAACAATTTAAGTACGCTGTGTACTTGGGAGATAATGTGGTGGTTTCCCGTTGCCTTCCACATCGCGGTAGTGTGTCTTAGACTGCCATACCGACCCCTATGGTCTCTGCCAGTCTAAGTACCGAAAGAGCCGCTGCCCTCTTTCGGGGACCTGTCTTAGTCTGGTTCCTCACTAACGACCCTACTACTTTGGTTGGACCTGTAGTTTGGCTCTTTATCTCATTAGAACACGCAAGTCATTTCACCTGTTCTAGTGATTTAGAACTTCGGCAAGGTGCAGGTCCATTCGAAATGGAGAGCAATTGTATAAAATATAAATTACCTTGATGAGCGTTAGTTAGGTCTGTTTTAATTAAAGCTTTGATTACGATATTACGTTTTTATACGCGCTATAAAGTCGTGATATAAATTAGTGATACATACTGTTAATGTAAATTGCCTATGTGAAATAATTTATTGTAGTAATCGATATAAATTAACAATTAGTGAGTGGATAATTAATTATAGAGCTTTGCTAGCAGCTAAGAAGATAGCATCGTAGTTTTAGAAAATTCATATTTTTACTGTTGATGATTAACTGGAAATTAAATTGTTGCGAGTGTTTTAAAAATTTTGTTGTAGCTACAAGTTGTTTAAAAGGCTTGTAATCAGTTGATAATAAGTAACTGTTGTTTATGCAGATAGTGTTTTCGTTACAGTATATTACAATTCTAGTGTGGAAAATAACCCATTTCACACGTGGAGAAAATTATCGCACTAGGATGGCACTTCTAGCGACAATCTCCCGAATGTGAAATGACGCTTTCCACACGAGTTCTCTACACTACTTTTCCGACGACCACGACTATTGTCTTTATTAAATCTACAAGTCACTTGTTTCAAGGGTATGTATAGGAAAGAGGAAATATAAAGTTTTAATTACAATCATTCTCAATTTTTCATTATGGAATTCATTCCAATTATGCACTGTGAGTAATTACATCTTCGGGCAAAGCTAAAGCTCTTAGTATTAATTTAACTCTGAATATTGTAAACTGTTTTTAGCCAAAACAGAACGCATGAATGCAAAATGGTAGTAACTGGTGGTCATTCTGGACATGTTGGGTTGTCTAAGTAATTAACGTACTAACATCCGTCACTTCATTCTTGAGTGATATACGTCACTTTTTAAATAACTAAGTAGTTTGCAGGTCCTTGTTTTCATACGTGGTCGTCGGAAAAATACTGTTCCAGGTATTCAAATACTTAAAACGTATGAAAATATCTGAAAAGTATTTAAATAATTTTTGGTATTTAGATAAAGTATATGTCCTGAAAAAGAAGTTAAATGCTTATCATGTTTGATTTTTACACACTATTATTTCAGCCAAAGAATTTAGTATTTAGTAATTAAAATACTTTTAAAAGTATTTTGCCCAGCTCCAGTAACGGGTCACATACCTAAAATATAGCTTTGTGTGGATTGACCATCTCCAATTTTCTAAGTGTCCAAAAAAAACTGTTAGACGTTTAAATGCTGAGAGCATATAAATACTCGGTAAAATAAAAATCAATGAGACGAAAATGAGCATCTTTTGAGGATTCAGAATTTTATTCAAATGACCCGTGCTTCAAAATGTTTCATTTATATCAAACATTTTTTAAATTGTTAAAAGTTTACAATTAACCTACACATTTTCAAATATAAACCATAAATCAAAGTGTCCAATACCATAACGTAAAGAAACATGTTCAGACTACTTTAAAACAGAATTCCTCGAAAGAGCGGAAAATTTATATAAACCGGTACCTACCCCAACCAAATGTAATGAATGCTTTAAAAAAGTGAAAAATTATGAAAATTGAAAGAGTTTAATTGGATTTTGATTTGTAGAATATTTGCTGACCCAGAGGGTTGACCCTTCGAACAAACTAGGCAACGTATAGAGTTTAAAACGCAGAGTCCGTTGACGAACAGTCAACAGACGCGTGTATCTGTGGACTAAGGATTAACACGAAATCCCTCCTTTTAATTGGATTTTAATTGATACAGGGTTTTTAATTTGGATTTTGGGTTGTTATAGCATTCACTTGATTATTGGCGATTTTAATCCCCGTAAAAATGAAGAGAAATAGAATGTACTTCTCTGTGTGCATTAGTAACACCTTAACCTTTCTTTGACGGATATAAAAAGCTTGATGTAGTAATATTTATCCTCAAATATAGAAACTAATCTATACGTATTATTTTAGGAATCAAAAGTGCGGTTGCACACGCGTGTGTGTGCGTGCGCATGTGTGTGTGTGTGTGTGCGTGTGTGTTTGCGTGTAACTATAAAATATTGTAACAAAAACTCTATTTGCAATAACACAGTCTTTTATTTTCAAACTGATTATACAAGCCTCTTCAACTCGTAGCTACAATAAAATTTCTAAAAGCTCACACAATAATTTACTTTCAACTAGTTACAAAAAGTATAAGTATCATCTTCTTAAACTACGATGCTAATCTTCATAATTAACTTATATCGATGCACTATGATTAATTAATATTATAATAACTACAATAAATTTATATCGATCTCTACAATAATTTATCTCACATAAAATACTTTATTTGTAGCACTAATTTATATTGCGAGTTAGATTTTGGGCCTCTTGGAGCGGCTTTTTAAAAAAATTTTAATTACTTTCACTAATTAAATTAATTAAACTAAATTTGAGTAGCTTGAACAACCAACAATGGTAAAGTTGTGAAGCTCGAGACTGACTGGCTATCTTGAGCTCCTGAGGGTATTTATGCTGTCCCTGCTCCTCACATTGCTTGTGGGATTTACAGAGTTCATGTCTGCTATTTTCTTTATTCATTTATACAATACAAAGTAACAATCTTAATTCTAACAATGAGTTTCTTACAGTTTATTGTGACCTACACCTACAGTGCCAAGTTGCGTCTGGAATACAATGTATTCACATCCGTTCTCATGTCTGGTTTATGAACGTCCATCAACCTTTTGTAATCTGTCCTTCAATTATACATTGTTGCATTTAACTTAAGTTTCAATGATTCTCTTTAATTATACATATATATTGATTTGGGGGATATGTAACTCCTCCCGACGTAGATGAAAAATTAAGGGTTTTACTTAATTTTTAAAACTTATTGTTCCTAAGGTATCTTCTGTGATTTCTTTATTTACCTTTGTTTCTTTGTTCTTAAGAATAACATGTGTTTCTTTGTTTCTATATCTAAGATACATTTTGTACAATAAATACATAGTTAATAAAATTATTATACTGATCAATAAAATTGTCCAAAGATTGATAGTATCGTAGTGCAGTTTTGGCACTTTTGTAACGTATTTTTTATTCAGTTACACTTTCCTTATTAATCTAATATAATATCTCAATAAAATAAAATATAATTTATAAATATCTGATCGTTTAAAATAATTCATAAAATATTTAATAGCATATGCGCTCCTTCGCTTTAGAAGTTTAAGTTCCTATAATAAAAATCGTCAGTCTGTCATTTAGTGTCACTTTTCTATCAGCGTTTGAACAGGTAAGCTGCAATCCGCAGCGTAGAAAGGTCAAAATGGTATCCAGGCACATGGCCTGCAATTCGGTCCGTAAGAAAGTTTTAACGAATTTAGCCTTCGTGTCGGGATGTGGTTCCTGGCAGCTGTTGAATGATGGTTTTATTTTGTATTCCACCTTTAGCAGCTCAGTTGATTCTTGCTGGCCGAAGAAATAGAAGTCCCCCCATCGTTAAAACAGTTTGTATAATTAATTAGATAAATTTTATTAATGCTTTCCTTGTAGTGCAATATCATCCATACCATAAATACTGCTGAAACGAAAATTTAGTTTGAGATTTAAAATACAAGAAAATAATAGGACGTACTTAATGACGATTTGGTTTGGTTAAATAATATTTTGTTCAGAAGATCTTTTATAATTCCAGCGTTAAGTTCATTCGTAATGGTGTGTTTCCTGTTGCGTGCATCTCAGATGTATATGTAATAGTCCACATCTGGTGTCATATAACTATAGTCTAGAAGTTCAAATTTTTTTGATTGTACTGTATTTCGACACGTGAGTGACATTTAATCTTTAATTCCAGTTATATTTATTTAAATGTTTTACGAATGATAGAAGGTTGAAATTTTACCTTGATTTAGATATCTTAAAATTCACTCAGAAAAAGAAAAATTCCGTACTAAACTTGTAACTTTGCAAAATTTTAAAGATGGCTATGTAGTTTGCTTATCGTAATTGTTTCACAAGCAGATAACGTTAACTACATTAAAAAAGTTGTTATTGACATATGATGTCAAAAAGATCTAGCTATTCAATATATATATATCACATATTGTTCTGCGTTATTTTAAAAATATCTTTAGTTATTTTGAGGTCATGTAATTTGATTCTTAAAGAACATGATGAATTTTGTTATAAGATGTTAAGTAAAACTAACCTCTTGTTGAAGGACGCAATTTTATAAGACGTTAAATAATTAAATTTTTTGTGAAGTCGACGTAGTACTACAGATGACTATAATTGAAATATAAAATATGAATTATTGAGAAAGCATAAGCTTTATAGTAAACTTATATAAAAATATTCAATTTAGAGATCTTTATATTTTTTTTGAAAACAGAACCATACTAGTTCCTTTTATGTAAATTTTTGTTGAAAAAATTAATGTTAAAGCAAACCAAGAGAATTTAATTAAATAGAATCCATTTTTGTTTAACTCTTTTATTATTAAAAATTCAAGTAAAATTTATAGGTCCTTAATGAGCAAAAATTGTGTCTAATGATAACAAATACCCTGGGTGTGTATATTCTTGGAACTTGGAATTAAATTATATTATTTTGAATGAATATTTTTAAGGACACAAACGGTGTCCATGTTGTGCATTTGTTTCTTCACAGGTTAAGTCGAGACATCTGTAACACATCTGGTAATTGAGATTTTGGTAAGTGCTTTGCAAGGTTGGTATACAGGTTTTGTGGCTATATAAGCGGAGTAGATTTAAGGTTTCCACATTCCCCTAATACAAATACACGTATCTTTGTATGTTGTTGTATTGAAAAATACGGTGGCGCTCTATATCTATATTTTTGGTCAACAGACATCCCATGACCCAAGCTCATGATCTACCCAGAGCTAACACTCTACTAGCCGTTTATCTCTAAAGAGTTTTTCTTTTCCTCAAGCCGTTTTCCATCCAACTTTACCTTGGGCTTCCATCATTAATAAGAAATTCTTGACCTTGTAATATCAGGTAAGGGTTTATGATATATGGTGGTCCAATTTGCTATCTGATATTCACGAGGGATGTTAGCACCTTTCGCTTTCACTTCGTTTAAATGTTCATTATAACTATTCATTAATTTTACGGCTTGGTTGAGGTTGTCTAGGTCTAGATGTTCTAGTTGTATTGGTTTTGTGATGATTTTGTCTTCTTCGGTTTGTGTAATCCTAAACTGTAGTTCGGGTAGATTTGCGAATTTCTTCGTTATTGATGGGTTTTGGTATACTCGATTAATTTTGCTCTTTAATTTTAAATAGCAATCTTTTTTTATTATGATTACCTTGCTTCCAATTAAAGCTATACTGTTTTCGTCTTGGTTGCTATGGGTGATTGCTATTACTTCTTGTGGAAATACAGCAATCCATTTGTTGTCTGTAATCTATTGAATTTTCATATTGTTAATTTGTACTGGTTTTGACTCGCAATTCTCGTAGTGATTAGAGAATCCTAGTAGTTGTACTTCACAAGGGCTATCCATTTGAATAGCTGTCGTCCTCAATGATTGACATAAATGTTAGCTGCATTTTTCATTCGTGAAGCCATACCTAAGTTCACTTAAAGAAAGGAACTTGGTTTTAGGAATAATAACTTGATACTGGATAGCAACTTTCATGGAAAAAGCAAATAAATGATAATAATTATAAGGATTAATTTCTACTATGCGGATTTCTATTAAAAACGTAATTTCATGATTCTTTACATAACCTTTTACTATGGCTATTTTTTTTAAATAAAAGTATGTTGGTTCCCGTTACTTCAAAGGGTAGTTTACTGTTAGTTATGAGTTTTCTAATTCCTAATAATTCATTTAATAGATCAATTGGTTCTATTATACTAGCTTGTAATGTGTTTAATTTAGCAAATGTTACAGCGTTCTCTAACGTGGTTAAAATTTGTTGAAATATAGTAACAGTTGATATCATTTGATTGAATATCGTGTTGAATCTTATTAGGTCTCGCATTCCTAGAATTGTGGTTTGCATGTTACTTTCAAGGGTTATTTTTCTGTTAGTTATACTGTCCTGGCTTTTTACTAATTTGCCTAATGTATCGTTGAATTTTATTGTGGTTGACTGGGTTAAAAATTTAAAAATTTCTAACAATAGTTTTTGTGTCATTCTAATTTTTAAGTAGTTGTTGCATTACGTTGTCATATTGTTCAGCATCTTAATTGTCTAAATTACCTGTGATCGCTTTTATAATATTACCTAGTCCGTTAATAAATCCTCTTTTCTGTCTTGTGATTTGGTCTGTTGGTATTAATCGAGTGAACTTGTCGTTTGTGTTCCTTAAGATATTCTGCATTATGTTTTTGTAATTAAGCATTTCTATCGCGTATTCTTTTCCGAATTTGGCTGTGTCCATGATTGTTTCAGTCTGTAGTAATTATCTCTAATTATATAAAATTCTTGTTTTACTTCGTTCAAATCAAATTTCTGTGCGAATATCCAGTAATCTATTGTATATTGCGTACTTCTCAATTCTACTGGTAGTATTCCGAGATTGTTTTTAATGTCGTCGTCCGTTCTACCTGGGTGTAGGTTGATGGCAGGGTAATGGCTGTCCATCTGAAATTACAGGGTGTCTTAGATTCTTTAAGTGAATGTATTTTACAATTTTTTTGTTATCTACTACGGCTACATTCTTATCTGACATCTTTTTGATTTTATACAAATCTAAATTTCTGGAGGCCGTTTTGTGTCTTACCTTTGAAATTTTTCTCATACATGGTTTGTCCTACTGAAAATTGATTTATATAAGTGTTCTCGTTGCATGTTTTTGTAATACGTTCTTTATCGTTCTCTAATTTATTTTTTACACTATCATAAGTTATTTTTAATTTCTCTTTGTGATCTTTAGTATACTATTGGTATACTTCTATGTTATAGTGTATATCGTAAGGGTTGTAGAAATCTGAATGTCCTAATGTTAATTCAAGGCGTGTGAAATTAGTTGATGAGTGGATTGCGTTGTTGTAGGCAATTAATGCGTATGACATTAAATTAGTTATATGATCTTTCTTATAAGTTAGTCTTAATAGTCTGATTTGTTCTAATAATGTTAGGTGTAATCTTTCAATTAGTCCATTTGACTTCGGGTTATTCTCGGTTATAAAATGAATTTTTATTTAGTGAAGTTCAAGGGTATTTTGTATTGTTTCGTTTCTAAATTCGCTTCCATTGCTTAAGGTAATTGATTCGGGCGTGCCATCAAATGTAAAGTATTGTAGGAATCCTTGAGTTACATCGATACTATTTTCTGAAATAATAAGTATCGCTTGGCCTACTTTCGTGAATGCGTCTACTATTGTCAAAAAGTTTTGCGCTTCTGCTACTAAAGTGTCTGCGTGTAGTTTTTGAAAAGGTTTATCGAGTGTTTCAGTTGACATTAAGGGTATTTTTGGGGGTGACCTGTCGTATTTCGCTTTGTCGCATAATTCGCATTGGTTAATAAAATCCGTGGTTAATTCCTTCATTTCTTTGAAGTAATATCTTCTAATGAGTTGTTTTAATGTTTCGTTGATTTCACGATGGTTGGTTTTTCCTTCGTGTTGATTTAGAATTGCATCGTTTATTTCGTCAGGGCCATCTAAAGTTATTAATTTCCATGTACATCTGATAATTTCGGGTCTTGAGTTATTAAATAATGTAATGTATAGTTCGGAAAATTTCTTGTATAAATGTTCGGTGTTGAAATAAAAGTGAAAACGTTTTTTCTCTGGGGTATATTCCTTTAAAATTTTTGTCATCTGCTCTTCGTTATGATCTTTCGTTATTTGAATTTGATATACTTTCTTATTATCTGTCTTTGTGTATTTTACTGGATTAGGGTTGGTTAATACTTCGGTAATTATAAATTGGTTTGGTTTTATGTCGATAGCTTCATTTAAAATTTTAATTTCGGTTTTTTGGTTCTTCGTTTGATGTTGAGTGAATAGTGTCTATTTCTTCTAGCTTACATTGCTTGTGGGAACTGCAGAGCTCATGTCTGCTATTTTCTTTATTGATTCATACAATACAACGTAACAATCTTAATTTTAACAATAAGTTTCTTACAGTCTATTGTATCCTGCACCTGCAGTGTCAAGTTACGTCTGGAATACAATGTATTCACATCCGTTCTCCTGTCTGGTTTATGAACTTTCATTAACCTTCTGTAATCTGTCCTTCAATTATACATTGTTGCATCTAACTTAAGTTTTAATGATTCTATTTGATTATACATACATATTGATTTGGGGGATATTTAACTCGCGTCACGACTTTCAAATTTTAATCAGGAACTAACTTCAGAACTTACATGGTGATCAAAGCCAGTCAGAGCTATTAAGATAACGAAAGCTGTCATTAAAACTGCCTTGCAACATCTATGACCGCAAACTTATACACATATCAATTGTTCTAGAATAAGCTACAACCCCAAATATGCAAATGACGTTCTCGTAGTTTCTTGTTGTAATCTTAAAATAATTCTTAAATGTAAAAGCCTTGTACCGGTTACGCAAAATTCATCCGAAAGGCGTATCGCCAGAGAAGTCACCAATCATCGACTAACCCTTACCGAAT
Source organism: Platerodrilus igneus (assembly GCA_036346225.1). NCBI lineage: Eukaryota > Metazoa > Arthropoda > Insecta > Coleoptera > Lycidae > Platerodrilus > Platerodrilus igneus. The sequence goes on from JARFIW010000124.1 coordinate 927,472, forward strand.
TACAGCTTTTTATGGCCTAACTGAAGCAATTTTTACTCTTAGATCAATATCATGGTTTTAAACTTCAATAGCCACAGATGGTTTTTTTAATAAACTTAATTTTATTAGTCTGTTACCTACAACATTTAAACAAACCTTACCCGTTCCCTGACAAAACCGTTGCTGATCGTTAAAATGAAAATTTATTAAGTGGTAGATTATACTACACATGACGCAGGGATATTGACTTGCAAACTACATCTTATGCGATAATCAAAGTAATCAAAATACTTACCAGTAATAACTACAACTTTACGCGGCGGTAGCAGGACGAAAAACTGTCTACATATTTTTTGACGAAACTCAAGGAACGTCAATAAATTTATATCACCATAGCTACGATTACACCAGCGTCTGTACAACTACAGTCGCAGCACACACAATAGACTAAACTATATACACGACGTAGGGAAATTTTTATCTGCAAGCTACATCTTAAGTGATAATTAAAGTTAATTTTAATAATAATTACAAACGGAACACACCGCTTACCAAAATGCAAAGCATTTCGAAAACAAAATAACTACAAAGGGTGGAACATAAAAGAAAGACAGGAAAAAAAATTATTAATGTAAGAAAACCCAGTAAATGTTTAGGCAAACGAAACCAAAATAAATAGAAATATAAGAAAGCTAAAGCAAAGCTTACAAAGAAGGTGAAGAACAGAGTTTAGCAACAGGGTGCTTCAGACTGCGTTGTGTAATTTATGAGAGTAACAACCATAACAACCCCATCAGCTCCTGTATGGAGCGCAACAATACTTCCAAGGGACCATAAAAGGGGTACACCGTTATCAGCTTTAGTTAGCACTAAATTCCCCACCTGAATCATGCAGAGACGTTTTGTACCATTTGGACCGTTGTTGTAGCGTATGCAAAATCACTTTAGGCTACCGAGACTAGAAATCTTGATGAATTCGCTGGAGCAGTTACTAACAAGACAGGTGGTTGAGCGGAAAGTCAGAAAGGGTAGGTCCTAAAATAGCGACTAGAGGAAGCGAAGTCAGAAAGTGACCTGATGTCAAGCAACTCAAGTCGCTGGGGTTACTGCTTACGAGGGTAAGACGGCGCAAGTTTAAGATGGTCTCAATTTGAACAAAGAAAGTGACTAGTTCCTCGTTGGCTAGAACTTGCTCTTCTATGGTATGAAGAAGCAAGGTTTCGACCGACTTCACACCGCGTCCCACAAACCGCCAAAATGAGACGCAGAGAGCGGTATATAATGCCAAGAAATATATTTCTTTTTCGGCAGCTGTTTTTGCGAGAGAAACTAGCTGTCTAGGGATTTCCGCAAAATTTGTGCCGCAATCACTGTAGCAATGATCACAGCGATCACGCCTGGCAATAAATTGGCGTGTAGCTGCTAGAAAGGCGTCGATTGACAGATCAGAAACTAATTCAAGGTGCACTCCTCCCGCGCTCCTGACATGGTAGTAGACAAGGGGCCAGCTAATTCAACGCCGGAACTCAAAAAGGGTTTGGCTATAGTGACTCACCACAGAGGAAGGTGACCGGTAGGAGGCTGCGATGCGGTAGATTAACCTTCCAACAAGTTACACACTGACTCAAAACTCGAGAAATGAATTGTTTATTTGAAACAGTCCAAAAGCGTCGAAGAACAATAAAATCAACTCAAATGAACAAAATTGATATACAGATCCGTAAAGCGGCTTTTACTAGGTAAAAGCGCGGGAAATTTCCTGTCGGAGGATAAGGGCGCGTGAGCTACGCGACCATCAACCCATAAGATTCCTTCTCTATTAAAGAGGAACAATTTGCAAAGAGTCCTTTTTAGAACTGATCCGTACTGGATGGCGTCCAATTTAATAGAAAAGTGAGAATTCAAACCGCTAAGGAGCTCAAAAAACGACCAGCGTCCGGTGTTTTTCGCCAACGGATTTTTTAATGTTATGACCAAAGCGGAGAATCCATGCAACAATGCGAATGATAAATTGAAAAACTGAACGACTTTCCAAAATCGTTTCAATCTAAGAAGGGGATGCGACAGCGGTTAAAACAATAGAACGCTGTTCCTCGATGAGAACTTCTGAACAATTAAAAGGCGGAATGAGTGGACTGTAAGTGTCCAAGGAACGATGCAAAGCCATGCAATGCCGCCCAACATAATGAACAATTACACAAGACGGAAGGTAGCTAACTACGTAATCTGACATCGGCAGGATTCCCAATGGAAGGTATATGATGTAAAGAAGTGCGAGAATTGTTTCCCTGAATATAGGAAACTCGATTGGCAACGCATGTCTTCTACTTCTGCGGTGAGGAACGAATCTAAGAAAGAACGATCATGGAATTAGACAAAAACTTTTTTTAAAGACAATCTAGAGGTCAAAAGGTTTGAGAGTAAAGAGTAATAGTTTCGAGGACAAAGCGGCAGCTAACAGTTCAAGTCTTTCTCATTGGGGCAGAGGATATTTTTCAACTAAGAATTTATCAGATGCGAAAAGTTTAGCGTCAGGAACCTCTTCAACTTCCCATAATTTCACAACAATATTTTCCAGAGGGTAAGCAGTCTCAGTCATATAAACTAATCTAGTTACTGGAGAAGCGGGCGAAGCCGCTATGCTTCCCATTGCAACATATCCAAAAATAGTGTTAAGAGCAATAGGTTGATTACTTGAGCCTTGGATACGGTCATTTAATAAGACTTTAGGAAAAATATCCGTATCAAGTAAAAAAATGAATAGATCCAGGTATCAGCCAGCTTGAAATTAGCTGAATGAGCGAAATTTTTAGAATAAATATTAGCGGTAGGTAAACTTTCACAAATTTTGGGAAGTACAACAGCTTCGAAATTAATAATAGGTGAAGATGCACCTATAAGTTTGAGCGAAACGGTCATAGCGTCATGCATAGCCGCGGAACGCATCGAGCCTAAACCGCTAAGGATTATAGAATCCAGAGTAGCGCGGAAACTCGAACATTTCACGCTACTTTGCGAAATAAAAAAGTCATGCTAATATACGAAACGAATATCCGTCAGGCTACAATCAAATGAAAAATTACACAACTTGATCAGCGGCGAGTTTTTTTTTATCAAATAATGCAGCTATTACGGCAGTAGCTTGTAGGTAGAATTTTCAGATCCGACTCGCAAAGACTCAATGTCCTGCGTTTACTTCTAAAACCACAGATGGTGAAAATGGTGGACGTGTAAGTATGAGCAAAATTTGTATAAACGGAACCTTCGAGTACTTATCAGTAATACTTTAAATTTAAGTCACGGTGACAGGACGAGGAACTGTCCCTTTGCCGCAACTCAACCAACTCAATCAAAGTTAATTTTAATTATATTTTTAAAGGAAACATAGTGAGAATTTAAATTGTGCAACACTGTATGGAGTTTGTAGATCTGAAAAAAACATTCAAAAAAGTAAACTAGAAAAAAAATGTTCGCAATACTAAAAAATAGGAATCGGTTACAGGGATAGACGGGTAGTACATAGCTTATACAAAAAGCAAACAGCAGTAATAGAATTGGAACAGAATCGTAGAGAACAAACATTAGGAAAGGTATAAGACAAGGATGTGGGCTATCCCCATTAATTTTTAAGTTGTATATTAAAAAGGCAATGATTACTGTCACATGCAGAAAGGCATCTGGAATTATCATGCATGGATAAACGTTTAATATGTTCAGATTCACAGACGATGTACCGGTATTAGTATTTAGCAAGGAATAGTTAGAAGCAGCTCTTAATGAAATGGAAATAGCACTAACAAAGTAATACGGTATGAAATTTAACAAAAATAAATCTAAAGTACTAGTATGTAAAAGAGGAGAAAATAAGTAAAAACCAGCTTACAAATAGGAAACGAGAACTTACAGGAAGCCATATAACGCAAGATGAGAAAAGTACAAAAGATATGTAACAAAGATTAGCACAAGGTCATGCTACATTTAACAAGAAAAAGCAACTATTATGTCCAAAGACAACAAACATAGAAGTAACGAAGAGATTGCTAAACCCTGCACTGTACGAATATGAAACGTAGACAATAGGAGAAGCAGACAGCTAAAAGAAAGACGTATCAGACGTGTCATGAAGTTATTATGGACAGACAAACTTAAGAACAAAGGGGGGTCTAGAAATGGTAGGGGAAGAAAAAAATATGTGAAAACAGGAAAAACCAGGAGAGATAGAATAATAGAACACATACTAAAATATGAAGTAATAGTGCGGAATATATTAGAATCAGAGTAAGGAAAAAAGAGAGGTAGGTGTAGGCCAAGATTACACTATGGCACACAAGTAGTGAAAGATGTAAACTGTTGGAATTTCAGGCAAAAGTGTAGGTTAGCTTAGAACAGAATCAATGGTGGTACGTGTTTCAACTAGTTCTAGGATGGAAAATCTATTGATAAAAGTAGTAATTGTATTAAATTGTATTAAACCTGATTATTATTGTAAAAAGCTGCAGGTGTTGGTTTTGCAATATTTTCAACAAATTTTGATTGTGCAAAAGGGGTAATTGAAAAACTATTGGTTCGGCAAATGTGTAAGTGGTGGGGGACCTTGGTAGCCGTCAGGTTGCTTAACCTCCTTTGCGTACCACTAAAAATCGGTAAAATAGGGTATATTTTTATAAAACAATAGAAGGGGGAAAATTCAAAGGGTATAAAAGAATATTAGCTCAAAAGTGTGCGTTATCTAACAAGTAGAAGCAGCTGCTGTGTTCGAAAACAATAAACATAAAAACAGGGAAAAAATTGTTGAAAACGTATGTGTAGAGCTGTAGAGCACAGCACTGGACGGCTGTGAAACGTTGACAGTAGGAGAAGCAAACAAGAAAAAGATGTATGATGAAGATGTTTTGGGCAGAAAAGTTAAGAACAAAGATGTACCAGAAATGGTAGGGAAAAAGAAAATATGTGGAAAACAGTAAAAGATAAGAGAGATAGGACGATGGGGCACATTCTAAGGCACGAGGAAATGTCATGGGATAGATTAGAAGGAGAGATGATAACAATGACAAGATACTCGTACAGTTTCCAAAAGAACCGAATGATTGGCAATGTAATTAGGGAGCGGGTTATTGCTCAACATGAACAGAAAAGTAGATCGCATTTTTAATTAGTATCTAGAGGCAAAATAAAATGCTTTGCAGAAGTTGGTAACAAACAAGCCTGATATTTAGGACACATACATGTGCATTTTATTAAATTTGACTTAAAATTGAATCTGCTGATTAAAGAAATTGCAATGCTGTTTTTACACATATTAAAACTCTGTTATTTGTTCACACAAACGTCATTCTTTTAATGATTTTGTGGAAAAAAGTGCTACATTAAAATCAAAAACATGTACAGAAGATAGCGGGGGATACGACTTTTGCAACTATAAGAGAACCGATGATGCTTGCGAGCTTTTTTGTATTGCATGCTTTCATCAATCACAACATTTGGAAGTAAATCACAACAATGTTCCTAAATTGAACAATTCCTAGCTTTGAAGTTACTCTAAAAGTTTTGTGCGTAGCAACTCAGAGTCCGCAGCATATATACCAAAAATTAATTTACGTAGCATATTAGAAATTAACGCAATCCTGCATTTATGAGAAGAGCAAAAAGCCACAACAAGGTTGGTAAAACATTTCTAAGCTCCCACAAGCACAAACGAACCAAGCATGATAATCTAGCAATAAATCTACAATCATAGAAGTTCGTTAACAGGAATTGTCCCAAGCTTTCATAATTAATTTATGGTGCGGAGTGGAGCAGATTTGCATGTAGTACTGAATTTAACCTATTCGGTCAACAGTGAAATTAAATTCCGCCTGTGTCACAGTAGTTCTGTAATGGTCATTTGTTCAACAAATATAACTAAATATATTGTTCATTTTGAACTGGACAGCATTTGCAGCATCTTGTTTTCGAGCGTTTTCAAACCACGGGCACGTCTAAAATCCTAAATTTACGTTACTTGCTATACGTAGCCTTCTGCTTTTATGCTATGTTTCAACTCAACTTTTAGTAAAATTAACGACAGCATTTTGAATTTACGCAAGAAGTTAAGTTACAGAAACATTTGTACAAAGGTTGATAATTTTCGATTTTGTAACTGTATAATATTGAGCGACACCTCTAAATTAGGAAGACATAAGTGTTTAGGCCAAATACTACTGTAAAACATTCATCCATAGCATTAAGCACAAGCTTTACTAAAATTTTCTTCGTAATATCTTTAAAGTTTGTGAAAAAATATGCTTCATTATTTCTGCTTAATTAAATTATATGAAACAATGATTGTCAGACTGCCATGAGCGCATTATTAACCAGAACAGGAAAGATAGTAAATAACTATTCGAAAATATAATTTTTTTGTAATTCAATGTCTTTTGAACAATTTAAATGTTAAATTGCATCATCATGCATATTCTAAAATAATAGAAAGTATCAAATATTATTGATTTGTCACATAGACCACGGTTAATTCTTTGTATAAAATCAACATTTGTTAATGATGACAGTGATATATAAACAAATTATTCTTTACCTAGAGGAACATTCAAAATTAAATTACGGGATTTTGCATATCGCATAATGACGTCGAAATAACAATAATCAAAGCGTTGGACGAATGGGATTCTTTATTTTGAATATAAAACTTTTAGCTTGGACGTGGAGTAAGTGATCTTTAGAAAGTATTTTACACTTCGTCACAATAAAACACTAGGATTAATAGATCGTTTATCTGCATTGAATGTTATAAACACAAGTTGATTTATTTTGAAAGAGATCATTACAACTTCTGTGATCTGGTAAAATGTTTTAAAATAAAGTACAATTAAATAGTAAAAGTAGAAAGTGAAAATATAAAATGTGTTAATAAAAGTTCAGTCTATATAATATCGTAAGCAAATTGGTATGTTTTAAATTAGTTAGCCAATGGGAAGTTTTAAGGCTTAAAGTTTAAGGTTTCGAGTGTGGTTTCGATTATTACTTCAAACATTGTTCAAGTATTCTTAGAATATTTTTTCAAATACGGCTTCAAAACGTGAATTTAGAGTATTACTTCGATTATTACTCCAAGTATCTTTCCTAATATCACTACAACCGTTAGATTACAAGTATCAAAGTCCTAGTAGTACTGCAGATATGAATTCGCAATTTTAAATCTTCACTTCTGTTATTGTCTTGGACGATATTGGCTTTAACCTATTTGGTTTGGTGATGCTGAAATTATGTCCGTAGTTACTTGGTTTTGATTTAGATCAGGTTTGTGTTTTTGAAGAAATGAGACCGAAGATTCTGTACAAGCGAGGTTATGTGAGGTTATGTGTCTGGAACTAATTCTACTCTTCTGAATTTAAAGGTCAGACTAATTACAGGAATCTGCATTGCTCTGTAAAAAACTTTTTGTGATAAGCATTGCATATTATATAATTTTTGTTAAGTATAATTGCTTTAAGATTTTATTAATTCAAAAATTTATTTAGTTAATTATTTTTAACGAAGGACAATTTGCACGCATATTTAGATATATTATGAAGTACTTTGAGCCTGTAATGTCATGTAAGTACATTATAAGTGTAAGTTGATACCTTGAATATTTTATTGGTTTTTTTTATTATTTACGAGATTGATAACTGTTTAATTTCTATTTTTATACGACTATTAATTATTAGTATCCATACTCTGAATTTTGTAAGGTCAATATAGTAATTTATTTGAGCAGTGGAGTGTTTATCTTTAGCCCATTGAGCTAGTTGAAGAAGTGGTTCCTTTTATCTTGATAGGAGGATCTGCGTCTGTGGTGTTGTATGGAAGTCTGTATATAATTTTTAACAGTAAATTGGCTCACTATTTAGAGTTCATCTGTTAACATCACAGCAGAAAATTGACGCTCAATCTGTAAGGGCACAATTTCTCTAATACCACAGCATGTTATTGGCCCGCAACTTGTGGCTTCGTCAACACACATACAAGCGGAAAATCAAATTCCCCGTGTATAAATAACCATCTTGTATGATACAAGCATATTGTAAATTCATAGCAGGTAACGTGTTTTATGCAAAAATTATTAATTGTAAGATACCGTAAAACGCATTCAGGGCGGACGCAAATCGATCATTTTAAGATAACCGCAAAGCCATTTATTTTTATTTACTAATTATGACTACATTCTTGATAAAAAATACTTTTTATTTGCTGTAAATAACATAGAATAGTACTAGCTTTACGCAATTGAATAAAAATAAGTAATTTAGTGTATTTGAAACCCCAATTCCAATTAGTGTATTAAAAACACGTTTTGATGTTAAAAGTAAATATTTTCTATAAAATGCAACCCTTTTGCATTAAAAAGCAATTAAAGTTTAAATTAATTACCCCGTGGATTACAGAAATTTATTTTAAATAATGAATTTTTTAGAATATTAGGAATATAAAACGATGAGTCATACATATTTAAAACTACGTAAATAAACTAATTAATAAATAACACATTTATTCCAATAAGAGTCCGGAGCACTAAAAACCCCAGAAAATGTAATAGAAATTGATAAGAAATATTTATGATCTTTGCATTCACTGTTAGAGAGAAGCGATATACCACAACAATCATATATGTGTTAAACAAGGACGAACAACGCACGTCACGAATAAGTGGAACGAGATTACGAGACAGCGATTTTAGACGCTAATGAGTTTTTTCTGCAAATCTTGCATCATAATGTTCTATACACATTCTACTAGGTTCTAAAAAATAGATAATTTGTATACATAAAGAATAGTTTATTAATTAAAAGATTCATTCGATTTTTAAAATCCATCGCGAAATGTTATTTTGATTTAAGTCGCGAGCTGTTGCTTTGCGAAGATAATATTTGAAGTATGCTGTAAGCATACTGTAATTTAAAAATGACGCTGTTACAATGAATATAAAAGTGATGTTTGAAACTCAAATTACATAAAAAATGGAATTTATTAATTACAGTCAAGATAGGGAAAATTCTTCAATATAACACTATGTTAAAAATTGTATTAAATAATTGAAAATAAAATTTAATCAAAAATGTACTTTGGTAATTGCTGTTTGAAACGAGGATTTCAAATATGGAAAATTTTGTAAGCTGATTTAACGTCAATTTAAATTAATAGGATATTTAATTACGAGTATGGGTTTTGTGGATTCTGCAAGTATTACTTTTAGATTTATTTTTAACTAATATTGGAGTATTTGTATTTAATTTAAGGTACAATAATAAGTGTTAATCATGTAATATTTTTTTATAAGGATTTTTTGCCAGAAATGTTTGTGTTCAGAGTTCGAAATACTTTGACTCTTTAATAGATTATCTGTTACGGATTTTTTAGCCAAAACAAATCTTACAAGCATAGGAATAATCATAACCAGATAAACCATCCATAAATGAAGAAATTTAATTCGGTAAATTTGAAATAAGGTAAGGAAAATTTTTATGTTTGAAAGAAACGATGGTGTAAATGTTGTATATGCTTTTGTATGAGAGAAAATATGTATTTCATAATGTATAAATGGTTTGTGATATTGTTGTGTTTGATTTCATTTTGAAAACTTCGTCAATTCCGTTGAGTTAGCCAGGCAATTAAAAAGGAGGGTAAATGAACCATTTCAAGTTTTACAAATTGCTGTATCTGTATCATAGCACTCTTTTAGTGACGCTCACAATACAGCGGTGTCACAGCACTCTTTTAGTGGCTCCACAACGTGAGATCTTATCATATCACTCCTTCAGCGGTGCTCTAACGTGAGGCCTTATCACATCACTCTTTTAGTGACGCTCAACGCGGGCTTTACCACATCAATATATATATATATATATATATATATATATATTTGCTTTGGAGCACCACCAAAGAGTGATATGAAAATGGTCACACGTTGGGCGCCACTAAAAGAGTGGTGCTGTGACAACCCCTCGCTTTGGGGAATTACAAAAAAGGTTGATAAGAAACGGCCACATGTTGAGGTGCCGTTAAAAGAGTGCTGTGACAAGGCCCCGCGTTGGTCGTTACTAAAAGGGTGCTGTGATGCAGATACAGTAATTTGTAAAACTTGAAATTGTTCACTTACCTTCCTTTTAACCTTGCCTGGCTAGTTCAACGGACCTGATGGAGGTTTCAAAATGAAATCAAACACCGCAATATTACAAAGCATTTATACAGTATTAGATATTCTCATACAAAAGCATTTAGGACATTTACAACATTGTTTCTTTTAAACGTAAAATAATTTGTAAGAGGTATTGATAACAAACAAAAATTGTTGTACTTTATTTTAAATTTACAGTATTAAACTTTTTCTTTGAGAATGGTTTACCCTTGACAGATAATCTATTAAAAGGTCAGAGTATTTTGAACTCTGATCACAAATTCTTTTGATAAAACCCTTTGATACGAATTTAAAAGTTGGCTGGCTCACGTTGTGACGCCAGAGTAACCATTTTTGCTAGGCCTTACGTTGGATGGGCCACTAAAACGAATTCTGTTTTACAAAAGACTGGAACGTCTTTTTGTTATATTAAGGCGCTAGAGAACAAAGTCTTCCGAGAAAGCTAGGGGTCTATTCCTGGGTAGAGCAATGAGAAGTGGGGGGGTAAGTCGAATTCTGTTTGCAAACCAAAGTTAAGCTAAATCAAATAGGCGCCACCATGTCCTGAGATAATGACGATAATTGCAAAGCACAGTTCTAAGGGCGGACGTGGAAACCCAAAGAACAAATGATCGCCTTCCTTAACAAAAACCTGTCTTAACAAAATAAGACGCAGCTCCTGTAAGAAATTACAATGGTTAAATAAATAAAAAAAATAAAAAACCACTTGTGTCCTATAAACATATATAAAGAAATAATAAAAAAGTATTTCCAATATAAAATTGGCATCAAATTATTACTCAGATTAATTTTAGCTTTGTGTAATTAGATTTGATCGTACTTGACCAAAATAAAAGTCTTAGATTTCGGACTAAATGTTTACTAAAAAAACTCTTTTAAAATATTGGAACTTGTAACAAAAAAATGGTCATAATCAACTACATCAAAATTAAAGTTTTAACATTCCCTTTTTTCTTTCATTAATCAAGCAACTTTACTTTAAACATGAACTTGTTATACAAATTAAAGTAATAATGATTGGTAAGCATAACACAGTGAATTAAATTCTAACCTGGCCAGATCTTTTCAGGTAGATAACAAATTACTTAAACCTAACATAATGAGAATTTGAACTTTCAAATTTACGTTTAATAATCTATGTATAGATAAAGCTGGTCACAAAAATAGGCATGTTTGTTTAAATTGTATTACAGCTGCTCAAAGCATTTGCTTTCAAGACATCTGTGAACTGTACAAAATAGAAAAATATGACGTCGAAAACACATGTTGAATTTATCGACGGTTCATATGGAACAAAGCATGTTTTTTTTAGAAAGCTAATTCAACAAAATTTCGTTTTACAGCTTGTAAAACCAGCTCAACAATTAATTAAAGTGTATACAAATTACGTGTACTAAACATAAAAGCAAATTAACATGCTCTAAACTTTGAAACACATGCAAAAAAAGATCTTATTGCTAATTACGAACCAAAAACTGCATTAGCCGCATCACAACAAACTGAGACGGGAAATCCGTTCTTCAAGCAAAGTTAACAGCGTTTTTAATTTGAAACGACTCCATCCAAATAATTCCTTACCAGACAAATTTCTTATTAGGCAAAGTTTAAATCGGCTGTTCTTGTCGAATTATATTTGTTGCATTATATTTTATGTCGTGTTCTAAAGGTTGCTTTCGCATTCTAAAGGTTGCTATCACATTCTAAGGGTCGCCTTCTACTTTGTCGCGCTAAATAAATTACCTCAAATTAAATTAGTTCGTATATTGTATACTTTACCAACCGTTATTAGAAGATATCTCCACAATTGATAATTGATTCGAAGGTTGCCGGCCTCTAGCCAAAAATACATCTTAACAAAGCCGTAGCCCGTGGCCGACTCTCTATCGAAACCAGAGCCGAACGGTCGCGTCAGAAGGAGGCATACGAAACAATCAAATAGATATGTACTTAGAAATAGCTTTATGCGACACAGATATCTTAATATAACTAGATCCTTAAGGAACAATATACGCTTAGCGTGCTTAGCGTGTAATTCAATGTAATTAAATTACGACTTGAAAAATAAAATGTTACACCTTTACATAAAATTATTATATGATTAACACTTATTATTATGCTTTACATTAAATATAAGTCAGTTTAAAATAAATCTAAAGGTGATACTTGCAGAATCCACAAAAACGCTCCTCGTAATAAATTATCTTCTTAGTTTAAATTGCCGTCAAATCAGCTTACAAGATTCTCCATATTAAAATTCTCATTTCAAACAGCAATTACCAAAGTACATTTTTGGTTAACTCTTCCTTTCAATTATTTTTTAAGATAGTTTTATATTGAAGAATTTTGCCTTTTCATGGTAATTAATAAATCCATTTTTCTTTATAAGTTACATTTAAAACATCTCTTCTTTATTCATTGCAACTATTTCCACATAACAACAGCTCGCGCTTTAAAATAATATTTCAAATCTAATTTCAGAATCGAATAACTTCGAATCTACTCAATGAATAAATGATTCTTTATTTGATAAACGCTTCTTTATATACAAATTTATCTGTTTCCAGAAGCTTACTGGAATAGTGTGGAACATAATGATGTAAGGATTCTTGGAAAATCCAATTAGCGTCTATATTTGCGGCGTTTTATTACCTAATTATCTGGTTCTAGTTACTCGTGACAATCTATTTGTCCTTGTTTTACATATACTATTATTACGGCGTCGCATACTAATACAGAAAGATAATCAATTTTTATCCGATATATCAGAGATTTCCGATTTATTTTCAATGTTCAATCTGCTTCTTGGAATAAAATGTTTATTTATTAATAAGGTTATAAGAATTTGACGTATTTTTAAATACCGATGACTCATCCTTTTATGCTCTAGAAAATTCTCTATTTAAAATGAACTGGTGTTATCCACGGGGTAGTTAATTTAAACTTTAATTGCTATTTTATGCAAAATGGGTTTTAGATACACGTTGATTGTAGTTTCTTAAACTAAAAGCGTAAAGCTAGTAATTTTTTATGATATTTACAGCAAATCAAATGCATTTTTATCAAAAATGTATTAATAATTAATAAGTAAAATTAGTGGCTTTGTATTTATCTTAAAACGATCGATTTTTATGTTTGCATTTAATGCGTTTTAGGGTATCTTACAATTAATTATTTTTACACATACGACATTCGTTACTTGTTTTTTATTTACAATATACTTATATTATACAGGGTGATTATTTATGCACGTGAAATCTGCGTTTTTGCATGGCACTTTAATGAATAAAAGTGCACTTGTATTTTATAGGGTGTAACCATGAATTTACAGAAATTTTTATTTTTCCGGATTATATTATATTCTGCTGTGATTTATTGTTAGAATTATGGTTTCAATGACCTCTCGTGACTCCTTATCATGTCTATATATATATATATATATATATATATATATATATAGACATGATAAAGTCCAGTTACAGATTAACAATGACTGGTCTATACAGAATTTGCTTTTGTCACTTTGATACGGTACGTGCATGCAATAGAAAGCTAAATCATTCTACATCCCGTTAACTGCAAAATTATCATGATTTGCACGTTAACTTTACTAAAAATGTCACTAAAGTAATTTGAAGAATATGCATTAGTCAAAGTAATAATTTTTGCTAAGACGTAAAACCAAATGACTTGATGACGTAAGTAAAGCACAGTATTCAATTATGCATTGTACACTTGAGTTGTATTATTAACTAAGCTAGCATAGAAATGTACATTTGCTGATTGTAAAAACACGGATGCGTCTTATCAAGAAGATTACCACTAATTCACCACAACAAAGATCCAGGGTTTTATTTATTTGAAAACGTCTTTTTATTATCGATTCACATCATTTTAGTAGTAACTTCAACAAATTCTTTGGACAAACGATTGTAGTTAGTAATGTTGAAATATATTGTCTTAATACTATGATTGATAGTGAGTGAACGCTTAGTATTAGGGACCAATGATTGAACATTTAATGATATAAAGTAGGAAAGTGCACATAGAAGGATTTTATAAGGTATGTAGCATAATGTTACACGAACTTGTACTGGGACGATATTATATTGCGATGTAGAATTGATTAAAATAGTTTAATAATCCAAGACGTATCAGTCGCATATATTATAATATATTTATAATCACCTAGGTAAAAATATAAAATAAGAGTCGATTTATAAATATTTTGGTAAGATAATGACGTTTTTTGTAAACTGCAGCTAAATTTTGAATATTTTAAAGTAAAATAAATGATTTTGAAAAGTTTACGAGTTTAATTGATATAAAGAAGAATACAGATAAGCGAGAGCAATAAAAATAATTAATAGTAACGACGAGTGAAAAGTGTAAGAGTGGATTAGAGCGACAGTGGAACAGGCGGAATAAATAGTTGGATATTGGGAACGAGTTGAATAAAGGCAGAAAGGTATTGGATAGGATTTATGAGATTGAAGGCGATATTACTGGAATTGATTTGGATATGGTATTATGGATAGAATGGTATTGAATGGTAATTAGAAGAAAGCAGTGATTTGGAAAGAGCAGATAAAGGAAAAAGGAAGTATTGAATTAGAACGAGCAGATTTGAAAAAGGAAAGCATTGGAGTAGCAGGATTAGTACGAGTAAAGAAGAAACAACCTTAGGAAAATTAGCGCAGGGGAAGTAAAATTAAACGGTAGTCAAAATTCTAAATTTGGTCATATTTATTTTAGATTTGGGGGATATCAAAATTAATTTAAAGAAACCTGGAGTCTGGACAGCAGAATATTCGTAGTGATAGTGCCACGCATTGTAAAGACGCATACGGCGAGTGAGATTTTGAGCCAGTTTTCATAGAGGCCGACAGCGACGTGTAAAACCTGGGAAGGCGAGTTTCAAATAGTCGAGGCATATTAATATAGTTGTTTTATAAACCGACCAAACGTAGATAAAGCACGAAATAAAAAGTAAATATTTTCATATCATATAAAATTAATAAATAAAAAAAGGGGGTAGAGCATAAGATATATATATATATATATATATATATATATATATATATATAGTTTAGAGATAATGACCTTTTATAAATATATAAATATATAAATATCTACAGCTGACCTCAAACTCATTAATAATATATCATTATATATATATATATATATATATATATATATATAATATATAGACATGATAAGGAGTCACGATTACCAGTAGCAACATATGACTTGAAGTCCTTCAAAAGCAAGAAATTTGCTATTCATTTCCCACTGTTGACTACGAGTTACAGACATGCAAATAGAAATAGTCCAAATGTCTTCTTACTACCATCCCACTAGTTGACACCGGTGTAACAAAAATTAATCAGCTGATTTCACGTTAAGCGTATGGCTACCTAAAAAAAGTCGGTCCCAGGCCGTAACACAAATTGAAGGCAATCATGCATTTAAACTTTAAAAAATTTTTTGCTTAGTGTATTCAAACCAAATATTTTGAACATCAATAAATCAAAGTCACCTTCAATTTATGTCATAAATGTCAAACTTGAAGTTTTTATTATTATTTTGACAACGATCCTAGGTCATGGATCGAAACGTAAATAAAGTTGATTTTAAAAACTATGAGTGGTTTAATCCCCAAAGAAGATTAAGAAGAATACTAAACAAACCACAACAAACATACAGGAGTATTTACAAAATTCTATTTGCACAAACAACCGTTCTTTATTATTAATTGATTACACAAACATTTTCAACAATTCGTAACTTCAACAAAATTCTTAAAGGCACGCACAACGATTTAGTATCAGGTAATCGCTTACAATGCAAATATTAATTTCTTAATACTATGATGCTGTCTTCTTAATTACTATCGAAGCGCTTTAATTAACTATTCGAGCACCAATTATTAATTTACATAGATCACTACAATAACTTATCTCACATAGGGCAATTTATATTAACAGTATGTAGCACTAATGTATATCACGACATTGTACCTAGAATAAAAATGTAATATTGCAATCAAAGCTTCGATTAAAATCAGTCTTACAGTCTTACAGTCGCAACGCACGTATTCAGTCCACATGGAGTAAAGTTGAAACGCGGACAGTAATATCAATTCTCTACCACTCAAACAAGGTTAGAAGGGAACTTATAATATGCATAAGAAAGGGACAGCGTTAATATAGGCGGGATTTTTAAGACGTCAATGGATATACTATTGGTCGATATCGTTAGTTGTACAACAGACAAACACGGGAATATTGAATGTTAATTTTTCGGAAAATATCGTAACGACGCGCTAAATTTCGGAGATTTCGAAAACGGTTGAAACAAAATTTGAGGAAGTGTTATTTTAAATTAGATTTTTCACAGAAAGAGCGGCTTAGAGGTGGCATTCGGAATCATATAAATACTTGAAGAGAATTAGCACGGGTCTCTTGCTTATTAACTTCGATCGCTTAGTATTTTCACCGCTTCAGAATACGAGTTTGTAAGTATACATATTTTTTAATTAAATAGTACAGTGTTGGCCTCATAATTTGATACGTGAATAGTGGCGAGTCTAAATTTTAATTTGAGGTGCAACATTTATCTTAAACAAGCTCGTGAAGTAACGTAAATTTAAAGTAAATTAAACTAAAAGTACGCAAGTATGAAAGAAGTGTAATTAATTTGGAGTTGGATTTGGATACACCGTGAAGACAGAGCGAACAGCACAACCTAGATGGGGTTCTTCTACAAATAACTAAAAGCGGCCAGCAGAGCAGAGCGAAACTACTTTACCGCATCGTTAACGGAGTAGAGATCTTCAAAAAATTCCAGGTAACGCTTTAAAATTGTTGTTGTTTTAAACTATGAAACTATGAAAATTGTGTGACGCGTAAGAGTGAATTTTGAAGGTATTGTGCATTATTTTGCGTATTGAAAATAATACGTATAACTAACTTTATAATGGTATTTAAATAGAAATCTAAAGGTGTATATAAAGCTTATTAACGTTCCATCAGGAATTTAAAATTTTTATTGTTACGAGTACATGGGTTTGTTTTTTTTTTGTTTGTTGTAAGAGTATGCGAAGTACAAAAGCATACATTATTCATAATTAACTGGGTTATCATAAGCTCACCATACTCCAGAGTATACAAATTTAAAATAAATTATAAATAAAGAAATAAAATAAGGTATTATTCAGGGCCCATTTACTCCGGTTATATTCAATGTGTTTGATATTTTAAATTAAAATCCAGGACAGTACAAAAATAGAATTTATTGAGGTGTAACTTGATCTGTGAAATGTGAATAATCTTGAATTTTATTTGTAAATAGACTAAATAAATATTGTACGATCGTTGTATTATTTTGTGGTTTTATTTGAGAGTGTGCGTGAACGATACAGAGTATAATAGTGAATCTAGGTATTCAAGAGGAGGCCCAACTGAGCTAGCCTGGGAACTGAAGAAGAATTAAGGTGATGAAGAGAGGAATCTGGGTAAGAGATTAATTTTTTTAAAAATTTTTTTACTGTGTGCAATTTTCGATTTTGTAAAAATGAATATATATATATATATATATATATATAACCACACTCGGGTGCTGATCTTGTAAATAATTTGTTGTAGTGTAGTATATGAATTTGCAAGTATTAAAAATATATGCTTTACCTTGCTTGTGTACATTGACTTATATATTGGAGTAGTGTGTCCTGTAAGATACAACATTCCCTCCTGGTAACTAACTTTCGGAATCCATTAAGTTTTGAGACTGCTCTCTCGACTTTGTTTTGGGGTCCAGAAGGGTCGTGCAGAGCTTTAAATAGATAACTATACCAAAAGTTTCATCTTTCTAACGGTTCTTAGCCAAAGACAAATTTGTGTTCAAATATTCGAATCAAGCTACCAGTGCGCCAGTGTTTGAGAAAAAAAACCCCAGAAACCATGACAGTTTAACTATAACAGTTTCACTTAAGAATCTGTAATGTTTATAAATATTGATAGATACTGAAGTTGAAGTAAATAAAGAACTAATGTAGCAACCTACAATGTCGTTTCTGTCAGTTCCTGGATCTTACATTTCAAACATTTTTCATTAGAGTAATATTTCCACCTAAAATACAGCTTTTGAGCGGTTAACTTCTCAATTATCTATGTAATGAAAATTAATTCAATAAAGTGAAATTGTGTTTCACTTTCGTATATACAGTTAATTACAAAACTTTAAAATTTAATGTAAAATCTAAATATAAGAAACTACTAATTGAGCTAAATTCCAAAGTTTACATATATAAACAACCAAACTAGTATAGTTTTACAAAAACTTTTCCATTCAACCAAACCATCTCATCAACTTTTCATCAATACGCCTTTACATACAAATTGAAAGGTATTATAGAGCAGCAGTCTTTAATGACATCAGAGAGAATGATTTATAGACGTGACAAAAGGCATTGGGGAAGGGTGAAGCTGACCAGTGGTCATCTGACCTCCGAACTCGCCACGAGCCACTTGGACCTTTATAAAAGGATTACATAACTTGACCAACACCCATCTCGATATTTTACTGCCCTAACAAGTGGTTACACACACTTAACTAATAAGGGCGGAAAACCTTAAAGCTTAGTTTTGAAGAAGAGTGGTCCACTATCATTTTCTCACAAAATAATACTCTAGCATGTAAAATCACTTTACAAATCAAGCGTGCCTAAAACACAAGCTTAATTATTAACGCGAACGAAAAGCTATCTGACAGAAGTTTCCTCTAATGGATTATACATGCGATAAATGTGGTAATGTGTGGATATAAATACAGAGATTTACGCTTTGTCCTTACGAGGAAATTAAAACATGCTAGTTTAAGTGTTATTTACTTTGCAAGATAATGATTTACTTTATAACCGTACAAACTTTAAGATCTATTGTAATCGTAACGTTCATTTCTGAATGTGTGGATGATTCTTATATTGAGGGGACAACCCTCGAAAGATTCACAATTAGTTGAGCCTCAGTGCTTGGGACCAATCAAGATTGAAAGAAAAGTAAGGGGTTAAGGAAGATGAAAAGGTGAAGATACGTTATACATGGTACACATATCTTTGTTCCTCTTAATTAGCTTTGAAATTAATCTTCTTGGTTTTGTTCGGAAAGTAGGTCCGTTAGTCTTTTCAAAAGGGGTTGGTACTTCCGCTTTTAAATTCGTAATAAAGAGAACAGCGTTGAAGTAATAAATCAATACAGACGAGTTCATAATAAACTAAATATTTAGAGTGTTATCACCTGCAAAGTAAAACGATGTATGAAAAGTCTGCTTTTGTATTAATTATATAGGT
This sequence comes from Platerodrilus igneus, assembly GCA_036346225.1. Lineage (NCBI taxonomy): Eukaryota > Metazoa > Arthropoda > Insecta > Coleoptera > Lycidae > Platerodrilus > Platerodrilus igneus. The sequence continues at coordinate 946,971 of JARFIW010000124.1, forward strand.
TTTCGTTTGTCACAAATGAGTATAGTGGTTACATTGCTTCTAGAAAATATTCATTTTCTAAGTAAATTCTTATGTATTTAGGTCTGTCATAAACTAGACCCTTGTGTGCTTTGTGTGCCCACTCGAAATCTAGATTCAGTAACAAAAGTGTTACGAGTCAGATTATTTATTAAACAACCATCAATAAAATACTATCAAAACAAGTTCCTAAATCCTGCATACCTTTTATCTAACTGCCCTTGGCACATATCAAAACAAATCAAGATGATGTTCAATAATTTAACGATATGCATTATTAAAATACTTTATTGAGAATCTACTAATCTTAATCTTCCTTTCTTTAACATCAGCCGGTTAACTGAATGACCAAATTATGTAACCTCCTTATTCTGTTTAATAGATTCTTGTCAAAATACCAGGTATTAGCTTCATCGTCTATAAGTAGTATATAATATTCAAACCATTATCTAGCCAAGCAATTTTTCCTGTCTATTTTCCTTCCATTGTAAGTGAAGTCAATTCTGAATGTCGTAAGTGATGCCCCACCAGTCGGTCCTTTACCTTTATTGTATTTCCTACTTCTTCACCCACTCGTTTTATTTCCTCACGAAACTTATTCTGTCGGCCCATCTAATTTTCAACATGTTCCTAAAACGTAATACTTGAAACACTGGGTTTTTTCTTCTCGGTTTTTCCCATATAGCCCACGCTTCACACCTGGGCAGTGCTAGACCTTTTACAAATGTTTCTGAAAATTCTTTGATATCTTTAAATCAATACCTGGTGTGAGCAAATTATATTAATGTTGTCCTATTTGTACATTCAGCAAGTCTATTTTATTATCTTTACTGGGTATCATGACTTTTGTTAATTGCCGTTTTGCAGCACTCACTTAAAACTTTATTCATTAGTATGTTCTTATATAGATTCTGCTAGTGGCCAAAAATATTTATTGTTACTATATCGTACGGAGAGTGATAACATTGGTATTTTTAGTCTTGAGCGTTTATTGTACCCACTTTTGTTTAGTTTCTCCAATCACGTGCTCTATACTTAAAACAGAAAATTAAGGGAGATAAAGAAAATCCTTATTTGGCATTTTTCTTTACATTTGCTTCTTTTTCTTGATCATCTGGCATGATTTTAGTAATATACTTTTAGTAGATGTGTAGAATTTCATTTGTGTCTTTATATTTCAAACCTATTTTTTGCATATCTCAAACATTTTATTCCATTAGATGTCAGCAAATGCGTTTCCTAAATTTATAAAAGCCAAATGTGTCGATTAATTCTTTTTTATTCTACTTTTTGCCAGCAGTTTCTGGCACAAAGCTACTTCTCTTATACCTGATCTTTTCTTTCAATTTTTCTGTAGAAAATGCGAGTTAAAACCTTAATGTATGCGCAGTTAAACTAATTTTTTTGCCATCCTCGCGTCTTTCTGCCTTGAGGTCCTTTGTCAGCATTACAAACGTATTTTATGTAAACTTTGACAGTATTTCTCTAATTTAATACACCTTAAACACAAGTCTAGGCAGCATGTCTTCTGCTATTTTTTTCTGAAAGTTTTATTAATTTTATAGGCATTTCATCTGTTCCTACCGAAATATATGTATTGGTTAATAAAATGAAACAATAACTTAAACTTTTATGCAAAGCCCAAATAATCATTTCAAACCGAGCTAGTAATTGAAAGATGGAAAATATAAGGTTCTGGACAGGATTCGAATCTGTATCTTAGGCTTTTGCGGCCCATGCGTTTACCAATTACGCTACCAAGACGGGTGACTACAATTGGAAAATTACACAAATCTAAATCATGTACACAACCATATATCAACTTAACTTTCAATTACATTTGGCACATGATTGACAAAACTGCCAAAAGTAATTGAAAGTTAGGTTGATATGTGACTGAGAGGGGGATATAAGTTTGATTTAAGAAAGTTGTTTTGGTTGATTCCGTTAGAACACCTTATAAGATATGCGGGTTTTTCTGTTAAAGGTAAAATCAATCAAATTAAAGTTGGCCCTTATGGCGTGTCTCATCACTCTGCAGCTCTCGCCAAAGCGATGCAGTGTATCTTGGAACTGTATGCAAGTTTTTGCATCCACTATGTGAACGATATACTGATTTTCAGCGACAATTTAGAACTGCACTTAATAGACTAGAAAGGATATTGTTAGAATTAGATGTCGCAGAACTTTATCTCAATTTGGGGAAATGTGAATTTTTCAAACAAAATGTGAAATTTTGGGGTGCAACACACATCGTCAAAGACATGGTAATAAACGGACTTAAAAAAAGGTAAAGGAAAATTAAAATGATTAATTTTTTTATTTCAAAATTTGATATTTTAATTTTGGGGGACATACTGAGAAAGAACCTCATCTTAGTCCATAAGGAGTAAATACAAACTCTGAGTGATTAACTATAAAAAGCTAACTTTTATTAAAGACGTTTGATGTTGAGACTGAGTAATGTTTTATACATCATTTCATTCGTCAGGCATTGAAATCTATTTAAAAGTATGACGTAGCAAAACCTTTATTAAAAGCATGTTTTATTTAAGAGAAATTGAGTAACATCTCATGCATCATTTCATTCATAACTATCGAAAGATATAATCGGAATAAAGGAATTTATTTAAACTAAAAAATTGTACTTACTTTAAAATATCATGCAAATACTAAAAATGTTGAAAAAGTCGCACAATTGTTGAATTCAAAAGTTCATATTCTTATCATTACAAGCGTACTACATTCTATCGATTACGTAGCCTAGCAAATTTTTGTTGTACAAACCACATTTGCCAGTGATAAAGACGCTATCAAAATAAAGATGTTATTTACTCTTGGTGATTACAGAATTAATAGAATATGAACATTATTGGAACTTACCTATGAGAATAGCGTCAAACTAGAATACAATTTTGTATGTTTAAAATGCACATTGCTTATTGGATGTGGAGTACGTGCACTTCTACAACTGCAACACGAGACGTGGCATGAAAATTTTTTAGAACAAATGTCCCGTTACATGTACTAATATTATAAATAACAGTAGACGTTCTTAGAAAGGTTGATTATTAATTTTTCAGTGAATCAGCAAAGAACGCAAATGCATAAAGTGTAACGATTAAGTAGCAATTAAAAGCTATTTAATGTTAAAAAGAGAAATTAAGTATAATTCGAGTTAGTCGACTGATTTAATTGGTAGAATATTTTTGGTAAAGGATTCATTCTAGGGCTTCTAGGCATCTCTAATAGCATTTTAAGCAACCGTATAAAAACTCTAAGCACATCCATAAGAATTCAGAGCTCCAGCCTAAGCATTTAAGACTACCTCCGTAAATATCTTGAACATAGCTCTAAGTAACTTTAATCATTTCAATTGAAAATTTTTAATGATAGTACAAACTCGCTTCTTCGAGAATTAATGCGTTCACTAAAAGTAATATTTAATCCTATTGGTTTGCAGCTGCTGAAGTAAAATTTGTTGCAATTTGGGCTCTGTATTTAAACTCGATGTCAGATAATGCAACTTCGTTTGTACATCAATTCTTGAGAAAGAAGTCTGTATTGAGAAGTGGTTTGACTGGATATAATAAAAGACTACTGTAATCAAGGTCGGATTAGTTTTTAAGTTATATGTTTTCTGTAAAAGTGAATTGAAAATGTGCATTATGTATTTAATAATTTTGGGGTAATATTCTGTATGTAAGATTTTATTAATTCATTATTTGTGTAGGGATGGATAAATTATAACAAAAGGAAATTTACACGGGTTTTTGATTCAAAAGAACTTTATAGTAATGATTAGAGGTAAGAGTACCCTAATCCTGTTAGATAATTATTAGTATATGCGTAGTGTAAATTGATTCTTTAGTAAATTTTGAATATTTTATGAGCTTTATTTGTTTCTTAATTTTGCTTTATTATTGATATCCAATATCATAGTAAATAAATTAACGAACCAATCGTGGGACTTATTCAAAACGTGAATAACGCAAAAGCCTAAGTATATATCCCGTCCTGGACCTTATGTTCGCCATTTGTAATGCACGTTGAACATCAAAAGCAAACGCCGTTCCTGCATTAAAATCACAACTACCTAAAATTCTAACAATATTCAACAAAGTATACATAACCGACAAAATACAAGTGATACAATTGTGTAAGCTAAGTCGATATTAAAATCCATAGAGACGTATGGATTTATTGCTTATTTATGTTTTAGGATACACTCTTACAAAAACTAGCAGAATAAACCTATCATGACAGGAAAGTAATCTTGATGTAAGTGGAGGAGCTCAAATGATATGTGTAATGCTAACCGAGATAAAATCACATAAAGTGAATTTTTTTCCAATCACTAGTACTGTCCTCAATAGGTAGTTTGTGTCCCTTATGGATAACGACACCACCACCCTATGCCTAACACCTCCCACCCCCATCTTTACCTCCAACCGCTTATCTCACACCTCCCATCTACCAACTCCAACCTCCCACCTCCTACCACCCACCTCCCACCTGCTACCTTACGCCTACCACCTCCCATCTCCAACCTCCCACCTACCACCTCCCACCTCCTGCCTCCCAACTCCAACCTCGCCACTTTCCATCTCACACCTCCCAATTCCTATCTCGCCACTCCCCAACCTATCCACTTCCCACCGCCCATCTCATCACTTTCACCTCACACTTCCGTGTCCCACCGTACAACTTCCCACCTGGCTCCTCACGCATCCCACCACATCTCCTTCTACCTCACACTTCCCACCTCATCACTTTCCACCTCCCAGCTCATCACTTTCCACCTCACACCTCACTACTTCCCCTCCCATATCCCGCCTGACTGCACCCACCTCTCAAATTGTTCACCTCCCAACTCCCACATCTCAAGCCATTCATCTCACACCCACACCTATCAAACCATCCACTTCATACCTCCCATCTCCAAAATTGTCACTTTTCCAAGTCATCTTGGTGCAACTTTTGGAACCACCCTGTATATAACCTTTTAACTTATAAACGCCATCTTGATACAATTTATAGACCACCCTGTATATATATCCTTTTAATCCAACACAACTTAACCTAGTATAACCTCTTACGTCACGCCAATCATTTTGATTACAACACTATTAAGTTACACAATTCTGAAAGGAAAAATTAATTACCAACATTTTGGATACAATAAATTTAGAAAAAATATTACACGTTTATTTTAATCAATAATATCACAACTAAAAGGGTAATACTTTATTTTTTTTAACCTGGTACTACTACATGAATTTTTAGTTGAAGTTCCAGTTTTATTTTTAAATTCACAAAATTTTCAATTTGAAGGTATACGTCACATAGTTTTTAGAGAAAAACTTTATTTGAAGCGCGACTCGTACTCGGATCGCCTGCATGCAAAGAAAATGTTTTATCCACTTGACCACCAGATCAATCGATATATGTACTTGTACATCTCTTAGTATTGTTAAATATACGAATACCATTTTAATTTAAAGATTAACTTAAGAGCGCATTTAAATATGAAAAAGTTTTGAAATAATTAAAAAACAGCATACAGCATAACCTCCCCATTACACTACAACAACAATTATTGTACTATTGCATATTTCTCACACCATCTTGGTACAATTTGTAGACTTACCATGTTAGTATAAATCTTAACAAGGACTACTACTTTAAACCTAAGAATAAAAGGAACATAATTTAAAAAGTTTATTGATCATAATTTTTGCTGGTGTTGACGTTACAAATAAGTAAAACAAACTTTATCAAAAAATATAATAATTTTATTAAGTATATACATGTATTCTTAACTAGAATCCACTGTGATAACCGGAAACAGGTGAATTAAGGATAACCAAATCTCTAAACATTTGAATTAACGATCGCCTCACACTTGCATCTTCTAAGTATTGGTTGGCGTAATATATAATCATTTCCAACACTGTCAAGTGATTTGGATTGCTGCCATCATTATACAAAAAATTGCTCGCACGAATCTCTCTTAATAACATTTGAAACCCTTCTTCTTCCGTCGTATTTCTACTTACATTTTTTACAACACTTACTAATTTTTTGTAAAATTCTAGAAAGTTTCTACGCTTCAGCTCTTCCATTTTATAACATATTAATTCCCGCATGTTTAATAGCTCGTACTCATTTAAAGCAATAACATTTCGATATCGCAAATTCCATATTATATGAATTTTCTTTTTGAAATTTATTTGCCACCTATACAGCTCTATTAGACGAGTCGACTGCCAGTTTCAATTTGAATTTACGATTAAGTTATAATTCTAAAACATCTTCACCAGATAAATCATTCAATCTTATGTTTGCTGCTTTTTGGGCATATTGTCTGCTTATAGATTACAATTAAAAATTACAGAACACTTTCCATTTTTATGGCATAATTTTGACACATTCTACTATTGCAAATAATTTGTATGACGCCCCAGATCACAGTATAAACCAAACCCAACTTCCACGTTATGATGGTAAAAATTTAATGCAAAATCATCTAACGCATAGATGGTCTTACTTACTAATTTGTTGAAATCTAGTTGCAGCACTCTTACATCATCTGTAACATCAACACCAGAAAAATCCATGTTCAACTTATAATTTTGACCAACTCGACAATACTTCGACAACTAATGCTCTGGAAAATGACTTCTTTGTCTTATGTGTTGGTGGTAAAGTGCGCAGTTCCTTATTGTGTTAATTTGTGTTATATGTAGGTCTTCACAGGAGAAACGCTTATAATTGTATTATCGGAAATTTAACGATTTTGGTTTAAATTAGGTGAATGTAAAAACAATTGCTCATACTTTCTCTATGTGTAAATACGAAAGAAATAATACTCTGGATTACTAAATAACATTCAAACTAATTAATGGTCAATTTAAAGCAAAGTTGAACAACAAAAACCATAAAGAGTGCAAAAAGAACGTAACGAAGAGTTCAGAAGGATTAATCATGCCAAAGAAAATAAAAAAAGAATTAGAGCAACTTTAAGGCAACTTGAAAATGTATTCTCTGACGCAACGACGAAGATGCTGAGTATCTGTATTGTGGGTAGGTATGGCCTCAAGCCAATGAAGGGTGGATTAGGTGCATAAAGTGCAGTCATTGGGCACATTGCTCGTGTGCCGGCGAAGACTATGAAGATGATGAGGGTACGTATCTTTGTGTGATATGCGTTTAAGTTTATATAAATTAAGAACTTCCTATTAGAATGAATTCTATGCTTTAAATTTTTGTGTCTTTGGTTAAGCTGATCAATAAAAATATGTTTCCAATATGTACGATTTTCTTTATTAAATAATCTATGCCCCATATTACTCCATTAAGCATAGAGGGTAAACGACTTTTATAGAATTTGTTATATTTTATCGATTATTAGGGATGTAGCAATGAAACTATCATGGCACATGATGCATGAAAAGCCAAGTAAGCAATGTAAACTATTAAAACAGTTTTTTAACAATAGGATGCCGCATTAATAGCTGATCAATCTTGAGTACCCCACAACATCCCGGTCTTTCATATGTTTTGTTCCCTCAATGGCATATCAGAACTCAATTTAGTTACATTGTACTTTTTTTCTATTAAATTTAAACCCAGTCCAACAAATATGTTAGTACATAAACTACAACATCCAAAGAGTTTTCTGATATTGTTTGAAGAATTTGAAAAGCCCAGATACGGAAATAATAGTAAAAGTAACTTGCTAAATTAGTTATTCTTAAGAATATCTAAGACTATGTCATTGATAATAGACGGAATAAGAAACTGTCCGATAAAAATGTTTAGTAGTCTTCAGAAAAACTTACAATTTACAATGAGAACAGAAAGACACAACACACTTAATTTCTGTGGCTCTACGCTGTACAAAAAGATAAAAATAGAAATTGCATGGTAGAAGTGGTTGTACAGTAGTAGTGCAATAATAGAGAAATTAGGTTGAACCAATCCATAAACTTTGCTTATTAACCCTTTTAACTTACCCCGCACTTCCCTTAGTCCCCAACACGCCATTCTTCCATACCTTTATTGTTTCCTCTTCCACTGCAAACCTACTTAATGAGAATCTGCATCAGGAAAGGAGTTCGACTTCTACTTGCACAGAACACACGAACCCAGGACACTATATCTTAATCCTGTACACCCTACGCATTGTTTTTCAAATCGATCACTCAGGATCTGTCTAAACTCGCAGAAGATTAAGGTGTCTCCATAACCATCAGCGGTCGGTGAGGACCCTTTTTAACATAGTAAGTGTTTTTTTAACATTTATGTCATCTTTTGTCGTCTGGCATGGTCATCATCATTCTGGCTAGCCTCCACTTCATTTTCCATCTTTTAACACTGGTAATTTTTGCGATAGGCTTATGCATACAAATACTTAAAACGGAAATAATATGCAAGGGCGATAGCATGCGCCATACTGAGTAAAAATAGTTGTCACATTGAAATACTAAATCAGGCTCAGTGGCGTAATGAAGTTATTACAAATTTTGAGATCTTAAGGGTCGCAGTATAACCCCACCCCTAACAACATGTACATAAATATATATTCTTGGAATCTAAATTTTATTTTATATAATATAATTACTCCTCCTTTAAACAAGATTTTATTATTCGACTTTTGTCGTCGTCCCTAATGATTTCAAATTGAGGTGCTTTAGCAAACGTTTGGTTGGTTTTTCTTTTACTAATTACTATATTTTATATGCCTCGACTATTTGAAACTTTAATCTCAGGGTTTCTCACCTACTCACCGTGGGTTCAATCGTGAGTAGATGTGCAATACCCAACCAAACTGCACCCTCGTTTGTTTTACCACTTTTGAAATGTACTAAATTTATTTTGACATGCCAAATCTTAATAGATCAACGATGCCTGATGTCAAATTAATTTATGTAACTTTTATGACTTTAATTTCTGACGTTCTAATATATTCACGGTACTTACCAGAAATATACTGCGCTGAAGGCCTTCCTTTGACTGCTGGCTCAAGTTCGAAATTGCCGTACGCACTTTTACACAAGATTCTCCAAAATTGTCCTCTTGCGCACTGCCTCCAGGTGTTTGTAAAACAATTTTGATGCCCCAAACCTGAAATAATGTTACCCCAATTTAGAATTTAGTAAAAACCTTTATCTACTTTCCCTGCGTCAATTCTTCCTCGCCGTATTCCTATCTCCTGTTCCTCTGCTCCGTATCCCGCTTACTTCTCTCTTCGCACAACCAAATCAATCCCGCTGTCTTAATACAAATCACTCCTAATCCTGCTATACCAATTATCCATACGATGTCCTTCTGCCGTTATATCTTCTCAAATCAATCCCAAAATTCTTTACGTCGTCGATGCCTTCTTTATCCACTCCAATATCCTGCTGCCGTAATACCCAAATCTATCCCAAAACCAACACTAATCTTCTCAAATAATATACCGTCGCTTTCTCCTTTGCACCAATAACCACTTCCACAATCTTCTTTACATACACGCTGACTTTCCCTTTTCACTTTTAAACACTTTATATACTTTCCTTTTATACTTGAATTCAATAATACTCGATGAATACACAAATAAACTTTTATTTCAAAACTATTTTACAATTTTAACGCAGGTTTCATAAATAGGTCTGTATCTGAACAAATTTTAAAAGAAGTCCCTTATTTATATCGCTTGGTTATTAAATAAACAAACTTAGCTTACTACAATAACATTTTTACATATATAACATCCAATAACAAATCTCCTATCTTTCAGTGTCCAACATACCTTCGCTATAGTCTTTATAATAATTTTAAATTTCTACCATTGGTCCAAAACACTTCACTAAACTCCAATAACCTTTTACATTTTGCTTTACTTTAAATTTTGATTTACAATTCGTCTAAAAGTTTGATTCTATAAAAGGAAAAGCCAAATAATTCATACACGACCTGGACGCTTTGTTATATTGCAGATATCCATAAATGCGTCCGGCTTTCCGACGGCAAATGTACTCTCAACTGGCTCATGAAATATCAACTCAGTATAAAACCTCAAGTACCGTGCATTATATCAACGTCATAAAGTCATGTTACTACCTTTTGGCATATAAGTTTCAATCTGAAATGGTACATACTTTAACGTATGTAAAGTATAGCAAAATTTATAGTTTTAAATTTTAAATCTGAAATATTGACCCTATCGCTTGGCATACACCCTATTAATACAAATATAGCTTTAGAAACCTTCTAACCCCTCCCTTACACAATATTTGGCCCCACTGGTTTTTAATGAAATTGGAAATTTCATATGTTTTCTCTTCCCCTGGTGTGCAAAAATTTCTGATTTTCATTCAAAACCATCCTTTCGATGTTTCTATTTTACTTTGGCAACCCGCATTCGACTTTCTCTCACATCTATTACACTACGCTATTTTCTAACCTATACTATACTACTATAACAAAAACAAAAACCAAAACTAAACTAAACTTTCCGTTGCATGAACCACATTTTAACCTATCCTATTAAACCCTCTTCCTGTACTACTCTATATGGGTACAAATTCTCCAAATGAAAACGTCCGCGATATCCCCCTGTCATATTCTCCAGCTCAAACGTATTGCCTTCAGCAAAACTACGCGTGATCCTGTACGGCCCTTCATAAGGAAACAACAGCTTCGCGCAAATGTTTTTGTCGCGGTTTGAAACCCTTAATCGTTTGACGACTACTAAATCCCCTATTCCAAAAATCGTTCTTTTCTTAATTTTTCTACACCTTCGTTCGATGTCCCTACGCTGCATCCTTTCGATTCTGCGCCTGGCATTACTTAGCAACTCTGTTATGTCTTGTACCTCGACTTCCTCCCTCCATGGTCTAGCTGGTATAATCCTTCGCATTAATGTTACCGGACATGTTTTCGTAACCGAACTCGGTACGCTGTTCATAAAATTTTCTATTTGTGGTAGATACCTAACCCATCTGTCGTGATGCTCCTGTGTCGCTAATCGTAAATATTTTATCACCTCTCGTATGTAACGTTCGCATGGATTAGCTTTTGGATGTCGTATGCTACTAAATGATACTTTAATATTTGCCCTTTTTAACCCGTTCCTGAATCTTTGATTGTTGAAATACGTTGCGTTGTCTACCAAAATTCTTTTTGTCTTCCCGACCTGGCTTTCAAATTCTCCAATTGACTGCAATGCATGCACCGTGTTACTCCGTCTTGCAGGAAATAATTTTACAAATTTAGAAAAAACGTCGACCACCACCACAATATGTCGATACCCTGTTCACTCGTGATCAGGTTGCTTAAATAATCAATCGCCACCAATTCCAATGGTCCATTTACGCTCACGCTCATCGGCATATTCTGCAGCACCACGTTCTTGTCTTTACCTAGAATGCAAATTTCACACCGATTTATCCTTTCCTTTATCACCGTTATATCATTTTTTGCGTAAAACGCCTCTCTGAATACTAAAAATGTTTTTCTGATACCTATGTGTCCGAATTTTAAATGAATTTCGTTTATGATTTCAGCGGCAACGTCTCTTGATAGCACTACCAGCTCTGCATCCCCTATTCTTTTCACTACAAACTGCCCTACGATGGTAAATCCCCTGTACTCTTCCATATTTTCTCTTGTAAGTTTCTCTCGTATCGAGCTCACCTCGCTGTGCCTCTGCGCCTCTATAAGTCTGGTGTTTGTCCATCGTCCAACATCCCTGAATTCCTGCAAAGCAATTAAACACCCTTTTATGTTTTGATTCGATTCGACCTGCGGTCTGCTCAGAAAATCCGCCGTCACATTCTCCTTTCCTGGCTTATGCTTAATTTCGAAGTCGTATTCCTGTAACACCAATGCCCATCTATACAACCTGCTGTTTAAAAACTCCTTTTTCTTCATGAACGTTACCACCGTGTTGTCGGATTCTATTAGAAATTTCTTACCTAACAAATAAAAACGCAACTTCTTCACCGCGTATACTATGGCCAACATCTCCTTCTCTGCCGTCGCATACCTGGTTTCGCAGTCTTTCAACACCCTAGAAATGAAAACAATTGGTACTTCAACTCCATCCTGTATCTGCACCAACTCAGCCCCGATTGCATATTTCGACGCATCCGTCCTCAAAATAAAATCATCTTTAAAATTTGGATATTTTAATGCTAACTCCTTGTAAAATGCACCTTTTAAATCCTGGAACGCCTTCTCTCGTTCAGCAGTCCACTTCCATCTTTCCTTTTTCTTTAACAAACTCACCAACGGTACGCACACTTCAGAATACCTCGGTATAAACCGTTTGTAATAATTTAGCACCCTAAAATCCTCGCAGTCCTCTCACATTCTTTGGTCGCTGAATGTTTTCAACTCGTCCAATCTTTTATTGCAAATTTTCATCCCTTGTTCGCTAATTTCAAACCCTAAGTATGTAACCTTGCTTTTAAAAACTCGCATTTCTCTACGTTCAGCTTTAAACCTCCTTCGTCCAGACGTTGGATCACCTTTTCTAAATGCTCCAGGTGTTTTTGCTCGTCCCTTGAAAAATTAACAAATCATCGACATAATGCGAACAGAAACATTCATATTCATTAAACAACTTCTGCATCGCTCTTACAAGTGCTGCTGAAGAACTACTTAAACCAAATGGAACTACAGAAAACATATAAATCTCGCCTTCGATACTAAAACCTGTAAACTTTTACTGTCTTCATGCAACGGAATTAACCAAAACGAATTCTTTAAATCTAATTTGCTGAAAACTTTCATTTCATATACTTTATACAATAAATTATCCAACCCTTGTGGTTGCTCATACTGCGGTTTTGTAATCGCATTCAATTTCCTCGCATCTAAACAAATCCTTATATCCTTTTATTTGGTTTTGGTACTATAACTACTGGGTTCACATATTGAGTTCTCGCTGGTTCTATAATACCCTCTTTTAACATCCTGTCTATCTCTATTTTAACCCTATTTCTTATGGCAAACGGAATTGGATACACCCTTGTATTAAATCCGATGTCTTCCGTGACCTCCAACTTATGTGTGTACCGCCTCGCAAATCTTGGCTCTTCATTAAATAACCCTACATATTTATTAAATAATTCTCCTAGCTTCATCTTAGTATCAATACTCACTTTCCTATCTGTTCATCATTAATTAATCTTACAAACATATTACATAATCGTACTTTAACCTGTCCATCATTATACTCTTTAATCATTCCTAATCCTGTACTATCTATATCACTTCCATTCCTATTTTCCTCACTAACCGTAGGTACCACCCATGACCTATCTTTATCAAATATCCTAATTGACCTATCCTTTCCATCTATATTCAATCCAAAATCCTCTATAAAATCCATACCCAATATGAAGTCTAACTGTAACCCTTTCGTAATTAAAAACTCTGCATTCCCTGCTTCTTTATTTCCTATATATATCGGTACACGGATAACATTATAAATCGTCGTAAGCTTTTTGTTCATCGCTGACCATAAATTAACTCCCTCAATTGTTCCTATTCTTTCCTTTAAAAATTCTCCATGTTCGACTACTACCCTATCATTTACCAGCGACAACTGTGACCCGCTATCCACTAAAGCAACATAAACACGGTCCCTTAAACTAATATTTATAAATAACAAATTCTTTTTATTAAAATGTAACTGTTTAACAACAAATCCCTTTATACTATAGCAAACATCAATCTTTACTCCTAAGCAGTCGGTCGTCCAAAAATTCGCGTTTTTTTTTCTTGAGGCAACTCGTGAATTTCCACCACCTCAATCCTATCCGGGTCCGTTGTAATTGCGCTCGTCGTCATATGTTGAACGTTTACGTCCCTGTCCGTCCGGCTATTTCCATTTTGTATTCCTCCCCAGTCGTCCGGCCGTCATCCTCGCCGTTGTCGTGCCGGTATCTGTTCTGTCCATTGTAGGCGTTATCCCGGTGATCCCTATTGAAATACGGTCGTCTATGTGCCTCGTGTCCCCAATGATTCCTATGTCCGTAGTTAAAATTTTCCTGTCTATAATTTTGTCTGTTTTCATGGTACGGTGGTCGTCGACTGTCTTCCTGTAACCCCTGTTTTGTTCCCAATGGTGTGTCCGCGTTTTCGCTTCCAGTACTGTCGCTAGGTCGAAATTTCTCATTACTCCCAAGAATTCCCTCAATGTCTTGACATTTTGTACCACTACAACTCTGGTAACCTCCGGTTCCATATGACCTGCCAGTAGAAGTACAATGTCGTCCTCGCTCAGTTTCGATGTTAAGTGTTGCGCCTGATTGAACTTGTCAATCGCGTATTCTTCGCGCGTGCCGTGAGTCCTGCTATAATGTCCTGTAATTAGGTTCGTCCTTATGTCCGTCTGATGTGTAGTGTTCCAAAACTGTTCTATAAATAGTCGTTTGAAGTCCGCGTACGTGTCATACTGTTTACGAATAATGTTATGCCACTTTTCGGCGTTTCCTGTCAAACTAGCCCCCACAATCTGTAATTTTGTTCGTTCGTTTTCTGTCCCTACGATCTCGTCTAGTCGGTCCAGGAATCCCATGGGCTGTTCTGTCTTACGTCCTCAAACTTCGGTAAAGCGTCCCGGTTTAATCGAAAGTGCGGTCCGTAATCCAGTCCAATTCGCCTCCTTTCTATGTCGTCGAGTTTCTCGTGAATTTGTCTAACGTCCTGTCCTACCCTAGTTTCTAATCCCGTGACTTTGTCGTCAAGTTTTTCGTCCAGTTTTGTCCTACCGTGTACGTTTTCGTTTTGTATGGTTTCTAATGTTTGTCCTAAATTTTTGTAGTTGGTTCTATGTCGTTTGTCACATGTTTCTATTTCCGTACTTAAATTTGAAAACCCGCTAATCATTGTTTCTTCCACTGTGTCGACCCGTGTCTTATTTTCAGTTCTTAAGTCAGTCCGTGTCGCGTTCAAGTCTCCTTGCAAATGTGCCCGTGTGTGTTCTAACTTGTCGTCAACCCTGTCTATTTGTTGTTGGACCTCTGTCCGCACGTCGTCTTTTGCAATCTGTATTTGCGTTAGTAAGTATTCCTGTGTGTGGTTCATTTTCGCCGTCAGGTCCGCGTGCGCTGTCCTAAACTCGTCCCTTAACTCGTTATGTGATTGCGTAATTTTGTATGTCAGTTCTGTATGTGATTCCACAATTTTTATGGCTAACGCCGCATTCGCTTCTTTTTGTTCCGTGCGTGATTCATTTATTTTGTCTGTCAGTTCGTTCTTTAATTCTGTCTGTGATTCTGTAATTTTGTCTGTCAGCTCGTTCTTTAATTCTGTCTGTGATTCTGTAATTTTGTCTGTCAGTTCTGTATGCAAACTCATCAGAAATCTCCTAAGGTCCTGGTTTCCGTCGGCTTCTGCTGCTCTCACCTCCGGTACCGTCGCCTGGTCCATGTCCGTGTCTGTCACCTCCAACTCTGTCTGCCTCGTGTCCGTCTCCTGCAGGTCGCCCCCTGCGTCTAGCTCTATGTCTTGTCTTCTTACATCCATTTCAACCCCGTATATTAGTCCCGATCTTGTGATTCTTTTTGTGTCCTCGTCCGTCATCTCCGTTTCCTTGTTTTGAACTCGTTTCCTGTAAAAATATAAAAAAAAACTTGCGGGCCCCACCTAACTCGGGCTCCCGGATTCTACTCTCTTTCGCTCTAACACCTTTTTAACCTTTTTCTCGAGCCCCACGTTGGGTTTGCCACCTTCTTGGAATCTAAATTTTATTTTATATAATATAATTACTCCTCCTTTAAACAAGATTTTATTATTCGACTTTTGTCGTCGTCCCTAATGATTTCAAATTGAGGTGCTTTAGCAAACGTTTGGTTGGTTTTTCTTTTACTAATTACTATATTTTATATGCCTCGACTATTTGAAACTTTAATCTCAGGGTTTTCTCACCTACTCACCGTGGGTTCAATCGTGAGTAGATGTGCAATACCCAACCAAACTGCACCCTCGTTTGTTTTACCACTTTTGAAATGTACTAAATTTATTTTGATATGCCAAATCTTAATAGATCAACGATGCCTGATGTCAAATTAATTTATGTAACTTTTATGACTTTAATTTCTGACGTTCTAATATATTCACGGTACTTACCAGAAATATACTGCGCTGAAGGCCTTCCTTTGACTGCTGGCTCAAGTTCCAAATTGCCGTACGCACTTTTACACAAGATTCTCCAAAATTGTCCTCTTGCGCACTGCCTCCAGGTGTTTGTAAAACAATTTTGATGCCCCAAACCTGAAATAATGTTACCCCAATTTAGAATTTAGTAAAAACCTTTATCTACTTTCCCTGCGTCAATTCTTCCTCGCCGTATTCCTATCTCCTGTTCCTCTGCTCCGTATCCCGCTTACTTCTCTCTTCGCACAACCAAATCAATCCCAGGGAGAAACGCTTATAATTGTATTATCGGAAATTTAACGATTTTGGTTTAAATTAGGTGAATGTAAAAACAATTGCTCATACTTTCTCTATGTGTAAATACGAAAGAAATAATACTCTGGATTACTAAATAACATTCAAACTAATTAATGGTCAATTTAAAGCAGAGTTGAACAACAAAAACCATAAAGAGTGCAAAAAGAACGTAACGAAGAGTTCAGAAGGATTAATCATGCCAAAGAAAATAAAAAAAGAATTAGAGCAACTTTAAGGCAACTTGAAAATGTATTCTCTGACGCAACGACGAAGATGCTGAGTATCTGTATTGTGGGTAGGTATGGCCTCAAGCCAATGAAGGGTGGATTAGGTGCATAAAGTGCAGTCATTGGGCACATTGCTCGTGTGCCGGCGAAGACTATGAAGATGATGAGGGTACGTATCTTTGTGTGATATGCGTTTAAGTTTATATAAATTAAGAACTTCCTATTAGAATGAATTCTATGCTTTAAATTTTTGTGTCTTTGGTTAAGCTGATCAATAAAAATATGTTTCCAATATGTACGATTTTCTTTATTAAATAATCTATGCCCCATATTACTCCATTAAGCATAGAGGGGTAAACGACTTTTATAGAATTTGTTATATTTTATCGATTATTAGGGATGTAGCAATGAAACTATCATGGCACATGATGCATGAAAAGCCAAGTAAGCAATGTAAACTATTAAAACAGTTTTTTAACAATAGGATGCCGCATTAATAGCTGATCAATCTTGAGTACCCCACAACATCCCGGTCTTTCATATGTTTTGTTCCCTCAATGGCATATCAGAACTCAATTTAGTTACATTGTACTTTTTTTCTATTAAATTTAAACCCAGTCCAACAAATATGTTAGTACATAAACTACAACATCCAAAGAGTTTTCTGATATTGTTTGAAGAATTTGAAAAGCCCAGATACGGAAATAATAGTAAAAGTAACTTGCTAAATTAGTTATTCTTAAGAATATCTAAGACTATGTCATTGATAATAGACGGAATAAGAAACTGTCCGATAAAAATGTTTAGTAGTCTTCAGAAAAACTTACAATTTACAATGAGAACAGAAAGACACAACACACTTAATTTCTGTGGCTCTACGCTGTACAAAAAAAGATAAAAAATAGAAATTGCATGGTAGAAGTGGTTGTACAGTAGTAGTGCAATAATAGAGAAATTAGGTTGAACCAATCCATAAACTTTGCTTATTAACCCTTTTAACTTACCCCCGCACTTCCCCTTAGTCCCCAACACGCCATTCTTCCATACCTTTATTGTTTCCCTCTTCCACTGCAAACCTACTTAATGAGAATCTGCATCAGGGAAAGGAGTTCGACTTCTACTTGCACAGAACACACGAACCCAGGACACTATATCTTAATCCTGTACACCCTACGCATTGTTTTTCAAATCGATCACTCAGGATCTGTCTAAACTCGCAGAAGATTAAGGTGTCTCCATAACCATCAGCGGTCGGTGAGGACCCTTTTTAACATAGTAAGTGTTTTTTTAACATTTATGTCATCTTTTGTCGTCTGGCATGGTCATCATCATTCTGGCTAGCCTCCACTTCATTTTCCATCTTTTAACACTGGTAATTTTTGCGATAGGCTTATGCATACAAATACTTAAAACGGAAATAATATGCAAGGGCGATAGCATGCGCCATACTGAGTAAAAATAGTTGTCACATTGAAATACTAAATCAGGCTCAGTGGCGTAATGAAGTTATTACAAATTTTGAGATCTTAAGGGTCGCAGTATAACCCCACCCCTAACAACATGTACATAAATATATATTCTTGGAATCTAAATTTTATTTTATATAATATAATTACTCCTCCTTTAAACAAGATTTTATTATTCGACTTTTGTCGTCGTCCCTAATGATTTCAAATTGAGGTGCTTTAGCAAACGTTTGGTTGGTTTTTCTTTTACTAATTACTATATTTTATATGCCTCGACTATTTGAAACTTTAATCTCAGGGTTTTCTCACCTACTCACCGTGGGTTCAATCGTGAGTAGATGTGCAATACCAACCAAACTGCACCCTCGTTTGTTTTACCACTTTTGAAATGTACTAAATTTATTTTGACATGCCAAATCTTAATAGATCAACGATGCCTGATGTCAAATTAATTTATGTAACTTTTATGACTTTAATTTCTGACGTTCTAATATATTCACGGTACTTACCAGAAATATACTGCGCTGAAGGCCTTCCTTTGACTGCTGGCTCAAGTTCCAAATTGCCGTACGCACTTTTACACAAGATTCTCCAAAATTGTCCTCTTGCGCACTGCCTCCAGGTGTTTGTAAAACAATTTTGATGCCCCAAACCTGAAATAATGTTACCCCAATTTAGAATTTAGTAAAACCTTTATCTACTTTCCTGCGTCAATTCTTCCTCGCCGTATTCCTATCTCCTGTTCCTCTGCTCCGTATCCCGCTTACTTCTCTCTTCGCACAACCAAATCAATCCCGCTGTCTTAATACAAATCACTCCTAATCCTGCTATACCAATTATCCATACGAAGTCCTTCTGCCGTTATATCTTCTCAAATCAATCCCAAAATTCTTTACGTCGTCGATGCCTTCTTTATCCACTCCAATATCCTGCTGCCGTAATACCCAAATCTATCCCAAAACCAACACTAATCTTCTCAAATAATATACCGTCGCTTTCTCCTTTGCACCAATAACCACTTCCACAATCTTCTTTACATACACGCTGACTTTCCCTTTTCACTTTTAAACACTTTATATACTTTCTTTTTATACTTGAATTCAATAATACTCGATGAATACACAAATAAACTTTTATTTCAAAACTATTTTACAATTTTAACGCAGGTTTCATAAATAGGTCTGTATCTGAACAAATTTTAAAAAGAAGTCCCTTATTTATATCGCTTGGTTATTAAATAAACAAACTTAGCTTACTACAATAACATTTTTTACATATATAACATCCAATAACAAATCTCCTATCTTTCAGTGTCCAACATACCTTCGCTATAGTCTTTATAATAATTTTAAATTTCTACCATTGGTCCAAAACACTTCACTAAACTCCAATAACCTTTTACATTTTGCTTTACTTTAAATTTTGATTTACAATTCGTCTAAAAGTTTGATTCTATAAAAAGGAAAAGCCAAATAATTCATACACGACCTGGACGCTTTGTTATATTGCAGATATCCATAAATGCGTCCGGCTTTCCGACGGCAAATGTACTCTCAACTGGCTCATGAAATATCAACTCAGTATAAAACCTCAAGTACCGTGCATTATATCAACGTCATAAAGTCATGTTACTACCTTTTGGCATATAAGTTTCAATCTGAAATGGTACATACTTTAACGTATGTAAAGTATAGCAAAATTTATAGTTTTTAAATTTTTAAATCTGAAATATTGACCCTATCGCTTGGCATACACCCCTATTAATACAAATATACCTTTAGAAACCTTCTAACCCCCTCCCTTACACAATAATATATATATATATATATATATATACATATGTATATTATTTATATATACATGTATATTTGTGTGTATATATATATATATATATATTTATGTTTATATAAACATTATATATATATATGTATATAATGAAATAAAATTATGAGACATCTTGGGATACACAAGTGTATCCCAAAATAGTTGTATTTCGTTACCTACGTCCGTTCGACAAATTATGAAATATATACATTTAAGGCCCTCGTTGGACGCCAATAAAAGTGTTGCGGATTAATGAAATTCTAAGTGAGGCTCAATAAAAGACTGCTTCTAATAAAATTTTCTAATTTGCCCGCTGTCTAATTATTTTTGCTAGCTCTCTTAAAAAAAACGCTAAAATTATAGATCAGATATATAATAGTAATACAAAATATTCTTCTACAAAGAATCTTTCAAATGCTAATCACTACATCTACAACAGCTTTGTCTTACAAATAATACCTTATATATAAAATCTATAAAAATAACTTTCTCTCATCATTAATCTTATATTCTAAAAATAGAGTCCAAAATTTCCACAGCCGCTCTGCTCTACGAATACTATCTTAGATATAACTTCAAAATCTCTCCCGACCTCAAGACTGGTTCCGGGAAACCAAAACTTCACAGCAAGTTCAATAGTATGTTGTTGGCATCTCAGAACTTACACAAACGCACAGTTTGATTCTGCAGAGATTTAATTTTTTAAACAGATTGTGATCACATACACCCTAGCAAGAAAGATGGCGCTTTCCCGAGCGCAAAGCTGGGTTTGGGATGCCAACACTAGTATGTTGTTGGCATCTCAGAACTTACACGAACGCACAGTTTGATTCGGCAGAGATTTGATTTTTTAAGCAGAAAGTTATCACGTACCCTCCTAGTATGAAGGATTTCGCTCTCCCGACTTTAAGGCTGGTTTTGAAAAACCAACACTATGCAGCAGGTTCAATAGTATGTTGTTGGCATCTCGGTACTTGCATGAACCAACAGTTCGCTTGTGCAAAAATTTGATGTTTTTTAAGTAGAAAGTCATCACGTATCTCCCTAGCATGAAAGATTTCGCTTTCTCAACCCCAACTCTGGTTTTGGGAAACCAACACTACGCAGCAAGTTCAATAGTATGTTGCTGATATCTCAGAACTTACACGAACGCACAGTTTGATACTGCGGAGATTTGATTTAACTCCAGGTGACACTCCAAAGGCAGATCTTTTCGACATATTGTTAATTTCTGAACATCCTGGTTGCGGAGAGCTTAATTGAAGAGCCGGTTCAAAGATCCTCTGCTTATCCCGTATCTTACTGTTATTTATCCTTGAACATCCAGGTTGTGTTGAGTTTAGTCGAAGAGTTGGTTGCCATTGAATTTTCTGGATTATTGGTTGTTTCAACCGGTGCAAAATCTGCATCCGTGATGATGGTTGATTCGAGAGGCCAAATTCCTGCAGACAAGAAGGAATTTACAGCAGTTGTCAAAGTGACAGCAGCAATAAGCACCTATTCAAACAATCTAGCAGCCTGAATTTGGGTAACCATTTGGCTGAAATTTGCTCGCAACCAATTCTTGATGTCATTGTTGTAGTAGGTGCTCAAGGGGTTCATAAAACCAACATCCAGGAGCTGAAGAGGATGTGTATAGTGCAGTGAGAAACATGGCAGGAGAACGCCATTTTCACGAACCAAATCAATAAGTTCTGTACTTTTATCATCGGTAGGGTTACCATCAAGCAACAACAGTACTGGGTCTTCGTTAGTTGCATGTGACCATTCTAGAAATCTTTCTAACCAAAAGATGAACAAATAACCTAGTATCTATCCAGATTCATGAGATTCTCCTCAAGAAACAAGCAGTGTTGCATCTAGTAATTGAGGCTTTACTCGCTTTTGCGGAAATATAAACATAGGAGACGTATAATTTGCAGCAGCACTGAAGCAGACAATCGTCGTCATCAATTTGCCTCTTTCTGCAGATGCTAGAGTTCCGACCTGGAGTTTACCAGTTCGGTTAAAATTTTGAAATAACTTTGCAAACCCTGGATACGCCGGTTTCGTCAATGTTGTAAGTGCGCTGTGGCGTAATTTTATATTTATCAATGGCCTCTTCAAGTAGATTAAAAGATTACAAACTGCAACCCTGTTAAACCTCAAGGCTTTAGCCGCCGACATTGCTTCGGACTTTCTAAAGGTTATATCCGGATGTTCTTTTAAAAAGCCTCTTAGCCAGTCTGCACCCGCCATTTTATCTGTTTTATTAAAATCGTGACAAATTCCATTTTTTTCTGGATAACTCGAATGCTAGTGCTCAAAGTTCAGTAGACGTTCGGCCGTAAAATGGAATCTCTGTTAATTTTGTATATTCTATTAATTCGGTCTCTTGTTCATCGATGAATAGAATCACGTAGTGGTCTAATTTCTTTGTTATGGTCGTTACATTGTGATTGCCCCCTGTACTTTAAGACATACCGTTCAAGTGTAGTTTATGGCACATAGTATTCTTGCGCTGCATTTTTGTATCCCATGTCTCTGGAAGCATAGTAAGGACAGCTTTCTTCATTGATTCCGAATACCACGAATGCTGATCTTTTTTTCGCATATACGCCGGATCATTGTGCTGTAAATAAAGAAAGCGCACTCATGATCAGAAAACTATATAATAAATTTGGGTCATTGTGTGGCACCAAATAAATGTTTCCTACTTTGCCCCAGTCGAATACCCTGTTTTACCTAATATGACGTAATTAAACAAACATGACTGTGACTATTATACTGTAAATCGTATTCGGTCGTGATAAATATGTAGAAATAAGTTAAAAACACACCCCAATCCGTAGGAAATAGGAAAGTTGTGAGAAGATGTAGCACAAATACTTTACACGTGATATCAATGCGAATTTTTACTCAATAAATAAGAAAACTGCGTTTTTATCTATATTTCAAAACAACAGATGCCAGTGATCTAGCACGTTTAATTCACAAGCAGGTTGACTGGCAACTGGTAACCAATAGCCGCATTAATATTTTGACATCCTGCAATCATTTTTAGTAGCTCTAATAACGTTTCCACACTAAGCGCCGCTACCTTAAAATGTTCCTGTCTCTCCTACACTCAAATAAATGGCCCCACATGGACAAGAACCTCAGATTAAATGTTCAAAGAAAAGAACTAGAAACAGAAGTAACAAAAAAAATCGACTTACCTGTATCGTTTTTTTTATGTATGTCTATTTATGGTTCTGTCTGGGCTCATCTCACGAGATACAAACTATATGACAAAACCTCTTTAATAAGTGCAATAAGTTGTTTCAAGAACATTTCAAATTTCTCAGGTTTTGTTCTTGTACCGTAAACGGGGGTAACTTTGTGCTGGATTTTAAGGTTTTTTTATAAACAAATCTAATTTTACCGCAATTAGGCAAAACCTAAAATTAATTTTGAAATGTCGATCTACTGACCAGTAAATTCAAAATTTGCAAACTTGGATAGCTTTCATACTTTTTGAGATAATCACCTCTAAAGTCTGGTACAAAGTTACCTTGCATTTGGGGCAACTTTGTGCTAAGAACTAAATTGTGAAAGTTCTAGTTAAAATCAAGTAATTGAAACAAAGATACCCCATACAAATCAGTCACACATATAAATAACAAAATTTGCAAAAACAAATCAGGTACCATCCAGGTATAATAAAACAAAATATATACAAGTAATGCTTATTTTATTTAAAAAAAACTTAATTAGCTATTTCTGGTACACAATACAATCCTCTTTTTGACATCATTTTTCGTTCACAAGTAACCTTTAAAACGTTTTCCACATTGTATCATATTTCATCGTGCACATCAGGCCATTTCCACAACCAACCACTTCTCTTCATGGTGCTAACCAAATAGGTGTCATTGTCAACGTCAATTAGTCATTAGTCATAGCTTACTACTACGTAATCACCTTCCTTAAAGATTTTAGTGTTAGACTCACTACTACTGCTTAGTTTTAAACTATTCACAAGATGTTCTTTTGAAACACTTGAATCAAGGGATCTAGCATGATTTATTTTTGCATCAAGATAGTGTTCAGTTTGCCTGTCAGATGTTCTTGGCTGTTCATAATCAAACTCTTCTTCAAACGGACTACAGTCACTTTCCTGAAGAGAATAACCATCTCAACATTCATCCTCTATTGATAAATATGAAGTCTTCTTCTGTAATCTCTTATTTCGTTTCTTTTTATGTTTTGCATCAGCATTATCAGAAGTCACTAAGTCTGAAGATAATATGCTTTTTCCGGGAATCACATTAATTCACTTACGCTTTCTTATTTGTCTTGGCTTCGTGGTATCATCCCGTTGCGTTTCCAAAAGCTCAATAAAGGAATCACTTATTTTTCCTACTACTTCCGCGTCCTCATTTACGACGTTTTTAGGTAGTCTTTCAAGTACGATTATTCTGTTCAGCGGATAAATACCACATTTGCGAAAGTCAGATTTTAAGTTATCTGAACCATTGTGATGGACCTTTTCAAAAAATCTTTTTAATAGGCCAGGAAAGCTGTCTTTAGGAATTGTAGAACACCGCTTACCATAACCTGTATCTTTCCATTCGGTTAGGATTTTACGCCATTCTATTTTCACAGGTCTAAAGTATGGTACGTCCAAAAGCTGAAGCAAATGGGTCGCGTTTGGCGGTAAATCAATGAAGGAA
The DNA here is from genome assembly GCA_036346225.1 of Platerodrilus igneus. Lineage (NCBI taxonomy): Eukaryota > Metazoa > Arthropoda > Insecta > Coleoptera > Lycidae > Platerodrilus > Platerodrilus igneus. Next base: position 971,655 of record JARFIW010000124.1, read on the forward strand.
ATATTGTTTGCTTCACAGACTGTAACAACTTTAAAATTCAAATGAGAGCTTAAGTTGTAGCCTAGTAATATTTTTTTACCCTTTTGTTGTTTTAAAATAGGAGGTATAAGCATCATAAACTAATCTTCGAAGTTCTGACTGCCAAACCAGCCCTATTTGCTACACTTGTAGCGTGCTTTATCGGGACCTCCTTCCACCCATGTGTGCCATGATTTCTGATATCTATAATTCACATACAACGGAGCGATTTCACCAGTTGCGTTTCTAGAAAGCATTATAGATGTACTACTTTTGTGGAGTTTCAGATAATTTCAGGATACTTAGTTCCACTTCTTACTATAACCTTTTCAGATCATGGATCATCTACAAGATTTGTTTTATCATACTTTCATAGGTTGGTAGGTGGAACTCGCTGAAATTCTATTTCTAAGTTGTCAAAATATTCATTTATAATTAGTTCAGCAACGGCTGCACGCGGACGTGAAATATTTTTTTTCAACCCGGTGTGCCAAGACATTTCTATGACGCTTTATAAAGGATTGCGCTCAATCTACACCTGGCATGTTATTCTTGAAGCGAATTTCCTTTTTACCCGTCTTGTCTAAATACATTTTCGCAATGACTCTTAAATCAAAAGGAGTCACTGGGAATCCATATGCAGACATAGTAATAATATGCTTAACAAATTCCAATTCTTCTGCGTAAAAATCTTTTGACGACCTGGCACGCCCGTATGAAACAGTTTTAATTTGTTCATTAGTGTATTCCTATGTATGCTGTATTTTTCGGCAGCATCTCGTATGGAAATACTTTTGATCGAAATTTCATTCAATCCTTGTCCTAACCTTTCAGTATATAGTTAATGTATAAACGTCTTCCTAGCCTTTTGACTGGATTTCGTTGCATGGTAGTTTATTTATGTACCTATAAAGGAAAAATAAGTGCAACATTGTACCACGTACTTTCAGTACGAAAAAGTAAAATTAATGTGATGGGGAAACTTTGTGTCAGAAAATATCAACACCGCCTTAGCATAAAGTAACCCCATAAAGTTTCAATTTTTTAAATAAAAAGGCGCAAAATATAAGCCTTTCATATTTACGCAAGTGGTTTAGTATATTTATAGTCTACAAATAACAATCAACAATGACAACATACCTCCACTTTTAAAATTTCATAGTTTTTAAGCCTCAGATGAAATTATACAGAAAAGGGGTTTATCTGCCGAAAATCAACTGACATTTGCAAGGTTATAAATCTTTGGACATCGTTGAGTAGGAACATAGATTAAGCAAGAAATAGATACGCATGAGACTAGTTGCGGTTACTCATCACAGATCCAAATGTAATTTTGAGCTATAGTTGGAAAATGCCAATTAAACTGACAAATAATAATGGTGGCACAAAGTTATGCTGCTGGCATAAACTTACCCCCGCTTACGGTATTTTTTTGAACCCTTTAGAGGAAGTTTGATGAATTTCTCCTAGTTCATCTCATTGTTTACTTACATTTCTAACGCATATTCATTTTTGGTTATTCTTGCTCTAAACAATTGCAGCTTTGTACAATATACCTTTAGTTGTAATCACATATTTGCTTAAAACAGTTCCGCGATAGCCCTTTACGCTATTTTTCTCAACTTGTGCAAAATGCAAAATAACTCCACTGTTTCATCTTCCAATGGTTATGAAAGTACTTGGGTGAATATATGAAAAACTGCAAACAACTAGAAACACTTTCAATTGTTCATATCATGGACGTAGAATATTACGCTTTAATGAGATATTGCCATTTAATTGCAAAGCCTTTGTAAAGGTAGGTAAAGTAGTAAACGTCAATTAAAATTACTACAAAGTGTAATTTTAGTAAGTAAATTAAATGTTTGTTAGCTTTGTAATTTAGACGACAAAATCTCTCAAGTCCTAAGCCGTAATTAAACTGTCATCAGTAATCCACGACCAGTGGCCATTCATCACGTGACCAAGCGTCGGATGCATTCTATCATTAATTTCATAAACATCCAGGAACAATAAGCAAACTTAAACAGGGAATTTCGGCGTGACTTCTCAAGAATATCGAATGTGCTAAAAGCTCGTGTATATTGTAACGGGTTGGAATTAGAAATTTAAATTAGTACGTTTAAAAATATAACATTTCAGTAGATGACATGACAGATAACGTAAGTGGTCCTATGGGTCAAAAAAATTAAAATCTACCTGAAGCAGGACGCCTGGACATATAAGTTTCCCAAAAGGGTTGTAAATTCGTTACTGCTAGTGGTACGCTAAATTTGATTCCAATAGACAAAGTCCAGCAAGGATAACGTATATTTCTTTAACAATAGCACACAGAGGAAGGGTTTCACCGATGAAGATTACATATGTGACCCCTTCGCTACTTAAGATTTATAAGCGTATACCTTGCTTAGGGCCCTTTTAAAAATGGAGTATGAAAATTTCGTATTGTATTCGGATTTGGATATGTGATTTATTCAGATTTGTCACCCCTTCGATTTGCGTGATAGATCAATTTTATTGTGACGGGATTTTCTGTTGCAGCTTAAAGGAAAGATTTATTAGCGAAGTACAACTATTGCAACCACACATACAAATGGGTTGAGCTTCTAGTTAATCGCTAGAAGATAAAACAAGAGAAATGTGTTACGATTTTGAAAACTTTGTGAATAAGTATAATAATTGTGTTTTTCAACTATAACTCTAATGCATAAAATTTTTTTAACCGTTTAGAGTTCTTAAGAACAGATTCCTACTCCAAGCATTATTCACTAAAACGATGTAGTATCGCCGGAAAAACGCTTAGATTTAGACGTTTTACCGTGTGAATACAATAACTGCCTGATTAGTTTTGACTGGCACAAAATTAAGAATATCTATTCTCTCCCACTCTCCCACATCAAAACAATTTTTTTCTTAACCTGCTATCGTCCGCAACATGTTATTTTTGATTAGACAACGAAACCCCAAAATGGTTTTCCTCAATGTAAACTTATCTGTGCATCAAATAAGGGCAAATGATTAGATATTTTTAATTTAAACGTACGAGCTGCTCTGATATAAACGATTAAATTTCCTGAAATATAATTTTTGAGCACGGCACCTAGAAGTGGCACAAAAATGTCTACAAACCATATTATTTGTGCAACTTATTTAACAAATTTATTGTTGAGCCCTTTGAAAAATCTTGTAAGTTTTTGTAGCTCACATTTTTTTTAACTAAATTGTAGTAGTGCCTAAAAGTTTTTAAGACATCAGAAGAATTTGTGTATCTTAATTTGTATTGGTCAGGTTTGAAACTTTTGAGATTTTTTCAGGTCTAACAAAACTTTGTAAATTGAATAAGAAATTTAAATTTATTTCACAACGTAAAAAATCATACAGAACACAAAAATACTTTAAGTACAGGAATAACTTCACTCCAGCGTTTAAATCGACCTCCATTGACCCAAAATCGGTTTTAAAGTTTTTGCAGCCCTGTGGAACATCTCTATTAATACTTTGCACACTTTAGCAGCTATTTGCTCGTTTCAGTCTTCCAAATTACACTCTTTCTTTATATACGTAGTTTTAAACGTAACCGGCATAAGAAAAAGTCCAACAGTCACAAATTTAGGTTCTGGCGGACCATTCGATGTACATCTTTCTGCCGAACCATCTGTTTGAACAACCATTATTTATATTTTCTCTAGCATATCTAGCAAAATGTGAAGATAACCCAATCCGTCTTGATAGAAAAAATTCCATTGCATGTCCGTTCATTTTCTGACGGGAACAGTGCGGCAATCAAAGTATGACATAATTTTGGAGCAGGACGAGGGTATCTATCAGCTTGTAGTAGATACTATGTGCGCCTTTCCACCGAATGCAGAATTGTTCTCGAATCGTTAGGTCGATTTACTGCCTATTTAACATAAATTTCGCTTCATCGGAGAACATAATATTAGAAGCAAAATTAATACCTTTATTGCATCTTTCCATCATCTCCTTATAAAAATGCAGTGCCCTGTCAAAATCGCTTTCATTTAGTTTGTGTATTAACTGAAGTTTGTGCAAACTGTGTTTTTCCTTTTTCTAGAATGCGATGGCGGTTATACGACTGTTTCTTTAAATTTTCTGTTAATTCCTTCGTAAAAACTTTTGGCGTTTCTTCAATTGCACATAGGATTTCCGAAATTCATTTGCCCTTATTGCTGACTTGAGCTAGTACGATTTTTTGTCATACTAAATACTACCAATTTTTAGAAATGTTTTAGTACCCGGAAATGCCTCTTCAAGAAACTAAAATATACCGATAAATATAATTAAAAGCCGCGTACTTCATTATCAGTTCCTCTTCTTCGTCCATTCCAATACATAATTAATATTTCAATGCATTGTTTCTCACTTAGGTGTGCAATATCTTCTCAAAATTTCAAGTAACTTACCAAATTATGGCAATCTTTATTCAATACTATTTTGTAAAGCAGTAATTAATTGTATATCATAATTTGAGGAATGACATTTTTAAGATATTCTCAACTTACATTGGCAATCGTGCCCTGCAGATTCATTTTTTCTCATTCATTCTATATCTTTTACATTTTTTAAAATTTTTGTATTGAGAGAATATTATTATTAAATGGAAAAAGATAGCCTTATTTTAAAATCTCAAAAAACTTTAGGGGCACTTTTTAAAAAAGGTTGCCATAGCAACAAAACAAAAGAAGATATGGACAAATCAAAAAATAGTCAAAACATACATGATAGCAAATCAAAAGTTTATTTAAAACATTTTTTGGAAAATTTTGTAATTAAAAACTTTCAATCTGTTTTTGACAAGTTTGTTATAGCCTTTGCGCGCGTGCGCATGTGTATGTAGACATTACTTAGAAAAAGATGCCATCTTGGTCAATAGAGACTAAATCCTCACTCACACTAATTAACTATAAAAAAGGTAAAATTTTATTAAGAGCGCGTGGCATATAAAAGTACGCTTTGTATTAGTTAAATCACTGGACATTTTATGCATATTTCTCATTCATTTATTATCAAAAATTATTAATGACAAAGACGCATTTGTTCAAATGGAAAATTGCATTAACGTTGAAAAGTCTTACAATTGTTAAATATTACGAAGAGGCATAAATTCTTAATCTAAAGATACTACAAACAAATAAGTCACGTAGGTGCTAGTTTTGTGATGATAACAGTGATATCAAAATTACTTTGTTATTTACATGGACAAATATTCGATGTGTCTACAAATATATAGAAGTTAGAACTACTGAAATTTACATATAGTAACGTCGATGTAGCGTTAATCAAAGCGCTCAATGAATATAATCTAACTTAAACTTTCAGACCGCAACACATTGTTATATCTGCGAGATAATAATCATTTAGTGCCGACTAATAATTACAAAGGACCGGCACATGAAAACTGTAATATCGAGTACCAAGACTCTCACACAATTCCGATAGTTTTCCACAACTTGAATGGTTACGATAATCATTTCATAATTAAAAGTATCGCTGTTGATTTGGATGGCCGTGTAGAAATACTGCCAGTAACAAAGGAAAAATATATCTTTTTCACAAAATATATTCCTGAGAACTTAATCAATTACAGGTTCATCGATAGCTTTTGTTTTATGAGCTCGTCCTTAGAAACATTAGCTTCCTATCTAACTGATTATCCACTATTAGAAAGTGAATTATCTGATCTCAACGGCGAGAAATTTAAATTACTAACTACAAAAGGCGTATATCCATATGACTATGTCGATTCATTTGATAAATTGGATTGCACTTCCCTACCTAGTCAACAAGAGTTTTACAACATGCTGAAAGGAAAAGGAATTACAAAGAAGCAGTATGCGCATGCTCAAAAAGTGTGGAGAGTATTTGAAATTTAAAACTTGGGACAGTATTCAGACTTGTATCTCAAGACTGATGTGATGCTATTGACTAAAGTTTTTGAACTGTTCCGTGTTAGTTGTCATGTAACATATGGACTAGACCCCGCCCACTATTACACCCTTCCACGATACACTTGGGATAGAACTTTAAAGCATACAAGACAGGATCTTGAGCTAACGACTGATATTGATCAGTTATTGTTTATAGAAAAGGGCATACGAGGAGGACTTAGTCAAGTGTGTTCGGAACAACGGGTTTTTGCAAATAATAAATATTTACCGACGTATGATTCTTCCAAACCCGATATATATCTCATGTACTATGATGTTAATAATCAATATGGATGGGCGATGAGCCAGCCCTTACCCTATAGAGGATTTGAATGGATGGATATCAACATCCAAGTGGCATCAGTTCCTGATAATGCTTCAGAAGGTTATACCTTGGAAGTTGATTTGGACTATCCGGAATCTATTCATGACTTGCATAAGGACATTCCATTCTGTCCTGAACATATTGATCCGAAAACTGGAAAACCACCTGTATCGAAAACACAAAATACCAAGTTAATGGCCACACTAAATTCTAAAAGAAGATATGTGATCCATTATAGAAATCTGTAACAAGCTTTGACGAATGGTCTTAAACTATCTGCAAATCATCGACTGTTGAAATTTAAGCAAAGCTGCTGGTTAAAATCTTACATTGACCTAAATACCGAACTTCGTAAACAGGCAAAAAATGAATTTGAGAAGAACTTGTTCAAGTTAATGAATAATGCAGTCTTTGGAAAAATGATGGAAAATATACAAAAACATTGTAATATGAAACTTGTGAAAAACTGGGATGGAAGATATGGAGCCGAAGCTAGGATATCCAACCCGCTATTTAACAATGTCACAAACTTTGATGAAAACCTTGTGGCGGTGGAACTTCTCAAAGCAGAAATATATTTTAACAAACCCATATATGCCGGTATGTGCATTCTCGACATAGCCAAGCTGACTATTTATGATTTTCACTATGGATACATAAACTTCGCATTTGGATGCCAAGTTCTCTACACGGACACAGATAGTCTAATTTACTAAATTATAAACCTAGATCCTTATATAAAACCATGAAACGCGATTGTCAACATCGTTACGATACTTCAGACTATCCTACCAATAACAATTATGGAATTCATTTGATTAACAAGAAGGTATTGGGGATGATGAAGAACGAAAATAATGGACGGCTGATGACCGATTTTATTGGCTTACGATCTAAGATGTATGCAACAAGAATTTTCAAGACTGCAGAGGAGGAAGAAGCTGAACTCTTACGAGAAGAAGATGAAACTCGTGGCAGCCGAGATTTTGGTGTTACAAAGAAAATTAGAGGGATTAAAAGATCTGTGATAAAGAATAGAATTCCGTTTGAAGATTATGTTGACTGTATAGAAGATTATAAGGCAGTATTTGTAACGCCGAATTTAATCCAATCATCCAAACATCAGGTTCACACCATCGTTCAGGAAAGGATTGCTTTAATCCCACATGATGATAAACGCTACTTGCTTTCTGGTTCATATGCCACATTACCTGTCGGACATTATTCAATTATGGAGCAAGAGGAAATATAATACTTATTACAAATGTAGAATATTGATTGTAAATATATTATCTATAATAAAATTTTATATAGTTTAGTGTTATCCTATTCTTAAAAAATAAAAGTAGTAGACTACTCCAGTCAGGATATTGGGCTGAAAAGTGACTTGAATTGATCTTATGATCCTTCCTTATATTTCAATGCTTGGTACAAAAGTATTGGGTATGACGAACAACGAAAATAATGACAGATTTTATTGTGTTACGATCAAAGATGTATGCAACAAGGATTTTTAACACTGTTATGGGGAATTCAATGTATGGTACAAAAATTACCAGAATGGATCTTAGATTTTTCCATAAGAAGATACATGAGAAATGGGTGGTTTTGTTTTAGAAGTAACCTACCTAATCTACATATAGGGCCTCGATTCCATAAAAGAAACTCTACTAGTCTATACTAGAGTAGGTTAAAATTTCATTTTAGACAAGGAAAACATTTCTTTAACAACTTTTGATAAAATGAAAGGAATGAAAACGACAAAGAAATTGTTTAAATTAAAAAGGTGTTGATTGGGTTTGATGATAGTTTTCTTATTGAAGATGGAGAAAGCAAAAGCATAGATGATCTAAATAGTCAAACAAGAATTTAGTAATAACTATATGGTTGAACTGATTTTGAAACCTAAATGAGACAGAAATTTTTAATATTCTTATAAATATTTGCAGAAGTAGTCTTACCCTATACAGAGTGGTGTATTAGTTGAGTTAAGGTTCAGAAGTTTATGAAACAAGTATCTTTTACTGTTAGTTTTATTTTTGAATTTTGAAACGCAAATCGCGGTCTCGTGTTTGCATTTCGCTAAAATGAGTATCTTTCAGGTATAACCCACATATTCACGACTATTGATTGTCAGTACGGTACGTAATGCTACGGTTCCTGCTTCATCTATAGAATAACTGTATATTTTAATATATTTAGGTGCAGTGGTGCTTAACGTTTTTTGGTTTTCTTTGCTTTTCCCAGAGTCTCAAACACTACTAAGTGAGGTTCAGAGCTAGTTCGTTAAAACTTATTCTATCAGTCGTCTGCCGGCAACAGTATCTAGAACTGTTTGTTCCACTGACGCTTTTTAATCTCAATGCAAGGCAAAATGCTTTCAAAGAGTCAATAGGTATAGTTACTTGGCGATTAGTCCACTCCACTAAATGGTATTTGTGATTAATTTTATTCAAGTAAAAGCCGAATTAATCATAATATTTCAAAAGCGTTATTTCGATTATCACAAGTAAATGTAATGTGCTAGCTTAAACTTCCCATTTCACCTTTTTAATAATAACTACACGTTTTTTATCCACCCTTTTCATTGATTATAGTTAACATCCATGCAAGACCATGCAACCAACAATAAAGTGGCAAATGGTATTTAATACGTTACCCATCTGCGGGAAAACTATCAACTATTCCAACTTGCAGTTCAGACTTCGACAACCTAAAGCGAAAAATAAAGATAGCTAAATGGTCTCACGTGGAATTCTTTGCCAGGGCGTAATCCATTGGGGTATTATTTATCTCGCACAATGCGCAATTTTTTCCTGAGCTCCAATAGTTCTTATGGTTATTCGGCGATTAAAAGAGAATCAGTTGAGCGGCAGCAAGTGGAATACGTCGTCAACAATAGCCATTATCAGCAAGCATAAAAGATCCACGTCTCAAAATATTTCACACTGCATTTAAAATTTGCTAAGCTTAAGAAACCCAATACCCACTTAGGCGAAATTGCCCACACAAACTTACGCGCACATGCACGCACTCATACACAAAGTGCATGAGCGCGCAGACTCGCCACACTTTCACTTACGTAAATATGCCCGCGCTCTCGCCGCACGTACATACATGCGCGCTCACTTACGCACGCATACACACGCGCACGTGTATGTGTGTGTGAGTGTGCGCGCACACACACACACGCACCTACACACTTTTTTTGTTAATTTTCTGTACTTATAGATCATACTTATGGAACATCAAAAATAGATTTTAGTATTAGGACAATATTTCTGAAGGTTTTTGTATAGATCGTGGCTTTGTATGGAAATGAAACGTGTATGATAGGCAGTACTGAATGAAAGAGAATAGAAGCCTGTTACGTTTATTTTCCACATAAATTAATTACCCTATTTTTCTCGCTTGTTTGTTCATTACTCGTTTGTCTAAACTCCGTTCTAATACTTAAATTCTTCAACAACCCCCTATATAGTTTACTTGTTACTTCATAAGCCCGATTTACCATAAATCTGTTAAATCCTTCAACATAATTAATAATAAACACGCTCCCGAATAAACTCCTCAACTCAAACCCCTAAATTCTTCAATAACATCCTGTTTACAATAATAAATACGCTTTCTAAAAATGTTTATTTTGAAACGACAAGTTTATGCTACAATTAAATAGTATATCTCCTGTATATTCTATTTTTCTGCAATAAATACGCTTTCGAATAATTTCTCAACTTAAATCTATTTGCTTGGAAACGACAAGTTTATAATAAAATTTAAATTAGTCAAGATCCTGTTGTAGGTATCCGTGAGCGCGTTCTTTCCGATAACGTATAACCGCGTTCTAGTGGGTTTTCCATATAAATATTTGTCGAAATAATATATCCTACTATTCTCCGGTAAAACCGTGTTTTCCAGTTTGAATCTCGTGTCGATCACGCGAATGTTTGCTTTGGGAGTTTGTATTATTTTGAATTTACTTTTAACATTTGATTCTGCATCTTGTGCGTTGATGCACGTGTAAAAACTACTTGTTTTGTTACTCCAAGAGCGATGCACGTTTCTCCTCTATCAAATGTGTAGATTTAGTGTCCATCGCTTTTAGCTGGAGGCTAACTTGCTTGTTGCGTAGCCCAATTATTCGTTGATGTAGATCAACTGCTCTTGCATGCAGACCGCCGTTGCAATTACGGTAGTTGCTGACTACCCCGGCGATGCTGTGTCACTTCGCTTCGAGGGCTGACCAGATAAGTATCCCGACACATGTATGTGACTTGTTTCCTTTTCTAACATACCCTGGGATAAACCCAAGTTGAAATTAGATACGGTAATGTTTGTTATGGTAAAATTCGTACTAGAAAAGTTTCTAACTTTAATACTTTTGCTTTTTGTACTTAACCCATCTGCTTATACGAGAGTACCACCAGTACACGAACACTAGTGCAGGCGCTAGAAGTATTTGAGTTGGGAAAATATGACAACCGGGAACTATGTACAGATTTGCATACCCGAGGCCCTAAATAACATACAAATTCATGATGCCAGCGGCTATTGTGGTTCCTTTCCTTGCATTGACCCCCCAGGAAGCGCCCTACAGAATAGTATCGCGTCCAGGAATTTTACAGTACATTTATGCATCAGTCAGCATAGAAACGCGGTGTATAGAGTTGGGTTGGTCGTGTATACGTAATAGAATTTTATTTTTAAAACTTGAATTATACAATTAAAGTCAATTTTAGTAAGAATATTAAATAAAGTGAACAAAAATATCGTTACAATTTACAGATCTAAAGAGAAAGAGACGAAGCGGGGCTCTATGTTTGTTTTATGATGCGATAGGAGATTTAATAAATCATCCAAAATTACAAACATTCTTCACAATTGTAGAAGCAGCAGATAGAAGGGAACGATGAAATTCGTGAAAAGTTTAAGAAGCTTTATAATCAGAAGTCCACTACACAGTGTTTTTCATGGCTCAGAAGTTGTTTGTCAAGCTATTCTAGTGAGGAGAAAATAAGGCGTCGTGAAATAGCGTTACATAAAGCGGAAGAAGAATCTACATTCTGGAAATCCAGCAGGTCGGACAGTAAAGTACCACAACAAATTCTCAAAAATGCGTTTGATATACTAATCGATGAAATAAAAGATAAATTTTTATTCCATTCTTTTGAAATATCTTACTTGGCTAAACGGATGGCTACACTTACTGAAATAGAGAATTCAGTTATAGACAGTCGCATAGTCAAATCATTTCTTATTGATAGGTATGGTGAAAAAATATTATTTTCGTATCCGACAGATCGATCTAAATCTTCATTAGTATTCATGAGCACCATATCACTGGAGAATGTGGTTGAGCGTATCCGCACAATGGATTCTACAAACTATATTGTTGAAGATGCAAAGGAACTTCGAAAAAAATTATTAGCACTGAATTAATTCCCAGTGATGAAACATTAATCGAAAAATTATTAAACATCGATGAATTACCGCCCAGTTGGAAGATTTTTATGCAAGCACTGCTTAGCTCAAAGAATCATAAGTTGGGCGATAATTATTACCGAAAAGCAATGGCAGCGTTCTTTGATATTTACTTTACTATTACTGAGAAACAAACTGCAAAGCATATAGCGTTTGCTCAATCCATCCATCATTTGACCAGATCAAAACATTTAATTGCTGTACTTAATAAGTTTGCTATAAAGCATTAAAAGACCTTGATATGCAAGTTACTAGGTCAATTGTATGTGAAGATAGCGAACAAAAAATCCTTATACCTAAAAATATAATACGAAATCCATCGCTCTTTCTTCATGGTGCTATGGATAACAATGATTTCGATGAGGAAACGCTTAGCGGTGAAGAGTCTACACATGTAACTGCAATGGTGATATATCAAGAGAAAGAACGATAGCAAACGAAACTATTTTCTCAAAACCGATTCAATGTGATTATGATTTAAAGCCCTTGAACTCTCAAGAAATTTTTAATTTTAAGGCAACTAAACCGCGTTGAATATCCAATTATGTTGACAGTATAGATGTTTATTAAACTACACACCAAAAAACTCACAGTTTAATAATTTGTTTTGGGTTTTATGCAGACTGGAATATGATAAATCAAATTACAACTTCTGTCGATCATTTCAAAACCCAATATCAGGGTAGACTCCATTTCAACAATTACTAGTACCTGAAGCATTACCTATATCTACTGTTGGATTTACCCCGGTTATTCCGCAGCCACCAACTTCAAAGGATGTCGTATACACTGCCATGAAAACTTCATTAATATATGCCTTTCATTGAATAGAAGTTCAGCTGTTTTATTTTGTGATTTATCTATTTATTTGATTGCAAAGGATATCCAACTAACAAGTAACGAATTTGAAAGATTAATAATAAGGCTAGTAACATTTTATTTGCAAAAAAATTTTTACGGTGTTTGGGTCAATTTATTGAAGGCAGTGGACTTGATAGTGTTCTAATTGAAACAAATGTTTATGGTACAAATACATTGGCATCAATTCTTTAAGGTACCCAATCTAATTGAGGTATTAGAGCACACAAACTCACGTACGAAGCGTTGAGGAGTATACAGTTCATCGAATTCATTGACCGCATAAAATACTCCAATGATGAAATTAGAGAGACTGTAGTCGACAAAGATGATCAAGGTTTAATCGAAAAATGTAACTAATATACATGTGTAATTGAAGAAGTCTTGTCAAATTTCTCCAATTTCTTAGACATCATAAGAAATGAAAATGTAATGTTCAAATATATCAACAATTATTGTCAAATGGCGGAAATTCTTTTAAATTCGATAAGGCAGATAGAAGTGGTGATTTTGAACTACATTTACTAACAACGAGACAAATGTTACATCACTTATTCGCGATGAATCATACAAATTACATCCGAGGAGTAACACTTTACTTGCGGATATGATAAAATTACCTATGGAAATCGTAAACGAAAGAAAGAATGCTATCTGTTAAACGAGGTCAGGGAAATTTTAATTCTGTAGGCTGTGACTTAGCATTGGAGCAATCTCAGAATCGCTCATCTGCTGTAACCGGAGGCTTAATTGGAATTACTCAAAATAAAGAAGCAATGCAGAAGACGTGACTGATTTTATATCCTTATAAAACGGTATTCATTCTACTGTGTTATCATATCTTGCAATACAAGCTGATAATACAGGTGATATTGACACTAATGCTCATAGTAAGTGGTCGCAATCAAGGATCAGTAAAGACGAAAAAGACGTTCAAAACATAACCAAGTGTTTCAGTGCATGTAATTCATTAAAGGTCAATGAGGCGTGTGGTCTTCGTAATATCTATACGGGTGCAGTTGCAGAACAATTTACTACACAATGCATGCTCAATATAAACGAAACTGGAGAATCATTCATTACAGAATACGAAACTGAACGATTCCTTTTGAAAACAAAAAACATATTTTACCCTATTAAGAAAAACTCCATTCTACCGGGTGTAACAAAATAAATGTAAAACATTTCAGGGGGTGATTCCTCATCGTAAAGGAGATAAAGTCTTTCATATGAAGAAACTTCATTGGAGCATCCCTTGTTAAGATGCAGCCCCTTAAAGGGGGTACGTAAAATTTGCTTTTCATTTTTTTACAAACACTAAAAAAGTTACAAAATTGAAATTAAGGAGACATTTTTTACTATCAAAAATACACCTACTCAGTAATTTATTTGATTACCCCATGGTTGTAAGGGGTGGAAAACACAACCCCTAAAATTTATTTCCAATGTAACTTTTTGTCTTATTATTTGTTTGCCTTTTAAAAATTTATTTCCAATAGCTTATTTCATTCTAAACAAAAAATGTCTCTTGAATTTTTTGCCCAAAATGAACCAGTTCGCAGAAAAAAATTATTTTACAAACAACTACAGAGATACATCATCATAAATGCGAACTAGATTATTATTGTTATTTTGTAGTTACTACCAGTATCAAAGTATGATTAGAGATGAATAAATAAAACCAATTTATTAATAACAAAACATACAACATATAGAAATTATAGTAAATGTTCAATATGTCCACCTTCAGTCATTACACATGTGTTTAGACGTCGGCGCATTGAGCCACGTATTCGCTCAAATATTCCAGGAGTCTCTCTAATTACCCTGCACGCATCGATGATGCGGTTTCTTAAGTCCTCTACATCGCGAACAGGAGTAGGATAAACCAAACTCTGTAAATGGTCCCAAGTAGAGAAATCGAGAGGATTCAAATCCAGGAATCGAGCGGGCCAATTCTGTGGTCCTCTTCGATCTATCCAATGATTTGGATATGTTTGAGTTAAATGTTGATGTGCTGCTTGACTAAAATGTGCGGGAGCCCTATCATGCATAAAAAACATAACCCTTCTGATACCACAAGAAACTTCCTCCAGCAGTACTGGATGCACTTCTCTTAAAAATTGAGTGTATGCCTCACCATTTAATCGAGGAGGTAGAAAATGAGGGCCAATTAAATAATCCCCAATAACTCCGACCCACACGTTAAGACAACAATGTTCTTGATGGTTAGGTTGGCAATAGCGTGAGGGTTTTCATCAGCCCATATGTGGTTATTATGAAAATTAATAATCTTTTCCCGAGAAAAAGTACATTCGTTTGTGAATTCGATCGTCTTTAGAAAGTCAGGATTTCTTCAGCATCCAATTGGAAAATTCAAGACGGTTCGGAATATCTCGCGGTAACAGTGCCTGTACTCGTTGTAGATGGTACGGATATAAGAGTTGTTCCTTTAAAATTCGAAATACCGTCATATGATCAACATTTAACTTGAAAGCAATCTTTCTGGTACTGCTAGAGGGTTGTTCTTCCACCAAATTAAGTACTGCTTCTTCAAGCTGTGGTGTTCTAACTTCTCGATGGCGACCACAATCCAGCATTCTTTTCTCGAATGAACTATATTCTCGTAATCATTGATGAAGTTGGGCAAATATTCTATGCGAAGGAAGCTGCCGTTGAGGATACATTTCAGCATACCTTCTACAAACTTCTAACCCATTACCCTGCGACAGACCGTAAACGTAATGCATATCAACCATTTCCGCATTTGTGTATGCCATTTTAATAACAAGTGAATTATTAAACTAATAAATTAAGAACAGAACAATGACACAATTATTAATTCAATTTCAAAAATTTACAAACTGACAGCGTGATAACAATTTAATTATCACTATGACTAATAGCGGTCTACTAGATAAATTAATTTCACATTTTCGTCTTATGACGATGTATCTCTGTAGTTGTTTGTAAAATAATTTTTTTCTGCGAACTGGTTAATTTTGGGCAAAAAATTCAAGAGACATTTTTTGTTTAGAATGAAATAAACTATTGGAAATAAATTTTTAAATGGCAAACAAATAATAAGACAAAAAGTTACATTGGAAATAAATTTTAGGGGTTGCGTTTTTCACCCCTTACAACCATGGGGTAAACCAAATAAATTACTGAGTAACTGTATTTTTGATAGTAAAAAATGTCACTTTAATTTCAATTTTGTAACTTTTTTAGTGTTTGTAAAAAAAATGAAAAACAAATTTTATGTACCACCTTTAAGGGGCTATATCTTAACAAAGGATGTTTTAATAAAGTTTCTTTATATGAAAGACCCTATCTCTTTTACGATGAGGAATCACCCCCTGAAATGTTTTACACTTATTTTGTTACACCCGGTATAATTTAGAATTCTACAGAAAGTCTCCAAAATCGGTAAATGGCTCATGAAATAGAGAAAATTCACCATTGTGAGTGAAATAAACTCTCGGCAAGACATTTTAGCCTTAAATTTTCCGAAAATTTATGTAGTAGATGGTATGGCACTTGTACATCCAATACAACTTAAAAAGTATGAAGTATAGTACCTTCGGTGCATTTGCAGAGGCGTTTTTCACAATAATCACGCTATTATTGTCACAAACCTATGTAAAAAGAGTCGATATTGTATTTGACAGATATGATCACATATCCATAAATTTTTAGTCATGTTTACGAAGTAAAGATAAATATAAAAAAAGTCGTCATTCATAGCGATTCAACAAAAATTGTAAATTTTTTTTTTGAAGTACTGAAAATAAAATAAATTTAGTAAGATTTCTTTGCAGTAGTGCCCTGACATATGTACAATTAACAGAAGAGACTCAGGTGTATATTTGTGGAGGATTAGATGATCCAACAAAATGATCTAAACTGCAAGGTTTTTCATTGTCTGAGGTGTTTGAATTAAAATCAGACCACTTAGAAGCAGATACGAGAATGTTTTGCCATATATTTCATGCGGTAATAATTCAACCCAAAGCCAATGTAATTATTCTCAGTGCTGATACTGATGTATTTATCTTAGAAATTTATTATTAGAAAATGTTTGCAAATATTGGCTTTCAAGGACTATGATTCGACAGTTCACATACTAAAAACGCGTTCTAGGATGTCATTTGGCAGCGCAATCTATCGGCGAAAATATTTGTAATATTTTACCAGCGCTATACATTCTATAACAGGTTGTGACACAACTAGTAGACTGGGTAATAAAAAACAGGGCGTAATGGCTGCATCATAAAATTTTGTTCAAAACACTGTAGCATTTTTCGGAAATGAATTTCTAGATGCAGAACATTTAAGAGATGTAGAGAAAGCATGTACTTATATTATTTCAAAACAAAGTTTAACACCTGATGAACTTAAGTATACATTGATTTCCCGAAATATAGGTTTTGAATTAAATTTATCAAGATTATATGCACATCCGATGCATTGTACTTACATTGTTTAAAGGCTTCAGCCCAAACATATTTATGGAAAAATGCGTTCAAACCGTTATTCAAAGCAAACCCATTAATTTTACTTTGTTTGGCTATGAAAATCAAGATAGCTACTTGTACCCAAAGCAAATGACTAAACCATCAATACCAGAATCCCTAATAAGTCCATGCAAATGCAATTCTAATTGTAGAACAATGTCGTGTAATTGTAAAAAAATCAGGGTTGATTTGTATTTCAACGTGTAAATGTGTGAGCGATAATTGCACAAATAGATTTAGCTAAGTACTTTTATATTTGTTCACCAAGTCATTTTTGTTAAATAATAAACAATATTTTCGACGTTATCCTTCTCATTTCCTGTAATACCAACTATTACTAATTTTTATATATTATATATTATATAATATATTGAAAATTGTACTTGCACTGCTTCGCGAAACTGGATCGACATCGGCACAACTTATATCTGTAACTCAACTGTATGGAATTATTTATTTTAATTAAAAGATACTTTAAAGAATTATAAATATCAATTAAACTTTTTTTAAATGCTCAGTTGTTGAAACAGTAGCCTATATCACAATCGGAAAATACCTTTTGCTCTCTTACGACCTATTATATTAGAATAGCAAAATGTGCTTAGTGGTTTATACAGAACGCTTTAACACAAGATAATTAAAAATTAGACTGTAGCAACCACCTAAAAAAACTACTTGTTCATCTGCTTTGTAACATTATAAAAATCTTTAACGAAAATGTGTAACAGCATTTTGTTCTTCCAGCTGCACGTAACGAGCAATCCCGTTTTCCTTAAAAAAAATCAACAAACCTACCTGATGGACAATCGGAATTGTCCACTAGACCATGATTAGGGTTTGTTTGAGTTAAAGGGAAATGCACAATTGTTAAAATAGCCACAGGATACATCTACATAGCAACCCTTTTATTCAAGATATCCACAGCTTTATTTTTATTAATTCTAGTATTGTGTCCACCACTACCGGGTTCTTCCCATGCTTTATTATTGTAACTGTGGGAACTTTTCATTTTTTAAAAGTATCAGTAACTCTAAACAATTAAGACCCGAGAAAAACTCGAATAGTATTTAGTTAAATTCCCTGAAAACGGGTTGGTAATGTAAGCCAAACAACTTCATTTAACATGCAAACAGCACTATAATGTCATGTTAATGTGCGATATGATCGGAAACAAGTAACCCTTATACATTGACTGACCATTGTCCACCCTAGTTTATACGTAATTGATTTAAGGGGTTGATTGTATCAAAACTTAGGAAATGTTCTTACAATTCGGAAAATTATTGAGCATAATTTCCTATACCGACAAATGATTGTTTTCACAGTAATTCCCCTGGCGTTCATTAATTATCCCGTATTATACTTCAATTTTATAAGGTAAAAGATGCAATGTTAAGAAATTTTACAACACTTACTAAAATTTGTTAATATCTAGGGTCTTCTACATGTAAAAATAATAGAGAAACGAGACAGCCTTGACACAAATAACGAGGATCTCGCGCCAAAATAGTAACGAACTGTTGTAAATTCGTTAATAAATGGTGGGCATTAAATTAAACTACTAACATAGGTATATACAATAGTATTATAGTTAGCATACGGTAGATAATAATAAAAAACTCAGGTACACGTCCCTAAAGTGTGTCCGAATTTAATTCATATAGCACGTGGGTCCTCTACTACCTGTGCAAACCATAGAACCCCATATGGTCAGTCTGTTTCAATATTGGAGAAGGAGGTGTTCTGGCAGTTACATTATTGCATGTTTTTATTATGTAATTTGTATTGAGAAATACTTGTTGTCTCCTGCAAGCCATAGAAGAAAAGTCAAAGCTGTTGCAGATAAAAATGTCTAAAGTTAGTTTTACTACATTAAAAGAAAATACATTGACCACTGTGTGAAAATTCTTTATTTTGGATAATTCTGGAAATTCCTATGAAGAGGAATGTACCCCTGATGTCTCAAAAATTTTAAAAATTCTACTCAAACTCGTTGAAGTTATAAAGAAATAATTCCGATTAAAAGGTTTGTTTTAATTTAAGAGTATTTTTATTGAAGTACTCCAGAAATATTTTCGTACTCAAAAGAAATTGATTACCAATAGGGGTGTCAAATCTAGAAGAATTTTTGGAGGATTTAAATTAAATTATACTTTGGATTTTGGAACGTTCAACTTATTAAAGACACGTTTAAAATAAAAAATTTCTTAGCTATATTAAAAGCATATGATGAGTAGCAGCTTTTCACAATTACTGCTAAAACATATTCCTATTTTTAGATAATTTGATTAGCTGGAGAGAGATAGGAATGCTCTCATAAAGTTTAAGGAAATAAAAAAAGCCGACTAAAACTTTTAGCTGAATTTTGATTTTAATTTTAAAATATTTTTGTGACTAATACATTTTTAAATCCCGTCAGTTTATACACACTCCATCGTAAGAGATTTTTCTGTTCCAGAAAACTTGGTAATTACCTATTGAGTTAAAAACATGATTTTTTTAGAAGATTTACAATTTTTAATTAATGTTAAATTTAATAAGAACTTATTTTAATTAAAAAGTTCTTATTTAATTTTAAAAATTTTTGTAAGACATTTTTACTCGCGCTTTTTTGCATAATCACTCTAGTAGGACAATTGTCCTATTTTAGAAAAATTTGATTATTGGAACGTAAGAACGATGTCTTAGAATTGAAATAATTTAAAACTTTTAATTAAAGGATTCTTCTTTCAGTGTGAGACGTTTACTTGCGATAGCACAATTTCTAATCGTATCGTTTCTGACAAACACGCACTGGAAAAGTTTTCCTGTTACAGGAAAATTCTGTTATTTATAAAGAAACCAGCACGCTCTTGCGAATTTTAAAGAAATTTTCCAATATCTTAATTTAATGAAAGCAGGAATCGTAAATTTAATTCAAAATTAATTTCAAGTAAAAAATTGTAAATTAATTTAAATTATCATACCGATTACAAATTTTCAATAGTTCCATTTTCTATTCAATCGTTTTTAGCAATTTTTCTGATTTCAAAAACTCGTGAATGTTTAATATATTAGGAACTTATTTCGAATTAAAAAGTTTTTTAATTAATTAAAGAATATTTTTATTGATATGGCTTCAGGAATAATTTTCTGTTAAGAGAAAATTGGATACCAATAGAAAAATAGACGTACAATAATCAAAGATTTAATTAAACTATATTTTAAAAAGTTAAATTTGTTAAGAATTAGAGATTTCTTATTTAATTTAAAAAGGTTGAGTTACGTGTGCGTCCCTGTAAGTAAATATTTTCATTTTATGTATTTAACTTTCATATCCCTTATTGTATTCACGGTCATTTTACATGTTTATTAGCAAGTACAACTCCATTTCAATTTAAACAAACGTTTATTTAACGTCTTGTAGTTATAAATTTAAATATTTTAAATTTATTTTATTTTGAATATAGCCTTAAATCTGATATTTATTTATCAAAGCATTTGCTTCGGAAATAATATAATACATTTAAATCGTGGTTGCCGATTGTAAAAGCATTTGTTTTCGGAAATATTGCAATCATTTAGCTATGTGTTTTGTAAAATGTGTTTAGCGGGTGTGATTCAATTTGAATTTACCGGTTTCTTTATCTATATACGGATTTTTTTTGAAAAATAACATATACAGCAATGGAATAGAAATTATCAAACGGGCTTCTCAATAACAGTTGTTGTTAGTTTTGAGTTTTCTAAATGTGGCAGTTTGGGTCATTCGTTGTCAAACTTTTACTTTTATTGTTGTAACGGTCTGAATTAAGAGATATTCCTATGGAAATTCACTGATATGTTTAACATAGATTTCGTGATAAGTCAGAAGTAGTATGTTCTAGTCACCAAAATAAACAGGTGGGCTCCTACAGCTAATGCATTTCTAACTTGAGGTTCTGAAATTAGTTGCTACGAAGTTGTCTTTTTGGGATATGGAACTTTTCCAACAACGAAATTATTTACTGCAATTGGTGATAATGTATCTTCAACTAATTCAACCCATCATTACGTAACATAAAGGCGAAGACTCTGTTCACCTTTGCTTCATCTGAATTTGAGTCACTTGGTTTTCCAGGAAAAGAATTTGGTATGACGTGCCATGTGATCCAGCAGAGGTCGACTATAACCAGTTGTTGGGCCGCAACGAAAAGTCTGGTCAAACTGTAAGGATTATCATTTCTTTTCTGCGTCGCTTTGTTAACCTACATACTGTCGGAATATGATAATGAAGGTAGCTTTTCTTGTTTGGGTATCAATTATAAAACACAATTTTCTAACTATATATAAAAATGTGTGGCGTTTTCCTAAACTTTTTTTCAGCTGTGAGGAAATGCATTTCTTTCTTTGCTACTGTAATTTACCGTTATCTTTTTTTTTGCAATTACTTATCAAGCATTACTTGTGGACAATATGTAAGTATAGGGTTTGTATGGCTATAATAATTACTGTTTTATGTAAATAGTAAGATTGAGAGTAATAGCTGAAAACCATTTACCAGATTATTTTTTAATTTCCATTTTATATAAATATTAGGATTGAGGTTGAAAATTAGGTTAAGGTAATTAAAAAAGAGTATTAGTTATTCTGCGAAGATTTTTGCACTATATAAATCCTCCGGAATGCAATTGATAAACGTTGTCTTCTATGTAAGTTGGTTGTTCTTTTATAAGATACTTATTTCTTAAGGGTTTGTAAAAAAAAATTTTTGACGGGGAGAAATGACCAAAACTACCATCGCGGCTTTTTCAAACATGTCTATGGCATTGTGAGAGGTGACGAATCGTGAATTACGCCTATTAACCAGAAAGTAAACAATACAGGGTTTTTCAAAGTGAACCAACTCCAACAAACGTTGCTCGTTTACAAAGCACTTCAAAGCAAATGGTCGCCTGATTTTTGTGAAAAACTGAACATGCCACAACCGTTCCTTTAGAAAAATGTAGAACGGTTAATTTGGATGGTATACAACTATTGTTTTGCCACTAGTCTTCAAAGAAATAAGGAAAAGTGAACTGCTTAAGTCAGATCATTCTCCACCACGACAATACGAGCTCTCACAACTCTGTTCTAACAACTGATTTTTTCATAATTAAAACGTTGATTTGCAATCTCTACCGTTTTGTTATGATTTCGCACCCAATGACTTCTTTTTATTCCCTTATATTAAGAATAAATTGCGAAACCGACGTTTTTTGACATCCGAGGAAGTGACTAATGCATTCAAAATGCATGTTGTGGAAGAGTCTCAATCGAAGGAGAAAAAGTGCTTTAAACATAGATTCAAATGCATGCAAAAGTAAATAACAAATGATATATTGATAAAAGGCAATCGAGTCGCACTTCCGCATTGGCACTATTTCTGAGATATTCCTTAATGCAATTGTAAAAACTAAATTTACTTGTGACTCGTAAGAACTTCAAAAACTACCCTTAGAAGATAAAAATATAAGAATTCTGAAATGGTAAAAGGCAATCGATATGCACAACCATTGCTGAAACCACCCTTAATGCACCTGTAAAAACAAAATTTATATGCGAAGTCGTTGTTGCTAGCTTTCAGACTTCGATGCTAGCTACTCGCAATTGGATGACCGAGTTTCAATTTTTTTATCAATTGGTGAAGGAGGGTCTTAACCTTTGGAAAATCGCCGTCGGCTTGTTTTCGAGGTGTTTCTTTTTCAGTTGGGTGCTTGTTGGTGCAAGGTCCGGACTACCCAGTGCTGGGTTGTGGAGCAAATTCGAGCAATGAAGAGGCTGCCGTTAAGTTGCCATATTTCGGAAACGGCTTTGCTGCTGAATTTCACACTTGGGTGCTAGCTGGCGCTTATGTCCAGAAGACATCTAAGATGCAATCTGCATAGACTTTGTTAATTCCAGATATAATTCGAGAGGTTAGCTTCATGCAAGCCTCAATTTCTGGATCAATGGGTCCTAACAACTCTGACAATAAATGTTGCATTACTGTTAACCTGCAAGAGATTCTTTAGATCATGTGTATGAAAGAAAGATGTTTTTGGATGTACATATGTTTCTTGAGATTTCTGTTTCATTTCATTTTCGTAAATTACATGGCATAATTTCTGTTGAGATAGCCAGGCAAGGAAAGGGACAAGGTAAGATAGTAATTTGATATCGTCTATTGTATCCTCATAAATACAATTTGGCTGCACCCAAGAGTCACAGCATTAATTTGTAAGATTGAGAGTAGTAGCAGCAAACCATTTACCATATTTTTTTTTCTGTTTTATATAAATATTAGGATTGAGGTTGAAAATTAGGTTAAGGTAATTAAAGAAGAGTATTAATTATTTTGCGAAGATTTTTGCACTATGTAAATCCTCCGGAATGCACCTAATAAACGTTGTTTTCTATGTAACTTGGTTTTCCTTTTATAACTGATTTCTTAAGGGTTTGTTAAAAAAAATTCTTTCTTGAGGTTTCCTTTCTCATTCTGTGTGACCTACCCTACTTTTTGAGATTTTAACTAGCACCGCCTATTTAGACTTCCTTTTTTTATTGCTGTACTTGGTGCAGACTATTTTCTTTGCTTATTTTATTACTTTCTTTCGTGTCCACATGGATTACCGTAACAGTTGTTATGACAAATACATTTTTTAACTGTATCTTTTTTCGCTATCATTGCTAGAACATTTTACAATTTTAGAATAACTTAATGAGATAGAGAGAGAACGACCCGAGATAGAAATGCTTTCACAATATTTAAAGAAATTAAAAATTCCAATTAACTGAAACTTTTAGACCAAAATGATGAATTAATTAAGAAATGATTTTGATTAAATTTTTTTTATTTTAAACTACTTTTATAACTAGTGCATTTTTAAGTCCTATCGATTTTTACACATTCGGGCTTAAGAACTTTTTCTTTCCCGAAAAATTTGATTAGGGTAAGTTCGGGATAGATAGACCGCATTTTATTAAAGTTGCATTTTTCAAAATTCGTTTAACGTAAACGTTTCAAATTTTTATTTATCATTACTATACAGTACTTAACAGTATTCTTTACTGCTTTTATCGATACATTGAAAGCATAAGAGTCAATTTTTAACAACTATTACGTGATACATCTATCCCGAGAGTGTCCTGGTTATATGAACCGCATACAAACAATAGTTGGATCAATGACCATCTACCGACATCAATAGGAGTAAAAAAAGAATTTTAGTGTAGGTATAATAGTTACAATTATTATTTTTCATTTACGCTTTTCACAGTAGTCACACAAGTTATCAAATCTTGTGCAGCATGAGCGTCTTATGAACTTAGTCCAATTGTCTTCTTTTATAGTTTCGTTACAATTTTTTTCTCAGTAAACACATTAATTTTCATCCCAGTACAAATCACTTATAAAGTTGGACGTTCTAAATAGTTACCATATCAAGATCTTTTAATTCAAAAAAAGGTATAAGTTCTTTCTGTTTCTGTATTTTCTTCTTTGGAGCAATGTTTTCATGCTCATTATTGATATGATCATGTTTCTTTAGTTTCTTTTCCTATTTTTCTTTTTTCTTTTCTTTTTCGGATTTTTTCTTTTTCGTGGATTGAATGTTTTCGCATGAACTTAAAATAGTTTGAAACTTTCTCTTTACTGCTTGTACCATACTGGCACAAGGCACTGAATGTATTTTGGACTCAAAGGGAACTATGTCACATTTTTTAAATCCACTTACGAGCCATTATTAACGTTTGCCGACTTCCTCTAAGCCGAGCTAGGTAACGTACCAAATTGTAGTCGATTAATAGATGGGGGTTACTTGTGATGTAACTGTTGCAGACAGAGTAGAAGTTACTCTTCAAAGGCTTGAAGAAAGCACAATCTAATGGCTGTAACCAACAACTTGTATTTGGGGGGAAGAGGCTCATTAAAATTATGTCATTGTTTTCTGCAAATTTCAGCATTTCAATATAACTAATATACACTGTATCATCGCCAAGTAAGAGAAGAACTTTTTCGGTTGGTTTTCTAGGAATAAAATGATTTTTTAACTAATTAGAAAATAGATCATCATTAACGTACGCAGATTTTTATTTATGATTACTTCACCGCTAGGTGGCATACCGCCACAAAACTTTAGCTTCGGATTTTTCCTTTTATTATAGAATAGGGTACTAAAAACGTACCCTTGCTACTAATACATAATAATACGGAAATAGTTTCACCTTTATCGCCAGAGGTAACAGATCACACTCTTAGACCCTTTAATTGCACTACTTTATCTGGCTCGTTATTCAATTGTAACCCTGTTTGTACATGTTGAACACATTCCCATATTTGTCAAATAGGTTATGTTCCATTAAAACATCCCCTAGCAGCTTAAAATAATTTTTAACTACTCTTTTATTTAGCTGTTTAGCTCTCGCAGTTGATACTCTTTCAGATTGACGAATATTAAGTTATGGCTTTCGAGTAAAAATAAAGTATGCCAGTCATAGCCGGCTTTGAATTCTTTGTTAAAATTATATTTTAGCTTTAGACTTTCTGCCAAATAATAAGACATGGAACGAACTGAGTCGCCCATAGAAGTAAACCCACGTGACTGCAGTTTTTTAAGTGCATAACCTTTTTTTTTCTAATTCTCAGTGCCCAATAGTGAACATCTACTCAAAGACTCCTGTAGTTTTTAGATTTAAGACGCTTTTTCAAAGTGGTTATTCTGAAGCCCAAATGCTTTGGCAGCAGCATTTATACCCATTCTCTTTTCTTTTATATTTTTTACATCTTTTTCCGAGCATCCTTCAACCATTCCCCTTGTCTTGTTGTCCCTTCACGTTTGTATACTGTTGGCATCTTTTTGTAATAGGAAAAGCCAACTTTAAAAATAACGCCCTAAATTTTTAGCGAAAAAAGAATCTAGTTTATAGGAACTTACAGGTCTAACAATTAAAAAAAACAGTGCGTCTATTCCATTCTTCAGAGACTAATGGACCACCTTCCCGTTCACGAGCACGTGGCTTGCACTGTGCTTTTTTATTTTTATATCTAAACACTAGATAATATCATCGATGTTACGTCGAAATAGCTTTAACCAACTACACACTGTAAAATGCTAGTTTAGTGTAATAAATTTTTCTACTTACCCAAAGAACTACGCAAAATACCAAGAATATAATTAGCACACGACTATAACTTTTGGAATACAACTGTAAATACTGTTTGCGGCACTGTTGTGGAATATCTCTGAACTATCGAAGGGGTCAATCTACCCCAGTAGTCCATCAATTCCGGACTTACCCTTATACTATATAATTGATATCCCCTCATGTTGTTGTACGAAATTTAACAATTTTTAATTAATATTAAACTTATTAAAAACTTAGCCTAATCAAAGGTTCTTATTTAATTTTATAATACTTTTTGTGATATTTATATTGTGAAGTTATTGTACTATTCTAGAACAATTTGATTATTTTTTGAAAATTAAGAATGATTTCTTAAAATTTTAAAAATTACAAATTATCAAAAAATTCCTCTTTCAGGATGAAACTATTAAACTCGATAGCACAATTTCTAATCGTATACTTTTTAACATAATTGCACTGGAAAGGTTTTGGTGTTTCAGGAAATTTCGGTTATTCATAAAGCTCTCACGAATTTTAGGAAAAGTTTTTAATATCTGACTTTAATGAAGCTTCGATTCGCTAAATTTATTAAGAACTGATTACAAGCAAAAAATTGTTATTTAAGTGAAAACATCTTATTGATGACAGATTTTTTATTCAACGATTTTTGGCAATTTTTTTATTTCAAAAACTCTGGCACGTTGAATTTATTAAGAACTCATTTCAATTAAAAAGTTTTTTAATTAATTAGAGAATATTTTTTATTGATAGTACTCAAGGAATATTTTTGTATTTAGAAAAGATTGACTACCAATAGGAAAATTAGGGTATACTAATCAAAGATTTTACATGTATTAAAAATTCGTTTTAATTAGAGATTGCTTATTTAAATTAAAAAGTTATTATGAATACCACCTTTTTTACGATCACTTCTAGAACATTTTACAATTTTGGAATAATTTAAGGAGCTAGAGAGAGACGACGAGACAGGAATGCTATCACAATACTAGGAGAAATTTTAAGAATTCCAATTAACTGAAGCTCTCGATTCCAAAAAGCTAAATTTATTAAAAAATGGTTTTGATTGAATTCTTTATTTTAAAAATTTTTGTAACCAGTGTATTTTTATATCCAATCGGGTTCTATACACTCGTGCTTAAGAAATATTTCTTTACAGAAAAATTTGATTAATACCTTAGAGTTGAAATCTTCTCATACTGTTTTGAGGAATTTAACAATTTTTAGTTAATGTTAAATTTAAAATTGTAGGTTCTTATTAAATTTTATAATATTTTTGTGATATTTATACTGTTGAGTTATTGCCCTTTTCTAGAAAAATTTGATTATCTATTGAAACGTAGGAATGATTTCTTAAAATTTAAAAGAATTAGAAATTCTAATTAAAAAAATCCTCTTGCAGCACGCAACTTTTAATTTCTATAGCATACTTTCTAGTTTACCATTTCTAGATAAACGCACAGGAAAGATTTCCATGTTTCAGGAAAATTTGGTTACTCATAAGCAAACAAGACTGCTCTCACGAATTTTAGAAAAAAATTTTAATATCATAGTTTAATGAAGCTCCCACTCGTTAAATTGATAAAGAACTGATTACAAGAAGAAAATTATTATTTATTTGAAAACACCATATCTATAACAGATTTTCAATGCTCGATTTTTTATTCAATCACATTTAGCAATTTTTCTTATTTCAAAACTTAGATATGTTGCATTCAGTATAATGAGCGGCCTCGCCCTTTCCAACCGACTTTCAGAAAGTAAATTATGTTCCACGTTTTCTCCTCTCGACCCGCAGGAGTTAGTCATTAAAGAACGGTGTCTCACTTTAACCACTGTTGTTTCTGGTAGTTACTTAGATAATTTGCTTGAAAATCAGTTTTCTTTCCTCTCTGTTGTCCGTATAACAGTTTATGTCTTCTGATTTGTCCACAACGCAAGACATCCTTTAAACAAACGTACAGGATCCGTATCCGCTCCGAATACGAGCTTGCTTTGGAATGTCTCGTAAAACATACTCAGCAAACATCTTTTACAGTCGAAATCCGGTCCCTTCAGGCTAGTATCACCCTTTTGAAAACGTTTCAAAAATTAACCCCTTGTCTCGTTTACAGAATTCTCCGTGTAGGTGGCTGTCTAAGTTACGCCTTTCCTATTAGTGATAAGAGATTCCCTGCCTAATTATCTAGTAAAAGTCGTTTTACGTACCTGTACATTCAATACAGTCACCACAAATATTTTCGTACAACACATTTCCTTATATGCCACAGATTTTGGATAATTTTCGCAAGAAAAGCTATTCGTTCTTCGTACGTGTATTCCTTTCTGGATAACGAATCCCAAACCTTTCCAACCTATCATGGGTAACCAGTCTTCTACTATAATAACTAAGATTAAACCTTTTTTTGCATACCGGTGTAGATTTTGCAGACCCCCTTTACAATCATCATGAATTGTATCCCCTACATGTGATTTTTCCAATGCTCCATCCGAAGGTACAACATTGGCCAGGAAGCGAGTTTTTTGAACTGGAAAATTTGGAATTTTTACCGAACCCTTGCTATTCTAAGCAAGGTAGGGATCTTTAACGTGCGTGATAACACACACACGGGACTTCCATTTTACCTCTCATCCAAACGAGGGTGTATTTTTGTGAAAAACGCTCGCCTAACATTTTTCAAGCGGGCCGTATCGGGATGTTAAACCGGAACCTTAGACGTAGTAGTCACACGCGCATACCAACTACGCCACAGAGCCGCCCTCATAAATTGTATCCGGCGCCAAAACTCCAATAGCCTACCTGTGTATTTTTATTTGCCTGTGCACTAAAGCAATCCATTTGGAGCTTGATTCCGATTTGTCCGCCGAAGCTTTCTTGGCCATACTTTGTCGATTTCTAGCTCGCCGTGGTCGCTGTGAGAATTCGTACAGTGATTATGGAATGCACTTCATCGGTGCTGATCGTCAACTAACTTCTTTCTCAAAGGTCGCAGCTTCCAAAAAATTTATTACTTGGCAATTCAACCCATCTTCCGCGTCCCATTTTGGTGGCCTTTGGGTGGCCGGCGTAAAGTCTGTTAAACATTGCTACTTCGTCTCATACGAGACCAGGTTTTAACCTTTGAAGAATTGTTGAGTATTTTCAGTCAAATTGAGGCTGTTCTCAACTCGCGTCCCCCGATTCTAGTAATAATGATCCTAACAATTTTAGTTGCTTAACTCCCGGTTAGTTTTTGACTTTCCTGCTCTATCCGCTCCACCTTGTCCATCGTTGGCCGAATTGCTTCTCAATCGTTTGTCTCGTTGATAATTACTGCAAGGGATCTATCAAAATTTTTGGGCGCGCTAGTCCCGAGACTGTTTACATACCCTTCAAGAAAGGTCCAAGTGGCGTACCACCAGTTCCGATATTCGGTCGGGAGTATTAGTTCTAATTAACACAGATCCGCTCTCCCTTCTTCATTGGCCACTTGGTCGTATAATTTCCATGCATCCTGATGCCGACGGTATCGTCCGAGTCCGCACTGTAAAAACTGTTCGTGAGAGTTTAAGCGTACTGCGATTAAATTGTGCACTCTCCCGCTAACTGAAAATTTAAAATGCTTGCATTTTGGTAAGCGGTATGTTCGGTCCTGCCCTATATATTACTATATTTTCTTTATTTTTCTTATAAAGAATTTTATTTATTTACAAGTGTTGATGTTATGTTAATATCTGCTATACAATTAAGTCTAATTAAAAACCGGCGCGCGTTATCATCTTCACTATTCGTTCTTGTTTTACCACTAGTGCGCGACCGAGATTAACTCTCATGTGTCGCTACTGGCAAAGTGTAATTTAAAATTAAGGTCAGCTTTCTTCTCTTGGGACTACCACGCCGCTTTGTGTCGAAAGAAGTGTCACGCTCCACAACCAAAATTTTGGATTCAAGAATCCCACACCACAACTCTTGTACTTCGGGTAAGAATGTTGAAGGCCGCTTACGTGTAATATCTGTTTTGAATTATCTACTTTTGTGAGTCTTGGGAAACTCCGTTTACTAACTCTACAAGACAAGATTATGACTTACACGATATCACTTTAAATGTTCTAAATTTGACATTATTCGCAAATAATGAAACCAGGCGTCTCCTAATGTCCGCTAATGAGGACCGTTAACCTAGCTCGCCCTTAATGTCTGATTGTGCTGAAAACGCTAGCGCAGCTTAATTATACCTAGCGCAAACTAGCGCATACTTGAGCAAAGCTAGCGCAGCAAAACTACTGTATTTAGAGGACTAAAACGATTGGGGGAGCTAAATTAACGTTAGCCCCCCCTCCCTGTTGGAAATACTTAGCTAGAGTGCTAGTGCAGATTACTTAGACCTAGCGCACCCCAAATAATATCTAGCGCAGGAATACAAACTTCATTATTTTAGCTTCTTATCTGGGGGAGGGGGCTAAATTAACGTTAGCCCCTCCATGCTGGAGGAACTAAATAATACTGATGGCGCAGATTACATAGAGCTCGCGCAACCAAGCGCATCCCAAGGGATGGCTAGCTCAAGCACAGCAACTTTATTACAGCTACTTGTTCTTGAGGGCCTTCAGCAATTAGTTACGGCTGTTTCCAAGCAACTCGCTTTCAAGTCTTTTTTGCTAATCTAGGTCTATTACACCTGCGTAAACGAGAATTTAGTTTCCTTTAAACAAAAACTTATTAGGGAATCTAGTCCATAGTAAAATCTGGGATAACGTCAGCAGTTTATTTTATAAGAGCAAAACTTTTGTTTAACAAGTACCCCCATAGTAATCATCCTGGAAACATCTTTTGTGTACATGCTGAGAGTACATTATTGAATGCGGTTAATAAATTTTTTGATAACTTTTATATGACGCGGACTCTTACCACATGCATTTCCTGTAATGCTGAAATAATAGAAGAACTTCATTTTGTTTCTATGGAGGTGTATGATATTCGAAAGTTAAATACAGAGGTAGTCGATCACATATCTCAAAAAATGTATTTATAAGTTGCCTAACCTGCTCTGAAAAACAAATACGAAGGACAATAATTTTGGAAAATACGTTTGTTGATCGAACCCATAAACATTGACAAGGCTACTTTAGAACTACAAGTGCCATTAGATACTATAACAAAGTCCTTAAAAATTTTAGAACAAACATTTATTTTAAGAGGAGTTGTTTGTTAACAAGGTACGTCCAATCCAGATCACTTTGGCCATTTTGTTGCATATGGATACCGACATAATAGAAAATGGGTATTGTACAATGATTTATTAACAAAATCACAACCTGTATCGCCAACTACATTTATCGTATCTATTTTGTTGTTTTATACTATTTTGCGTTAAATTTCTGTATAGCTTAACGATTGATAATTCATATTATATTTAATAAACACTGTCTTGTGATGTTGTTAGTTTAACTATTTAAAAGCCACTTGCATGGATCTTTAGTTGCATTAACAGATTCATCTCTCGGTCAATCATCCATCTAACTTATACTTCGACCCGCTCCCGTTCTGATAATTTCCAAACATCTTTCAAACGACAATGGTCTCAGAATTTTTAAACCTCCGAGGGATCTATAAGTCGTGATCAATTACACGTTCGAGTTACCCGTAAACTAACATATTTTATAGTAACAGTGCGCTATATAATACATGCATACCCCTTTTCAGCGCTACTGCTATTCTTGTAGTTGCTTGAGAAAGTCAGTCGCCTTTTTTACTGCTAGGACCACTGCAAAGCATCATTCTATACTTTCTTTAAAAGTATAGCACATCGCGCCCTTTTTTGTCTGACAATTAAATTTTGCTTATGTAGGCTTTTACACTTTCGCATATTTAAACATCTAATACGATCGATTAACCACTTTCGATTAATCTAACGGGAACTACCATACATTCCGCCGCACCGTTCTTTTTGAATCCAACGATCCGATGGGCTTCCGCACACTAACACCTACCGTTTCTTTCCTACTATTTGTTAAACAAAAACTACCGGCATCGTCATGTCCGTACCTGGAAAAATGCTCTCAAACGGCACCAGAACAAATGTCGCGGTGTAACATCGTTCACGGTTAAGCTTATACATCCGTCAGCAGCAAAATACTTAAACTGTGGGTCTTGCGGTATCGTTTTTACGAGAATGGACAACTTACAGCGACATAAGCAAAAACAGCACGGTATGTCATTAAGCCGTAAACGTTCAGCTCCGCCAGCTGTTAAAGGGCTTTGTACGAAACAACCACAAATTATGTGTAAAGTATGCGATTTCAAAATGGAGAAGACTACTTATGCCGCACACTTGACGAGCAACAGACATAAAAAAATGCAACAGTTACCGCTACTGCCAAAGATGGCGTAGAAATGGTTAGCACAGTGTTTAACAACCGTATGGCTAACTATCGCATAAAGAACGCCAGTGTCGACGATAGAGTGTCCGAGTTTCTTTGGAAGCAGATAGAACGGTTTATTCGATTAATTAATGAGAAAGGAACACAACAAACAGCAATAAAAATTAATTGCAAACTCTACAGCGTCTACACAAAATAGGAGGAGAAACTATCGATATGAAATCCTTTAACACAAAAAATATAGTTATAACATCTGGAAAATATGTACGAGGTCTTAAACGAAACCATGTAAACCCAATTAATTAATAAAATTAGTTTGTCGGGCAAGGACGACAAAAGGTACATCATTCCTAATAGTACAGTAACCTACGCATGGGGGCATAAATATATAAGATAGTTGCTATATTTGTATATATTTTATTGTGTTTCCTTGTACAAACAATTAAGGTAGGTCAGTAAGCAGTATTAAATTGCTATTAATTGGCATGCATTCAGCGTACTTTCCTTTTGTAATTAACGTATTTGTTTGGAGAAGATATGCACTTTTAAAAAGAACTTATACACAGCTTTCACATGTAATTTGGGTAATCCATAATCGTCAAGAAATTAGTTCGGAAACGAATTGTTTTTTCCAAGTACCTAGTTAGCATTGACTACATAATTATGTTATGACGTGTTTAGAAATTAAAATGTAAAATCTGGGGAATTGGTAAAAATTTTTACCCATAAATGTTTCTCATGTTTTTTGATAAAGTGTGTTGGGTTTAGAATGCTTTATTAAAGAACATGTTTCGAATTTCTCTATAATGCTTAAGAATAAGGTACATTTATCTAAAATGAAACAAAAATAATCTTTTATATGGTCGG
The DNA here is from genome assembly GCA_036346225.1 of Platerodrilus igneus. NCBI lineage: Eukaryota > Metazoa > Arthropoda > Insecta > Coleoptera > Lycidae > Platerodrilus > Platerodrilus igneus. Next base: position 1,005,149 of record JARFIW010000124.1, read on the forward strand.
TAAATAAACAAGTAAAAAAATTTAGAGGTTTGGGAGCTTTAAAGTGTAACTTTGTAAGGAGCGGTCCTAATTCAAATCTGTTTACAGATTCGGATTCTGTGTAAAATTCTAGACTAATTTGATGTGTCGGATAGTTAAACAATTTATGCGGACGGCAAAAAATCGCTGCCGGTAAAAAATCTTAAAATGAGGGTAGCTTTCTGGGGGTGATGCTATCTAAAAAATTCCTAGAAATTCAGGTAGCTGAGAAAATCTAATATTAATTGATACCAAACAATATAAATTTATCTCGTAGGTGCGGTGCCAATAGGCACCGAGAGGTATTTCGAAAATTTTAGGTGTTTGGTTACAGACTGTTTTAAGGTAGGGATGGTTAGGGTAAAAAAATCACACAAGGAAGTCCACAAGGAAGAGCAAGAAGGAGATTCATCTCCTTCATTTGCTCCTTATGAGAATTTACATGTAAATTTGATCCAGATGAGGGAGCAAATGTAGATGCTGGAGCAAATGTGGGGCTGAAAGACCTGGTTTCCTATTACTGATGTTTTCAGGATGATTATTTAGGGGGGTACTTGTTAAACAAAAGTTTTGCTCTAATAACATAAACTGCTGACGTTATTCCAGAGTTTACTATTTTTTGGACTAGATTCCCTAATAAGTTTTTGTTTAAAGAAAACTGAATTCTCGTTGACGCAGGTGTATTAGACCTAGATTATTAAAAAAGACTTGAAAGCGAGTTGCTTGGAAACAGCCTAACTAATTGCTGAAGGCCCTCAAGAACAAGTAGCTGTAATAGAGTTTCTGTGCTTGCGCTAGCCATCCCTTGGGATGCGCTAGGTTGGGCGAGCCCTATGTAATCTGCGCCATCAGTATGATTTAGTTCCTCCAGCATGGGGGGAGGGCTAACGTTAATTTAGCCCCCACCCCCAGGTAAAAAGCTAAAATAATGAAGTTTGTATTCCTGCGCTAGTTATTATTCCGGGTGCGCTAGGTTGCGCTAAGTCTAAGTAATCTGCGCTAGCACTCTAGCTAAGTATTTCCAACAAGGGAGGGCTAACGTTAGTTTAGTCCTCTAAATACGGTAATTTTGCTGCGGTAGCTTTGTTAAGGGGTTCACTAGGTTGCGCTAGATATAATTAGGTTGCGCTAGGTGTTACTGAAACTGTTAAGCTCCCACAGTAGCTTGCTTGTGAATTGATTATTTTATAATTTATACGCTTGGCCCTGAAAAGAAATTGAGAGTGACAAGTTTTAATTACAGCTGTCAAAGAACTTGTTGTATATAAACTCCATAAAATAGGTATAAAGGGCACAAGTGTAAGCTAATGTTGTTGTTTAATGCAAAAGATTTTTATTGTTAATTTTAGGAAAATTTTGAACACCACCATCTCTTTTATTCAACGTACCCTTATAAATTTCTGCTTCGTGATAAATAAACAGAACAATTAGCCAGTACAACGTCATTTAAGAGAAGTTCCAAAATTTGAAGCCCCTTATTTCTAAACCCAAACCGCAACACTAGGTATAATTAAGCTGCGCTAGCATCTTCAGTACAATCAGACATTGCGGGGGCCAAGTTAACGACCCTCCGCTCATGTAGTTGTGCGATTATGGCGCATCTCCACGTGCCGTCATATGCTTACTCAATATAAAAGGCGACTGCTACATTGTGTTAACCATATGCAAAGCTATTTTATATGGTTTTAGGCTGCGACTTGTTGATCAGTTGTTGATTTAAATAGAGATGGACTCGGGCTCGGGCTTTCGGGCCCGATTTCGGGCTCGAATCCGGGCCAGGCCGTTGAGTACTTTATTCGGGCTGGGCCCGGGCCGGGCCGGGCCAAGCGACTCGGGCCGGCCCGAACTTTTCGGGCCGAGACACGCACGAGTAGATACTCCACCGTCCTTTCACTTCTATCTCACATTGAATAAGTAAACGTTTTTATGTTTATTTTCACGTGTCTTCATGAACCCGTTAATAATCAGTTTTTCCTCTTGTTTAGTGTATAGGAGACGTGATATTATAACTCACTTCTTATCCCGAATATTTTTTTCTAGTCCTATTTAATGTTCCTCATGTTGTACTTTAGACAAATTAAAAATGATAAGGAACATCAAACTAGGTGATTTATTCATGATTCAAAAGTTTGCACTATTTATATTATGCATATGTATATACTTCAAATTTCAATCATGCGGCGAACGTCGATATTATCAATCGCGTGTATAGTTTATGTCTGCCGCCTAAAATACTAGAGTTACTGCAACGTTCATTTTATCAATTTTTTAATAAAGTTTTCCTTTATTTGACATTTACACATGCGCAATTACACCTGTAATGTTTATACTTTATTAAAATACAGGACACCTTTATTTAATTTAAATACAGACAAGGAATGCTTTTATTTAAAGCGCCTTAATTATGACATACCAAATGCCTAACGTACTAACTTACATTTAATTGTTTGCTTCTGTATATTGTGAAATTAAATGGTTTTTTGTAGTGTTGTTTCCGTAATTAAATTTAAAGATATAATATCCAAGTTTATAACACGAAAAAGATATAGAACTTCAACGCTCTAAATACGAGGATGCTGTTTTGTAATGCTTTTCTTAGAAGTAAGGTGTAAAAATCCTTTTGAAAACAGATATGCTATATGCTTGGGAAGAAGTAAAGAACAGTGTCTTGAAGTAAACTCGAAGAGTATTCCGTGAAAGCACTTTGACAACACATACAAATGTATCAAATCAGTGGGAAATGAAAGACTCAAATAATAAAAAAAGGTTCGTCTTTGTGTGAATACAATTTTTTGATCTTCCCATATATAGTTAAACATGTTTTATAGGCCACCTTATCATAAAAGAGATTAATTCTTTATTCATTTTCAAAACATAACCTATAGATATAGAATACTAAACATACGAAGGTAAGAAGAAAAGTTCTCGACCTACAATGAAGGACTGCAATTTTCAGTAAATAAAAAGATTTTATTTTTCGACATAATCCCCCTTAACTTCAACACGCTTGGTCCAGCGTTTCTCTAACATCAGTATTCCCTCCCGGAAGTGACAGTCTGGAAGGCTGTGAAAATATTCGTTTACGGCCCTCTCAACTTCTTTATTGGACATGAAGCGCTTCCCAGAAACAAATTTCTTCAAGTTTGGAAATAGATAGAAATCTGAGGGCGCCAAATCAGGGGAATAGGGGAGATGGCCTAGCAAGTTGTACCCCAAATCCGTCAATTTTTCCATCGCCAACGCACCCTTGTGTGCAGGTCCGTTGTCTTGGTGAAAGATGATTTTTTTCTTCTTCAAGCCAGGCTTCTTCTCGCGAATTTTGGCATCCAGCTGGTCTAGAAGGGTGGAGTACTATTGGCCTGTAATTATTCTGCCTCTTTTAAGGTAATCTATTAACAGGATACCTTTTGCATCCCAAAACACGCTGGCCATCACCTTTCCGGCAGATGCGATCGACTTCGCTTTCTTTGGCGCTGAACAACCGGCCTCCACCCACTGCTTCGACTGCTGTTTCGTTTCTGGCGTGTAATGGTGGACCCATGTCCCATCCATAGTGACAAATCGCCACACAAAATCGCTCGGATCTTTATTGAATCGGGCCAAACATGGCTGCAAAACTCGTTTTCGCATTTGTTTTTGATCGGCATTCAGCAAATGCGGCACCGATTTTGCGCAGAGCTTTCGCATCCCTAACTCTTTGTGTAAGATGTTTCACATCTTTTCGTCCGATATCCCTACAGCACGATATTCAAGTTTATCCATCTTAAGAGATAGCAAGTTGAAACTTGTCATACGAACTAATGACATGCGCACGCAGGCGGAAAGTACAAACTCTTACTGATTGGAACGCCATCTCTGTCAGGTCGAGAACTTTTCACCTTACCCTCGTATATGTCAAAATAAAGAGTAAAAGAAAAAACACTTGCAATAACACTCCTTTAAATTGGATGCAAACTTTAAATAAAAGATACTTTATTTGAAGATTCTTTTAATAAAGTCTGCTTGGAATGAGTTTGCAATAATTCTCTAATATAAAGTAGGTAATTTTAGTAAAATTCTTTGAAGTAGGAACAAAAAAATAAAACGGACGCAAATTTGTGATAAAGGTTACAAGGTACGTTAAACAATTTCATAAACATTGAAAATTGCTAAACATTTTGTACTTTTGTTACATATTTCTAGGATTTTTTAAGGAATCAAAAATCAAATGGTATACTACGGTATGTTCCTTATAGTATGTTGATTGTAACTCGAAATCATGATACTCTTATATCATAGAAAAGAGTGATAGTTACCTGTTGAACACAACTGAAAAAAATATCTTCTCAGTCGCTGAATGAAAGTCGGGCCGGCCCGGCCCGCCGGGCCGGGCCATCAGTTTTCGTTTCGAGTCGGGCCTCGGGCCGGGCCGGTCACTTTTCTGCGTCGGGCCCGAGTCCATCCCTAGATTTAAACTTGCGGAAACCGGCTTGCGCTGATGACATATCTAAAGACGTTGTCGTTTTAACAAAACGCCTTCTTTCTATTTTATGACATAAATAATTTGAAGTCGTTTTACGCGGTATATTACTTCATATACTTTTATTCTACTAGTGCTAGATAAGTTAGTATTAATTTTAAAAGACTCAAATTTTGTACAAGTTAAACGACTTTATTTGCCTAGTAAGCTTGCCTAATTTAGGATAAAATTTCAATGAATCTGTGAGCAGCTCCTTATTATTGCTTAGTATCGACTATATCTATATGGAGTCGATCCAATAATTCAACGAAAACACGATTAACGCATTAATGAAATAATTACGGCTATTGCACCCAAGACGTCCGTCCACTATATATGTGCAATCAATAGAACCCATGAAAAATAAGCAATCTTTCTAAGAACAAAATGAATGTACTATACAGTCAAAAATTTGCAAATTAATTATAAATCTCATTTGTTATTTGGCCATGACCGGTTCATTGGTTGATGAGATGAGAAAGAATTTCAGTCCAGACAAAAGATAAATCTTTCGTAAGTGAGGTCATCTTGCATTCTTATTATAAACAAGAACTCATTTTATTGCTTGTTTTTATACTTTTCAAATTAATTCTTACATCCTTTACGTTATACTATTAAGGCGTGAGAAAATAGCTGGTAATGTATAAAATATAGGGCGCACTATTGCAACCGACCTTGATAGCATGAAAAAGTCTGGTGCATTGCTCTAATGACCTTGTCCTTAACCGACTAAGCTTGTATTGTTTTTCATTTGAGATAATGTTCTATTAGTTATATTCGGGTTGAAAGTTGTACAATTACTTTCATTTTACCCCAGCTTCGATAAAAATTCTATCAGGTGCATGTAATTCGAAACTACTGCAGGTTTTAAAGTCGGGATGCTTCTTAACGTCTCTAAAGCGTCCCCTCAATATTCAGAACAATTTTATATAGGGGCAAATGATAGATAACCGTACCTGACATCCGATAGGGGATGAGTTCTACTTTTAGATAGATGCCGGTAGAGAATCCGTGAGATTCTCACTGATTTGAGATATGATTGAAATAGGGGATGATTTTCTCTATTGTGCTATTACCTATCTATTGTTGTATGTAAGTATTTGAGTGTTCTTCCACAGCAATTTTTATTAAAAGCGCTTTATCTTCCTACATTAACTGAAATTCTCGTTCTTTTCTCTAAAGATTTTATTTTAAAGAACAACGTTCGGTAATCAAATGCCATTGTTATGGATTTTTAATTCTTTTATTCAAGTAGGCTCAAAGAAGTTGAGGTTCCTTAGAAATTAGAATACGTTTCAACAAAATAACGCATTTTTAAACAAAAATTTCAACTAATGATCGGAATAACAATATGACCAAGAGTATTTATGGATTCGCGATTTCTTCACACAACCTTGACATAATCTATCTACTGTGCGAATCTCCAAGTTGGTACATCAGCTTTGACCATCTTGCAGCTGCTAAAGCTTGATTGTTTGTATCTGTACTTTATTTATTTCAAATCCTTATACTTACGTTATTTTCAGCCTTTTAAAAAGCTTCAATTAAATTGGAATTGGAAACTGCACGCCTATAAGAAAGAACGAAATTTCATTGACGTAATTTAAGCATCTTTACTTTGAGTTAAATGATGTTCTTGTACTGAAAAAAATTCATGGAATTACCTTAAAAAGTCCACTTGAATTAGGAATATTGTCCACGGTAAGATTTGTACAAAAAGGACTTTTTAAGAACTGATATTCAATCTCAGCTTTTTCAATAAACCATTTTGAACCGTTTTAGAGTAAGTAAGCGAAGTGGATCTCTTAATGTTAAACTTTTAATAAGCATTCTAAAATTCCTTTAAAAGCCTATTTCAAAGTTAAACGACAAGCCAACGAGTCCAAAATTCTAGTTTCGAACAGTAGAGGATATGGATGGTTCTGGTGCAAATCCACCTATAGAATCCACCGAATCCACCTGCTTATGGGAATTTACATGTAAAAAACCACTATAAAGTCTTATTTTAAGGTATTTCCACCTTGTGGAGGGATTTCCTCCTTGCTGCCTCCTTGTGGTATTTTTACCCTCAATTTAAGGATTTTTTACCGGTAACATTCTGAACCAAATAGTTTTCTTCGACTAACCGTTTCGCCTTTCGAGATAAATCTATCTTATTTGGTATCAATCAATATTAGATTTTTCTCAGCTACCTGAATTTCTAGGAATTTTTTAGATTCCATCATCCCCCATGAAGCGACCTTCATTTTAAGATTTTTACCTGGTGGCGATTTCTGACCGTCCTTATCAATCTTTTAGCCATGCGATACATCAAATTAGTCTGGAATTTTACGCAGAATCCAAATATGTAAATAGATTTAAAATAGGGCCACCTCTTACAAAGTTACATTTTTTATAAATCCAAACTTCCAAATTTTTGCCGAATCCAAGCAGGTTAAAGTAACCTGCAACAAAAAAAGAGATTAATGTGTTGTTTAAAAAGACCTGTAACAAAAAAGAGATTACTGTGCTGTTTAAAAAAAAAAGAAAACGTGTTTTCGGTCAATAAAACATATTGTTAGATTAACGGCAATATGTTTACCGTCCAGCGAGACCACGTGGAGGTAAACACATGTCGCCGGGAGTGAAGGAATTATTAAGGATGGGGATAGTAGGTGTTAAAACTTCATACAGTTGGAGGTCAGCGATTGACAGTATAGATGGCCTTATCGTATATTGTTGTTGTGCTACACATATGGCGGAGCGATAAAGCCTTTTCGCTTCACCAACAAGACTCTCTCGTATCGTTTCACCGACTCAACACCTAGTAACTATAACCGCGAGTGCATAAGTGCTGCTGCCCGACCAAGTTGCGTCGACCGGTAAACAACACCTATCTTCGCGGGAGTAAATTGGTGAACAACATTGCAAGGTAAGCAAAACATTAATTACGGTTTGACCTATGTTACTGTTTTTCGCGCCTTACCTCCAATTACATACAATTACAGTCCATTTGCTAAGCTTTACGCTTTGGGAAACGTTCTGGAGCTGTTCCGATTTTATACACTCCAACGTGTACCACACAGTAGGTATGTCTTATAACTAACTTACATACCACTATATATACATAATAAAATATATACAAATATAGCAACTATCTTATATCTTTATGCCCCCATGCGTAGGGTGATATGCTTCCGGGAATGACGTAACGCTTGTCATCTTCGCCCGACAAACTAATTTTATTAATTAATTGGGTATAAAGTTGGTGTTTACATGGTTTCGCTAAAGACCTCGTACGTATTTTCCAGATTACTAGAAGATGTTATAACCATATTTTTTGTGTTAAAGGATTTCACATCGGTAGTCTCTTCTCCCATTTTTCTGTTGACGCTGTAGAGTTCGCAATTAACTTTTATTTCTGTATGTTTCTTTAATTAATTGAATAAATCGCTCTTTCTGCTTCCAAAGAAACTCGGACACTCCATCGTCGACACAGGCGTTTTTTATGCGATAGCTAGCCATACGGTTGTTAAACGCTGTGCTTACTATTTCTACACCATCTTCGCCAGTAGCGGTAACTTTTGCATTTTTATGTCTGTTGCTACTCAAGTGTGCGGCATAAGTAGTCTTTTCCATTTCGAAATCGCAGTGGTTGTTTCGTAAAAGACCCTTTAACAGCTGGCGGAGCTGAACGTTTACGGCTTAATGACATACCGTGCTGTTTTCCCTTGTGCCGCAGTAAGTTGTCCATTTTCGTAAAAGCGATACCGCAAGACCTACAGTTAAGTACTTTGCTGCTGACGGATGTATAAGCTTAACCGTGGACGATGTTACACCACGACATTTGTTCTGGTGCCGTTTGAGAGCATTTTTTCCAGGTATAGGAAGCACCACAAGAGTTGCAATTAAAAATATTTTTGGATGACATTTTTCTTCGACCAGCTTTCATGAATAGTGCCATGGTTTATATACATTTTGAAAACAATCGAAGATTGCCGAAGACACTCGAAAAGTGCACAAACGCGGTTACTAAACCAATTACCATTAATACCAAGTATTCCGTACTTTCGTAGGTTGCTCATTTCCTAGAACCAAATCTTCCGCATAACGGTCGGTAGCACGTAATTATTTCTAGAGCTGGCAAGTACACAATACCGCCCAAATAGAGAATTAGATGCTCAATGACTGTTAACTTCCGATTCCCTCGTAAAAGATAGAAAAGCTCGGTCAATCATCCGTCTAACTTATACTTCCACCCGCTCCCATTCTGATAATTTCCAAACATTTTTCAAACGACAATGGTCTCAGAATTTTTAAACTTCCGAGGGAACTATACGTCGTGATCAATTACACGTTTGAGCTACCCGTAAACTAACATATTTTATAGTAAGAGTGCGCTGTATAATACATACATACTCATTCTCTGCGCTAGTGCTATTCTTGTAGTTGGTTGAAAAAGTCAGTCGCCTTTTTTACTGCTAGGACCGCTGCAAAGCACCATTCTATACTTTCTTTATAAGTATAGCACATCACGCACTTTTTTTGTCTGATAATTAAATTTTGCTCATGTAGGCTTTTACACTTTGGCATATTTAAACACCTAATACGATCGTTTAACCACTTTCGATTATTCTAACGAGAACCACCATACATTCCGCCGCATCGTTCTTTTTGAATCTAACGATCCGATGGGTTCCACACGCTAACACCTAACGTATTTTTCCTACTATTTGTTAAACAAAAACTACTGGCATCGCCATGTTCGTATGTGGACGTAAGCAGATGTTTGTGGATGTGTACGAGAATATGTAACCATATACATTAATTAGTCTAAGCTATTTTATTTAGTCCAAGAGAACTACTATTTTTCTAAACCACAATTAATAATCACCTTTATAGGTTTAACATTTTTACCATTTCGCAATGGCGTAGATTGATATGCTTCCAGGGATGACGTTACGCTTGTCATCTTCGCTCGATAAACTAATTTCATTAATAAGCTGCGTGTACAAATTGTATTTTTACACCGGAAAGTACTCCATACCACCCAAATAAAGAATTAGATGCTTGGTGACTGTTAACTTCCGCTTCCCTCGTGTACGCCCAGACACACCCCTGCCCATGCGCACCCCTGTCTATACGTACTGCCCATGCGCACCCCTGCCCATGCGCGCTGCCCATGCGCACCCATCTCTGTGCGACTGCTATTTTGTAGTGATGTCATAGCCTTTTATAAATAAAAAGCAATGTAATACTATTCTAAAATTTTTATTCTGACATTATACATAACAAAATTTAAAAATATTTAATGCCAAGCATGGAGACATTTAAACTTAATTTTAATACAAATTTATACACAGAAGACAGTCCTTTCTTTATGTTTGTTTGGAGTGGTTTTAATTTTATCTAATTTTCATTGCAGCTTAAAATTTAAATCGACACCCAAGTTCTCTATCTCCTTTTCTAGCCAATAGTTTGATACATAGAGACCGTCTAGGTTTTCAAATTGCAAAATGTACCGAAGTTTGTTTCTATATATATAAGGTATTTAATTCCACCGACAACCAGATCCATTCCTTCGTGTAATTCTTGCAGTTTATGACAATCTTTTAATCGCAGCTTTCCCACTATATCCTGCATACGTATCTTGTTAGCTTGATCGGCTTCTTCTTGTCGATATTGGAAGGAATGCTAATTCTCCTTACTCACTGTTGCGTAGTTGCATGTCCACCCCTTTTGGGAATATATGGTCGTTATAGGTTGTAGGGCCCTCGGTTTTAAATGATCCGAAAGGTTCTTTACTAGGCAAATATATCTTGTTTAGCGGAACTCCTTTGCGTGTGGTGTACGCCAAAGTTACGAAACAATAGTACATTTAGATACAATCACCAAACTAGCACCAATAATTGATCAGGTATCACTGTATTAAATAGGCAACCACAGTTTACTCATCAATCTCTTAATATTTATATAATGCAAGCAACCCACGTACCGTAAACGAGTAAAGCAAGCGTTAACTGTTGACCACAATGATATTTTCTCAAGCAGTTTGAGAAAGGTTTTGGTAATCCTTCAAAAATAAAAAGCAGTTACACAAGAAGAAAACACGAAGAATTAATATTAAAAGCTAAGACATATTCTTAAAGTCTGTTTACAGATGTGTCCCGATGTTGAAACAATATATTTTATAACATTTTTAAGCATTATAGCAAAAAAAAAAGGTAACGAAACGCGTGTACATTTTAATTGTATCGTAACCCAACTTGTGCATCCACTTGACAACATCGTAATTATTTTTTTTTGTAACTACCTGGTTGGGTTTATAGGTAATAAATAACATCGCAGTGAAGAAACAACAGTCGCAACTTATAATTTAAATTGCGCGTTGTATGTATGACAAACGCGAAATACACTTTAGAAAGAAAACCTTTAATAACGTATTAGTAGGAAACGTGCTTGCAAAACCAACACTCGAAAATTTAGTGACAAAAGATCCCAAAAAGCGATTTTTAATTTTATTTAAATAACAATAATCAGGAAATTTTTGACTATCAAACATATGCCAAGGTAAGGAACCAGAAAGTATTGTATATCAAATGCGGACTCGTAAATTAAATAAAAGGACTAGCAAAGTTGGTTGCCTAAATGATCTATTACAACCTTGAAACAATGAACGTGAAGCGAACCCGCATATTTAAATAAGTAAAAACTGAAATGGTCTTTAAATCAAGGAGACAGGAAAATCTACAAATACAAAATGGAACGTAACAACCAATAAAATAACTAATTAAGAATTAATTTTTATACAAAGTATTTAAAATGCGTGCAAACAGCAGTTGCGATAACTTAAGTAAAATTTAATGCGATGAGATTAGAATAAAAATCCCACCGACAGAATAAAGCAACGCGATATGAAACAATGTTAAATTTTACAATATAACAACTGCGAAAAACATTTGATAACAGAATAGACACGTGCTTGTAGTAGGCAATAACAAAGAAAGACACGCGTTTTACGCGTGATCAAATATATGTTGTACATGGATAGGCGATAAATAATGGAATACCCCTTGAATATGTCAAAAGTGGAAGTTAGAAAAAACGACTAGACAGTGAGTAGAAGAAAATCTAAATGTAACAACAAGGTGTAGATCCACTAACGGTACCCGGGGTTGGGTTTGCCGCTCGCGTCCATGATATGATATTTAATTACGAAAAATTCAATAAATTATCTTTCAGGTGTGCGTAGATTTTACCGTCGCGCCGGCTAAATAAAAACTCATAAAGTAATTTTACGTTCCTAAAATTATTACTTTATGAGTTTTTATTCAGCCGGCGCGCGGTAAAATCTGCGCACACGTAAAAGATAATTTATTGAGTTTTAGGAACGTTAAAAATGTAAGATTTTGAACTTGCAAGTTCACGCATCCATAAATGGGAATTTGTCATCGTGCTACATGAGTTGGTAACATAGAAGAAGTGTGAACAATCGGTGTTTCTATATGTCCTTATTCAGGGGCTTGAATAAATGAACCTTCTTTTTAAATGATGTAGAAATATGTTAATGTCAAATTCAGGTGCAAATTATATATGGTTTCTGTTCATTTATAAAAAGTTTGCATAGTACCAACACCTTTGTTTTATCAGACTCTTTGAATAGTAATGGGCCAAAGTGCCTGGAACTAGAGTTTGTTTAGTTCTAAGTATGCTCTTATAGGAAAATAAAATTAAAACCTTTTTAAATGATTAATCAGAAGATGTATGTTAATTTTAGGTTAGCTTTTATATGTGATCTAGTGCCAGTTAATAAGTGAATTTGGTATTTTTAAAAGACTATAGAATGCGAACGGGAAAAGCTGTAGTGGCCGACGTTTTTGTTTATTGTTAAGTTGACATTTCCAGCAATAAGACTCATAATGTAACTAGCAATATTCGTAAAGCTTTGGAACATGAGTGGGATAAGACTAATATTAACTTTTCTTTTAAAGTTTTTTCTTTTGAGTAATACCTGGCCGGTCTAATATAAGGAAATTGATTTTTCTTCTTAAGAAAAGTATTTGAATTCATATTGTAGCATTTTTATTTTCAATAATAATTATTTGCATAGAAATACAAGAATAATGCGTTAAGTGTGCGTCGTTCCTTAGTGATCTACTTACGTTAATATATCTGTGTCACATAAAGCTAGTTCCAAGCGCATCTCGAGTTGTTTATTTCGTATTCCACGCCTCTAACGTCGCGACTACTCGGTTCTAGTTTCGACAAGTCAGTCGGCCGCTGGCAATAGTTTGATTAAGATGTATTTTCGGCTAGAGGCTGGTAATCTTCGCATCAACTATTAACTGTTGAGGTATCTTCTACTAACGGTTGGTAAAGTATACATTTTGCGATCTAATGTAATTTGAATTAATTTATTTAACGTGATAACGAAGAATGGAACAAATATAATTCGTCATGTAGGATCTAAAGATTTAGAATTACCGTCATTTGGGAACAGTCGATTAGAAATTATGGATGTAATTTGGATGCAGTCATATTTAATTAGGAATGGCTGGTAACTTTGTTTGGAGAACGTAATTTCCATTTCAATTCATCGTGAAACAACAACAGCAGTTTTGGTTCGTTATTAGTTATAAGATATTTCTTGCATGTGTTTAAAAGGTTAGAGCAGGGAAACTTGCTATTATGGTTACAACATGTAAGTTGAGTAAGTTTCAATTATTGTTGAACTAGTTTTATAAGCCCCAGAACTAAATTTTGTCAGATTAGTTTTCTATAATAACAAGCTTTGTTCCATTTGAACCTTCGATAAATTCAACGTATGTTTTCGACGTCATATTTTTTTTTGTCTAGCACAGTTGACAGATGTTGTTTTGAAAGCAGATGCTTTGTGCAGCTATACTGGAATTTAAACAAAACATTCCTATTTCTGTGATCAGTTTTATCTATACATAAATTATTAAACGTAAATATGAAAGTTCAAATCCACGTTATATAAGATTCTAGTAGTTGTAATCTACCTGAAAAGATCTGTCCAGGTTAGAACGTAATTCAGTGTGTTATGCTTATAAATTATTATCACTCTAATATTTATAACAAGTCATGTTTAAAGTATAGTTGGTTGTTTTGATAAAATAAGTCAAAACTTTAACTTTGTTGTAGTTGATAATGACAATTTTTTTGTTAAAAAGTTCCGATATTTTGAAAGAGTTTTTTTTGTAAACAAATAGTTCAAATTTAAGGCTTTTATTTTAGTCAAATGCGACCAAATCTAAATACACAAAATACACAAAAGTAAAATTCTGAGTAATATTTTGGTGCCAATATTATATTGGATATACATTTTTTTATTTTTATATACTTTTATAGGACACAAATGGTGTTCTACTTTTTTATTTATTTAATCACTGCAATTTCTTACAGGAGCTGCGTCTTATTTTGTTAAAACAGGTTTTTGTTAACGAAGGCGATCATTTTATCTTTGGGTTTCCACGTCCGCCCTTAGAACTGTGCTTTGCAATTATCGTAATTATCTCAGGACATGGTAGCGCCTATTTGATTTAGCTTAACTTTGGTTTGCAAACAGAATTCAACTTCCCCCCCCACTTCTCATTGCTCTACCTAGGAATAAACCCCTAGCTATGTCGAAAGATTTTTGTTCACTAGCGCCTTAATGTAGAAAAAAGACGTTTCGGTCTTTTGTAAAACAGAAGTCGTTTCAGTGGCGCCCATCCAACGTGGGTCTAGAAGCAAAAATCGTTACAATACGGTAATTAATAAATGTTATTAGAGGTTAAGTTTAGGTAGAATTTTATATGAATTTATTGATAAAAAGTTACAAGTAGACAAAATTCTGTGAAAAGGTATCCAGTCATTCCAGTGACGAAGTTGTATTAAAAGAGGCGATCTAGTTTGACAATTTCTTTGGTATGACAAAAATGAATCATTGTTTCGATAGTGTTGTAAGAAGTAAAGTATGATGTAAGAGATTTAGAAAACGAAAACAAAGAAGACATATTCGGAATAACCATCTTCCGTGTAAAGAGAATATCGAAAGAATCGTTGTGACAAGACGGTTTGGCACCCCTTAATGATGACAACAAGTAAAGCCTTCCAAAGCTAAGTAGTCATTGTACCGTAGTTTTGTAATTCCAATTGTAATTCCAATTCCAATGTTTATTTTTATTATAATACTTTTTCCGCACCAATATAGTTAATCGGTGCACGCTTAAAATTGTTACGGGTTCCGACCTCTTCTGGACAAATCTAAAATTGTAACGTAACGACACTTATACACATGACAATCTATCTGCAAGCTTTTCCATAATAGCAAATTCAGTATAACTTCATTTCTCACTGTAAATGTAATGATATTCGAACATTAAAAACTTTCAGTGGTTGCCCTACTTTGTCAACTAATAAATAAACATTTTTTGGCACGTACGTTCAACTTAAGTCAAGTTCACAAAAGCGAAACTACAATCCTGTAATTCAGGAAACGAAACCAGAAATGAACAGGAAATAATGCTAACGTTGAACGAAAAGGTTGGGTTGAAGTGGATATACAAACGTGAATAATAAATAGGGCACTCGAATTCGTTCTAGGTTTATTAAATTGTCATATCTCAGACTAATCCGCTGGACAGAGGTCATTTATCAAGACGACACCCAGTTTTGTGTTGTGCTGTAAACTACACTAATCCTTTTCTGAATGGATGACCACTTCAAGAGGTTGGTCAAATGAATATTTTATATATGCAAAAGTGAATCGATTGTGCCAACGTATCGAGCTTAAGATCTTTGCCAACAACATATTTCTTGCATTTTATTATAAAAATTTTAAATAAAATCGTTTTTGTATTATTTTCCTTGGCATTCTGGGACATATCGACATTTAGAAAAGTTTTTCGAACAATGCTCGCTACAAACATCTGTTTAGAAAATAATCCTATGAACTTCCAAATGTTTTTCAGTATTTTGAAGTAACTTCTTGGTTACACAAAGCTTGGTAGTTTGACATAGTACATACAATCACGAAGAATGTTAATGGAAAAGGTCCATAGCTGACATAAGCAGCGCCAAACCATAAAATTATCATATTTTTAACAACATATTCGTGATTTTTCCATAAGTGCAACTAACAAAAGGACATTTTTACAGTTTCTTGGATTGGGATTCCATTATTTTTCGGGTCTTCATTCAACGTCGACAAGTTAACTTGTTAGCACATTTTGAACTTATCTTCTACTGTAGTGTTCACTTATTTCCTGTGGGATATAACGTAATACAGAAAAAGTCTAACCAATTTTTCCATATGAAGGAACAAGGAAATAAACAACAATGATTCAATGAAAGAATATAACGACATTTAGAGGATGTTTTAATACAGGTATAGTAAAGGTAGGTCAAGTTGATAGGTGTAACCCCTGTACCTGCTTTATATGACCACTGGTCAGACCCTCGGGGTGGTCTTTTAACCCTTGCTACTAGTTTGTTGGTATCTAGACACTTTACATGATTTAAAGGTCGCTAAAAAGTGTTACATACGTTTTAAATTACAATTTGAATGCTTGTCTTCCAGCCTACCGTTAAATTTGTAAGAGTTTGAATTATTTCTGTACGAGTGAGTGACCGTAACAAGTTCTTTTATTTTTTAGGGAATGAACCTTTTTACTACCTTTAACTTGAGACGTACGTTATAAATTTAGTATTTAAATTATTGTTGTAAGGGTTATGTAAATTAATTTGGCATCAAATGCAATATGAGAACGCTTAAATTTGAGATTTTTTTCAGCAATGTGCAAATGAGCTGAAATACGGTCATCAAAAGCTTTTCGGGCTGTTTTAGTTTTTGCCATAAAGTGGTACTACTTTGCTCCTTCAGGGTCTATTTTGCACTACACGTACAAAGAATTTAATTTGCTTAAATCGACCAACTCTTAATAGATGTGACCAAATGAACACTGCGGTATTGCAAGTTGTCTATAAGCGTGTAACATGTAGTAATAGATCCTCATTTCTGTACTTGGTTACATTTATAACATCAATGTGAAGTTTCACAAGAGAGTTCGCGCTTATTTTCATCGTCAAAATTTGGCGTGTGAAAACTTTATTAGTGCTGATTCCCAAGTAACTTTTGTATACGGGTTGATTATTATCCGTTTGTTGTTCGCATTTAATGTATTGTTAATTAAACCGTTAAAAACAAGAAAAGAAAACATATTTTTCGTGTGTTAACCTGCAAAAATGTAACATTTTGGGGTTACTTTGTTACTTTGTTTTTAATTTTCGATGTTACTATGCCCCGGATCAAAGTATACTTTCAACCTAATTACGTATAATTTTTTGTTATAGTTATACCCCGAAAATATAAAATAACACCGTCCTTATCGCTGTAAGTTTATTTGTTAGGCACAGCATTATCCTCAAATCATGTTAAAATTAAAATAATTGAAATTTTTTTGTTTGTTCTCTGATTTTGTTATACTCAACGATATTTTCTTATTTAAATCAATTAAGTTTTTCTATTTATCTACTTATTACAAACCACTTGGTACGATAATAGTTGGAAATAATATAGATCAGTCTATCAAAAGGAAAGTTGTCTGCCAGGTCGAGCAAGTATAGGTGAAGTACACATCGCAATATTCTACAATTAATCAAAATAATAAACCAAAAAAATAACTTTGATAGCAATACTTATCTACGATATAAACGGCAGCCAATTTAAAAATAATGTGTGGCCAGGCTCTCCTGTGTTTTTTGTAATATACTGCAGCGCAATTTAGCCTACCTCTGAACAAAATAATTACACTGGAATATAAGTGAGGCGTTTGTACACAAAATGATTGATAGGCCCCTGCGGGCGATGGACAAGTACAAAAGTTTTGCATTTAATAGCATTACAAAAATTACAATAGGTACATTCGAGATATTATTTGCATATTCTAGTATGTTCTCAAACAATTGGATAAACTATAAATTGCAGTGATGAGCGTTAGTTAGTTTAGTCCTAATTGAAGCTGTGATTATGAGTTCTAATTTAATACTTAGAAAGTTGTTATATGAAACAAATTAGTGGTACATATAAATTGCCCTATGTGAGATAAATTACTGTAGTAATCGATATAAATTTATTATAGTGAATGATATAAATTAATTTTAGTGCTTCAATACTAAGTTAACTAGGAAAATCGCATCGTAGTGTTAAGAAGTTCGTATCTATACCGTTAGCGATTAGCTGGAAAGAAATTGTTGTAGAGCTTTTAGAATTTCATCGTAGCTAGGACTAGTTGAAAAAGCTTGTAAAAACAGTTTGATACTAAAGAAATGTTGTTGGGCAAATAGAAATTTCGTTATATTGGTGTCAAGTAGTGAGATTAGTGAAAAAGTCATTTGAACGATTTCGATTTACATTCCTGTAACTCGAAGCCAGCAACAGGAAATGGATAGCAAAATGCTTTCATTCTTTAAGGACTTCAAATCATGCGCACAAGAATATGCAGAGAAACAAAACCAAAACTCTGCATGCTTGGCAGCGAAATTAGAGGAAACTAACACGTGGTTTACAAAAAAAGTACAGGAAAATGCTGTAAGCCTAATAAAATTTTTTAGGTTATTACATTTCCGATCTAAGGTAAAATTATTTTTGAATCATATATGGTTCATACTCAAAGGTTGTCAAATTAATAGGTTAATTACCTTTGACAAGAAAGGGTATCAAACAGACAAAGTTGTCAAATGTTTTGATAAAACTTTATGAAGTCGATTATTTTTAATTTTAGGGACACATTGGTCCCCAGTTCGACCACTTTGTTGGCGATTAACATGTTGAGGGTTAAAAAGTCGCCGTAGACATTTTATGGTATCCACCTTAACTACTGTCAACAATCACTCATTATGTATTTATGAATCGATCTGAAACTAAACCACAGGGAGTTTGTAAAAAATAAACATTTGAAATTCATTGCATGAACTGAGAAAATGTACCTATAGTATGCCTGTGTGATTAGGTTAGCAACTTAGTTAATTAAATTTGTGATATATCTGATTTTTAATAGTTGCCTAAAGATGTCTATCATGTAATTGTAGGTAGCACGCGTGTGTAATACCGTTGAAAACATAATTGTGTATAATAGTATATTTACATGCTTTTATTTGTTTTTTCTCAATTAATGTGCAGGTATAGTTACAGTCTTGTTGTAAAAAATTATTTTACAATTACCCCTAAACGTGATTGACACTTCAAGTCATTTAACAATTGATTGTAGAAACCTCCCTTTCAGTTAGCAGTTTTAAATAGGATTCTATCTGCGGTCTTATCCTTAAAGTTTGTTTTATGTTTAGACAATAGTGCGTTTAACAATTTCTCAGGTAAATTTTGAACTAGAATCACTCTCCTGATCTCAAGTTTTGGTACCCTCTCGTTATTGTTTTAGGGTATTTTTTCCTAGAAACCCTGCGAGATTAGGTAGCGTCCAGGATACTTTCCGTTAAAAACATTTCACGCCCGATAGTTTTCCGGTACCGTCTTCAAACACTTATACCACCCGTCCCACTGAGTTAACCGGCAACTATTTTGTTAGTATAGTCGAGGTTTTCGGTATTTTAGGGAAATTTTACAGATTGTTAAAATCCATTTTGTTTCTTTATATCTCTGCTCTCTGAATTATATTCCAAATTAATGAAACCAATATGACAAACAAATAGAATGAGTCCATAACATATTTCTCTTACAAACAAAATTTAGATATTAAAAATAAAAATATAATGAGTCAAAATCTCCTTCTCACAAACAATATTATAAATACAAATATAATCAGTCCAAAATATACTTCTTCTTCGTACATACACAGTATTCCAAATACAAATATTAGTCCATAATCTCCTTACATTCACAGTATGCAATAATTCTCTACAATACTACTCTAATAAAAAAAATTTAACATATAATAATTGTTCATTCGTAAATCCTTAATTAAACTCGTGATAATTACCATATATACCTTTCTACATCTTGCAGATTTAATTTCGCTGAATTTCTACAAACATTAAACCTAACTAATCTAACGTTTTCGTTTGTTGTAGCTCCTTGAAATTTTACTTCCCTTGAAATAACATCATCTATGTAACTAAATAGCCTATTTTTAAAATCTAATACCACTTGATACTTCACTATCCAGTCTGTCCCTAAAATAGCAGGCATATTTACCCCCTTTACTACTACGAAAACTTTAGGCATAACTTGATCAACTATGACCACATTTACTAAAGCTTGCTTATTTACCTTTGTTATTTTTCCAGTTACCCCTGTATAGAAATCCCTACTGCTGGTAGTACAAGTACATTTCTCTTGTCCACTTGGAGACTTTGTAATACCTCTTCCAATATAATACTGACCGTGCTACCAGTATCAATTATCGCTTCAAAATAAGTATCCCCTACTAAACATTTAATTTTGGGAATATAACCCTGGTTTCTCTCCCCTCTATCTGCTCTTATATCCTTAATGTGGCAACTGTTTTCACTCAAATTTGACCCCTTTAGCTCCTTCCAAAACTTAGAAAAAAAATTCAAATAATTTACTAGCGCCACTGACTTATCACTAAACCGAACTACTGGAGCTCGTAATCCGGTAACTTCTAGTTTGGGTTACTCCCAGTTGGTGCCGAGTGTGTTACTTCCGCCTGCCTATTTTCAGACTCACTCGTTCTTGTATCATCCCATCTGCTTCCTATATTCGGTCTACCTCTAGGCCAATTCCCACAAGTTACAAAATTACTCCTTTCACCTCTATGCAGCTGATAACCTCTCCTTGTCCCTGGTTGGTTGTCTCTATAATTGCCATTTCCTTTGTTTCTATTATGGTTCACCCCCTGTTACCTCTTATACCCTGTCTGCCTAAGCTCTCAACCACTCTCAATAAATCATCTACTTTACTAATACATGATGCTAATAAAATTCTTTCAATATCAAAAGGGAAATGCTTTATTATTGCTTCTACAAATAACGACTCGTCCATAGGTGATTCTAAAAACTGAGTTCTCTCCAACCAATA
Organism: Platerodrilus igneus; assembly: GCA_036346225.1. NCBI lineage: Eukaryota > Metazoa > Arthropoda > Insecta > Coleoptera > Lycidae > Platerodrilus > Platerodrilus igneus. Next base: position 1,025,704 of record JARFIW010000124.1, read on the forward strand.
CCATACATGGTGTTTCATACTACCTACTTGTGCATTATATGTACGTGGTTCATATACTTGATATCTAATTTCTTTTTGTTTTCGCAATGACCAGTACATTGCCAGAAACTGAAATTTAAAATCCTGAAACGTATTTCAATTTAATTCAAAACGTTTTGCCCAAATTAATGAATCCCCTTCCAAACAGCTCGTTGCAAATCTAACTTTTTGTCCTTCCGACATTGGACTTATTTCAAAGTATTTTTCTAAGTTTTTTATAAACCTAACGGGATGGGTTTTACCTCTATTTTCATCGAACTTGGGTTTCTCGCCCTCATAGCTACTTGTACCCACATGAATGACTTGACTTATTTTAGATTCAGACATTTTATCATTTAACTGCTTTATTTCCGTACTTAATTTGTTAATTGTTTCACTTGCCTGTTTTTCAACTCGACTTAATTCACATTCATAATTTACTATTCAGTTTTCTACCCGTTCAATGCTACCCCCAAATCTTTAATTTCCCTTACAACCAAAACACTGTTTTCTTTTACCTTGTTTTCAAAATTTAGTACTCGTTCCTCGACTGGTTGGATTTTTGTTCAATTTCTTGTTTTAATTCGCTTTGTACCCGTTCTAATTTATACCCGCATAATTCTTTTAATTTCTGTATTTGTCCTTCGTATTTCCTATTTATACTTCCCATATTAAAATTTATTTCTTCTCGTAGCTTTATGTTTTCTGCCCTAACACCTTCTGTAATATTTTTTGTAACATCTTTAAGTAATGAAACTAAATTCATTTTTCCAATTTTTTCTTGTATTTCTCCTTCTGCCCTGTCCCACTGCTCTAATGGTACACTAATATTATTATCTGATTCAGTCTTATTGAATAAAATTTAACAGTACTAGCTAAGAGCTCGGAATTTATTATTAAACCGGATCCCTTGCAAAATTAAAACTTTAAAGTGACAGCCTATCGTGCTCCACGTTGTACGCGCCAATTGTAACACTTCGCCTTCCTCCCCGGCCTACGTAACAGTCAAAGAAACAAGGAACGAGTTACCTAATACATATATAATGAAATGCCAACTCTATATCACTTTTTATGGTTCAAAATTGCAATACAAGGATCCACTTACCTATTCCCTACGGTTGTCAACTATTTCTGACCCAATAGTCTTCACTCTACTTTCTTCAAACGCCTCGGCTACTCCACAGCGGAGAATACATGGACATACCCCAGGGTGGTTAGGCCTAGAATTTTGAAACCAATACTGGTGAGTTAACTTACCCAAAGGTTTACAAAATATTTGTACCTAAATGTATTTTAATGAACTCCTTTTAATTGGAATATATATATATATATATATATATATATATATATATATCTCAACATTCGTATCAAGTAATGAATTTAATAATCTTTAATATGGTGATATAACTATTTACATTTACTATATCAACATACTTGAATGCAATAAAAAAATATCTCTTACTTAACTAAAAGTTACCTTAAGCCGGGTTGTTATATATTGTACTAATCCCTGCAAATTCTACAGTTAAAACATATTGGCCCCAAATTAAACATAGCCAATAACTCTTGATATTCTACACAAAATTAATAATAATAAGCGGTAACGTTAAGAATAATGTCCAAAAATTCCAACCTTAATCTAGCAACTTAATAACATATTCATGGAAAAGCATATGTATAACTATATAAAAGTTCATACTTGCAACCCCACGTGTATGCATGCAAATACACGTCCGTCCTCTCGAACCATTTATTCAAAAATTCACTCAATACCTGTTTCGGGTATGCAATACCCGTTGTTGCTCCAATCTCTACAATACCTCCGAGATAACTAATCCTCACCAGGGTTGATAGTGCTTAACAAGGGTGTCGGTAAATTTTATGCTCGAACTCTTTATCTCCCACTATTGCTGTACAGACTTGGTTTGGAATCGGGCTTCCAAAACCCAAACTTCCACAATCAATCAAAAATAAACCGTTAATAAGCCGGCGCCTCCAACCATTAACCGCCTATTTAATTCTACTTTAAGAGCGAAACTTATCTGTGCTCTTTATCCACTACTTAAATTCACTATTCTTCCCGTACTAAACATGCTTATTTATTAGCTCTGTTCACTAACCATTGCTTTAATTTACACGGTCATATAACCAATACTGCTACGCGACATTGCAGCCTACCCCACACTAGCTCCAGGCTAGTTAGTTTTCATTTTGTACCTTCTTTCATATCTTTTGTCTCTGTGTGTCTTGGTGAGTCTTTGTGTGTCGTCTTTTGTCTTTGTGTGACGACCTTTTTTTTCCTCTCACTTCCCATCTTTATATACCTTTAATCACGTGACTGCTCTAGCCAATCAAAAGCCTTACATATTTCACAATCGTACATCATCCCTACATGTGCTTTTAGGTTAATGGTTTAAATCAACTTTTATTATTGCCATTGCTAATTGAAACTACCCTATATTTAAATTTAAGTTATTCTGCAATATTCTACAGTACTTCCTGTTAATATTTTTTAGATATCACAAAAAATTACATATTATCACGCACTTCCGGTTTCGAATTATCTAGAACAAACTAGCATTTCCTTTAGCGCCTTAATTTAAAATCTTCTAAATTTCACGGGATGTTAGATATCAATTGATAGGTTATGTTCATTTAAGTTGTCAATTGTCACCCAAAATCAAACTAGGATTGGATAACTATATTAATTCTAGTCAGTGATGGGTTACATTTTAGATAGAATTATCTATGATTGGCAGAAAATATCATTTGAAATTTGGATTAATTTAAAAATGTTCTTGGATGTTACAAACAGCAACTTATAAAGTTGAAATTTTATAATAATAAGTGAAGAAACAAAATAGCAAACCTTTAAAATCAAACAATTAAAAGTTTAGAATTGTTTCAAATAAAACTTAGACTTTATGCAAAGCCCAAATGACCATTTCAAATCAAGCTAATAATTGAAAGATGAAAAATATAACATCCAGGACAGAACTTGAACCTATATCTTATTCTTTCTAGGACCATGCGTTTTCTAGTTATTCCACCAAGACCGATGACAACAATTGGAAAATTTACAAATCTAAACCATGTACACAACAATACATCAACCTAACTTTCAAATACGTTTGGTATTTTTGTCAAATGTAATTGAAAGTTAGGTTGATGTGAAAAGTTATTTGTTTGGTTCCCATGTGTTATAGTTCGAAAATTTTCACATCTATCTGAGCCTCTCTTTTTTGGTATAGTGACTATGATATTACGTTTGAAATCTTTGGGTATCTCGCCTGTCTCATACATATAGTTTACAAGTTGGAAGAGACGTTCTGTTACTGCTCGTCCAGCAACTTTTAGAGTAGAATCTCCCATGAATAAGAATAAAATCTATCAATGTCAAAGTGAACGTATCTGAAATATTATTTGCCAACGTACTTGGTGAAGATGAGAAATTACTATTTAAATTTATCCACACTGATAGATACCCAAATGAAATTGAATCACGGCTGTGACTAGAGCGAATAAAGAGTTCATTTTTTGTATATAATTCGAACCAGTGGTGTCAATGGCAGTTCGGATCCTGACACGGTTCGCTTGAAAAATGTTAGGCGAGCATTTTTCACAGAAATATGTCCTCGTTCGGATGAGAAGTAAAATGAAAGTCCCGTGTGTGAGTGTTGTCATGCACGTTAAAGATTCCTATCTTGCTTGGAACAGCAAGGTTTTGGCAAAATTCCAAATTTTTCAGTTAAAAAAAACTTGCTTCCTGGCCAATGTAGTACCTTCGGGTGGAGCATTGGAAAATCACATGTAAGGTGTCAATGGCAATAAGTAGGTAGCACATTACTATTACTGCACATTCAGTGGCGACCGTGACAGGACTTAAGTTCGGTTTGTAATTGACTTGGAAAGAATTGGGGCAATAGTGTGTAATAAGTAATAACATACAGCATAGTTTCAGTGATCATTTGGAAAATGACAAGATTTATAGAAATTAAAAAGAAGGGTAGGGCAGTTGCTTGTATACAGTTTACACGTTCATCAAATTAGCTGGAGCAAGTTTTAGACCAAAAACCGATCAACACAGATAACAAACAGTTTTTGTGGGAACTTACTTATCCAAAATTGATCTCTTAGTTGGGTTAGATTTTGAGATTTTTAAGTTGATGTTGGATGAGGCAAATCAGGATCTACTTAGTAGATAACACAAATTTAAGCTTTCCGCGATAAAGTTTAAACCATATAATGCAGTTATTAAAGAGTTCTTATTGTTTTGGGCACGGTTGAAACAAATACATGAGGATTCAGACATTGACAATCATGACAAAATTAAATATTGACTACAAGCTGTGGTTGAAGGTATAGAGCAAGGTGTCTTGTAGAAAGCTTTCCGTCAGTAGGTGGAAATTATCAAAAAATCATAGACAGCATTAAAGCACAGTTTGGTAGAAAAGATATTCAAATTGCAGTTTATATTCACGAGTACTAAAACCAATTTTGAATACTACCGTGTCTCGGAAAAGGATTTATATATGTGTGTGCTATTGATAGTATTGAAGCACAGCTTCGCGTCTTAAAAACACTAGATGTAATGGAAAATAAATATTCGGCTATTCTCTTTCCACTGACTGAGTTTTGTCTTCTGCAAGAATTGCTGTGAATTTGGCAACACATTTGTAGTGTCATGGATAACAGCAATTGAGATTTATGATTTGGATAGGCCAGAAACCAACGTAGACACATTCTGAAAACGCACAGAGAGAATGTGACCACAGAGGGTTTTTGACTGCTGTCAGGACAGTCTCATGCAAGAGCGAAAGTAATTCATAGTATGCAACTTCAACGTCTACTGGCTTGCTTAACCAAGAAATTGTAATTAAGTGCATTTTTTTAAACGGAATGTATGAGTGCATTTCTTGTTTTAATGCTGGAGACATGATGTTGAGCTAGAGAAAGACGATTCTAATAAAAAGAAAACATGTTTTCTTTGTTTACGTACAGGTCGCATATCCAAAAAGTGTCACGCTTTTTCTATGTTTGGTATGTACTAACTCTCATGTTGTAGCAAAGTGTCCAGATTTAGAACTTTAAAAAGATCCTGCGTCTGTAATGTAGCAATTTAAAAACCTTGACAAGTCTAACAGCAATAAAACTCAAGCACTCCCCATACACACCAATCAACACGTGTTGTTACAAACTTTTAGAACTTCACCAATTGGTGAGAAAAGAGTAAGTGTGATTCAATCCTTGATTGACAGTGGGCCGCAACGTTCCTACGTTCTTAAATCTACGGTTGATAATCTTGGATTTGAACTAAACGCATAGAAAGGATAGTGCATTGTTTGTTTGGAGGTATTGAGTTACCATGATCAAATGCTTGCTACAATATAATGGCGTGGAAAGATGAGTATAAAATTATCTTTGAATTGCCAGATCAAATTAACACGCGCACTAATGTTGTATCTATTTTTTATAGACCATGGTTTAAGATTGGCATAATTTAAATATTGATGTTTCTCATGGGAAAAAGTCAGATGCTATTAAGGTATTGATTGGAACCGAAATGGTCGGTAAGCTTTATATAGGCAATACCAAGGTACTGCAGTGAAGGTTAGTTGCCATTGAGATTTTTGGATGGACCCTCATGGGTAAAGTTACATAGCAAATCACGAAGGCTTTGCTACGAATAATCTAGCTACTGTTTTATTAGCCTTGTTCGAGCGAAATGCTAGTACTGAAAATGTGTGACAATTGGATGTTAGGAATAACAGAACCTTCAGAAAAGGATTTGGAAGTAGATATAGTCAACAGAAGGAAACACGAGACCTGGAGGGGTGTGGTATGATAGCCCTGCTAGTTTTAGTGTATAGCTAGAAGAGAAAGTAAAAATTTCAAGGTCAAATAAAAGTATGGATATTTAGGTTGTAAGTTAACCTTACTTTACTTAAAGCTGTGAAGTGTAATTAGTATAGAAATTTAAAAAATTAACTTTAGAAATCCTAAATAAGCAAGCAATTGCAGAATAATTACTGTATTAAATACAACATATTAGAATATACCGCATTGTCTTACTTTTTCAATTATAATTGCAGTAACACTCTAAGTAGAGTAGAATTATTATCGGATGGTAGGTGACATCATGTGCACAAGAGGTTCAGATAAGTTTTGAACTACAAGATTCTGCATGCTATAGTACAATCTATAAACATCATAAGTAATATAGTTTTAATTTGTCATCACAAACACCCCATTTATTGCTTAAAATAAAATATTGTTTAGAAGGTTCTCGTTTACATTGGCAATATCTAGAAATGCATAAATTCGCAAAATAAACTAAAACCATCATATAGCATCAGAGCTTTTACATGTTTTCAACGATAAATAATTGTAGGTTCACAGCTTATTCTTCGGTAAAAATTTGCTATGGTAACTGTGTACATACTCAGCTGATCGTAATCTTGTATGTAAATGTCATTGTCATTTTCGCTGTCGTCAACGTCTTATTCTGTTTCCAATTTTTCATTTTAATACTTTTTATCATATCCTAGTCATCAAAACAGTTTTATGTCTTCTTTGAATGTAATGATACCAAGCCTTTATTATACTCCAAAATTAAGTCAAATAATTCTGTTAATCGGGTGTTTGTAATTGATCAACTACTAGCAGAGCATGTTTATGAAATATTGCATTTACCTAAATCCTATTGAGAAGATATGGACGTTCCTTAAAAATCATGTTACTGCATGTAATGTAACCTTTGAAATAAATGATGTATTGAAGTTAGCGGAAGAACATATAAAATATTTTAGAGTTAAAGAGTGCAGTAAAGTATGTTTGCACGTTGAGAAAACTGAACAGGAACGCGTTGAGCAAGAAACTAAACTCCAATCAATGTAGAAAACATAAGGCTTTATGGAAACTTAGTTATCCAAAATTTGTCTCTTAGTTGAGTTAGATTGTGAGATTTTTGAGTTGATCTTGGATGTGGCCTATGAAGAATTATTTAATGCCAAAGTCGACATGTGAGACTTTCCAGAAAAAGTTTGCTGAATTGCAGTGGCATTACGAAGATTGCATGAATCAGGATAAGAAATCTGTAATTAGTGATGGACAACTCTTAATGAATGGATTTAAACACAAATTTTAGCTTTCCGAGATAAAGTTTAAACCATATAATGCAGATATTAAAGAGTTATCATTTTGGGCATAGTTCAAAAGAATACATGAATATTCAAACATTGGCTATGATGACAAAATTGAATATTTACTACAAACAATGGTTGAAGGTATAGTCCAAAATATAGTAGGTAGGTGGAAATTACCCAAAAATAATAAACAGCATTGAAGCATGATTTGGTAGAAAAGATATTCAAATTGAAGTATATATTCACATGTTACTAAAGCCTATTTTGAATACTACTATGTCTCAGAAAAGGATTATTATATGTGTGCTATACGATAATATCGAAACTTCGCGCTTTAGAAACACTAGGTGTAATGGAAAATAAATATTTGACTATTCTCTTTCAACTTAGTTTTGTCTTCCAGAAGAATTGCTGTGAATTTGGGAACATATTTGTAGTGTCATGAATAACAGTAAGAATAGCATTAACGACTTTGAGATTCAAGATTTCGATAGGCCAGAAATCAACCTAGAGACATGTATAGGAAACCGAACTAACACAATTTCTAAAAAATAAAGCTGAAAATACACAGAGAATTTGTATGGCCACAGAAGGTTTTGGACTGCCATCAGGACAGTCATAGAAGCAAGAGCAAAAGTAATTCAGAGTATGCAACTCCAGCGACTATTGGCTTGTTGAACCAAGAGAATATAATTAAATGTGCTTTTTGTCATGGAAAGTATGACAGCATTTCTTGTTTTAAGGATGGGAATATGATGTTGAGCAAGAAAAAGGCGATCGTATCCAAATAGAAAACATGTTTTAATTATTTACGTACAGGTCACATGTCTAAAGAATGTCACACTTTTCCTAATCGTTAGGTATATACTAAGTTTCACGTTGTAGCAATGTGTTCAGATTTACAACTTTAAGAAGGCTCTGTTTCTGTAAGGGAGCAACTTAAAACCATGATGTCTTACAACAATAAAGCTCAAGCTCTACTCATACACACAATCAGAGCGCATGTTTACAAACTTTTAGAATTTCTCCAATTGGTGAGAAACGAGTACATGTGATTCAAGCCTTGATTGACAGTGGTCCGCAATGTCCCTACCTTTGAGGCGCTAGATCAAATTAACACACGCACTAATATTGTATCTATTTTTTATGGACCATGGTCTAAAGATTTGCATAATTTAAATATTGATGTTTCTGTTACCAAAAAGTCAGATGCTACTGAGGTTTTGACTGGAGCCAACATGGCCGGTAAGTTTTATACAGGCAAAAGCAAGGTACTGGAGTAAGATTTAGTTGTCATTGAGACTCTTTTTGATGGACCCTCATGGGTAAAGTTACACATCAAATCATGAAAGCTTTACTTCGACCAATCTAGCTACTGTTTCATTATCCTTGTTTATGCAAAATGCTGGTATTGAAAAATCTGTGACAACTGGATATCTAGGTATTACAGGACCTTCAGAAAAGAAATCGGAAGTAGATATATAACAAAAGTGTTGTAATCTTAAATAAAATTGCCTAGGACATATGTCACCAAGGTAATTGTAAAAACGATTGTTGTTATTAATCGAGAACTGTCTGTCATTATGTAATTTTCGTTATTTATTAAAGCATATTAATAAAAGCTAGGTTTCTTTTTACGGGGAATAACCACAACATGGTAGCAGAGCGTGGTTGATCCTATCATAACGAAAATAACGAACAAAAAAAAATCAAATTTAATTTTTGATTTTAAACGAAGAATTTAACAATTTGTATATATGATGAAGATAATTGCAACGACTAATAATGACCAACGGCTTCGAGGTGCAGAAAACTGGTTACTCTGGAAATTTAACGTAAGAGGTGCTTTACTTGCTCACGATCGAGCATATGAAGTATGTATCGGTGTTTATGTATAACCTGAACAAACGGTTACTGAACCAACGGAGCAACAAAAAATAATGTTAAATAAGGAGGTTGAAAAATGGAATAGAAGTAACAACTCTGCTATTTCTGTACTGACAAGAATGTTAGAATCAAAACCAGCAACCTTAGTTATGGAATGTAATACGGCAAGAGATATATGGGTTAAATTGCATACAATATATGAGTAGCAAACGCAACAAGCTGAGCATATCGTGCAGTCTGAATTCTTTATGTTTATGATGAAAAATGATGAAGAGCTTCTGGATTTACTATCACGATATGATCAGCTAATTCTGCAAATGGAAAACATCGGAGTAAAACCAACAGATTCAGCAATGGTAGTTAGGGTTCTCGATGTTTTACCAGATACCTATGAATCACTTAGACAAGCGTTCTGGACTCGCTCCACGGAGCAACAAACGTACTATAATCTGCGCAACATTTTATCAATAGATGAACAACGACGTAAATCTAGGATTAGTCAACGAGATGATATAGTTGCACTTATGGCCCTTACAACAGTTAAAAATGTAAACGATAATAAGGGCAACACAAAAACGAAGGCAAAAACTAAAGCAAAAGGCAGAGCAGATCAATCAGAGTCTCTCAAGAAAAATGTTAAATGTTTTGGTTGCAATAAATTTGGTCATATACGCAAAAATTGTCCAACGCATGCATGGAATTCTGGCAAAAAGGTAAACAAGGAAGCAAGTGCGAACGAAAAAATGGATAATCAAACAGATGCATTTGTCAGTGAGATAATAAATAACGAATTAGACGGCGATTCTTGGATACTTGATTCTGGAGCAACAGATCACATGACAAAGTGCTATAACTGGTTTACAGCATTTTCGAGATTTCCATGTTCAATATATATATATATATATATATATATATATATATATATATATATATGAATGGGCAACAATACAACTATGCAGGCACTTGGAAAAGGGTGTATATACTTTAAGGCGAATGTCAACGGGGAATGGCATAATTGTCATATGGACAATGTTCTATACGTTCCCGATCTTCGCCGTAATTTATTTTCGGTAAATGCGGCCCTAGACAAAGACATGGAGTTGAAATCCACAAAAACCCAGTTATATTCGTAAAAGACTACGTAACGCGCGCGATTGCCGTACGTTCTGTTCGTCTGTTTAAGATGCTTATTAAAATAAGCATAATGAATAAAATTGAAGCTAATTTGACAGAACAAGTTAGGTTACAAATTTGGCCCGAACGTCTTGCACATCAAAATAAACGTCACGTTAAATAAAGCTCTTGATAGATATGGCATACACGTTAAAGACAATGAAGAATTTTGTGGAGCATGTATTGAGGGAAAGCAGCATCGATTAACCTTTAAAGCACGGATGCAACGGGCAACTGCTGTTGGTGAAATACTTCACATTGACCTATGCGGACGAATGGAAAAAAACTTCAATTGGTACTTCAAAATATTTCATTTGCTTCACTGATGATTACTCACGTTTTCGGCAGGTTTATTTTCTTAAAGAAAAAACGGATGTTTTTAATAAAGTTGTTGAATGCTTAAATTTTGTAGAAAAACAATCCGGAAAAAACATCAAAATGATCATGAGCGATGGTGGCTCAGAGTTTGATAATTTTAAAGTAAAAGGCCTATTAGCAGATAGTGGTATAAAATTTGTAACAGCAAATCCTTACACACCACAACAAAACAGAAGTGCCGAACGTACGAATCGAACAGTTGGTGAATTAGCACATACAATGCTTTTAGCAAAAGACTTGCCAAAATCGCTGTGGGGCGAAGCAGTCAATACGGCTGTTTACATTTTGAATCGTACAGGTCCAAGTTCCATTATTGAAAAATCTTCATATGAAGTCTTTACTGGAAAAAGAACACGAATTGATAATTTACATATTTTTGGTACTAACTGCTACATTCGCGTTCCTGATCAGAACCGAAAAAAGTGGGATGCGAAAAGTCAGAAGGCTGTACTCGTCGGTTATTCAGATATCATTGATGGTTATCGAGTTTGGGTATACGGAAGCAATATAATAAAACGTAGTCGCGAAGTTGTTCTTGAACCAGAATATGCAATTGAATCAACGATCATTCTTCCACCTCCAGAAACCGAGTTAGATTATAGCAACGAACAAGATGATTTTCAGGCAAATGTTGACGATAGTCATTACCATCTTCGTAATCGTTCGTTGATCAATCATACTAAACGCTTAATTGAAACAATGGCAATGGAGGTTAACAAACCCGAAAGCTACAACAAAGCTGTAAGTTCAAAACAGGCTATTCAGTGGAGAGCGGCAATGGATGATGAAATGGCTTCATTACATGAAAATGGTACCTGGAAGTTAGTTCAATTGTCAAATGGACGTACACCAATCACCAATCGATGGGTTTATCGAGTTAAAAGAAATGCAGATGGAAACATTCAGCGTTACAAAGCTCATTTAGTAGTACGTGGATTTTCTCAGTGCAGTGGTATTGATTACTTTGAAACGTTTAGTCCAGTTGTACGTTTTGATACTATGCGCGCGGTATTAAGTATCGCAGCAAATGAAAAACTCCACTTAATTAATGAAATTTGACGTTAAAACTGCTTTTTTCTATGGCAATTTAGATGAAGAAATTTATATGAAGCAGCCTGAAGGATACGAAGATGATACCGACAGGGTTTGCTATCTGATCATGGGACTATATGGGCTTAAGCAATCGCCGAGGTGCTGGAACAGAGGACTAAGTGAGTTCTTAGCATCATTTGGTCTTCGAGAAAGCATAGCTAACCCATGTTTATATTGTAACGTGCAGAGCATTTCCAAAACTGAAAGACTATTGTTGGCGCTGTACGTTGATGACGGATTAATCGCTGCATCAAATGAATTATCATTAAAAGATTTCATAAAGCGTCTATCAACTGAATTTCAAATAACGACAGATACAGTAGATTATTTTTTAAATATACGAATTAAACGAAGGGACGATGGCAGCATTTTTATTGATCAAGAATTATATGTTAACACCATTTTAAAACCTTTTAATATGACCCACGCAAATCCAGTATCGACACCTATCGAACCAGGCTCACTTTCGGAAGAAATACGTTCGAAAGATATGGTTAACACGAGGGCTAACGTATCACATCGAGAGGCTGTTGGAAGCATTATGCACTTAGCTATTGCAACACGAACGGATATCGCGTTTGCTGTGGGGTATGTTAGTCGCTATCTTGACAAAGCTGAAGAAAAACATTGGGAAATGGTCAAACGAATTTTGAAATACAGCAAAGGAAGCTCTAAATGAGGTATTCTCTATCGAGCTAATGCTGAATCCCAATTTTTGGAAACTTTTAGCAATACTGACTACGCAAATGATGTGAACACGCGACGATCGGTATCTGGAGTTTTAACAAAGTACAGTGGTGGAGTTATTGGATGGATTAGTAAACATCAGCAATCATTCGCTTTATCAACAACTGAAGCTGAGTATATGGCAGAAAGCGAAGCGGCCAAGCAGTGTGTTTGGATGACTCGATTACTGAATGAAACTACATCACTAAAGAAAACTCCTACTCTACATATCGACAATGTAAGTGCTATCCGACTAGTTAAAAACCCGTAATACCATAAGCACTTGAAACATATTGAATATGTTATCACTATGTTCGCGAACAATATCAAAATGGTGCTTTTGATATTGAATATGTGTCTAGAAATAAACAGGCAGCAGTTATACTAACAAAACCTATACCACGGGTTCGCTTTGAATTCCTACGCAACTTGATTGGAATGGTTGAACTGTCAGTACGTAATGCTGATCAAATATGATTTTTTTTTGTTTTGTTGGGCAATTTTAGTTTAAGGGGAAGTGTTGTAGTATTAAATAAAATTGCCTAGGACGTAGGTATATGATACCAAGGTAATTGTCGAAAAAGTTGTTGTTATTAGTCGAGAACTGTCTGTCATTATGTAATTTTCGTTATTTATTAAAGCTTATTAATAAAAGCTAGGTTTCTTTTCACGGGGAATAACCACAACAAAAAGCAAACATGGGACCTAAAGGAGTGGGGTATGATGGTTTTGCTAGTTTTTAAGTACAGCCAGAGTAAAAAGTAAAATTTCAAGGTCAAATAAAATTATCAATATTTAGGTTGTAACTTAACCTTACTTTATGCTATTACGTGTAATTGGTATGGAAATTAGAAAGTAAATAATTTACTGCAGAAGTCGTATATAAGCAAGATAATGCAGAATAATTACTTTATTAAATACAACGTATTTATATCGCACTGTTAAATAACTAACTTACTTTTTCAATTATAATTGCAGTAACATTCGTACTTAACCCACAAAGTTTAAGCGATTAATATATTCACTACATATTGTCTATTTACAGAATTGCACAATGTATTTGTAAACGGATTTTTTACTATCGTTTTTTTCAGTTTCATTGACTGATGAACCAATATTTAGGACAAACTCTAATTTTTCAATTTGGTCGCCGAATAACAAATTATCTTCCTAAGTTTCATCCCTTAAAGGATTTACCTATGTTCAATGTTTCTACCAATCCGATCAACTTATTTCTGCAAGTGCACTTTTTAACAGATCTTCTACTTCTTCATTTCGTTGTGCTACATTATTCGTACCAACCTTATGTTTAACCAAATTCCAAATTAATTCAATCGGATTGAGCTCGCAACGGTATGGTGGTAAAGGTAATACAGTGTGATCGTGATTTTCAAGAATCTCGTCAATATTTTACATCTGATTACGTGGCACATTTTTAACCAAACCCAGTAACTCTGCTTGCCGCATATCGTCTGTTGTGTGTATGACTTGATTGTCAAGCCAATCACGAACTGTTTATTTACATGCAGTGTTGTAGGGGTTTATTAATTCAGATGCTACGATAGGGGGCATTATCCATAACGATAATTTCATTAGGAGACAAATTTGGAATCAACTGTTTTTCCAACCATTGCTTGAAATTGGTAGGTTCATATCGTTATCATAATCTCCAGACTTTTGATTTATAGATTTCAAACCCATTGTTAACAAAACATAACATCCACCCGCACGTACAATGATATACCACTTACCAGCTTTATTAGCTATATATGTGCGAGGTTCATCTTCAGACTGCCATCACTTAGATGCACCATATGTTTCATCCTACTATGTAATAGATCGCTTGTTTCCACCATGAACATCATTTTCCCACAATGCACATAGGTAATGAGAACGCCAAGCCACAATATTATATTGTTCTTTTAATAATTTTCTTATATTTTCTGAATCTAAACCCAATTTGTTTTAAATTCTTTCTGAAAATATCAAGTTCAGCTGTGTAGCCAACTTTACCAGTGCTTTTCTAGACTAAAATTTGCACTGTCAAAACTGTCAAATCGATTATGTAAATTTCATAAACTGTTTATCGTAACACAGTCAAATCAAAATCGTCAAATGTAATTTTATTAGTGCATCCACTGTGCTCCGATTTTGACGTTGACTTTAGTACTTAACTTTTCTGCAAAAGTAGATTCTTTTCGAATTATTTTTATGAATACTACAGACTTCCCAGTAGCAGCTGCATCCAATTCAGTTGCTTTGTACAACGATAATGTCCGTACACCAGCAGCTTTCTCTTTATTAAAAACGTCAATCATAGATTTAATAATACATCTAGCTTCAAAATGAACGTTTTTTTTTTAATTTGGGATCCATTGTGGATGATTAAATACAACCTGCAAAAAACAAATTAGTCTATTATACTTTTAACCAATATAAATAATACTGCATATTTACAAAACTGTTCTGTTGTAAAATTAGAATATACTTTTAAGTTAAGTTTGACTTATGCACATAGCTTTCATAAAATATTTAAACCTACCTTGTATAAACTGTGGATAATAGTATATTATTCAACGAGCGAGTTAAGATAGCCATTACTCATTTGGAAGGTTTGTGCCGCTATCCTGTTAGAGCTCGCGGCATAATCATAATGAGTAATAGCCATAACTCGCCAGTAGAACACTATACTTTTACACAACTATACAAATCTTCATTATCATATACTTTCGAATCTTTTAAACTAATATCACAAACACTGACAAGTAAAGCTTATTTATCGAAATGTATCAGCCTACTTTGCATGATACGAAAATTATACCTCTCAGATTATGAAAAATAAAGGTTTGTACTGATTAGTCAAAGATGTTGTATTATGTTCCACAACCTGGATGTTCCTGATTGATTAAAGGTGTTGGATTATGAATTCATATACACCTATAGAGTAATGAGTACTATTATTGATATATTCTTAAATGCATAAAAAATGCATTACTGGATAGTTGTTGGAAAAAATAATTAACACAGAAATTATTAAAAGTGTAAAATAAATACAGACAAGATTCAAATGACAACTAATCAACAAAATATATAGATTATAGAATTCTATGCGCAAGAACGCAGTTATAGTGATGAACGATGGTTTGAATTTTAATTCATTAAATTAGTAACAAATCAATTAATATATTCGGGAAATCAACTTTGTTAAGAACTGTAAATAGTTAATAGTTAGTTGTGTTACTATAGCATTTATTATTATTAGAAAGGTTATTAAAAATAAGGATCAAGGACTATAGAAGTCAAAATTTGAAAGAAAAATTAAATTAATTATTTTTTGACAAGCCTAAAGATATTGGAGTCTATATAAATCTTGGAGGATTACACGCGGTTTTGCAAGTAATTGTTAAAGGCCACGGGTCCAGTTTACATTACGTGACCTGTCAAAAATAATTAAAAATTATTAGAAACCATACAAGAACATGTACATTTTCAAATACTAATGAAAAATTTGCGGGTTTTTCAGTAAATTTGGTTTAATTAAATTCCAAAACCTGGAACTACGTCTTACTGAAATGTCAAGTGACCGTAGATCGCGGATAAATATACAAAGCTCTCTTGATACTATGAGAACAACAAACTCGCATTGTATAATTTTTGACAGTTGGAAGAGCTTTTGACACTATTTGAGACAGAACAATAACATATTCCACGCAGTATGAAATTGTAATTTAAATATCAAAGCGCGCCATAACAACCAAAGCTCTCAAGTATTGACTCATAAACACACACAGAACATTTATAACCATTAAACACAGATTGTAAGTGTATCCCAGACTAGCTATTATCTTGTATTAAGATATCTTTAGGAAATTTATAACGCTGTTATAAACTCGACGTTTATGTGGAGTGAATAAAGCAGTTCATAAATTGGTGTTTTTAACAATAGCTTAGAACCAGTAGTCGGACAGCCCATCATAGTGAGCCAATTCTACATGTTGTGGTAGAGTTGCGACTTTGTGCATCAATTGCAACTCGCCGTAGCATAAATTATAAATTTCATTTATATATGTTGCTGTTTTATCGAATCCCGCAGGTTGAGATTGTTGAGTATAACGAAGCACATTATCCAACTGGAAGTGAACAAGTACAAGTTGGAGTAATTACGAAGAAACAGTAAGATATGGTTGTTACACGGCAATCTAAAATGCACTGTCAAGAATGCAATGTGGTTGACGACGGCATGATGGTAGAGTGTAGTAACTGCTTCTCGTGGTTTCATTATCCTTGCGCTGATGTTAACAAAGATATCGAAGAACAACCGGATGTACCATGGAACTGCAGAAACTGCGCTAAAATGCCCAGGCATTCAAATACCGTTAACAATGACGAAATGCTTTCCAACTACACATTAACTGGAATTAATACCAAGGAATGCCGTAGTAATCATATGGAATCAAGAGCGTCCTCGAGATCGGCAAATTCATCAGCCCGAAAACAGCGTCAGATACTAGAACTAGAAATTTTAGAAGAACGGCAGAAATTGCAAGAGGAGCGAGATAGGCAAGCTGAAGTAGAAGAACGAGCTGCAAGAGAAAGAAAACACCTGCACCAAGAAAAAAAAGACAAACTTATATCTACAAGCAGAGCACGAGATTATCGCAGACAGTGCCAAATCATCGATACACTGTGCAACCGCTGAAACCGCTACATCGAAAAAAAATCGGGTAACGCAATGAGTTCAGGAGTAAGCCAATATCAATGAGGAGGTAGGCAGAGAAAGAAAAGAACGAAATTTAGTAAACAATACCAGTAAAGTTGACAACTTTGGCTTGACATACCAATTGAACGTAGATCCGAAAGCAACTAACTACGTTCAACCAATGGATCAAAAATCTAATAATAGTTACAGCTGTGTTAAATCGGTTATAGACGTGGAAAGTGGAGCTAAAACGCCATGGTTTAAAGAGAATAAGCCCCGCGACTATTTCAGTAGCGTAAACCTTCAAAAGCTACAGCTAAATAGTAAACAGAAAACGGGGCCCACGAAGGCTCGGCTATCGATGCGCCAAGCTCTCTCAAAATTTAATTCATTGCCCACCTTCTCTGGTGAACCACATGAATGGCTATCGTTTATATCCCAATATGTAAGAACTACTCGACAGTGCGGTTATACCGATGAAGACAACCTTATAAGATTTCAGAGGTGTCTAAAAGGAAAAGCGCTCAGTGCCGTTGGCGGTCAGCTAGCACATGCAGAAACCGTTCCACATGTTATGAACACTTTGAATACATTATTTGGCAGACCGGAGATACTACTGACATCAATAATGCAAAAAATAAAATGCGGACCACCAATTAATCCAGAACGTCTAGATACGTTGATACAGTTTTCGCTATCAGTTCAACATTTATATGCCACTATTAGAGCGGCGGATTTAATTGCTCATCTAAACAATCCCATGCTAGTTAGCAAAGTACCAATCAGCTACCAAATAGAATGGGCTAAATATAAATCAACACTAACGCGTAACTGTCCCAAACTTGCAGACTTTAATGAGTTGTTACGCAGTCTAGCTAATACAGTAAGTACCCCAACCCATCCGGTGAATAACGTCAAACTGAAGCCGGGAAAAGATATTCCAAACGCTTTCAACCGCGGCGCGAGTACGTTCATCATGCTACAAACCACCAAAATAAATCATGCTAGTAACAAATTTCAACGGATACTATGGAAGATAGAAAACATTGTGTTGTGTGTGATGTAGCGGAACATCAGAGCATATTGGAATGTGCAAGCTTTAAATTACTAACGGTTCAACAGCGCTGGGAACAATTGCAAAAGAACAAACTGTGTAAAAAGTGCCTTTCCAGACACAATCCTATGTACTGTAGGTCGTATAAAGAATGTGGCGTAAACGGGTGCAAGTTTAAACATCACTACTTGCTACATGATCAGGCAATGCATACCGCCGAAGAACCATCGAAAGTCGCTTCAGATACAGCTAATATTGTCAGTATACACCGCCCTCAAAACGCCAAGTTACTGTTCCATGTGGTACCCGTGATTTTATATGGAAAGTCACTGAGCGTCCATACCTACGCGTGTTTTGACAAAGGATTGTTTATCACATTAATGGAAAAGCAGTTGGCGGATCAACTGCAATTAACTGGTGGACTTTGTAACGTATTTTTTTTCTAGTTACATTTAGTTCAATAAAATAAAAATAAAACAGCTATAATTTAAAATATTTAATTTGAGAATTATCATCCAATAAAAATTAATATATAATATTCATAATAACGCATAGATTCTTGTATGTATATACTCTAAAGTTCGTTACCAAGCTCTGTCAAGTTATCAGTCGGCACTTCATTTTCAACATTCGAAAGTGCAAGCCGCTTTTGTAGACGAGGTGAAGTCGAAATGGCCCTGTCGAAACACATGGCTTCTAACAAAGTTAGGAAAAAGTAGAGCATTGAAAATTCTTGGTGTCTGGAGGTCGAGCCTAACAGCGGTTGCGTGAGCATGATTTTCGATAAGCCTCGCTCCGAACAGTTTAGTTGATCCCGATAGGCCTGAGAATATGGAACCCCTTTGGACATCATTTTAGACAGTTGGTATATATTAATACAATAGATTATACTAATATTTTTCATCTTAGTGCAATATCTTGAGGACATATCTTGAATAACATTTCCGATAATAAATTAAAACAAATTCTGAAGGCAGTATTTTAAAGCAAGAATTTATGGTTTCGTTCTATTCAATATAACATGCAGTAAAGTAAACGCCGATTCCACATGTGTTCCCGATATTTCAACCTTACCGATGAATAATATCACGCAAGGATATTATGATGGAAATCTGCGACAGCTGAGGTCAAGGTCCAGCACTTGTAGTACATTTTTTATGCACGTGAATGTTTTTAACTTTTGATAACTTTGAAATTACAGTAAATTATTATGAATTATCCAACATTAATTGCTTGAGTAACGTAAATAGAAAGTAGTTTTTTTTTGAGAAATCAGTAAATTAACGAATATGTTGCTTGCTTGTCAGAATATTTGCACATGTACGCAAACAGTGTATTTTATAAAGTTCTGAATGACAACCTATGTCAGACAAAAAATATGTAGATTCCGTTTTCCTATCTAGACGCCATATGCTGTCTTGATTTAATTTACATTATGCTTGAAGACTTTCAGGTCATGTAAAGGCACTTTCATTGACATATGAAATTCGCGTATTTATTGTAGATTACAATTAAATTAGAATAATTACATTTTACCAAGTCTGCACTTTGATAATTAATTTTTGTTGTAATAATCAAGGAAGTACTTCGCTGATTAAAAGAAACTTATGTGTTATGAACAATTAATAAATTATATGTCTATCTAATTAAATCTTATAGAAATGATCTACTCATAGATCTTAATTTTGAATGTAAAACTTCATTAGAATTATTATGAAAAAATTCGATAAAGAGACAAACTTTAATATTGCAGTCATATGTACATAATCAGAAATTTATCTAAATAGAATCCTTTTTGTTTTTGAAGATGTTTTATTATTTAACATTTAAAAAATTGCAAGTCCTCCCGGAATAGAAAGAGTGTGTAGTGAAAATTAATTCCCTCAGTATATTTTAAATGTTTAAATTCTATTATTCTATTTTTGGCAAATGTTTTTGAGGACACAAATGGTGTCCATATTGTGCTTTTGTTTGTTCACAGGTAAAGCTGAGACATCTGTATGACATCTGGTGGTTGAAGTCTCGGTAAGTGTGTCCTAAAGAGTGAAATTCAGGTTTTATGGCTATGTTAGTGGTGTTAAGATAAGGTTTCCGCATTCCCCTTATACAAGCACAGTTAAATTTTGTTGGTTATTGTATTAAAAATACGGTGGCGCTCATTAAATATATTTTTGGTTTTTATTCACCCATGAACCAAGCTCATGATCTACCCAGAGCTAACACTCGACTAGCCGTTTATATCTTAAGAGTTTTTCTTTGTCTCAAGCCATTCTTCATCCGACATTACCTTGGGCTTAAAAGAAAATGAAGAAATTCTCGACCTTGTGATATCAGATTAAGGTTTAGAAAATTGGGAGGTTTAATTTATAGCTGATAGTCACGAGGATAAAGAAATATAAAATTATATTTTTATATTACAACCTACCGAAAAGCTGTGTTTGACATGGACAAGTGGAATAACACGTGAAGAACCCGATAGTCGAATGGTGACAGTAGCAATTTCAGGCGAATACAGTGGAGCCAAAAGGTATAAGATTCATAGTGTAAGAACGATTAAATCATTGAATCTTCCCAAACAATCGTTAATCATCGAAAATATGCAGAGGGCATACCCTCATCTGCAGTCCCTCAAATACTAATCGGAGTACAATATGCAAATTTAGGTGCATCAATTCGTACTATAGAAGGCGATTGGGGGAACCAGTTGCGACACTAACCAAATTAGGATGGGCGTTGCACGGTTCTGTAAAGAAGGAACAACCGGTCGTAAATGGTTCTCCGACTGGGTTGTATCTGCACTTTCATATCCACGATAACTCCACTGACGATATAGACTTACATAACACAATAAAAGACTTCTGCTCCACCGAAAACTTTGGTGTAAAAAACCTGACGCACTGCTGGAGTCAGTAGATGATACGCGAGCCCGTCAACTGCTAATGGAAACGACATGCAATACAGGTGATCGTTATACATTACATTTGATTTTCCAATGCTCCACCCGAAGGTACTACATTGGCCAGGAAGCGAGTTTTTTTTTTACCTGGAAAATTTGGAATTTTGCCGAACCCTTGCTGTTCCAAGCAAGGTAGGGATCTTTAACGTGCGTGACACCACTCACACACGAGACCTCCATTTTACCTCTCATCCGAACGAGGGTGTATTTTTGTGAAAAATGCTCGCCTAACATTTTTCAAGCGGACCGTGTCGGGATTTGAACCCGGGACCTTGGGCGTAGTAGTCACACACATACCACTACGCCACGGAGACGCCCTGATCGTTATACAACAGGATTGTTACGGCGATATGACAACGTCAAATTTCCTGACAGCTTTAGCATGGCACAACATTGATTACTTTGTTTGGAAGGAAGATGAAGAAAAATCCCAATCTAAAACAATTATTTCAAGACAAATTGACGAATACGTTATCAAAGGTTATGCTTGAAAACTAACACCAAATGAAGTTCCTAAGGAAAACCCGAAGAAGTGGTACTTACCTATATTTACTGTCGCGAACCCTAACAAACCTGAGAAAGTCAGACTCGTGTGGGATGCTGCTGCAACAGTGCAGGGTGTGTCATTGAACTCGATGCTGCTACCAGGACCCGACTTTCTTACATCATTATTTGAAGTCTTGCTCCGGTTTAAAGAGCAACAATTCGCAATAGCAGGCGACATAAAAGAAATGTACCACCAAATTAAGATTAACAAATACGATCAGGATTCACAAAGATTTTTATGGTGTGATGGAGATGCGAACAGAGAACCCAATGTCTACGTAATGCACGTTATGACTTTTGGGTTAACGTGTTTTCCGTGTGCCGCCCATTTCGTAAAAAACACTAATGCGAAACTGTTTGATAAAGAGCATCTTCGAGCAGTCGCAGCAATCATTAATAATCATTATGTTGACGACTGGCTCGACAGTTTTGATAGTATTGCGGAGGCCATCGACGTTGCAAGAGCAGTGATAAAAGTACATCTTCTGCAGGTTTTAAAATTTGGAATTTTGTCTCTAATTCTGAACACATTCTAGCAGCCCTGGGCGAAACGAGGCGGTGGTGTACCGAAAAACGTAAGTTTTAACACTGCTACAGATAGTGCGAAACTATTGGGAATGTGGTGGTCAGCATCCACAGATATGTTTTTCTATGTCATAAACTACAAGCGTATGAACATAGAAATGTTGGATGGCAGTAGACGACTAACCAAACGTGAAGTTTTGCGAGCCCTAACGATGATATTCGATCCTCTTGGATTGATTGCCTTCTTCTTGGTGTGTATAAAAATGTTGCTGCAGGATATCTGGAAATCATACATTGACTGGGATGATCGTATAACAGAAAGACAGTATACTAAATAGATGAAGTGGATAAAGGTTTTACCAAAGTTGAAGGACGTTAGAATTCCAAGATGGTATGCACTAAGTGATAATCATTCAGTTCAACTGCACGTATTTGTAGATGCAAGCGAAAATGCATTTGCTGCACTAGCACACTTTAGATTCGAAGGTGAAGACGGGGTTACAATCGCTTTGATCAGTGCGAAAACAAGAGTTGTGCCGCTTAAACAATTGTCAGTACCACGTCTTGAATTGCAAGCAGCTGTTTTAGGAGCGCGTCTTGCATGCACAATTTGCAAAAGTCATAACATCGTTCCAAAAAATAAAACCTTTTGGTCAGATTCGCAAGATGTCTTGTCGTCGTTGCGATTGATCACAGCATCGAAAATATCATCAGTTTGTAGCATTAAGAGTAGGCGAAATACTTGATACAACGGATGTAAAAAATTGGCAATGGGTTCCCACGCAGCATAACGTCGCTGATGAAGGTACTAAATGAAAGGAGCAGGCACATATATCTTTCCATAGCCGTTGGTTTCAGGGCCCCCGAATTCTTAGTATTGCCAGAATCTGAGTGGCCAAACAAGAAAATCAACATTACAGACTCTGATAAAGAAGTAGTGCATCAAATGACCCATGTACTAGACAATTCATCGCAAATCACGCCAAACTTTAAGAACTTTTCTAAATGGCAAAGATTGGTAAGGACACAGGCTTGGGTATTAAGATTTTTTAAAATTGCAAAAGGGATGTGTTGAAGGACGAGAAGGGTGAATTAACTACTCAGGAGATAGAGGAAGCAGAAAAGAAAATATATCGAATGATACAAGCTGAAGCTTTTGTTGATGAGATCTGGCAAATAAAGCAAAGCCCAAACATGTCGATTCACAAAACAAGCTGGCTATACAAACTGTCCCCATTTCTTGATGCGTCATCAGTCCTAAGGATGAAAGGTAGAACTACGTTGGCAGATATATCGTACGAAGCAAAAAATCCTATATTCTTGCCACGGGACCACCCTATTACCGACTTAATGATTAGATATTACCGCGAAAAGCATCACCACCATAATAGGGAGACGACAGTGAACAAAATACGGCAAAAATACGTTTTACCTCAGATACGAGCTAAAATTAAAAAAATCTGTACCAAGTGCCAGTTTTGTAAAAATTATCAAACTATACCAAAGGTACCTGAAATGGTAGATCACCTTAAAGTGAGGCTCGCAGCCTTTATACGACCATTCTCCTACGTCGGAGTCGACTACTTTGGGCCAATGGAAATTGTTAATGGACGAAAAGTCGAAAAGCGATGGGGAGTACTCTTCACATGCCTCACTGTAAGAGCAGTACACATTGAAGTAGCTCATTCTTTGAGTAAACCATCCCGTATAATGGCTATTCGAAATTTTGAATTACAGTACTGAACGCCAATAGAAATAAAGACAGATAACGGAACGAATTTTTGCAGTGTACATAATGAACTAAAAAGACAACTAAAGAACATACATCCGGACGACTATAAGAGGGCATTCCAAAATATTCATTGGAAATTCAATCCACCATCGGCACCTCACGTGGGTGGTTGTTGGGAACGTCTCGTGCTGTCTGTAATGAAGTGCGTGATGCTGACGATGCCCAGCAGACGACCAGATGACAAGACCTTAAGAAACTTTCTGAAAGAAGCGAAACACATCGTTAATTCTAGGCCTCTAACATACATTCCTGCAGACCCAGAAAATGAAGAAGTGTCGACGCCGAACCACTTTTTACTTGGGTCTTCGTGTGGCGAATATACTCTCGACATCCTGATACTGCGCAGAAACTGGGAAATCTCTCAAAGACTAGCAGATCATTTTTGGAGGCGTTGGGTGATCGAGTACATGCCGGATCTGACTCGTAGAACAAAATGGTTCGAGAAAGTGAAACCTATTGAGATCGGCGATGTGGTGATTATAATGGATGAAGCCAAGCAAAATTCGTGGAAAAGAAGCATTGTATTGGAAACAGTGCATGGCGGAAATAGTGACCAAATACGACAAGTTATTATACGAACGTCCAACGGAATTTTTGAAGACCGGCGGCAAAAGTTGTTGTGTTGGAGTGTTGCAAGTTAGTAAGTAGAACCTCGGTGCCGGTTCAACTTACCAGGGGGGAGTATGTTAAGAACTGTAAATGGTTAATAGTTGGTTGTGTTACTTTAGCGTTTATTATTATTAGAATGGTTATTAAATTAAGGATCAAGGACTATAAAAGTCGAAATTTGAAAGAAAAATTAAATTAATTATTTTTTGACAAGCCTAAAAATATTGGAGTCTATAGAAATCTTGGAGGGTTACACACGGTTTTGCAAGTAATTGTTAAAGGCCACAATGTAAGTGTATTCTAAACTAGCTATTATCCTGTATTAAGACAATATTTTTAGGAAATTTATAACGCTATTATAAACTTGACGTTTATGTGGAGTGAATAAGGCAGTTCATAAATTGGTGTTTTTAACAATAGCTTAGAACCAGTAGTCGGACAGCCCATCATAGAGAGCCAATCCTACATGTTGTGAGAAAGTTGCAACTTTGTGCATCAACCGCAACTCACCATAACAAACTTAATATTGATATATTCAAACAAATAACGGTGTAAGTTAGTGGTTAAGAACAAAATATCATATATATTTATTTATTAATTGTATATTATGTGCACAAATACATTACTGCCAATTACAAATTTTGATGTATTTAACCATTGTTTTGATTATTAATTTATCCATCTACTACAATACATTATGTACCTTCAACCTGATCGATTTTTGATTTGCTACCTATGTTGATGACGCGTTTTAGTTCACTTAGTTTCCTGCTTTTATGTTTGTTTCTGTGAGCTGTAAGGCTCGTGTGGAAATTGATCAGGAACACCAATATCAGACGTTTATTGTAGGTGGGGAGCCAACCCCCTCTGCCTGATAATTATAATGTTGCAGAAGAAAAATAGCCTACACAATGAAAAAATTAAAGTAAAGAAACTCCTCAATCTTTATGACCACTTTCTTCAGGAGTGGTTAGAGGAAGGGTGATTAAGAAAGTAGATGTAGTAAATCAAAATAGTACAAGCAGCTACTATATGCCTCATCATGCAGTCATAATGGAAAATAGTCTCACTGTCAAGATACGGCCTATTTTGAGGCATCCTTGCATGCTAAAAGTAATCCATACTTAAACCACTATCTAGAGAAGGCTGTAAACTTATTAGAACAGATTCCTGATATTTTGTCGAGATTTCAGAAGGATAGATACGAAGTAGTTTCTGATATCCCTAAAGTATTTCTTCACATGTGGTGCATCCGGATGATATAAATTTTTTAAGATTTTTACGGGTTGCTCGGGTGTACATAGGCAATTGTACCGACATAGAAGAATAGTTTTTGGAACTAGTCCATTTGTTTTAGGTGTTACCATTGCGTATCACCTCCAACAGTGTCAGCTGAAGTGTAGTCAAACTGATGTTTGATATTCTAGAGAGACCATTTTGCATCTTCTGCGGAGTTTTTACATTAACAACTGTGTAAGTAGTAAGGAAAGTGAGAGTGCTTGTGCATGTTTTTATATGCAAAGCGAAAACTGTGATGGACAAAAGAAAGTTTGACCTAAGAGGATAGGAGTGTTTGCTAAATACTCAACCCACAGAAGCTATAATGTAGTGAAGGTTCCTAGGGTAAATTAGGATATGATAACATACGGTGTCGGTTAATGAACAAGGTGAAGATTAGATCTTGATTTGGACATGTTAGTTATCACAAAAATAGGTTACTATTATCTTCAGCTCAACATCTGTTTGATCTTAGTGGACTTATTTGCCCAGTAATGTTGACGTCTAAATTGTTATTACAGCAACTGTAGGGGAAGCATGTAACTTAGATCAATCTGTAGACCAAATAACTGACAATGCTTTTAAAAATGGATGAATAAGTTGCCTAATATATCTAAAATAAAATTTCCAAAATGTATTCAAGCTGAAGGTCAAAAGGCAGCTTATCGTAGTCTACACACGTTTTGTGATACTAGTAAAAATGCATTTGCTTGCACCATCTTCCTAAAAGTGTGTAAAAAAGGACAGATTATAGTATATTTGATGGTAGCAAAAGCTCGAGTTGCACTTTGTAAACTTTTTTGTGTGTAACAATAGCTATTTGTGTATTAAGAGGGGAAAGTGGTACTTTGCCGCTTGAGACAAGCGGCGCAGGCAATCTGTCGAAAGGGTCAACAAACTTTCCACTCAAATTTCACACATTTTAAGAAATAGATATATTTCATAACTTCATGAAAATGGAGTCAATATTGAAAGTTCTTATACTAAATAGAGACTAAAACAAAAACATAGAGAGTTCATTAATTTTCAAAACAACGATTTGTTAACTACCTACAAAATTAAGTTGAAATTCATTTATTTAAATAAAATTTATTGTTAGCGAAGTTGAAATTAAATGTACAGTTTTGGCAATCTTTGATATTTATTCCAGGGGCTAAAGAAAATGAAGATTGTATAACTTCCTCTGTAGATATTTGTGCAACAAAATTAGATGTTGATAGAAACGAAAGTTCTTCGCCTGTTCTTTTTTTAATGTTCTCATATATCGGTACTGATGTATTTCCAGAAAGTGTTTGGAAAGTTTTAATTTTATTATTAATTGATTCGTCGATATATCCTTCAGCCACATTACTGCTCTTCCACCCACCATGCTTCTTTTCTTCAGCTGACTTAAGTCGCCTCCACCTTTAACTAATAACGTCCCGGAGGTTCGTCAAAAGCAGTGACCAGTGAATAAATTTTTATTAAGTAGTTCTAAGTAATTTGCTATTTCGCTTGGTATTTTGTCCACAGTATCCATACCAATTACTTGATTTACGCATTTACCTTTGGAATAACGTAAAAATAAGCATTCGACAATGTTGTTACTTTTCATTTGGCATTGTTGTCTTAAGTTATAATATTTTTTATCATAAAAAATATAGTCAATCGCATTTTCTTCTACACTGTTAATTATAGTGAAGATACGACTTTGTCTGGTTTTATAATCAGGGATTCGAACTACTAGAAGGGATTCTTTATCTTCTATAATATCCTTTAACTCCATTTTGATTAATTCATCCCTTCGGCAGGCAACAGCAATACCCGTAATTAGAATAACCTAAAAATAATACACTGAAATTTCTTATCGCAATAGTAATAGTAAAGTCTCTACCTTTCTCAGTAAATGTTCGTCGTCAGGCGCATATCTAATAAAGTTCTCCACTTGTTCCTTTGAGAATGTATGTGACTTTTTTGGTTTCCTAACTCTTTCTTCAAATAGGTAATTAGTTTTGTGTACCGACTGTCAATATCATTTTGTACTTGTAAAGTTGCTCTTAGCATCCAATATTGTGACCACAAAGTTGATGATTTTAAAGTTTTAGATTTTTCGCCAAAATAAGATAGCTAAACATTCTCAGAATACTTTTTAATTTTCTTTGAGCGGCACCAATCCGTGAAGTGGTGGTATTGTTTTTCATATTTTTCTCTTAATTTACTCAGTAGAAGATAAAGAGATATTTTTCGCAAACGCTGCTACATCAGGAGGTGTGCTTGACAATTCACTTTCACTATTCATTATTTACACAAAATTGACTTTAAAAACTGAAATTATCAAATGACATTTCAGTTAAAATAGCCTACTATATGTAACAGAGTTTGTTTAGAATTCCGTATCAAAATAAACATAAACCTAATTAAAATTAGGCAAGCGTTTTAAAAATTTTGTTGCTATAGAGGGACAAAGCTGACACTTAATGTCAGTTCATGAAAAACGTCAATTTTGTGGTGTGATTTCAAAGTGCAAAAGCCTACTTTGGATTGTGATCGTAAAAAATTCTTTACAGTATAACAAAGAAGTATTAAAGCAGGTAGAAAAATGAAAAAATTCGCTAAAAGTTATTTATTTCCAAGCCAAAATAAGCTTTCGAATTCATAATATTTAGTCTCGCATGGAAAACAATAAATGATCTGTTATTTCCTAGTTTAATTAAATTACAATGCTAAACTCCATGTTCTGTACTAATAATAGTATTGAAAATAATTCAGGTGTTTTGAAACTTTACATAGGAAGTTATAAATATAATTTTAATCATTAAAGGTCTGTGTAAGTAACTTATTGTTCACAATATATCTCGAGATTTTCAACTTGTTTCGTAAATACAGCACGTGGTCACCAAACAGATGTGCTAATTATCGCATAAAATTCCTCTCCCGATCGAATTGTCTCCATAAGTTATTTTCCTAACCACTCACTTTCAAGTTAATCTTCCAGCTAAGCTGGATGATAGTCATCAATGGTGAAATTTAGTGGTTAGAAGTCAAGTGACTTAATGTATATTAGTTTCAGCGCAAACACCTTCAGGTCACTGAAACACCTTCTGGTCAATAAAAAACCTTCAGGTCAATGAAACACCATCAGGTCAATAAGGAAAAACTCTCAGGCCAATAAGTTCCACAATTCGGAATCAGTTTGGAATCCGTTGAACAGCAAGAGACAAACTGAAACTGGATTAGAAACAACGCAATGGTAGCAGTCGGCGACCAGTGGTTAAGTGTGAGGCGATTACTTTTGCCGAATTTTTTTTTAATTAAATTTTATTGTAAATAGAAAATCAATGGCGATGTAATTTTTTTGTTTTGTTGGGAATCCCCCCCGCATTGGTAGGTAGCCTGGTATTTCTACGTTTCTTGTGTTCTGTTTTGTAATCGTGATTCGTGCGGGTCCTCACTTTAAGTATCCTTCCTATTTCTGTCTGACCCGTGCGCTTCATAATGTAGCATACTTTCATATACAACTGCTATCCTGAATTACAACACGCATATGAAATTATTTCACAATAAGCGTTCGAAATTTTTACTATATCTGCAAGTTCGTTGTTGGTATAATTCTCGAGTTTTCGTATTTTCAAAAAACAACTTATTAATCTACTAACGCAACAAAAAACTTCATTTACGTATATCCAGTTACAATTGAGTCCAAACATTTAAATGTATTATCTAAGCACGTAGATGAATCATAGAACACTTACACACAATTACAACATCTAACCCAAGTTAAGAGTTATGAAATGAAAAAGTACATTCAACCTAAAGTAAGATATCGGATTTTGCATAAACGCTGAATCGCAACAAACGCATCAGGAATGTCAAGAAGAAAATGCAGTCGACCACATCAGCATTCATCATCATCATTAGGTCTTCAGTCCTGGAACTGGTTAGACGCGTACCATCATTGTTTCCTATTCTGAACTAACCTACACATTTCCCTGAAATTTGCACAGTCTGCATCTATAACTATCTGATCTAGGTCTACATATACCTCTTTTTTCCTATCTCCGCTTGTAATATATCCCATACTATTCCCCAAAAATGCCTTAGAACGTATTCTGCCCTTCTATTTCTCTTATCTTTTTCCCCAGATATCCTTGTTCCCCTACTATTTCTATAACCTATTTGTTATTATCTTTGTCTGTCCATGCTATCGTCCTCGTACATCTGAAGCACAGCATTTCAAAAGGCTGCTACCGTTTTTCTGTCTGCGTTTCTGACTGCCCGTATTTCATAGGCATACTGTGCTGTTCTCCACACATATGCTTTCAACAATTTTCTTCTTGTTCTATGTTTGTTGTCTTTCCTCACAGGCGCTATTCCTTCTTGTTAGATGCATTTCAATCACCTTCTATTATTTTACAATTATATACCCTATTTCTCCAACCTTCAGTGGTTGTGAAGGGAGGTAAGCAGCCTGTGGCTGTCAGGTTCCCCCAACACTTAACCATATACCGATTTAATATATTTTCCAATATATCTTTTCGCACAGTCATCATTAGTCGCAGATATTTTGCAACCACCAACTAGTTGTTTATACTAATCATCAGATTTATCTGCGCTTATTTTTCGTCATTAGGTTTTTCCGTCTCAAAACTGGTTGAACACGTACCTGCACTTATTTATATTCTAAGCTAGCCTACCTAGTTCCCTGAAATTCTCACACAACATGTGTATACAGCTCGTTCCCCTTCTATTGTTTTCTAATTTTATGCCCTATTTCACCGAGATTCAGTGAAGGGGGTTAAGCAACCTGTGGCTACCAAGATCCCCCAACACTTAGACATTTGCCGAAGTAATGGTTTTCCAGTAAATCCTTTCGCACACTTAACATTATTCGAGAATATTGCCCAACCAATTCTTGTAGTTACTTATAATAATCATCATGTTTAAGCAGTTATTTTTTCGTCATTACTTTATCCATCTTGGGATTGGTTGGATGCGTACCTCCATTGATTTCTATTCTGGGCTAGCCTACACATCTCCCTGAAACCCCTACAGCCTACATCTTTTACTATCTGTGTGCAGTAGTCTAACCTAGGTCTGCCTCTTCTTCTCTTTTTTCCTATCTCTGCTTCTAATATATTCCGCACTATTCCCTCATGCCGTAGTATGTGGCCTATCATCCTATCTCTCCTCTTTTTTACCATTTTCCACATATTTCTTTCTTCCCCTACCATTTTTAGTACCTCTTCGTTCTTAACTTTGTCTGTCCATGATATCTTCATCATACGTCTGTAGCACCACATTTCAAAGGCTTCTACCTTTTTCTTGTCCGCTTCTCCTATTGTCCAGGCTTCACAGCCGTACAGTGCTGTGCTCCACACATATGTTTTAAGCAATCTTTTCCTTGTTTCTATGTTTGTGGTCTTTGAGCACAATAGTTGCTTTTTCTTGTTAAATGTAGCACGACCTTGTGCTAATCTTTGTTTTATATCTTTTGTGCTTTTCCCATCTTGCGTTATTTGGCTTCCTAGGTAGCAGAAATCCTAAACCTCTTGTAAGTTCGTGTTACATACTTCAAATTCAAATTCAAATTCAAATTTATTTCGTATAGATACAGTGTTCAATTAAAACATAATTACAGCCAATCTACAGTATAAGTGTAACATTGAGATTTATAAATTTGCACCTAGACCCAGATAGGTCTGTATGTGCAACAGTTTTACAATTAAAACTAATGCAGAATCAAAATATCAACATATTATTTAAGAAAACGCAGCCATATTTATTAAAGCCATTAAGGCCAAGACGAACTATAATAATTAGTATATAAAAATATAGTGCTAGTTTATTCTAAAGGCACCTGCAAATTGAAGTCAATAGAACTCAGAAAACACAGAGAAAGGTTTAATGGCTAGGTACGTTTAAAGATAACTGACAAACCTCAGGTGTTTTTAATATTTTAATCATAAAGCATCTAAACACCTTAAATAATTAGTATATATAAACTCTTTACATTTTACGGAAAATTGCATATCATTTGTTAAGCTCCTAATGCTATTAGGTAACGTATTATAGATTTTTACGCCCAAACTTGTAATGAATAATCTATTTGCTTGCTTTTGGAAAAATTGAACAGAGATACATGCATTTTAACTATCCTGGTAACATATTTATGGGCAATCAGATTCCTCAATTTCTTATTTCTAAAAATAAACTTACAGGCATTATAAAATAAAGCATTCTAATATTTAGTATATCTTTAGAATATAGCATATATGTTGGATATAATCTAGGTTTACAGAATATTATTTTAAGGATGTAGTTCTGTATAATATTTAGAGGATGCAATGCATTCTTATACGAAGCTCCCCATATTATGATTCCGAATTGTAATAGTGATTCAACTAGGGCTATATAAACAAGAATTAGTAATTTAATACTTAGTATTCTTTTAAGTTCATAAAACTTATAGATAAAATGTCTAATTCTAGTTACCAGATTATTAATGTGGGTGTCCATTTAAGGTGGTTATCCACTAATATACCAAGATATTTGATAGTTTGTACTTCATTTATTGTTTTATTAGAATTTAGGAGATTTATAGTCGAGTAATCAGGTCTACTAGCTTCAGTAAGTGAAAACGCAATATATTTTGTTTTCTATATTTAGCGACAATTTGTTATGATCTAGCCAATTTTTTATTTTCTCCATCCCATCCTCAGCTCTATGTTTAACACCAATCCATGTGGGATCACTAAAAATAAGAGCAGTATCGTCCGCATATGAGATTATATCGCCGTGTATGTTTGCCGAAACAATCATAGAATTAATGTAAACTATAAACAAAAGCGGGCCAAGAACAGTTGCTTGCGGAACACCAATTTGAACATGTTTTCCGACACTGTATTCATTTCCAATTCGAACTTTATGTATTCTATTAGTAAGATAACTTTCAAACACCTTCAAGACAACACCTCTCACTCCATACTGGCTGAGAGCATTTAATAACCCATGGTGAGGTACTGTGTCGAAGGCCTTTGCCAGATCTAGAAATATGCCAATACATTTATTTTGATGTTCTA
This sequence comes from Platerodrilus igneus, assembly GCA_036346225.1. NCBI lineage: Eukaryota > Metazoa > Arthropoda > Insecta > Coleoptera > Lycidae > Platerodrilus > Platerodrilus igneus. Next base: position 1,058,640 of record JARFIW010000124.1, read on the forward strand.
GCTTATCCTTTACTATACTTACTAATTCAAAGATGGCGTCATTAACACTTAAACCTGGTTTAAAACCAAATTGTCGAGAGCTTAATATATTTAACCTTTCAAGATAGTCAAATAACCTCTTTACTAAACATTTTTCAAAGATTTTTGAGCAAACAGTAGTTAAACTGATGGGCCTATAGTTGCTAATGTTAGTAATCTTTCCAGATTTAAATACAGGGACTACTATAGCCAGTTTAAAATCATTGGATACCTCACCATGTAAAAGTATTAGATTAATTATATGCAACATAGGATCAATTAAGAATTCATGATACATTTTTATCAATTGTACCGAATACCATCATGGCCAGGTGCAGCGTCATTTTTAACGACTTAATGTGACCAATAAGTTCATTTTTTTTACTGGGAAAAGAAACATCGAGTCTTTAACGCTAGGATATACATTTTTATATCACTTAGTGGTTCAGATATTCTGGATGCCATATCAGTACCGATATTGGTAAAATAATTATTGCAAAATTGCAGCATCATGATCAGATGTAAAATGAATTCCATCCTCATCCGTAATAGAAATAGTTGGCCTTGTCATAGCTGCAGGACTGGTTACATCTTGTATAATTTTATATAATTTCTTCATATCTCCAGCACTATTATTAATTTGACTAACATAATATAATCTTTTTGCTTCCTTAATAACTTTATTAAGTTGATTTCTATAAACTTTATAATTTTCTAAAAGCCTGGCATTATTTTTATGAGCTACGACCTGCTTCTTCATTTGATCCCTTCTTTTTATTGATACGATAATTGCATAGGATATCCAGGGCTTTAACTTTTTATATTTTACCTTTTTAATCTCAGTGATTTGACTACTTTTATATCCATTGTTAAAAATGTTGGTAAAAGCTGACCATGCATCACATGGGGAGTTGCTTTCAAAACAGCTTTCAATTTACTTGACATATTTGACGAGAAAACTAGCAATATCTATTTTATGTTTTACTTCAGTGATCAATTTAGGCGAAACAGGATTTTCATTCATAATTTGCAAATATACAGGATAATGATCAGTTATATTATGATTTATTACTGACGAATTTATTTTAAATTGGTTTTTGTTAATATTAGTCTTTACAAAGATATGATCAATACAGCTGCTTGATGTGTTAGTTACTCTAGTATATGTGTTTATATAGGATTTGTAACCCATAGACATTAATATTGATATATAACTATTAGATAAATCTGATATACCACTAATATCTATATTAAAATCCCCTATAAGGATATTTACATTTTTGTCAGAAGCATTTGTTAAGTAATTTTCTAAATCATTCAAAAAATCATTATCAGAAGTTGAGGGTGATCTATAACATGCCATAATGTTGCATGTTACCTTGCCACATTCAAATAGTACTCTGGATATAGTTATCATAGAGAGCGGCAGAACTGTATGCGTTATTTCACAGACAATTTTTCTATTAATCAATAATACTAGTCCATCATTTTTGTTTATGGTGCTGTTATTGTATATTGTATTAAACCCAGGTATTGCAATTTGTTCCAGACTGAAATTTTCTCTGGTTTCACCAAGCACAATAATGTCTACCGACTTCAAGTTACAGGATTCTAAAAAAACTAAGAGCTCATCAAAATGACAGTAAACTCCCCTAATGTTAAGATGATCAAGTATTTGAAACATAGGTTCTAAGGTTAGCATCTTATTTTTAAAATCATCAATGTCATCCACCTGCATAGAAATTGAAATATCAGACTGTATATTCCTGTCTATTTCATCTAATATTGATAACTCTAAATTAGCCATGAAATTTTATAATTATTAATAAGAAGTTTTAAGTATACTAAAATAAAATTAATTGGATGACTACTCTATTCTGACAGTATAATTAACCAATACAAAAAAAGATAGTAATATAAAAGTGAACATAAACATAACTCAACTTTATATATACATATTACTTACAGGATTACTTATAGGAATAATTAATTCTATTTCTCATTTTCATAATATGGTATTTGTATGTAGGGCACTCACTGCTATTTGCCTCATGATGAATATCGTATTTTAAATTATACTTGGATACTGCATTTACACAGTTGCGGCATTTTTTAAAATCCTTAGGACATTCGTTGAGTTTATGACATTCACCACAGTAAATACACCTTAGTTTGTTCTTACAGTTAGCTACCTTATGACCATAATCACAGCAGTTCATGCATCTGAGAACAGACATGTCTTCAAAGATTGCGCAACGTTCCCACTGTATGTAAACTTTTTTTATGGCCATAAATTTTTTAAATAGTTCACCTGAGCACTCGGCAAATATGATGTGCTTTTTGTTATTGATAGATTTAATATAAGTTATGTTAAGATTATCATCAGGGGTTATGAACTCATTTTGATTTCTTATACAATTCATATACTCTTCTCGAGTTAAATTTTCGCTATTATTAACAATTATTTTACACGAGGCCTTTTTAGTTGAGACAGTCGAACATCATATTTAACTGAAAAGTTTTAGATTCCACCTCTCTCTTAAGCTTATTTGCTTCATCTTCAGAGCTACATTTTATTAAAACTCCTCCATTATTAATTTCTTTTATCGAATAGATAGACACATTTATAGCATTTGGATCTACTTTTTTTGTATCTCTTCTTTAGTTTTAAGTGAGCTCTGTATGCTGGTCGGCTTAATTATAACCACTGGAACATTGTCCATTTTATAAGAATTAGCTTGAGACTCTTCAGTTTTTTTACTCAAGATATTTGCATATGTTTGCTTAGAGCTTTTTTCCATTTCTTTTATCTTGTCTTTGAGCATACTGATGATATTATTTTTATCAACTATGGTATCTTCTTTGTCTTTAATACTTTTTGCAGCAATTTCACCAGATCGTAATTTCGACATTGTTTACAATTGAACTTTAGTATTCTGCCATTTAATGCCATACATCTTATTTCTGTTGCACTAAGCCCAGAACATTCATTACAATATAAATTTCTACACATGTCGCACGAAAAACAGGGATTTTTTGTCTCTTTAGACGGTTGAAATGAACGTAAGCATTTGGAGCAGTCAATTTTATGTTATATTTTATTTTATTCCCAACAAACATACATATTATACCCTTATTATTAATAATTTTACCAAAAATATGTTTGCATATTTTTCAAAATAACGTTCTTTCAGTCATTTTCTTTAGTTAGATTAGTAATAAAAACATACTTATATTCTTGTTTTTGATTTATTTTCCCCACCTTTGCATACTAGAGCTTTAGTTTTAGTTTTGTTAATTTTCATACCATATCCCTCTGTTAGAACCGTTTCCGTGATTAACCCTATCGAAGGCTTTAGCAAAATCTGTGTATATGGAGTCCACTTGTACTCGATTCTCCAAAGCCATAAAGATATAACGTGTGTACAATAAAAGATTAGTACAAGTAGATTTGCCTTGTGAAAAACCATGTTGCTCTTCAATAATTACATTTCTACAATCCCATGTAAGCTTCTTATTAACCAAGTAATCCAATAATTTAGGAAGTTCCGACTGATTACACACAGCTCTATAATTTGTTACATCCTCACGAGAACCTGTTTTGTAGATTGGTTTCAAATAACTATTTTTCCAATAATCCGGAAAAACTCCCGCATCTAAGGATTTATTGAACAAGTATTTTATTGGGTGTATTAAAGTATACAAGCAGCGTTTTAGAACAACCAGTGGAATTCCATCTGGTCCATGTGTTACTTTATTTAGCAGCTTCATAACACGATCTATTATTTCTGATGCTTCAATGTAATAATTGCTAACTTCTATAGTGTCCGTATAAAAAAATGCTGGTACTCTATTAACCTTTGTATTACTGTATACTGTTGAAAAATATGATCCAAACAAATTTACTATCTCCTCATTACTACTACCTTTCATGTTGTTATAGACAAGTTGTGATGGCAGATTAAATACTTTTCGTTTGTTATTCACAAACTTCCAGAATGAATTTGGTTGTAATTTAATATCAGCCTGGATTTTATCTATATAAGCTTTATAACATAAATTATTTAAAGATTTACATGTTTCCCTAAAAAAAGGCAAAATGATCATAATCATTCTTACTACCACTTAATTTGTATTTCTTATGTGCTGCCTTCTTCTGTCTTATAGCATTTCTTAGCTCGGTACTGAACCATGTTGGAAAACTTGACACTTTAAACCTCTTCAACGGTACAAATCTTTCGATGGCGTTGTCCAATATATTATAAAATTCTGATATATCTATATTGATGTCTGTGCCTTTAAGCATAATGGAATTCCAATCAGTACCAGCAAAGCAGTCAAAAGCTTCAAAATTAGCATTCTTAAAATCGTAGTATAATTTTTCAAATTGTAATTGTTTGTATTGACTGACACTAACATCAAAATAGGTTGCAGTATGATATATACTATTAGGAAACAATTTATCAATAGCTTCTACAACGTGTGTTTCATTTGTAGTAGCAAATATTAAATCTAAAAATGTATTCCTTCTATTTGGGATAGTATTAATTTGAAATAAGTTATGGTAACTAAAACAACGCACTAAACATAGCGCTGGATAATTATCAGGACAGTAAACTTTTAGCCCGAATTCATCATTGTACCATTGTGCTCGAGGAAGATTGTAATCGCCACATAAATACATTCGGCAGTTAGGATGAGCTTCAAATATATAATCCACTGTATTTACATGGTTATCATATACAGCAGTGTCAGATAGGGGAGGTATTTATACTCCCCCTATAATTAAATTATAACTTTTGCAAGGTATTTTAACAAAAAGTTGCTCAATATTGTTATTAAAGTGATTGATTATAATAGGAGATAAACTACTTCTAATTGCAATTAGTATTCCACCACCTTGAGTTTTATTTGAATCAGTCAAATCCCGATCAAATCTGAATACATCATATTCTTTCAAGCCAAGTTCATTATTTTCTATATTAGTATTCAACCAAGTTTCCACTAACACTATAATGTCATAATTTGAACACAATATTGATTGCTGCAGTAGTAATAATTTTGTTTTGAGCCCTCCCACATTTTGAAAATAAACAGAAATAGGTATTTGTGTATTATTGACTGTACAATTTTTGCTTAGTTTTTTGAAGCATGAATATAAGGTACTCCTTTAATATATTTTATAAATAAACCTTCCTCGCCCTTTCCTTTTCTTATTTCCATCTCATTACGTAAATTCTTCAAATGCTGGACCTGTTGTGATGTGAGATCTGCACTAACAAAGATATTTTCCTTTTTTAAAATGTGCTTTGGCTCCCTAATCACCTTCGTGGCATCCTCATGATTAGAAAATGTAACCCTTAATGCTCTCGATCCATTTTTATTCTTCTTTCCCATTCTATATACACCGGTTATCTGTAAATCTTCCTTAACCACTGATTTAATTAAGGCCTGAGCATTAGCCATATCATTTTGTAAATCTTCCGCAAAATTATAAATCATTATATTATTCATTCTCTTCTGCCTTTCAAAAATTTCGTTGAGCACTTTTTCTTCACAACTTTGTTCTGGTACCACAATGGAGTTTTTCAACTTATTAAATTCAACACACATTTCATCAATTTTCTTAATAAGCTTGGGAACTAATCTTACTCCTTCATTGCAATCCTCACAGTAAAATTTTAGAGAGCGCTTTCCCTTCAGCTCCATTACTTTTATTTTTGAGGATGTAAGATCTGAACATTCTTTATGTACTGGTCTTTCACATCCATCACAAAAAATAACTGCTTGAGAATTACTGCTGTTGCATTTAATGCATTCCATAATATTCCTTATTATCTTATTTAAACAATGTAGATCCGGATTGTCTCAATCAATATTTTATAAATGATATTCCACTTACTCAAGTTGCAGAAAATACAATTAGATACTTTTCATTGCAGAAATTTCCATTAAGAACAGAGGAACTAATATTTCACACGGTATCCTCGGATGATATGATTAAAGCAGTTAATAAACAGTCATCGAATGCTACAGGCTTGGATGGGATCTCACTAAAAATGCTAAAATTGATTTTGCCGTTTTGCATTAATGTTTTTACACATATTATTAATTCCATCCTAATTAATTCAACGATGCCGGATCTATGGAAAAATCTTTAACCACACCTATACCTATGGTCAGTGTTGCGACATCTTATGAGGAACTTCGGCCAATAAACATTTTAGCAACTATCTCTAAGGTGGTTGAATACATAATATACATACAAATTACCAACTACATTGATAATAATGAAATACTGCCACAAATCCAGTCGGGTTTTTGTGCTAAGCACAGTACTGCAACAGTCTTATGCAAAATTATGAATGACCTGGTTCTGAATATGGAAAACTCACAAACCACGTTAATGGTATACCTTGATTATAGCAAGGCCTTTGATGTAATAAATCATCGACTCTTAATTGCAAAGCTATCCTACTATGGTTGGAGCTCATCTGCACTGCAACTTATGACTAGCTATTTATCTGGAAAAACTCAACAAGTAAAACTAAACCGAGTGGTCTCAAGCGAGTTACATGTAAGACAAGGAGTTCCGCAGGGGAGTATCCTTGGTCCACTGTTGTTTACTATTTTCACAACAGATCTGTCTACTGTAATAAGTGGCAACTGTAAAATCCATATGTATGCCGACGACACCCAACTATATATACCTGGAGACCCGTATAATGCAAACCAGGTTATTTTAGAGATGAACAATAACTTAGAGGCAGTACTCACCTGGACATCAAACAATGGTCTAACTTTGAACCCTAAAAAAACAATATGTCAGTAAATAGGATGTCCGTATTCCTGTTCAGTGTTCAAAAACAACTTAAACTCGGAGATAGTATTAAACAAATGCGTTATAGCATTCAACTACAAAGCGAAAAACCTAGGCGTAATCTGTGATGGTAGTTTAAATTTCGAGAGTCACGTAAATAAGGTTCGCAGTATTACATACTTTAAACTGAAATCCATTTATAAATTCAAGATGATGCTTCCTTTGGAGATAAAGTGGAAATTGTGTCAAGCGCTTGCAATAAACCACGTTGATTATTGTAGAACTGTCTATTTTAGTTACCTCTCTGAGAAACTGAGGAACAAACTTTAAAACATCCAGAATTGCTGTCTGAGATTTGCTTATAATGTTCCCTATAGGGAGCATGTGACTCCAATTTATAATAGACTGGAAATCCTAAAATTAAAACCACACTGTGAGCTTTTGTTTGCAACTATGTTATTTAATATATACAAATCAGGTCAACCAGCTTACCTATATAGTCTGCTAAATGTAAGAACTTCTGCACACACTTGCAACAATAATCAATTAACTATACCGTACCATAAGACATCTAAATTTAAGTGTTCATTTGAATTCAACAGTGCCTACATATTTAACAAATATGAACATCTCTTTCTATTAGTGGATTCTGTTCCTGTATTTAAACTTTTATTTAAAAAGCTTATGAACTCTCAAAAACAATTGTAGTGTGATGTGAATGTAATGTAATGGAAAGTAATGTAATGCAAATGGGATATGCGAACAGCTATGCTGACATGTTCCCATTTAAGTAGTTGTTGTAAGAGGTGGTTACAATTACTACTTAATAAATAAATTAAAAAAAAAAACAAACTTAGAAGCACATGGACCACTAGCAAACATATCGTCCATGTAAAAACTGTTCAAGATGACCTGCGAAGGATCTGGATATTTCTGTTTATTCTGTTCGCCTAGAAATTGCAAACAACGAGTAGCTAAATAGCTGGCCGAGGTGGTGCCGTATGTTACGGTATTTAACTGATACGTGGCCATAAGTTCAAGGGTGTTATTTCGCCAAACGATTTGTTGGAGTTGCCTTTGACTGGGATGGACAAGTATTTGCCGATACATCTTAGAAATATCTGCCCCTATTACAAAGGGGTCTTGACAGAAACGTAATAAATGTGAAAAGATGTCATCTAGTACCGTAGGCCCAGTCATTTGTAAGTCATTCAACGATACGCCTGACTCGGAGGGTGAAGACCCATCAAAAACAACGCGGAAGACGCGTAGTTGCACTCTTTTCGTTGAGTACCCCATGGTGTGGGAGAAAATAATTTGGTTGAAATGAGTTATCTTCAACGATCTTGGTCATATGCCCCAAAGCTTCGTATTCAGCCATAAATTGAACGTATAATACTTTTGTTTCTGGCTTGCGCTAAATCTGCGTTCGAGGGCAAGCAGGCGTTTTATAGCTATATTTTTTGAATCCCCTAACTCCAAAGGCGATCTTTTGAGAAGAATTGTAACTACCAGACGCCCTTCGGGACTAGTAGTTGTAGTTTTAGTAAATATTGACTCGCACTCTGTTTCCTCTATACACAGGGAACGCTTATCGTCATTAATTTCTTCTATAGCCCAAAACATTTTTCAGTTGATTTTGCGCATCTAAATTTTCAACCAAATTGCACATATATGATTGTTTCTGAGAGTTGAGAGGCATTGAGCCACACACAACCCAACCCAATTTGGTTTTTTGCAAACTTGGGCCATTAGGCCCCAATAAATGTTGGCCTATGCACAGCAATTGCCAGAAAATTCCAGCACTTAGTAATAGATCCACTGGACCCGGTTTATAGAAATTTGGATCCGCCAGACGTATATGTGGAGGTATTTTTATGTTTGCGACCTCGATTTCCATAGTTGGAAGATTAGCACCAATCTTGTCAATAACCAAAAAAGGTAAGGATGCTTGAAATATCACATCTATACTGAAGATTCGATGCAACTTGATTGATACCCACAATTGATGCTGCAATGTTAATGAGAGGTAAGTTTAACCTTTTGCAAAGTTCACTTGTAACGAAATTTGACTATGACCCTGAGTCAAGAACAGCTGTACAAACATGAGGTGTTCCGCAGGAATCATATATTTGTACCGTGACAGTTGAAAGTAAAACCCCGGTGGCTGCCAACGGTACACTGCTCGATAGGGCTACTCCTTGATTCTGAGCAGGTGTAGATGGCACTACTGGACCACTCTTGCCAGAAGTTGGCGCTGCGGGCCAGCTAGGACATGAAACAAAGTTAGAAGATGATTGCTCAAAATGTAATAAGGTATTATGCCGAAGGTTGCATTTTTTACATTGGCCAGAATTCTTACATTTTTTAAGAATATGGCCAAGGCGCAAGCAATTTACGCATAGTCGGCGTTGTTTAATTTCATCGTAGCGATTTTTTGAAGAAAGAGCTAGGAATTTAGTACACGTATAGATTGTATGATTTGCCCGGCAAAAGCCACAAGAGTTTTCTCCTGTCGCATTGACAAGAAAAGAATTATAGCCGCTCCGAGAATGCTTACTTGGAGCCTTTGTTGTGGATTCTGGGTCCAATGATTCCAGAAGATCGGCCTTTGATTTTAGAAAACTATGTAGATCCTCTAACGTCGCGAGTTCATCTGTTGGCTTTTGTTTTTCCCAGTCCCAGTACCGGGGGAGTTAAACCTTTCCTCAGCTTCACCTAAGAATTTCTTTAAGTTAGTACGTTTAGCTTTTAGCACGGCACGCTGCCTCATTAAAGCTTTTAATTGTTCTGACATTTTAGTATTTACTACGCACTGTTGCGGATTGAAATTAAAGGCTGGGTAGAAATACAATAGGAAGCAACAATTATATAACAAAGGAATATAATGTAATGGTTTTATCTCACCCAACTGTAGTTTTCAGTGAGCGGCAGTGTCCAATCTTGAATTTCCACAATAACTTTATGCCTGTTGATGGTTCTTGAGCCTTATAGCTGACCTTCCAGCAGATGAGGAAAAATAGCCTAGATCACTCAGTATTTCACTACTGATACACTTGTGAAAACTGACAGTTGAATTTTAAAAAGCACTAGAATTCTTTTCGCATAGCAAGAAATGTGCAGGCCAATAATTATATTAATTATTGCTGCCGTAAAAACAATACTTTTTGCTTGAAAAATACCGGAACACTTTTCATGTAGTAAAAAACGAACCGGCCAATAATTGCCTTAATTATTGCTGAGCATTAATGAACCTGCTAGTTCGTAAAACAATAGAACCCTTCTCGTAGGACCAATTTTTATGTTATAGCACTGTGCTACAATTAATTATTTTTGTTTTTACTGTAGAATGTAAACCCAATCATGACTATAGAAATCAACCGTTATATATTTTAGAAACGTTGACCTATTGTGGCTCACTTAGTTAAGGGAATAAAACACAACTAACTACACTGGCGAATGATCGTTTACTTTCAAATATGTATTTGAATAATTGAAGTAATATTGTAAATTAATTAACTGAATAACATTTCATCTTACGATAACATTAGTTCGTCTCGCAGCGCGTAAATCTACTCGACTCCTGTTACTGTTGTAGCAACCGCACACATTTACACTTGTATGCTGCGTCCTTAGCTAGAAAGCGGTTAAACTTGACACAACCGCAACGCACCTGCTTATTACAGGGTGAATATCCCTCGGTTGGAGATTAGAATGTGAAGGGTAAAACCCAAGCGTTGAGCTTTAGATGTGTATCTTGACATTAATCCAAAATAATCTTAACACTGAGCATTGCAAATTTCAAAAAGATTTAGGTCTGTGATCGTTTAGTGTGTGGTGTACACAATGAGATACTGTAGAGAAAGTTACTTTCAAAAAATTCTCTAACTTTTGCTAGAGCAGAAGAAGTCGCACTTGCAGAGGAAGCTACTCAATAAAATGTTTCTGATATATGTAAAGGGGCATCGTTTAATACAACAACGAATATGGAGGTTATGGCATAGTCAAAAGAATACTTCAATTAAAGATAGGACACACGTGCATAGTTATACTACATAGAATAGTGCTACAAAGTGTTTCAAGTGTGATTCACCATCTAATTTAGCTTTAAATTGTTGTTTCAAAGATTCAGAATGCAACTACTGTTGCAAAAGAGAACACTTAGCTAAAGTATGCTTATCAAGATTAAAGAAAGACAGTAACAACTTAGTTGTTTCGACTTCTGATAATATCGACAATTGCATTGTAGCATTGATTAATGTGAGAAAGGTAAAACTGGAAATAGACTCAGGTTCGGGTCCAACCATTATTAGTGAAAACGAATATTTCCGTATTTGGGAAAAGGGTACTAACTTACTTAAAGAGATAGTCTATTATTGCAAACTTGGTCCCAGCAGAAATTACAAGTTATAGGTTATTTACAAGTAATGGTAGAGTTTAATGGCTACAGTAGTAGTGGTTAGAGCAAATGGATGCACACTTCTAGAAAGGAAGTGGTTCGGCCCACTTGGAATCAGATTAGAAGGAATTTCTACTATTTCTGCAAGCAATACAAAAAATTTTTTGCTGAATTTCCAATGCCATTCGAAGATGAACTAAGAACTTACACGGGACCACCAGTCTCTATTGAGATCCCTGCAGAATCTCAACCTAAATTTTTCCAATCATGTAATTTACTTATTGCAATTAGACCATTGGTGATCATAAGCTAGAAAAAGGGATATTAGAACCTGTATGCTTTTCATCTTGGGCAACACCGATTGTTCCCGTTTTAAAGAACAATGGAGAAATTAGAATATGTGGAGATTACAAATGTACAGCTAACACTGTCATCCAACCCGAAAGTTACCTATTTCCCACTATTGCCGAAATGCTTTCTAAACTTGCAGATGTAAAATTTTTTGCTACACTGGACATACAACAAGCTTACTTAAGATTGATAATAAGACAGCTAATTTATTAACTGTAAATATACCAAAAGGACTCAGTCTTCCTTTTAAGGGTAATTGTGCTGCAGGTATCTTTCAACGTTTCGTGGAAAATCTGTAAAGTTGAAATTCCAGAATCTCATGTTTTCTAGGCGATATGCTGATTGCTGTGGAGCTACAGAGGATGAGCAGGATGAGCGAATGGGACAAGTATTGTCAGGTCTTCAAAGTAATGGGTTGCGATTAAAAAATCAAAGTTCAAACTTTTTACAACCGAAGTTCAATTCATGTGTTTTATAATTGGTGTAGACAAAGTACATCCAACAAAAGAAAAAGTTGTTGCAATCAAAGGTGCTTCAGTTCCAAAAAATAAAACAGAATTACATGCATTTTTGGGCCAGCCAAATTTTTATGGTTGTTTTGTGAAGAACAAATTGGCAGTTTTAGAATCTTTACTCCAGTTTCTAGATATAATTAGTAATTGTGGTTGTTGGGTACAAAACAATCCAAAATAGCTCTGTCGCTAGTTGGAGTTGGCCCACAAAGTCATGGTCGTAATTTGTAGATATTGCTTGTCCATTTTTTGGAAAAATGTTTTTCATAGTCATAGATGTCTACTCAAAATGGGTAGAATCTATGAGAGTTACAGGTGCTTCTAGTTATGTATTGATTACTGAATTAAGGAAACTGTTCCCTACATTGGTGTATGTGATGTTATCATGAGCGACAATACAACGTGTTTTAAATCCGAGGAATTTCTACATTTTGCAAGGAAAATGGTACTAAGTTGAGTAATAGTTCTCCATTTTTTCCAGTAGAAATGGACAAGCAGTGCGCATGGGGCAATCTATTAAACTAGCTATGCGGAAGTTAAGCTCAGAAAAAGGCTGAAACAAAACTGGCAAGGTATTTATTGCTTCAACATTCATCACCACATAGGTTAACTGAAAAATTCCAGCGGAACTTCTGATGAACTGCAGATACATTGTTAGATCGCCTTCATCCAGATTAGTGTTCAACAGTAGAAGACAAGAAATGTGGATTCCTTGTGTGGTTATGATACTGAAGTGGTCTCTACACTATGAAGTTGAAAAGCAAGATGGACAATCGACAAAATGTCACATTGATCAACTTCGAGCTAGAAAAGCCAGTGAAAACAGTGTGCAACTAATCACTCAATTGCCTGAAATGCCGGAATTTGATTGAACAGATACACATAATTAAAAGAAAAATCAAGAGGCCGGAGATATTGCTTATTCTTCATCCTGAAATATTGAATCTAGAAGATCTGCAAGAATAAGAAAAAGGGATACTTAAAGCTATTTAAAAATGGAGAGGTGGGTATAGGAATCAGGTTTGCCAGAAAAACAATCAAGAAATGAAATGCCATATAAATAACGACAGGTGTTATTGAATGTTGTTTGTCTTGGCCTTATTAACGGTGAATACTAAAGTTTAATTGTGTTCAAAGTCTTGTTTTTTTACTGATACTTTAATACACAAGTGATAATGGTGTGAATTGCATAAGAACTGAAAATGCGTTATCATGTTAGACTGGCATGAAATTTCGAAGCACACGTCGGCCCGGCAAATCTCATGGCGATTTAATCCTCTATCAGCGTCATGGTGGGGAGAAGGAAAATGTTAGAACATGGTTGTTTATTCTACAAAGAACTATTAACTGTACTTCGTGTGTGCGAAGTTGTGACCAGTGACGTGTGTATCAAGTGATGCAAGTGTGGATTTGGAGTGCCCAATTGTGACAACATGGAAGGGTCGAGGTATGTATAAGTTGTGCGACCATTTCCGGCAAGGTTTCGATCAGGGTGTCTCAGACAGTTGAAGTTGTGATATGTTAAGAATTATAAGAGAGAGGTTGCTCTGGGAGAAATTGTGTTAATTAGCAATGATAACCGAAAACGTAGACTGACCTCTTGGCCGCATACTAGAAATACTTGTAGAGGTCAGTTATTAAGACTTATACTACGTTTATACGTCTTAGAAGGAAATTATAAAATGGCTCTGGGAGAAATTGTGTTAATTAGCAATAATAACCGAAAACGTACGGACTGGCCTCTTGATCACATAGTAGAAATACTTGTGGAGGTCAGTTATTAAGGCTTATGCTGCGTTTATACCTCTTAGAAAAAAATTATAAAATGGTATATGAGCTACAGTCTCACGATGTGACACAAACAATAGACGAGGGGCAAATACGGGATGTAGTAGAGACAACATTGGAGTGCGTAGAACTGAAGATGTCACTTGAACCAGTTCAAATATGTGTGATGATGGTAGTAACGTGCCTTCGAATTACTTTAGTCGAAGTGGTCAAATATACAAACCACCCAATTGATTTGGTCTTATTGATATTGGATTGTAAGAAGAGCGACTATATTGTACATTTTTTAGCTGGAAGAATGTTGGGAATCATAGTTTGTAAATAATTAATTTAGAATAGGTTATGTTGGAACCAAAGAATTAGTTGAGTAAACACTATCAAAATTGGTATATTAAATTTATTGCTTCTGATTATTTGTAATGATCGTTACAATTGCTTTCCATATCGGTAACCTACAGTTGTGACTGCAATGAACAAAGAGTACTAAATCAAACTGGCGGTGTCAATGGCAATAAGCAGGCAACATATTGTTGACGTTGCACAATATATCAGAATGCTTAAAATCAGCTGTACAATTAGAGGCAAATCACTTTAAGAAGAACTCACCGTCATAATGCGCACAAGGCAAAAATCGGTTTTGGAAACTTCCTTATATGTAATTAAGGATTGTGGTATTCAGGTTTTAGTAGCGTGCAATTTTGTATAATCAATCAATAGAAATTTCCTTGCATCTGCAAAGACTTGCGTTGTAGAACACAGCCCACATGTCAAGAGTGCTTTGTTTTCTGTAGGTTTGACATTTTGCAATTTATTTCAACTGTTTCTATCCTTTGTATATTATTTCATTTCATGCTATAAAACAGTTCTTTTTAGAACTAAATTAAGTTGCTTTGTTATTATGTGTGAGGGTATTTATAAAACGCACCCCCATAACATCACCGTAATAACTATGCCACTGTGTGATATTCCCTTACAAATAATTGTAATTACATTTCATTTTAATAGTTTCTGTACAAGTCAAGTCCACCAGTAGGATTGGGTTATTCCCATCACGAAATATAAGTTTTAGGCTTCTATAAATTATAATTTCAGAAAGAATTATTTGCAATCATATTCAATTTATAGTCAAAGTTTATACAAATTCATATGTCAGTTTTCAAAAGGTTAGGAGGGTGATGTCTTCTTGGTAATTATACTTAAATTTTTTTTAAGAGAAGTATTGTATCATCAATGCGCAGTGCAATAAATTTATGTCAGAATAGTCCAATACAACTTTCAAGGGATGATATGTTGATTGTCGCCTGATATCATTTGCCTAGTATAACATCTGAATGTTTAAGCAAGACAACTTTCACGATAGTTTCGGAATAGACTACACTACACACGGATCTAATATAAAAGCACTATATAATACATGTGTGCATCCCGCCTATTGCACTGCCAAACATCGACTTGTATGTTGAACTGTTGACACTTGTCAATCTGACATCCGCAATTCATGTGTTTATAATCGTTTATATCTTGCAGTTTTCTATAAAAACTTTTTTTCAGAACTAAGTATTATAAATTGTTGATTACGTATTTAATATTCGGTCTTTATTGTTGATTATATTGATGCAAACTACAGTATTTTAACTTTCAACAAGGTAATTACTTTAGGTATACTTTATTCGTGTTTTGTAAATTAGTCCCTGTATTTTTAGATAACATGCAAAATCATGGAGCAAGATATGGTTCAACAAGGCAGATGCTACATTCACAAGGTTTTGGATATAATGCAGTTTATGAAACAAGAGCAAGAAAATAGAGGACGTGTTATTCCACTCCATTGCTTTAGAGAATGGGTGTTAGCGGCAACTAAAATATCTGAAAGTAGCAATAAACGCATTATAAGGAAGCTAAACAAGGGGAGCAGTCTGCTTCTTCGACATCGTCGAAGAAAAGGCAACGGCAATCTCCAAATGCAGATCTCAGTGTAGGCGATAGGGAAACCATCAGCAGAGAAATTAATGTTTTTTGTATTATTGATAAAATATGCCAAACTTTAAACCACATATTGGACAAAATTAAACAATCTGGAGTAGAATTTGAGGGTGGAATATCGACATTACAAAAGATCATTTTAAGCAGGGGTTTTAAGTATGTTCCTTCAACGGCGATATATGTTATTAGATTTTAATGTATTCTTAATATTAATTCAGGTTTGTAGGAGCCAAGTCTCTTGATGACATGAACTGTGCAAATTTTTCAAAATGGGTTACGAAATAATTACTTACCAATTTACATGCGAATAGTGTTTTGGTGGTCGATAATGCATCGTATCATAATGCAGCAATTGAGAAACACCCAGTGAGTAATTCTCTTAAAAAAGATATGTGAAATGGTTAAGTCTTCATAGAATTGTGCATGACCCACAAAAAACAAAAGCAAAACTTTATGAAATTATTAAGCAGTACAAAACACTTTAAAACATTGCTTTGGACGTGTTGTTACATGAACATGGTCATTCTATGTTGAGGCTACTTCCATACCATCCAGAACTAAACCCTATTGAGAAAATATGGGCAAACGTTAAAAATTTGGTTGCAGCGAAAAATGTAAATTTAAATTAAGTGACGTCAAGCAGTTAGCAATACAGAAGTTCAACAGTATTACGACCTCTGAGTGGAATGCTGTATGTTTGAATGTAAATAAAACTGTACAAAATACCTGGAAACGAAACATATTCTAGATTATGTTATCGACAATTTGCAATTTAGAGTCTAATAATAAAGAATATCAAAGTGATGATAATGATTGCAGTGGTTTAGATTATTAAGGGTTTAAAGTTATAATTCATACTTGAAAAAAATCTTGTGTTGTTATGCTCTTAAGTGTGCCTCAAAGTTGATTTAAATTTATGCAGGTAATTATTCGTTTATTACTTAATTGTTATTTTTGTTGTTTTGTATTGTTCTTTGTTATTTTTGTTATTGATTGTTAGTTCTGAAGACAGCTACTCCACCTGATGCTACTCTGGCTTTTCTGTATATTTGATAACTGGCTATTTTAAATTTTTCTTGGTTAGCTAAGAAGGGTTTCACTGATGCAGGCTATATCAATATTGTGTTGGGCTAGGAAGGCTATTAAGAGTGAGCGTTGAGCTTGCACTCCATTGGCATTCCAATTAAGTATTTTAAAGTTGTTAAGGGTTTGTGAGCTATTGGCCATTGACGAGGATTGGAAAAAGATTTAAGAAACTTTTTGATTTGAGCGATGAAGGGTTTAAAAAGATCTAGGATGGTCGAAAGAATATTGTTAATAGTGCATGTGTTTGGGTTTTCGGTTGTGGGCTGTCTCATTCATTCTGCACAAGTTTTACGCGGTGCTTGTGTTTGATTGTTTGGTGGTGTTGGTTGATTACTGTTGAATATGTATTTCTGCTTGATCTTTTTCCAGTTTCCATGTATTGTTGTTGATAGGTGCATTTCCTGTAGTTAGCCGGGTGGTGTTCACTGCAATTTATACAGGTTGGTGGGTCTTATTGTTTCTTGTTACACTCAGTGTAATAGTGGTTCCCTGCATATTTTACGCACTTGGGGTTAAGTGAGCAGTAGTTTTTTGTGTGTCCTAGTTGTTGACAGTGGTGGCATTGGGGCGTATATTTGGTTAGTCTTCTACATTCAACTGTGATAATGGAGTTTTCTAACTTGTTAACTTTGAACATTTCCTCAGCTTTTTCATTGTGTATTAGTTCTACAATGACTACTGGCATGTTCTATCTTTGTAATATAGTCTGTTTATCTTTTTAATAGGTAGCTCATATTGTTGTAGCTTCTTCATAATCTCCTCCACTTCAAGGGAGGGAGGAACATTTTATAGTGCAACTGAGAGTGGTTTACTTGCAGGATCTTGATAGGTATGGAATGGAACTTTATTATTGAAATAGTTTTTAGCCAATGCTCTATAGTTATTTTTGGATGTTAGTTTTATTTTAACGAATTACTTGTGTATTCACTTCTGGCTAGTTTTGTTAAGTCCATGATAACTTCCCTATGTTTGTGCTGTCCTTGAAGAAATATTGGTGGTATTTTGTTAGTTTTCTTGACTTCGGTGCTTGGATTACTTTGCTGGTTAATATTTTTGGGTTCATCCGGTTGTTGCAGTAATTTATATCAACTTTGTGTTAAGAGCTTTTGGTTCCCGTAGGTAACGTTTTTGAACTTCGTTAATAGGTGGAGTTAAATGATCACTAGATCACTTTTGTGTTCCCATTATTTACATTGCCATCCCCAACGGATGGCAGCGTTATTTTATATTGTATTTGTCTGTTAAAACTGATGACTGATATCGAGCACGAAATACATCCGCACTGCTTAGCTAGATAGATTATAAAACCTATTAGTTTGCATATTGTAGGTGCAAGTATGAATAAAAAAAGAAGTACGAAAGTAGAGAGATCTCCAAATTGTACTCCAATGGAGCAAATACTTTTGATGCAGTCGGTGAAAAAGGAAATAGAATGCAAGCAGACTGATGCTAGTATCATTTTAGCAAAAAAGCAGCATGGGCTGGCTAAATTGTGTGCCGACTTCAATAAAAGTTCAGTGACACACGAGATGTGTAAGCTTTAAAAATAAATATGATAACAAGGAAACGGTCCAAAAAGAAATTTATCGATGAAAAGCGTTATTCTTATGGAAGGGGAGGAGGTTAATCAAAAAAAGTGGTAGATGACAGCACGGACATACAAATCTTTGAAATTATTGGTAACCAGATGACTGGAAATACATTAAAATATGATGATTGTCCTTATAACAAAGACCAACGCGTTGATACAAACTATAAATCTATTATACTGTAACACATAGAAACTAATGATTAATTTATAGGAACGAAGACCACTCTTTTACCAAAGCACGCAGTAACGCAATCGGATGTGCATTTCAACCAACCTTCAACGTCACATAATACAAATAGTATCCATAGTTATTATAAACTACAGTATGTTATGAATTAATTGCAGATTATTTGAACTTCAGTATGCCTGACTTTAAAATTGAACACGAGTCAGATGCGAGTTGCACGGTGGATGATCTAATAGAAAATGACGAAATCCTTAAGACATCACCAAATGAATAACACATTGGCAAATATATTCAACAAAGATGCTGAAAACGCAATTTCCTCATTGAACCAAGATCTACTTTGAACCTCCATTTGACTTGCTTCGTACAACGCAACCTAAAACTTCTGTTTAATTGTAATGGTGCGGAATGTACTTTTATGAATATTCTTCAATTATGTAAATGTATATTTAAGGTGTTATTTCAATAATATAAACAAATCCTACATATTATAGTGACTTCAATTTAAATACGTTTTCCTTATTCACGTGGCGTTTATTGTCACACAAAACTTAACAATGTCACAGAAAGATGCATACCATATACCTTATATTTCATCAATCTTGAATAACCTCCGAGATGCTAAATTTATTTCCACTTTAGATATTTTCAGATTATGTTGGAAGAAAATTCTTGTCAGTAAACAAATTTCACAATTCCAAATCGTGGTTTATTCTAATTCACCAGATTACCAATGGGTTTGCATAATTCACCTGCTACATGACAACGATTCGTGGATTGTCTTCTAGGTCCAGAATTAGAATCTTAATATTTTGTTATCTTGAGGATATCATCAATAAGTACAATTCATTTGAGAAACATTGAAATTTTGCAAGAGGTTTTAAAACGCATTAAAAAGCTGGTTTCGCCCTTAGTAAAGATAAATGCCACTTCTGTAAGAAGGACTTGAAATATTTGGGTAATGTTGTTAAGGAAGGCGGTTTTTTGAACAATCATAATAAAGTTCAAACAATTTTAGATATCCTGACTCCGAAAATGATTAAAGAAGTCCGTACAATAATTGGTATGGCATCTTGGTATAGTCGTTTTATAAATTAAATAGTATTATTATTGTCCCTTTAACAGCTTTGTTAATGAAAAACACGAAATTTGTGTGGGATGAACTGTTTGAAACAGCCTTCAGCACAATTAAATATTGTTTTGTATCTGTACCGATTTTATCATGTGCTAGATTTGATTTACGTTTTACAATTCAGACAGATGTTTCAGATTATGGTACCTCAGGTGTCTTAACTAAAACGATTAATGATGAAAAACATATTTGTTATATTTCTCTCTCCTCAACTACTAGTGAATGAAAACTTTCTGCAATTGAAAGAGAATGTTTGGCATCCATATGTGGAAGGAACACATTTTACATTCATTATCGATCATCATTCCTTACTTTGGCTTAATAGTTTACTAAACCCTTCAGATCGTTTGTGTTGAGTTATTAAATTACAAGAATTGGACTTCAATATTATTCATAGAAAAGGAATATCATATAATCCCTGATGTCTTATTCAGAGCCGTTCCAGCTTTAGAATCCGCACAAGCAACACCACCAAAAGAATCTCTACAATCTATTTCTTCATTACCCGTTCCAAAAATTCTTTTAAAATTGAAATAATTCTGATTCTAATGAAAATTTCCTTGAAAATCCTCCGTTTAAACCAGATGCTTGCTATTTTAGAATGTTATCCAATGTTCAGACAAATCCTCAGAAATTTAATATATGGGAGATGGACGGAGGAAAGTTTTTAAAACACATTCTCAAGTATACTTCCGAAATTAATAGCAGATTATTTATGGAAAGAAGTTATTCGTAGATCTGATCGAAAAGAAATTTTGAAACGCTATCATGACGAACCTACTTCCAGTAATTTTGGTCTTACAAAAATTTGTAAGAGAATTGCACATAAATATTTTTGGCCATAACTTCGAGCAGACGTTGCTAGGTATGTTAATAAATGTAAAATTGGTTTATCTCGAGCACCCGAACAGAAATTACCGATTGAAAAATGTCGTGTCATCCAGTGGTATCAAAATGTTGGCAAATGATCTCTGTTGGTTACACTCACGTTTTATCTGTTGTCGATTTGTTTACTAGATTTCCATTATTTTTCCCACTTCTAAATGCAACTGCATCAGCTATAGCTCTAAAATTGAGAAGTTCGTGATTTTATTGTTTGGGGCGTCTCAATACGTTATAGTAGATAATGGCATTCAATTCCATCGCCATATTTTCTATAATATTGTTTAAATATAATTCAAAAATCATTTTCACTGCACATTACCATCCACAAGCTTCGGCAGTCGAAAGGATAAACAGAGTACTCAAGACTATGCTTGCTCTGTATGTAACTGAGAATTAGATCATGGGATAAATATTTACCTATGGTCGGCTGTGTTGTACGCAATATGGTACATGAAGTTATTGATATGATTTCGTATTTCACGAATTTTGGAAGGAAAATGGTCATTGACGGTTCTTCTTTTGGAAAGGCGGAGGATTTTTAAAATGTACAAGACATCTTTTGAAAGTAGTTTTGAAAGTAGTTAAACGACAAAGTGACTGAATTTGACAAAGTTTATACAGATATAGGTAAGAAATTAGACCATGCTTACCAAAAAGCAAAAATTAATATGGCTTATGGAGATGAGATGTACAATTTCAAGTTGGAGATTCAGTTTGGTGTAGGAACTTTGTTCCGTTAGATGCAACAAAATATTTTAATGCTAAATTAGCACCAAAATTTGTAGGATTGCTTTTTATTAAAAAGAAAATTTCTACTAATGTTTATGAATTAACAGATGAAACTGGTGCGAATAGAGGTCATTGGTACTGCAAGGATTTGAAATTAAATCTTGCCGATTCGCTTGGCCTGTTCACTTATTCACGATCAATTTTTTTCTCATACAACTGACGTTTGATTGAGTTCAGTTCAAATTTTGTGTACTTCTCATTTACATTTTACACCAATCTTGACATATTTTTTTTTCTCTTCTCCTGGGAGTGCTTTCTGATCAAGGCCAGGTGGTACCAATCCCTATAATTCTGGGGGGTTTGGCTTCACCAAACCTACCCTATAGACTCACCATAGGTGTTCTCGACTTTTAAAGGTAGAGAGGATGTTTCATGACCTCTCACCTTCTGTGACACATATGGAATTGAAAATTTCACGTAAGTTGCATATAATCCTGTCATTTTAAATGGAAACCCATCGTTTTTATGAACTGGGTGCGTATTAATCTTTTAGATGAAACACTTCTGTAAATAATAAACAATTAAATAGCACGTCTAGTAAATTGCATAATTTATTAAATTTCACCATTTTTCTATTCCTGTCTACTTTTCATATGAAGGATGTTTTCAGACCCTTTCAATGATCATTTTATCACAAAGGTAAACAACAAAAGGCTGAACTTTACTAGTGTATCAGTCTTAAAGGAACAAAGTGATATGAAGGAGTAGAAGGTATTAAATTTTTGTAAAATACTGTAAAAGTAATAAACAAATATTCGATCCTTACTGTATCAATTTTAATGAATATTCTTATTCATATAAGTGTTACATGAATGTATAATCACTTGACAAAGACAAATAATATTGTAAAATTTGGTTAGCACAAAATTATTTGAACTGGTACTAGTAACAATAAAATTATGTATAATTATGCTAAGAAATAGTATAAATGTTAGAAAGATTCACTTCATCAGTGAAATTTAAACAACCGCCTCAAATATTATTAAAAACAATCGATTCACTCAAATAAATATTAAATTAAAACAATTCAAACCACATTGTTGTTTAAAACAATGTGAAATACATCTTACACTCTAGTTTTATATACAGTTAGCCATATTTCCTATATATTTGCCTAATTGAATTATAAATTTTATTAAAGTATAAAAAGTATAAAGTTATATGGCAATGGTATTACAGAGATCTAGAAAGATTCATTTCAAGGTTGATATATGATAAAACAACACTACCATTACGCACACAATAAAAAAATCTAAAGTCAATGTAATGTAATGTGATAGTAAAACCCTGTAAACTCATCTTTATATATCAATAATAACGAGGTATAAAACACCAAAACTCTTATATCTTTAAAGTTTCTATAAGCACCAATAAGTTTGACATTTTTAATGTCTGTTGCATTATAAAGTATGCTTCAATGCAACGCCACTACTATAACAGAAAAAATCTTCATGGCACACATGTTACAGTTTATAAAACACAGCATCAATATATTCGTGGTGTGCTCAATTGAGTTGTTTCACTTCGTTTAGGTGGTGGTGGTGGTGGTCGCCTTGTTTTACCAACATGAATTGGGCTAGTTGCATATTCAACAACAGCATCTGAATCATCACCATAAACGTTTTCATAGAAATTATTACAGCCATAATGTTCTTTTACCCACCGTGATACATTTGATTCTTTGTACTCTGGCATAAGTGGAACTGGATCTCGAAAACCTAAAACTTCATGTGGAGTCGTAGCTGGTTCTAATTTACATTTCTGAGCCACCTGCCATTTTTTCCTCATAACACGTTGCAAATCTTTAAGGAAATCCATAGGAGGTTCTACCAATCTTTTAGGACTCGAAAGCTTAGTACTTTCAGATCGTTTGGGAGGTGGTGGCTTTTTCGGTAGAATTGGAGCTTCTTGTGGTATTAAGTTAAAACTAATCTTTTTGGACAACTTTTTAGGGCTAGGGGGATCCTGAAAGTTAACTTTTCTTAGCATATGAGGTGAGTTTATTGGATTTTGGGCATAAATAGTACTTCCAGAAGAACTTGAACTATTACTCGCTATACTATTTACAGATATTTGTCTAGGCAATGACGATTGCTGCCTAAGAGATGACCGAAGTCCATTTGAATTATTGAAAGCTGTTGAACTAGGTAAAGTTGAAGAGCTTTGTCGATAAGGTGGTGGATTTGAATACGCAGGTGGCTGGTTGCTGTGATTATTTATTGGATACCTATCATAATTTTGTCCATTGACGGTTTCATGTGTCGGTGTGCTATTGTTAGAACCTATACTTAAAGGTGGTGGACTAAAGCAAGGTGTGCTTAACCTCGAATGTGTGGGTGTTTGATCTGGTGACATTCCTTGTGTTGGAGTTCTCTCCGGGCTCAAAATGTTTAATGGCGTTGTAATACCTTTATGTCTTTTTATTGTGTCCGTATCACCATTTTCACTAGGTGGTGGTGGTAAAGACATTAACGATAACTGACTACCAGTCAACTCACTTCCTGTTAATGGTGGTAAATCACTTGGATTTGGTGGTGGTGGTAAACTATCAAGTGATAAATTAGAGTTGTAGACCTCTGGAGGTGGAGGTGGTAAATGATACGATGGTGAATCAGATGTTGTTAGTACTTCGTTGGAATCAAGCGGCGGGGGTGGTGGTAGTGATGTAATGGAATCCATCTAACATAAAATCACCATTAGTAAATAACCAATATTTCATTAAAGATATAAGTGCAGTAAAGCATTTTAAAAGATGCATTTAAGAAAGCTTACAGGTGACTGCAAGATGCTAGTTTTCAATCATACAACAATTCACAACCTAAAATTTATGCTGTACATTTATTTTTCTAATTAACAATGCAGCTGCTTTCAATAATTTCTACATATAAAAATTTAAACAATGTAATGAACAGATCGTGTCAATACTAATTTCTGAGTTAACTCAAGTTATGTTTGTATAAACGTAGCATTCATGAGATAAATTAAGCTGAATAATGGTTATGACATTATTTTAAAAAAGCTAACGCACTGAATCATTTTTGCTTCAACCTCAAATTGTTAGCAGGTTCTTATGCTTAATTTTAATTATACCTAAGAAGTCCGATTTATGTGATATAATATAAAGATTAAACACATACAAGTCATGAAGTCAACATGGGTGTGCATATCATACTTTAGGTGTCAAAATCTGTACTGAGAAATCTAAAAATAGGTTTGTTATGATACTCCTTTAATTAAAGCTTATATATCTATTTTTTATATGAATTTTTACTTGTTTCCTTCCATTAAAAGTCTCTTTAAGTCAACATTCAGGGTTGTGCTTACGGTCATAACTTACTTGTTGCAGATAATGTACATTTCCCAGAAACAATTGGCTGGGTTTTAAATTAATAGATTGTAGCTAAATTAATATAACTTCTTCTACCGAAAGTGTATATTTGGACGCTTTAACATATATATTGGCTTCCACTGTTAAAACATACGGAAACTACACCACGTCTGTCTAACCAATATACATTTACAATAAGTGGCGGAGAGCAAAGTTCGGCAAATGCTAAAATACAAAATCTCCAACAATTCGAATATATAAATAATATCGAAGACAAAACTGAATTCTCTGTAACTACAGCTAAAACTTAACATATGTTACTTGCAGTAGAGCTACCTATGGTTTTTAGGTCCAACATTGTTGAATTTTTAACAAGTGTATGTGCATGTATTGCTATAAGGAAGTGTATTTTCAGAAAACATGCCAAGAGTAAAAAGATTAAGAAATGCAAGTCCGATTAGTTTGTCCCTGTCAAAAATAACCGAAAGAATAGCAAATGCTGTTAAAATAATAGGCTACCAGATTATTATTTACCTCAGCACTTAGAAATTTACGTATTTTTCATGATATTAAACTACATTTAGTAACATTTCCCAAAAATAGTATTGTTAGTAGTTTAACTGCACCAACATATAGCTTTGTTTTAATGAACGTGGAAATAATACATGACCTATTACCCACTATAACATTAGCGGACCTTCTACGAAAGAACTACACCTAATGTTACTGAAGATCTCGGTCGAGAGAAGCTAAAGCACTTCTAGCTTAATGGTGACAAATAATTTTGTCTGGAGATGAGCAGTTCAAGAATAGTGAACGAAGATTAATTTGTTGGTATTTTACAAAAAGAAACATCAATGACCGGTTTCGCTATGGTTGCAGCTCATCAGACTGGCACATTTCTCTTTGCAAAATAACCAACAAGGTTCCTGAATTATAAATAAACAAATTAATTATCGTTCACTAAATTTGAAGTACTCATCTCCGGACAAAATTATTTGTCATAATTCTGTCGACCGAGATCCCCATTAACATTAGATGTAGTACTTTCTTAGAAGGTCCGTTAATGCCATAGGAGGCAAAAGGTAATTTATTATTTCCACCTTAGTTGTCATGGACTAGATAATATTGAATTTTATCTGGCAATGTCATCTACACTAAAATATCGGAGATTTGAAGAAGTTTCCGATAGTTAGTTACTTACATTCGAGTATGAATGGGAAATGTTTTGTATATGTTAATACACTACGATTCCTTTATAATTCAAGATCTTTATTGGTTGTTTTGCAAAGAGAAATGCACCAGTCTGACGAGTTGCAACCGCAATGCCAATTTAACTAAACAAAATGTGCATGATAAAACACAGCACTGAGCACCAAAACATACGAAATACTCTGCATTATCACGTTCTGACATGTATCTCACAAGTAACTTGCTGCTCAGCTTTTCATTGCAATGTTTGTATAATGGAAAGAGACAATTAAAACTTGCGTGAAAACACTTTCTACTTGAGATTAATGATCATGCTGTAAGATCACAGTAATATATTAATTTTCAACATGAATGAATAATCACAGTCTTTAGATATAAACAAAAATATAGCTTCTGATGTATACCATACCCAAACACTTCAAAAACAGCCTCATTAAGCATTAACCGATGACAGGTAGATTTAGATCCATTAATTATATATAAACACCAAACAACTGCTGAATAAAAAATAATATTACAAATAAGAATATGTTATCAGCTGGTTCAGCTATCAAGATTATGCTAAATCAACAAGCATGTTAGCAATTTGCACGAAATTAAAAAAAGAATCAAAGAGAGAGAATGGCACTACCATTGAATATGGAAATGGAATAGCAAGAATTATTAAGATTTCGAATAAATAAAAAAGTTGATTGGCTACCAACAGGATTATCTAACTAGAGACAATTCATAGTTTTTTCTTTCTTCTCAATCTGTATTTGATGAATTTAAGCAGAACTCGTTACGAAACAATAAGTGTATAACTTATCTTAATCTGGAAACGAACTCGGCCAGCTATTTGCATGGTCCGTGACATAAGTAATGCCAGGATTCTTGAAGTTAGGAAATGCAATCAAAAATAGAACAATAGCAGTACATGCTGATAAATTAAGCATTTATATGTACGATGCATTTAATCACATTGTTAGGCTTTTTTGGTGTCATGAGCCTTATTTTAATAATTAAACATAGGGAATTTTCAATCCTAAAATTGGAAATATATTTCCCATCATATTTAGCTAGTGTACGTAAGTTATAAAGCAAAAAAATGCTGTTTTGAATTTCTGTGTATTGTCAGCCACTAACAGAAATAGTATATTATGTTGATATCATATTTCGTGTAAATGGAATGTTATATCGTACGTTTTCTCCACGCTCGAAGTAATGAGAGTCAACGAGAATGGCGATTCAGTGGAGGGATTTTACAAATTGGTGTAAACGGACACCATGATCGTGGCAGATTATCTTGAGTTTTTTTTTTAAAGAACAGACGAAGTGACCAGTAGTGCAGGTTAAATGCAGTAAAGTACTGTGAATTCCTACCTTTCCGGTTATCTTTATCATAATATTGTTTTGTTTCATAATGTTGTGGTTATCAACAACATCGCTGCGATCTAATTTAAACAGGTCATCAACCAAAGAGGACCGTGGCATACATTCAGAGGTACAATATCCATAATACGAGAATTCAGTATTTAGTATTCAGGTGAGCAATTTTCGTGATGTATATTTTTATCTTTCAGTTTTATATTGAGAATCTGTGTAATGTTATTATGTCCTCTGTATAGCAATGCATTAAATTATATTATTTTTACACCATTCATTTGATGAGTAATAGCACATCTGATGACAAAAATGCCAACCTGCGATACAATTTTTAAATTTTTTACATGGGGATTACAATGACAAATGTCTTGTATAATTAATCCTAGGTGGCTAAGAACTTTACTAAAATATGCAATATACTTTGCATCAACAACGATACAGACTATATAACTGACAATTTTTGTTATATTTCAAATAGACTTTTTTCAAAGCTATAAACTAATTGTTGCGACATGATCGTGACAAATAGAAATTGAGTAGTTGCTTACTCCTGCACTTCCATTCAAGTATGCTGTAGTTGAAATTTTGAAATTATCGATAGACAATATAATTCTCATTGAAATAAAACATCCTTTGGAACAACATTTTGTGTAAAATGCAGTAAAAATGTGCATAATTCTAGAAGTAACATATCTTTAAAACCCATATTTCTAGTTCATTCATATCAACCTATCGCATTTAAGCAGAAAGCAACTAATTTAAAGACATACACTACCATTAAACATAAACATCATGCACAAGTAGAGGTTATCATGCAGTTCAGTTAGCGCTGAAACAATATTCTAAAAGTTAATAAATATTAAAAATACAATGCATATGTTATACCCATATTACCAAACCCTTATACACATAAAACTTACCATCGATGATGGCATATCAATACTATTTGTTGGACTTCGAACAGAGTTGGAACTTGGTGGTCTTTCTGAAAAAGGACTGGTTGTGTCCCTTTCACCAAAAGGTGAAGCTCTTTCTCTAACAGGTGTACCACATAGTGGAGTAGTATTTCCTCCACGTCCTGGCATAGAATCAACTGATCCACGTGATTTATACGACTGTTGTCTTTTTAATGTACCACTGTTAGATGAATCATCAGTTGAGTTTGATTTTCTACGACTATGACGCCTTGTTAAAGTACCTAAAATTGATTTAATCAATAAAAATGCCAATAAGGTTTTACTTAAAAAAAGTGACATTTTAATATAACATATGAATGTCTGTATTTACCAAAATTAATTGCTAAATTTCTAAATTTGAATTGTGACATGCAATTAGAGGAAAAAAATTAAAAGTTCAAATTAAACTTATAAGAATGCTAAATATCTAATTCATTGGGTTCAGCTGCGATATTTTTAAAGACAAACCGATAAAACTGCATTAAACATAATTATTTGAACAGGTATATAGATGAAATGGAAAAAATGGAAAATCGAGCTTATAATTTAGCCTCTAAATGCAAACAACCAAGTTTTCGAAAAAGTGTAGGAGTATAGTATGCAACCAACTATACTTCTAACTAAATGACCAATAAGCATTCACCACACAAGTAAATAGTGTAAACACATAAAACACTCCCCTGCCAATAAATAATGAATCTCATCCAATACCTCACATATACCAATACAACCTCCCACATATACAATACAAACAAATCTCACTATAAAAGAAGCTTCAAAGCTAGAACAAATCAGTTTTTCTGGTTCTCTCTTTAAGAAAGTCACGAAACTTCTTGGAATGAACTTATGAATAGTGCAAGACGCAAGTCACATGGCCCCTCATGCACTAAGAGTTTTTCTTCAGATATATTGTTGTACCCATCATTTCTAATGAAATAAACACACCACTTGAACCGATTCACTTCTGAAACCATCACTGCCACAAGACGACCTCCTAGAACATATGACATCAACACAGGACTGGAAATATTCCGTCATCAGACCCCTTCAATTTCTATCGATCAAGGAAGCCGCCCGTACACTAACATCTACCCACTAGAAAAGTATTAAAGTTATGGACATCCCAATTCCACAAGTGTCGTATTGCATTCAGCGTTACCCAGTCCAGGACTACCTACAACGGATGGTCATCTTCACCTGCACGACACGACCCAGATCTACATCGGGATGCTGTAGCATTGAATTAATGAACAAAACCAATACTTGGTGCCGTAACTAAAGTAGTTATTACTTTCGTTTATAATGTTTATGAAAAGTACACCAGAATGGAAGGTAGCTATATTGTTACACACTGTTGGAATGGAAGTTCATGAAATTAATCTCACACTAAATATTAATGAAGAAGTTGAAAAAGATTGGTAACATAATTAGATACTTTAGAAAAACACTTCCTATCAGAAGTGAATGAAACCATTAATCAACATATTTTTAATACTAAAAATCAAAAAGAGGGTGCATCAGTTGATGTTTGTTGCAAATTTAAAAAATTGAATAAGGATTGTGTTCAGTATGCCATGAAAGATTAAAATAAAGAACTTTCTACAGACTAGTACTTATAATCAAACATGTTTATGCCAATTTTATTCTGAATAGTAGCTTCGTTTCTTCAGATCTTCAATTAGGAATATATATATATATATATATATATATATATATATATATATATTATTTACCACAGGTTGATTAATTACTATTTTTAATGCCAACAATGAAAGCAACACGAATTTGGGCGAGAATGTACCTTATTGTAAAGACAAACGATCGTCTGTAAGTCAAGACTTCCTACGTGCAATGTTGGAGAACAAGTCTTATTTACAGTTAAGATAGAAACCAACGAATGGTTCGGGTTGGCTCTTTCTAGATCGTAAAAGTTAATTATGTACAAGTCAGGGTGGTACTTAACAATTTGTATAAATGATGTGCCATTTATATATGTAATACATTATGCTACTAAAAAAGATTAATAGATTGCAATTTTGGAGCACTAGATGAAAGTTTGATTAGAAATCGAATAATAAGTGGTATAGCAGACAATAAAGTAAGAGATAGGTTACTGCGTGAAATTTAATTGGATCTATAGTGGTGTATTAGTATTTGTAGGGCAGTAGAATTAGCTGATATTCACAAAAAGCAACTTATAGAGGAAACTGTTGTACGTCATGTAAAGAAAGAGCCTATTAATAATGAGGGCAAAGATAATAAAGGTAACAATAAAAATGATATGTTTGTTAATGGTAAAAAAGTACAAAACATAATTCTGATAGCAATGTCAAAAATGCACAGGTGGTCCAAGAATTGTTTCAAAAAGTAAAGGTAATGAAATTTTGTACAAAGTAGACAGGTGTTGACGTAAATATTTTAAATAGCAATACTGCTAACAAGTTGAATGTGATAATTATACCATCATAGTTGAAATTTAAAAGAAACATATTGAGCTGAAAGGCGAACCAATAATTCCATGTACTGTTAAAGGAATTGAATATTTGTAAAATTTTCACATAGTGAATTTGAAGTACCGAGCATTGTAATATTACACCTTTTATATAAAAATTTAATATTTAAGACATTTTAGAAAATCAAGCTAGCATTGTTAAGAATTTAGTGTTCAAAAATAAGGATAGGTTTAAGGCCTTGATGAAATAAAGTATACCATTTATAAAATAAAAATTAAGAACAATAGTCAACCAGTGGCAGAAGCATGAAGAAAAATACATATAGGGTAGGAAGAAAGTCATAATTAGGAATTATAAGAAGAATGTAATGCGTTGTGTTATGCTAACAATAAATTAGATGGGAAAGAAAAAAAAATTAATTCTGAAGGGACAAAATATATGAACGTGCTTTGAATAAAAGATGTAAATAATTATTTTTATTAATCAGGATATTTCAAATTTTGTTTCTATAAAAATAATTAAGATAAGAAAGTACGCCATTATTTTTTAAGTACATCGTATCATAATCAAAAACGATGATATTATAAAACCGCAATGCCGACAACGGAATGAGACAACCACTGAGTATACAGTTCCATAGATAAATATATTGCGATATACTGCCACGTGGATACTTGTGTATTAAGCATGGATTAAACTGGATAAATTGTATTAATTGGACACTGATTGTAATTAATATGATTTACATTGGGAGGAATAAGATTTGTTAGACCCGGCAGAATAAATAGAGTTATTTACCAATCGGCAATAAAAAAAACATCGCAAGATGTAGTGATACAAAGATGAAATATGGCGATGACACGAGCAGTCAGGGGTCAATATAGCAAGAAGTTAAGTTTTAAAAAGTAAAATGTAGAGAGACGAAGTAATAGTACAAAGTTGAATGGAGTGCAGTTGCAAGAAAAGTAAAATAAAATTGATGTTTCAGCAGGGACAACAAAAATGCGGCATATGATAAAATATGAGAACTTACTCTTGCACAGGTGGAGGTATTTTCTAGGTACCTGTGAGTGGAATTAATGTCGTTGTGACCATTTAGAGGAATGTTGGGATTTGAATTATTCACCGTGCCATTAAATTGGAATTTCGAGTTGTGTTGGGGTCAATGGTAGCTGTCGTTGAAGTATGAAATAAATGGAAATATTTAAAAATGGCAAGATGCACCTCACAATAGACACGCGTTTCCGGGCACAATTATTTTTGGCTGTTTCAAGGTCAACTTTGACGTTTCAGTTTAAACTCACATTTAAATTATCCGTTCAAACTGAACTATCTATAATAGTATCTTTTAATTTGAACAGTAACAGAATCTAACTGTTAAAACGCCCCTTCCACTTATATTTTATACATCTGTACATAAAATAAAACATATACTTTTCGCATAAATATTATAATTATAAAATATCACCGTACCGCGCCATATAGGTTTTGAATTTCATTTTTATTTGTTTTAACTTTGCATAAAATTATTAGAATTAGGAACAGATAATAAGTTTTGTTAATAAGTATTATGGAAGAGAAAATTATTTGTGAAGAGTGCAAAGGTTAACATTTATACATCGAACATGACCTTGAAACAGTCAAAAAGAATTGTATCCCGAGATGCGTGTAACAATGGGCATATTAAAGAGTGAGTAGAATTAGCTTTATGTTTAAAATTATTAATTATGCATTTTTGGACTAAAAAATGTGTATTGGTTGTTATTTATAAGAATTAAAGTGAAAGTAATTGCTTGTTTGGACAAATTAGCAACAATAGGAATTGTACATTGATTTTAAATAAAAAAGTTATTGGTGAAATTTATGTTAGATAAAGCATAATAATTTAGTATTTTTGGAATGGACAATGAAAGAATAGAACGAAAAGGCTGTTTATTAGGTGTTATTAAGTGCATTTCCAATAAATTGGAATTTATAATGTCATATAATTCATATGCGAAACGAGAAAAATTGGAATACATTATTTTTGTTGGATGAAATTTAACGTTTTCCTGGCGAGATTTGCAGTTAAAAAATTGTTTTTAGAAAACTATATGTGTATTTATATTGAAAATATTTTATATTAACAGAGCTTAAGTTTAGATTAAGTTTTATTTGAATTTGTTTAAAAACTAAGGTACATAAACATATTTGTAAAGTACGTCCGGCTATCCCTGTGGTGGAATCTTACTTGGAAGAGACATTTTATTTCGAGAAATTTGTTTAATTGTGACAGAATTAATTGTTTTAGGGAATTTTTGAGAAAAATAGGATATAGTGTTATAAAATTTAGAATACCGAAGGAAGGAAGATTTATGCGAATAACCGTCTTCCTTATAATAATAATATCAAATGAATTGCTGTAATCGACAATTTGGCGCCCCTCAATTTTGACAGAGAAAACCTTACAAGTGCTAATGTAATGTAGAATTTTTGTATTTCAGACCATGTTATTTTTATTTTTTCTTTATTTTTCTCTATTTTCTTTTTTCCATAGGAACCCCCTGTTAAATATACCTGGTAGAGAGTTTTAATGGCAGATGCCATATCGAGGTCACATAATAAAAATAATATGGAATGTCTGATGTTGATCACTATATAGAATTACATGTTTGCATGATGGTTGACAATTTACAAACCCATGTTAAATGTGAACTGTTTAAGCAGGAAACTTTTAGAAATCATAAATTAATATTGCTAACTAATTATATTCAGTTTAGTTGGCCTATGCCAAACAAAATTGTTAATGAATTAAAATATTACGTTTCTAGTAAAGATGAGCTAGCTATTTTTAGTGAATGGCTTAATTTTAAAAATGAAGTAGTTATAATAAACTGTTAATAAACTTGTAGATTAAAACGCATATTAGTGCAGTTGTTTAATTCTCATTCACTGGTAGGTGAATAGCCTATTGTTTAATTGTATGCAACTTGTCGGATAAACTGTCTCAACCAATGAGTACGTTCGACGACTGAAGGGGTTCTGACGAGTTCGTGTGAATGGATATCATGATTGGGGTAGATTACATTGGGTTACCTAACTGAACACATGTAGTGACAGTTAGTGCATGAAATATGCAGTACAATTACCTGTGAACTCCTTTACCATATCTGATTAGAATAGAATAGATTTATTTGTACCCATGTATATGGTAGTTCACTGTCACATAAAATAAAATTACATGTTAAATGTCTACATATAATAAATATACCATATATAATTAATTTAAATTGATCAAATATTAATTCTAAAGAAGGTTGTCACTTAAAAATTCATCAACTGTGTAATAACATCGTTCTACGACCAGGGGAAAAATAGCAACTTTAAATTTTGTAAGTGGTCTTAATGATCGATGCTGCTTGGAAGTTTATTATAAAATGTAGGTGCCGTATATATAAACGATTTTGATTTGAGTTGAATTAGGTTTTTGAATATATAATATATATATATATATATATATATATATATATATATATATATATATATATTCATTAGATTTATTCTTTCTTATATATATATATATATATATATATATATATATAGGTACTAACTTATCTCTATGACCTCCGTATATACGCCGGACGTACAGGCCTCCACCATTTCCATGACTGTATATGCAACATTGTGGGTGTATTTCGGTTGAGGGAATTCATACTATTCGGTTTCCTAAAGAGGGTAAATAAATCTCACTTTTTTCCACTTATATATAGTTATATACACACTACGAACCAACCTCCAGTTTATATGGAAAACGTATCATTGGTTGGTCCCTATTGCCTCATTCAGCGTTGCCATTTCTTGTAGGTCGGGTATGAAGAGTAAATGACTCATCAACGAACAATATAATATGTGAAGCTTGTTAGTAATGCGTATTTGCTTGTAAAGCGTTTATAATTTAGTTTGCTGTTAGTTTTATCGACAATGCAGTTTGTAGGAAATATTTTACTACATGAAATCGTTTCAGTGAGAGAGCGAGGTGAAATACGAGAGACTTTTTCTTAACCCTGTTTTGTTTGAATGAAATTTTGATAAAAAAATCGATTGTTTACGCGTAACGGCTATAACTAAAAATACTACAAAAGTATTTCTAAAACTTTCTATCTAAATAAATTAATAAACTTTTATAACTTGAAAGCGGAATCTGTCCATAAAATATACTTGTAAATTTAAATATAACTAGAAATTTACGACTTTTAAAAGAGAATTGGTTCATGTTAAAAATGTACAATTTGCACATTCTAATCCTTTAACACACATTACAATATTATACCGAAATTTTTAATATCAACTAAGTTACTTGATACGTTAATTATTTTATACCAATAAAATCGTAGAGATAGTATATCTATTATTTAGTGTTCAAACAGTATTTTTTGGTTATTGTTTTTTCACTAAAAAGTCAACATTTTTCTTCGATTATATAAGAAACTAAGAATGGATGTATTAGAAATGCTCCATTACAACTAAGTTACAAGCGTGTAAATACAGATAAAAATTTTCTATAATGAGATGAAAAGATGGAGAGATGAAAAGATGGAGATGAAAATAGATAGAAAAAGAGAGAAAGATAGAGAGATAGAAGAGAGAGATGAAAAGCTGGAGAGAGAGAAGAGACAGAAGAGAATAGAGATAGAGAGATAGAGAGATAGAGAGATAGAGATAGAGAGAAGAGATAGAGAGATAGAGAGAGAGAGATAGAGAGACAGAGAAGAGAGATGAGAAGAGAGATAGAGAGAGAGAAGAGAGATAGAGAGAGGAGAGATAGAGAGATAGAGAGAGAGATAGAGAGATGAGAGAGAGATGAGAGAGAGAGATGAGAGATTGAGAGATTGAGAGATGAGAGATAGAGAGAGATGAAAGATGGAGAGATAGAGACAGAGAGATGATAGAGATAGAGAGAGAAAGGGAGAAAGAGATAGAAGAGAGAATAGAGAGAGAGAGAGAGAGAGAGAGAGAGAGAGAGAGAGGAGGGAGAATGGAGAAGATAAGAGATAGTAGAATGAGAAGATAGAGAAGATAGAGATAGAGGAGAGAGATGAGAGATAGAGAGAAGAGATAGAGAGAGAAGAGAGAGAAGAGAGAGAGAGATAGAGAGAAGAGATAGAGAGATAGAGAATGAGATAGAGAGATGAAAGATGGAGAGAGAGAGATAGATGGAGAGAGAGAAGATAGAGAGATTGGGAGATGAGATGAGAGATAGAGAGATAGAGAGATGGAGAGATGAGAGATGAGATAGAGAGAAGAGAGAGAGAGAGAGAGAGAAGAGTAGAGAGATGGAGAGATAGAGATAGAGATAGAGATAGAGATAGAAAATAGAATGATGAGAGGAAGAGAGAAGATAGATAGGAGAGATGAGAGATACAGAGAGATAGAGAGATACGGAGATAGAGAGAGATAGAGAGATAGGAGAGATGGAGAAAGAGAGATAAGAGAGAAAGAGATAGGAGAGAATAGAAAGTAGAGAATAGAGAGATAGAGAGAAATAGAGATAGAAGAGATTGAGCGTAGAGAGATGAGAGATAGAGAGAGAGATGGAGAGATAGAGAGATAGAGAGTAGAAGAGATAGAGAGATAGGAAGATAGAGAGATAGAGAGATAGAGAGATAGAGAGAAGAAAGAGATAGAGAGATAGAGAGATAGAGAGATAGAGAGATAGAGAGAGATAGAGAGATAGAGAGATAGAGAGAAGAGAGATGAGAGAGATAGAGAGATAGAGAGATAGAGAGATAGAGAGACAGAGAGAAGAGAGATAGAGAGAAGAGAGAAGAGAGAAGAGATAGAGAGATAGAGAGATAGAGAAGATGAGATAGAGAGATAGAGAGATTGAGAGATGAGAGATAGAGAGATAGAGAGATAAGAGAGATAGATGATAAGAGAAGAGAGATAGAGAGAGAAGACAGAGAGATTGATAAGATGGGAGATGGAGAGTAGAGAGATAGGAGAAGAAGATGATAGATAGATAGAGAGTTAGAGAGAAGGGAGAAGAGATAGAAGTTAGAGAGAGAGAGACAGAGAGAAAGAGAGACAGAGAGTTAAAAAAATAGAGAGATACAGGGCTAGAGGGATACAGAGATAGAGCGATAGATAGATAGAAAAATGGAGAGATGGAGAGATGGAGATAAAAAGAAATAGAGAGATAGGTAGAGAGATAGGAAGATAGATCGAGAGATAGGGAGATAGAGCGATAGGGAGATACGGAGATAAAGAGATAGAGAGACAGAGCGAAAGAGAGATAGAGAGATAGAAAGATAGAGAGATAGAGAGATAGTGAGATAGAGAGATAGAGAGATGAGAGAGAATGGAGAGATGGAGAGATAGAGAGAGATGGAGAGATGAGAGAGAGAGATGAGAGATGAGAGATAGAAGAGAGATAGAGAGATGAGAGATGGAGAGAGAGAAGAGAAGAGAGATAGAGAGATGAGAGAGAGAGATAGAGAGTAGAGAGATGAGAGAGATAGAGAGATAGAGAGATAGAGAGATAGAAATAGAGAGATGAGAGGATAGAGGTAGAGAGATAGATAGAGAGATGGGAGATGAAAGATAGAGAGTGAGAGAAGGATAGAGAGAAGAGAGAAGATAGAGAGTGGAGAATGGGAAAAGAGATAAAGAGACAAAGAGATAGGAGAAGAAATAGAAATAGAGAAATAGAGAGATAGAAGATAGAGATAGAAGAAAGAGGATAGAGAGAAAGAGATAGAGATAGAGAGAAGAAAGATAGAGAGATAGAGAGGTAGAAAGAAGAGAGATAGAGAAGAGGAAGAGAGATAGAAGATAGAGAGATGAGAGATAAGAGATAAGAGAAAGAGAGATAGAGAAGATAGAGAGTAGAAGTAGAGGAAGAGAGATAGAAGGATAGAGAGATAGAGAGATAGTGAGATAGAGAGATAGAGAGATAGGGAGATAGAGAGGTAGAGAGATGGAAAGATGGAGAGATCGAGAGATGGAGAGATAGATGGAGAGATGGAGAGATGGATGGAGAGATTGGGAGATGGAGAGATGGAGAGATAGAAAAATAGAATGATGAGAGGTATAGAGATAGATAGAGATGGAGAGATGGAAAGATAGAGAGCTAGAGAGATAGCGCGATAGACAGATAGATAGAGATGGAGAGATGGAAAGATAGAGAGCTAGAGAGAGACGCGATAGAGAGACAGATAGAGAGATAGAGAGTTAGCGAGATATGGTGAAAAGAGATAAAGAGATAGGGAGATAGATAAATAGAGAGATAGAAAAATAGAGATAGAAAGATAGAGCGATAGAGAGATACAGAGATAGAGATAGAGAGATAAGAGAGAAGAGATAGAGAGATAGAGAGATAGAGAGATAGAGAGATAGAGAGATGGAGAGATGGAGAGATGGAGAGATGGAGAGATGGAGAGAAGGAGAGATGGAGAGATGGAGAGAGATAGAGAGTAGAGAGGTAGAGAGGTAGAGAGGAGATAGAGATAGAGAGTAGAGAGATAGAGAGATAGAGAGATAGAGAGATAGAGAGATAAAGAGATAGAGAGATAGAGAAGATAGAAGAGATGAGAGATAGAGAGATAGAGAAATGGAGAGATGAGAAAGATGAGAAACTAGAGAGATAGAGAAGACAGAGAGATAGAGAGATAGAGAGATAGAAAGATAGGGAGAGAGAGATGAGAGATAGAAAGATAGAGAAATAGAGAGATAGAGAGATAGAGAATAGAGAGATAGAGAGATGGAGAGATGGAGAGATGAAAGATGGAGAAATAGAAAAGAGAGATAGAAGATAGAGAGATAGAGATAGAGAGATGAACAGAGAGATAGAGAGATACGAGAGATAGAGAGATAGAGAGAGATAGGAGATAGAGAGATAGAGAGATAGAGAGAAGTAGAGATAGGTAGAGAGATAGAGAGATAGAGAGATAGAGAGATAGATGAGATAGAGAGATAGAGAGATATGAGAGATAGAGAGATAGAGATTGGAGATGAGAGAATAGAGAGATAGAGAGATGGAGAGATGGAGAGAGAGATAGATGGAGAGAGATAGAGAGATAGAGAGATAGAGAGGGAGATAAGAGAGATAGTAGAGAGATAGAGAGATAGAGAGATAGAGAGATAGAGAGACAGAGAGAAGAGAGACAGAGAGTAAGAGAGATAGAGAGACAGAGAGATAGAGAGATAGAGAGATAGAGAGATAGAGATAGAATGAGAGATAGAGAGATAGAGAGATAGAAGAGATAGGAGATAGAGAGATAGAGAGATAGAGAGAATAGAGATAGAGAGATAGAGAGATAGAGAGATAGAGAGATGAGAGATAGAGAGATGAGAGATGGAGAAGATGAGAGAGATGGAGAGATAGAGAGATAGAGTAGAGAGAGATAGAGAGATGAGAGATAGAGATAGAGTGGAGAGATAGAGAGATAGATAGTAGAGAGATAGGAGATAGAGAGAGAGACAGAGAGAAGAGACAGAGAGTAGAGAGATAGAGAGATAAGAGTAGAGAGATAAGAGATAGAGATAGAAGATAGAGATAGAGAGATGAGAGATAGGAGATAAAAGAATAAGAGAGAGAGGTAGAGAGATAGGAGATAGATGAGAGATAGAGAGATAGAGAGATAGGAGATAGAGAGATAAAGAGATAGAGAGACAGAGAGTAGAGAGATAGAGATAGAGAGATAGAAAGAAGAGAGATAGAGAGATAGGAGATAGAGAGATAAGAGATGGGAGATAGAGAGAAGAGAGATGGAAAGAGGAGAGATGAAGATGGAGAGATAGAGGAGAGATGGAGAGATGGATGGAGAGATTGGGAGATGGAGAGAGGGAGAGATAGAGAGATAGAAAATGAAGATGAGAGGATAAGATAAAGATAGAGAGGAGAGATGGAAAGAAGAGAGCAGAGAGATAGAGATAGAAGATAGAAGAAAAAGGAGAGATGAAGATAGAGAAGAGAGAAGGATAGAGAGAAGAAAGAGAAGAGAAGAAGAAAAGAGATAAAGAGAAGGGAGAAGATAAGAGAAGAAAAGAGATAGAAGATAGAGAA
This sequence comes from Platerodrilus igneus, assembly GCA_036346225.1. Lineage (NCBI taxonomy): Eukaryota > Metazoa > Arthropoda > Insecta > Coleoptera > Lycidae > Platerodrilus > Platerodrilus igneus. The sequence goes on from JARFIW010000124.1 coordinate 1,098,538, forward strand.
AGAGAAAGGTAGAGAGATGAGAGAAGAGAGATAGAGAGAAGAAGAGAGATGAGGATGGAGATGAGAGAGGAGAGATGGAGAAGAGATGGGGAGATGGAGAGATAGAGAGGGTAGAGAGGTAGAGAGGAAGGATAGAGAGATAGAGAGTTGGAGAGATGGAGATAGAAGAGAAGAGAGATAGAGAGATAAAGAGAAAGAAGAGGAAGAGAGATATAGAGATAGAGAGATAGAGAAATGAGAGATGGAGAGATGGAGAAATAGAGAGAAGAGAAAAGAGAGAAAGGGAGATAGAGAGAAGAAAAGATAGGGAGGAGAGAGACAAGAGATAGAAAGAAGAGAAATGAGAGATGAGAGATAGAGAAATAGAGAGATAGAGAGAGAGAGATAGAGAGATAAAGACAGAGAGATAGAGAGAGAGAGATAGATGAGAGATGGAGAGAGGAAGAAGAGAAGAGAAGAGAGATAGAGAGAAGAGAGTAAGAGAAAGGAGAAAAGAGATAGAAGTAGAGAGATAGAGAAGAGAGAGAAGAGAGAAAGATAGAAGAGAGTAAAAATAGAGAGAAGAGAGATAAGAGATAGACGATAGAGATAGATTGAGAGATGGAGATGAGATAAAAAGAAAGAGAGATAGGTAGAGATAGAAGAAGAAGAGATAGAGAAGAGAGATAGAGGAGAAGAGAGAAGAGAGAAAGAGAAGAGGAAATAGAGAGAAGAAGATAGAGAGAAAGAGATAGAGGATAGAAGAAGAGATAGAGATAGAGAGAGAGAGATGAAGAAAGAGATAGAGATAGAGAGATAGAGATGGATGAGAGATAGGAGATAGAGATGGGAGAGAGAGATAAGAGATAGAAAAGATAAGAGTAAGAGATAGATAGAGATGGAGAGATGGAAAGAAGAGAGAGAGAGATAGAGAGAAGATAGATAGAGAAGAGAGAGAGAGATGAGAGTGAGATAGAGAGATAGAAGAGAAGAGTAGAGATAGAGATAGAGAGAGAAAAGATAGAAGAAGAGATAGAGATAAGAGATAGAGAGATAGAAGGAGAGAGAGTAGAGAGAAGAGAAGAAGAGAAGAGAGTGGAGATAGAGAGATAAGAGATAGAGAAGAAGAGAGATGAGAGATGAAGATAGAGAGATAGAGAAAGAGATGAGAGTGAGAGATGAGAGAAGAGAGAAGAGAAGAGGTAGAGAGAGGATAGAGAGATAGAGAGATAGAGAGATAGAGATATAGATAGAGAGATAGAGAGATAGAGAGAAGATAAGAATGAGAGATGAGAATGAGAATAGAGAGAAAGAGAATAGAGAGAGAGATAGAGAGATAGAAAGAGAAGAGAGAGAGAGAGAGAGAAGATAGAGAATAGAGAGATAGAGAGATAGAGAAAAGAAGATAGAGAGATGAGAGATGGAGAGATGAAAAGATGGAGAATAGAGATAGAGATAGAAGATAGAGAGATAGAGATAGAGAGATGAGAGAGAAGATGAGAGAGATGAAAAGCTGGAGAGATAGAGAGATAGAGAGAGTAGAGATAGAGAGATAGAGAGATAGAGAGAAGAGAGATAGAGAAGAGAGAAGAGAGATAGAGAGATAGAGAGATAGAGATAGAGAGATAGAGAGATAGAGAGATAGAGAGATAGAGAGAGAGATGAGAGATAGAGAGAAGATGAAGATGGAGAGATGAGAGAGAGAGATAGAGAGAGAGATAAGATAGAAGAGAGAGGAGAAAGGAGAAAAGAGAAGTTAGAGAGATCAGAGAGAAGAGAGAGACAGAGAGAAAGAGAGACAGAGAGTTAAAAAGAGATAGAGAGACAGAGCTAGAGAGATACAGAGATAGAGAGATAGATAGATAGAAAGATGGAGAGATGGAGAGATAGAGATAAAGAAGATAGAGAGATAGAGAGATAGAGAGATAGATGAGAGATAGGAGATAGAGAGATAGAGAGAGATACGGAGATAGAGAGATAGAGAGACAGAGAGAAAGAGAGATAGAGAGATAGAAAGATAGAGAGATAGAGAGATAGGAGATAGAGAGATAGAGAGATGGAGAGAGATGAGAGATGGAGAGATGAGACGAGAGATAGATGGAGAGATAGAGAGTAGAGATAGGAGAGATAGAGAGATGGAGAGATAGAGAGATAGAGAGATAGAGAGATGGAGAGATGAGAGATAGAGATGAGAGAGATAGAGAGTAGAGAGATAGAGATAGAGAGATAGAGATGATAGAGATGAGAAGAGATGAGAGAGAGGATAGAGAGTAGAGAGAGAGAAGAGAAGAGAAGAGAAAGAGAAGAGAGAGGGAAGAGAGAGGAAGAGAGATAGAGAGATGAGAGATGGATGAGAGAGGGGAGATAAAGAGAGAGAGGGGGAAAAAGAAGGAAGAAGAGAGGTAGGAGATAGTGAAGAGATAAGAGAAGAGAGAGAGAAGAATAGAAGGTAGAGATAGAGATGAAAGAGATAGAGAAAGAGAAGAGATAAGAGAAGAGAGAGAGAGAGAAGATGAGAGATAGAGAGAGAAGTGAGAGATAGAGAGAAGAGGATAGATAGAAGATGAGAGATGAGAGATAGAGTGAAGAGAGAGATAGAGAGAGAGAGTGAGAGATAGAGAGAGAGAAGAGAAGGGAGATAGAGAGAGATAGAGAGTAGAGAGATAGAGAGAGAAGAGATGAGAGATAGAGAGAGAGATAGAGAGAGAGAGATAGAGAGATAGAGAGAGGAGAGATAGAGAGATAGAGAGATAGAAGAGATAGAGAGAGAGAGGAAGAGAGAGAAAGATAGAGAGATGAGAGATGAGAGATGGAGATAGAGAGATAGAGATAGATGAGAATGAGAAGAGAGAGATAGAGAGATGAGATAGAGAGATAGAGAGATAGAGGAGATAGAAAGAGATAGAGAAAGAGAGATAGAGAAGAAGAGAGATAGAGAGCAGAGAGATAGAGAGAAGAGAGAGAAGAGATAGAAGAGAGATAGAGAGAGAGATAGAGAGAAGAGAGTAGAGAGATAGAGAGATGAGAGAGATAGAGAGATGAGAGATAGAGATAGAGAAGATAGAGAGATAGAGAGATAGAGAGATAGAAGATAGAGAGATAGAGAGATAGAGAGATAGAGAAGAGAGAAGAGAGATAGAGAGAAGAGAAGAGACAGAGAGATAGAGAGATAGAGATAAGAGATAGAGAGATGAGAGATAGGAGAGATAGAGAGGATAGAGAGATGAGAATGGAGATGGAGAGATGGAGAGATGGAGAGAAGAAGATAGGAGAGATAGAGAGATGAGAGAGATAGAGAAGAGATAGAGAAGAGAGATAGAGATGAGAGATAGAGAGAGATAGAAGAGATAGAGAGATAGAGAGATAGAGAGATAAGAGAAGAGATAGAGATAGAGAGAAGAGATAGAGAGATAGAGAGTAGAGAGATAGAGAGAGAGAGATAGAGAGATGAGAGACAGAGAGATAGAGAAGATAGAGATAGAGAGATAGAGAGATAGAGAGATAGAGAGATAGAGAAGAGATAGAGAGAGATAGAGAGATAGAGAGAAGAGAGAAGAGAGATAGAGAGATAGAAGAGATAGAAGATAGAGAGAGAGATAGAGAGATGAGAGAGATGAGAGATGAAGTGAGAGATAGAGAGATAGAGAGATAGAGAGATAGAGATAGAGAGATAGAGAGATAGAGATGAGAAGAGAGATGAGAGAGACAGAGAGATGAGAGATGAGAGAGATGAGAGATAGGAAGAGATAGAGAGATAGAGAGATGGAGAGGATAGAGAGTAGGAGAGGATAGAGAAGATGAAGAGAGATTGAGAGATGAGAGATGGAGATAGAGAGATAGATGAGATGGAGAGATGAAAGAGAGAGAGAGATAAGAGAGATAGAGAGAAAGAGATAGAGAGATAGAGATAATGAGAGAGATGAGAGAGAAAGAGAGATAGAGAAGAGAGATAGAGAGATAGAGAGATAGAAGAGATAGGGAGGAGAGAGAAAGAGAGATAGAGAGATAGAGAGATAGAGAGATAGAAGATAGAGAATAGAAAGATAGAGGATAGAGAGATGCGAGAGATAGAGATGAAAGATGGAGAGAGATAGAAGAGATAGAAAGATAGAGAGATAGAGATAGAGAGATGAGAGATAGAGAGATGAGAGATGAAAGAGAGATAGAGAGATAGAGAGATAGAGAGAGATGGGAGATGAGAGATGGAGAGATAGGAGAGATAGAGAGAGAGAGACGAGAGAGAGAGAGATGGAGAGATAGAGAGATAGAGAGAAGAGAGAAGAGAGATAGAGAGATAGAGAGTGAGAGAGATGAGAGATAGGAGATAGAGAGAATAGAGAGATAGAGAGATAAGAGAGATAGAGAGAAGAGAGATAGAGAGATAGAGAAGAAGATGAAGAGATGAGAGATAGAGAGATGAGAAGAGGAGAGATGAGAAGAGAGATAGAGAAGAGAAAAGAAGAGATAAGAGAGAAGAGAAGAAGAGAGATAGAGAGACAGAGAGAAGAGAGAAGAGAGATAGAAAAATAGAGAGATAGAGAGATAGAGATAGAAAGATAGAAGAAGAGAGATGGAGAGATGGAGATGTAGAGAGATGGAGAGAGATAAGCGAGAGATAGAGAAGATAGAGAGATAGAGATAGGGAGATGAGAGATAGAGAGATAGAGAGACAGAGAGACAGAGAGATAGAGAGATAGAGAGAAGAGAGAGAGAGAGACAGAGAGATAGAGAGATAGAGAGAAGAGATAGAGAGATGAGAGATAGAGAGAAGAGAGATAGAGAGATAGAGAGATAGAGATAGAGATAGAGAGATAGAGAGATAGAGAGAAGAGAGATAGAGAGATAGAGAGATAGAGAGATAGAGAGATGAGAGATAGAGAGAAGAGATAGAGATAGAGATAAGATAGAAGAGATAGAGAGAGAGAGATAGAGAGATAGAGAGAGAGAAGAGATAGAGAGATAGAGAATAGAGAGATAGAGAGATGAGAGGATAGAGAAAGAGAAAGATAGAGAGATGGAGAGAGATAGAGAGATAGAGAGATAGAGAGATAGAGAGATAAGAGAGATGAGAGATAGAGAGTAGAGAGATGAGAAGAGAAAGAGAAAAGAAGAGAGATAGAGATAGAAAAGAGATAGGAGATAAGAGATAGAGAAAAGAGATAGAGAGATAGAGAGAAGAGAAGAGAGAGAGATAGAGAGATAGGAGATAGAGAAGAGAGATAGAGAGAGAGAGATAAGAGAGATAGAGAGATAGAGAGAGAGATGAGAGATAGAGAGATAGAGATAAAGATAGAGAGATAGAGAGAAGAGAGATGAGAGATGAGAGATAGAGAAGAGAATAGAGAGATAGAGAGAGAAGAAGAGAGATAGAGAGAAGAGAGATAAGAGAGAAGAGAGAAGAGAGAATAGAGAGATAAGAGATAGAGAGATAGAGAATAGAGAGAAGAGAGAGAGAGATAGAGAGAGATAGAGAGATAGAGAAGAGAGAAGAGAGATAGAGAGATAGAGAGATAAGAGATAGAGAGACAGAGAAAGAGAGATGAGAGAGAGAAGATGAGAGAGAGAGATAGAGAGATAGAGAAAGATGGAGAGATAGGACGAGAGAGAAAGATGAGAAGAGAGTGTAAGGAGAGAGGGAGATAGAAGAGATGAGAGTAGAGAGATGAGATAGAGATAGAGAGATAGAAGAATGAGAGATGAGATAAAAAGAAGATAGAGAGATAGGAGAGAGATAGGAAGAGACGAGATAGAGAGATAGAAGAAGGAGATGGAGATAAGAGATAAGAGACAGAGGAAAGAGAGATAGAAGAGAAAGAAGAGGATAGAGAGATAGGAGAAGAGAAAGAGAGATAGAGTAGAGAGAGAGAAAGATGAGAGATAGAGGATGAGAGATAGATGGAGAGATGGAGAGATGAGGAGAGATGGGAGATGAGAGATGGAGAGATAGAAGATGAGAGAGGAGGATAGAGATAGAGAGAAGATAGAGAGAGAGAGAGAGATAGAGAGAGAGAGAGAGAGAAGAGATGAGAGAGAGATGAGAGATAGAGAGAAGAGAACGAGAGAGAGAGAAGATAGAGATAGAGTAGAGAGATAGAGAATGAGAGATGAGAGATAAAGAGACAAGAGAGATAGAGAGATAGAAGAGATAGAGAGATAGAGAAATAGAGAGTAGAGAGATAGAGAGATAGAGAGATAGAGAATAGAGAGATAGAGTAGAGAGATAGAGAGATAGAGAGAAGAGAGATAGAGAGATAGAGAAGAGAGATAGAGAGATAGAGAGATGAGAGAGATGAGAGATGGAGAGATGGAGGAGATAGAGAGATAGAGAGATGGAGAGATGGAGAGAGATGGAGAGAGAGAGATAGAGATGAGAGAGAGAGATGAGAGATAGAGAGATGAGAGATAGAGAGAAGAGAGATAGAGAGATGAGAGAGATAGAGAGGAATAGAGAGATAGAGAGATAGAGAGATAGAGAGAAGAGAAGAGAGATGGAGAGATAGAAAGATAGAGAGATAGAGAAGAGAGATAGAGAGATAGAGATAGAGATAGAGAGATAGAGAGATAGAGAGATAGAGATAGAGAGATAGAGAGATAGAGAGATAGAGAGATGGAGAGATGGAAAGAGATAGAGATAGAGAGATAGAGAGAGAGATAGAAGATAGAGAGAGAGAGATAGAGATGGGAGATAGGAGATAGAGAGATAGAGAGATAGAGAGATAGAGAGAGAGAGAGATGGAGAGATAGAGAAGAGAGATAGGAGAGATGGAGAGATAGAGAGATAGAGAGATAGAGAGATAGAGAGATAGAGATGAGAAGAAGAGATGAGAGATAGAGAGATGAGAGATAGAGAGATAGAGATGAGAGAGATAGAGAGATAGAGAGATAGAGAGATGAGAGATGAGAGAGATAGAGAGAGAGATAGAGAGATAGAGATAGAGATAGAGAGATAGAGAGATAGAGAGATAGAGAGAATGGAGAGATAGAGAGATAGAGAGATAGAGAGATAGAGAAAGGAGATAGATAGAGAGATAGAGAGATAGAAAGAGATAGAGATGAAGAAGAGATAGAGAGATAGAGAGATAGAGAGATAGAGAGATAGAGAGATAGAGAGATAGAGAGATAGAGAGAGATAGAGAGATGGAGAGATGAGATAGAGAGGAGAGAGAGATAGAGAAGAGAGAGATAGAGAAAGAGATAGAGAGATAGAGAGAAGAGAGATAGAGGATAGAGAGATAGAGATAGAGAGATAGAGAGAATAGAGAGATAGAGAGATAGAGAGATAGAGATAGAGAGAAGAGAGATAGAGAGAAGAAAGAGAAGAGAAGAAGATAGAGAGATAGAGAGATAGAGAGAAGAGAGATAGAGAGATAGAAGAAGAAGAGAGATAGAAGATAGAGAGATAGAGAAGAAGAGATAGAGAGAAGAGAGAGAAGGAGATAGAGAATAGAAGATAGAGAGATAGAGAGAAGAGGATAGAGAAGAGAGAAGAGAGATAGAGAAGAAGAGAGATAGAGATAGAGATAAGAAGAGATAGAGAGATAGAAGAAGAGAGAGACAGAGAGATAGAGAGATAGAGAGATAGGAGAGATAAGAGAGATAGAGAGAAGAAGATGGAGAGATGAGAGATAGAAAATAGAGAGATGAGAGATAGAGATGAGAGATGGAGATAGAGAGAAGGAGAGATGGGAGATAGAGAGATAGAGAGATAGGAAGAGAGAGAGAGATAGAGAGTAGAGAGATAGAGAGATAGAGAGATAGAGAGATAGAGAGATAGAGAGATAGAGAAGATAGAGATAGAGAGAGAGATAGAGAGATAGAGAGAGAGAGATAGAGATAGAGAGATAGAGAGATGGGAGATAGAGATAGAGAGATGGAGATCGGAGATGGAGATAGAGAGATAGAGAGAAGAGAGATAGAGAGAGATAGAGAGATAGAGAGATAGAGTGAGAAGAGAGATAGAGAAGATAGAGAGAAGAGATAGAGAGAGATAGGAGATAGAGATAGAGAGATGAGAGAGTAGAGAGATAAGATGAAGAAGAGATAGAGAGATAGAAGATAGTAGAGATAAGAGAGAAAGGGGATAGAGAGATAAGAGAGACAGGAGAAATACAGATAGGAGAGATAGATAAGAGATAGAGATATGAGAGAGAAAAATAGAGAAGCAGGAGATCGAGAGATGAGAGAGATATGGATAAAGAGAATAGAAGGATAGGAGGAGATAGGAGAGAACAGGATACAGAGAGATAGAGAAATGTAAAGAGATCAGGAGCACAGAGAGATAGAGAAGATGAGAATAGAGAGATGACAGAAAGATAGAGAGATAAGAGATAGGAAAAATACGAAGAGATATGAGAGAATAGAGAGATTAGAAGAGAATATGGAGAGATAGAGAGATAGAGAGATAGAGAGATAGGAGAGATAGAGAAAGAAAGAGATAGGGTGAGATAGAGAGATATGAGAGATAGAGAGATAAGCAGAGATCGAGATAAAGATAGGCAGAGAGAAGAGACAGAGGATAGAGAGATACTAGAAATGAGGAATATGAGACTGAGAGATGGAGAAATAGGAGAGATAGGAAAGAGATACGGAAGATAGCAGATATGGGAGATGAGAGAATAGAGAGATAGAAGAGTTAGAGAGAATACGAGAGTATAAAGAGATAGCAGAGTACGGAGATAGGAAATACGGAAGATACAGGCGATACGGGCTAGATACGGAGAAATATGGAGAGATATAGAGTATACGGAGAGATACGGAGCGATACGCAGTTCATATGGAGCCATACCAGAGATACGGATAGATACGAAGAGATTCGGAGAAATACCTAGAAATACGGAGGAATACGAGGAGGGATACAGAAATTTGCGAGAGATAAAGTGATACGGAGAGAACGGAAAGATATAGGAGAAATATGCAGAGAACGGATACGAGAGATATACGGAGAAATACTGGAGGATACGGAGAGAATACAGGAGTGCACGGAGATAAAATTAGCAAGATACGAGATATACGGAGAACGTAAGACTTAGAGAATATAAGAGATACGAGAGATATAGGAGAATACGGGAGATACGGAGGAGGAGAATATAGCAAGCAGAGATATAAAATGTAGCGAGATATAGAAGAATAGAGACTACGGAGATACGGGAGATATAGGAGATATGGAAAGAGACAGGAATAAGAAACTAGCGTAAAGAGAATATAGAAGAGATATAGAGACATAGAAAATATAGAGGCATAAGAAGACGAGCATAGAGAGACATAGAAGTATATAGTAGGACATAGTCGGACATAGCAACACATAGAGAGACATTAGGGGCACAGAAAGGCATAAGATGAGAGGCATAGAGAGGCATAGATATTGACAGATATAGAGTGATGTAGAGGAATATAGAGCGATGTAGAAAGATATAGAGAGATTTAGAGAGGTATATAGAGATATATGGAGAAATATAGAGAGTTATAGAGCGATATAGAAAGATATAGAGGTATAGAGGATATAGAGAAATATCGATAGATATAGAGAAATATAGGGCAGAGATACAGAGAAGATAAGGGACAGAGCGGCAGAAAGACAGAGGGAGAATGAATATATGCATGTGTGAAATTGAAAGGAATTGCATAGGTGAACGTGTCACTAAGTGAGTGCGAGGAAAAGGGAGAGAGAGGAAAAAGAAGAGAGCGAGGAAAGAATGGAGAGACAAAGAAAGTGGGAGTGTGTGAGAATTTGAGAGGAAAAGGGTTTATTGAAGAAGAATGAATATTTGCACGTTTGTGAAATTGATAAAACTGCATGAGTGAACGTGGCAATAAATGAGGGAAATGGATCGTCTGCGAGAGTTAGAGAGTGAGTTGGTAGGTATTCGAGCTAGTGAATCATTGAACGTCAATGAACGAGTTAGTAAGAGAGTGAGACAGTGAGTGAATGAGCATGTTGGACCGTTGATGTGTCAGTCCACGAGCGTGTCAGTTAGTCAGTTAACGAGTGAGTGAATCACTAAGTGTCTCTTGGGAAATTGCGGATTGAGTTAGTGAGAGTGTCAATCAGCATGTTGGGACTGAACCAGTAAGTGCCCGAATGAGTGTTTCAGTGGATAAGTAAAAGAGTGGGTGAGTTAGGAAGACCGTGCCGGTCAAGTTGGAGAGTACGCCAATGAGTGTATCGGCAAGTTGCGAAATGAATTCTGTATGAGCGAGTAAAAATAAATAAGCGAGTGTCGGTCGGTCAGTAGGTCGGTCCGTCGATGAGTGAATCATTAGGCTACTGAGTTACTCTGGGATACTGTGAGTATGTTAGTCGGTTGGTGAATGAGCGGGTTGGTTGGTGAATGAGTCGGTGAGTGAATCAGTGAGAGTGATTGCTAGGTTGTTGGATTGCACTTAGAGTGTAAGTGAGTGTGTTGGCGGTAAGCCCACGAATGAATCATTGGATAAATCAGTAAGTGGATTGGGCGATCAGTTGGCCGGTCAAAAAGTGAGTGAGTGAGTTTCAATCGATTAGGTATTCGGTGAGTGAGTAAATGAGTAAGTCTGTGAATATGTTAGTCAGTCAACGGTTGAATGAGGGTGTCAATCGGTCGCCCGCGATAGTCAGTGAGTAAGTGTGACCATCGTTCGGTCGAGTGAGTTATTGGATGAGCGGTCAGAAGATCTCGGTTAACGTGTTTTAGAATAAGGCAGTGAGGAAGCGAGTGTGACGGTCGGTCGGCCTGCCGGCGAGTGAGTGAGTGTCGAACGATAGCTCGACGAGTGAGTAAGTGTAGTGATTGGTTCAAATGTGAGCCAATAAGTTAGTTAAACAGTGTAAAAGTCGGTCAGTAAGTGTGTCGTTTGATGAGTTGCCGAATGAATCTGTGAGTGAGTCAATGATTGGTATAGGGTATCGGTCGGCTAGCGCATGAGCGAGTAAGTGAACGCGCGATTCAATGAATGAGTGTCGGTCCGTGAGTGAGTATGTTGATCGATGAGTTGACGAACGAGGCAGTGAATGAGATTGTCGTTCGGTAAGACGGTAGACGAGTGAGTCACTGAGTGTATCGGTCGACAAATGTATTGCTGACTAAGTGGGTTTGTTCGTTGGCAAGGGAATGAGTGATTGTTGCTCGATCGACCAGTCAGCAAGGGAGTCTGAAGATAAGCTGGTGAGTATATTGGTCGGCCGGCCAGTCGGCGAGTGATTGGGTAGTCGATGCGTCGATCGGCGAGGGAGTATGTCAATAGGTCGGTCGATGCGTGAGTCAGGGAATGAAAGAGTGAATCAATAAAAATGTGTCGCTCGGCGAAATAGGGAGTGAAGCAGTGAGTGAGTCAGTGAGTGATTCAGTGAGTAATATAGTACATGTGTCGATCGGTCAGTAGATCGATTGGTCAGTGAGTGAAAATGCATGGGTGGGTGAGTCAGTGAGTGTGTCGATCGACGAGTTGCGAATGAGTAAATAGGTGAGTCAATAGATTAGTAAAAGTGTGCCAGTTGGTGAGCTGGGAGTGAGTCGGTAGATAGGTGTGCCAATAAATGAGTCGTGTATGAGCGCGTTACTGAGTGTATCAAGGTGGAGTCAGTAAGTGAGAGAGCGAAAGTGAGTTAGCGTTAGTAGGAGTGTCGACTGGTGAGTAGGTCGGTCGGTTGACTAGTGAGTTATCGAGCTAATCTGAGTCAGACAAGTCAGTTAGCGAGTGCATCGATTGTTGGATGAAAGAATGAGACGATATGCAAATGAATCGGCGAGTGAATCATTAAATTTGTAAGTTAGTAAGTAGTTGATAAGTCAAAGAGTGTCAGTTAATAGGTTAAACGGCAAGTTTTGATGTGAATCTTACGTGAATGAGTTAGTGAGTTAGTCTGCGAGTTGGTGAGCGAATTTTAGTCGACCATTTAGTGAGCGGGTCGGTCGGCAAACGAGTCGGTGAGTGAGTCAGTGAGTGTGTTTTACGGTAGGTCGTTCTATTGCCGCTTGGCAAATGAGTCAGTGAGTGTATTGGTAACAAGTGGCCCAATGAGTCACTGAATAATTCAGTGAGTGGGTTGGTCGGTTAGTTGGCCGAACGGAAAGTGAATGAGTGAGTTTTGGTCGTTCGGATAGCCGGCGATTAAGTCTATGAATATGTTGGTCGGTCGGCGGGTGAGTGAGTGTGTCAGTTGGTCAGTCAATAAGAGTCGGTGAGTAAATGTGGCAATCGTTCGGTAGGTAAGTGAGTTAGTGGGTGAGTGGTTAGTAAGTGTTGACCGGTGCGCGGCAGAATCAATCAGTGAGAGATGGAGGGTGACAACCTTCGGTCAGTCTGCAATTGAGTGTCCAACGATAGCTCGGTGAGTGAGTAAATGTCTATATCGGTCAAAAAGTGAGCAAGTGAGGAGTCGGTAAAAGAATGCATGAGTCTGTAGTGAGTGAGTAGTGAGCGTGTTCCGTTGACGAGTAGCGGAATGAATCAGTGAGTGATTTAGTGTGTGTTATAGTGTCGGCTAGCTGTCGCATGAGTCAATGAACGAGAAATTGATTTCATGAATGAGTGTCGGTCGGTGAATGAGTATGTCGCTCGGTACGTCGGCCGGCGGGTTAGTCAGTGGGTGTATCGGTCGACGTATGTATTACTGAATGAGTAAGTCTGCAAGTGAGTGAGTGTCGGTAGATCAGTCAGCTAGCGAGTGGCTCAGAGAGTTAGTTGGTGAGTATGTTGGTCGGTCAGCCAGTCCGCGAGCCGGTGGATAGTCGACGAGTAAATCAGTGAGCAAATCAGTGAGAATGTGTCGCTCGGCAAGTAGGGGATGAACCTCTGAGGGAGTCAGTGATTGGTGTAGTATGTGTGCATGTCGATCGGCCAGTAGATTGGTTGGTCTGCGAGTGAGAGTGAATGACTGTGAGCCAGTGAGAGTATGTCGGCCAGCAAGTGGTGAGTGTTTGAGTGAATGCGTCAGGGAGTCGGTGAGTGAGTGAATCAGTGAGTGTCGATTACGAGTTGGGGAGAGAATTAGTGAATGAGTATGCCAGTCAGCTAACCAGTCGACAAAGTAGGGTGTTGTTTCATGGATTGGCAAATGTGTCGATTGGTCGGTCGGTGAATTCATCAATGAATGAATCAGTGTAGAATGAAAGTGAAGGTATTGGTGGGTGAGTTGTGGAGTCAATAAGTGAGCAAGCGATAATGTTTTAGTGAGTGTTAGTAAGAGTGTAGCTCGGTGAGTTGATTGGTCGGTTGGCAAGTGAGCTGGTCTGAGTGAGGCAATAAGTGTGACAATGAGTGTGTCGGTCGGTCGGTCGGTGAGTATATGAGATGATACGCAAATGAATCGGCGGATGTCATTTAATGATTTAGTTAGTGAGTGTGTTTGTTTGCTCGTCAACGAATAAGTCAGTGACTGTGCCGGCGAATGGGTAATTGAACAAATCAGTGAGTGAGTGAGTAAGAAGGTTGGCCAGTCGGCAAGTGAGTAACCATTATCGATCGGACGGTTGGCGGGAGTCAATGAGTGAGCGTGTCAATTGGTCAGTCGGCAAGTGAGTAAGTGAGTGAGCAAGTATGACTCGGTCGGCAAGTTGTAGAGTGAGCCGGTGACTGAATGGATAACTGTAACGGACAATGATCTGTTTATTTATTGGGCCATTGGTTTGATATATAACATCGAAATACATATGTATTAAAGTTAAAGATTTTACCGCAAATATGAAAAAGAAAATATTACTCTTATATCAAACGGGAGTTCGAGTATTGATTTATTTAAATCGATCTTTTCCTCAAAATCGTTTCCTATACGTGGCTTATTTCAAAAATTCCAAAGATAATTCAAATAAAATGCATTTGTAGGTATTTATTAAAATATAATCTCGATAATCAATCAATAGATAAAACTGTTATTTTCTAACGCCTGCTATTAATATGTATTATTTGTATAATTATAAATTTGTAACTCATTAACAACACAAAACTAGACGAAGACTGGAATTTTGATTCCGCACTAAATAATTTTAATAACAAATGCCTCTACTATCGAAGCAATTGATGCGAGTATAAATCGCTTTACGTAAAATTGGAAGCTTAGGCCTTGAACGATAATTCATTTTTTAAGAAATTGAAATAACTTTAAAATTGAACAACGATCAATAAACACTCAAGGACAACTCACGAGGTTGTTGACGTGTCTAAATACTATGACAATAGACCGAAACAAAGTTTTATTGCATTTAACTAATTAATTATTTGGCGACAGTGGTTTCCACAACATAAAGTTGTTTACAAATATAACGTAAACATGCTTTTATATTAATTAGCGTAATTATAGAATATGATCATAGAATTTGGGTGAAAATGTTATAAAACCTGAAGACTAAGTTAATTTTATTTTTATGCATTACTTCACACCGTGATGTACCAATTTTAAGTGAACACTCAATTCAAGAAGAATTCTATGCTGAGTATATAATTCGCCAAATAAAGACTAAATACAACATTTTATTCAGGTGCACATTATTATATTAACAAGTCTATTTATGTCTACACCACAATGGTACTGCTACAGTAATATGAGATTTAACAACAAATAATATTTTGTTTAGGACAAACCGCAATCTTAAGTGATTTTTTTAAAATCAAACTATACAAAGATCGATAATTATTAATACGTATAAATACATAGGAACTTGTATATGCGGAGAGAAAGAATCTGTTCTCCATAACGCACCTAAAATTATATGTTATGGCAAAATCGGTAGTTTAATTACTGGCTGGATTCAGACGCAAACACACCGTTGAATTGATGCGCTTCTATCCTTCCATGCTACTGCAATGTTGCCAATAATAAGAGGCCACATCGTACGAGAATTATAACATTTACTGAAGGAAACATATATGGAGGTCTCTTCGTAGTATCCGTACGATGTATCAAAAACGCTAGCGCCAGTGGCTAACGCAAGGAACTAAAACCCCCTATGAAATCATAAAAACAGGCATAGTGACCTCCACAAAAATTTTTGCAGTTATGCTCTATGTACCCTATAGATTATTTACATGCACGAAATTGTTAAATACGCTATGGCCTCCGATTTCGGAGGCCATAGCGTCATATATGAGGTCTCAACGTATACATTATACGAAATTTGGAGGTCGTAGCGCATAGTTAGTACATATATATATAATCACAAAATCTTGTATCATGACTATGAATTGAGCTGCCCGGAATATAATGGTTGGAATTTTTATAGAATAAAATAAGTGTCTCATAAATGAACATTGAGTTAAAAGTTAGTACGTTAAGTTTCTTAAAAAGAGGTCTGCAGTGAGCATTCATCGATACGCCTAGCACAGTTTGGATTGCTCTTTTTTGTAATTTAAATACTACAGATGTGTTAACTAGACATGAATTACTCCAAAGCTGTTCCTTGTTTGAATGTCGTAAGTCAACAAATTCACTTCAAATTTGCAAAAATAAGCCCCCGACACAAAGAGGACCCTGATGTACGTACGAACGAACTAATCTATAGCATTTGTCATACAGAAATGGTTGTATTATGAGGATGCCACAATTAGCTGTACCTACCTTAACTATCTAGATTACACAAGGTAAGCAATTTTCTCGATGCATATTATTATCTTTATTCTTGTTAAAAGTCTGTGCAATGTTATGCCCTCGGCAGGGTAATGCTTTAAACTAAAGTTCGTTTATGTACAACTGCCTTTGACCAGTACTAATATTGGACGAATAAAAAGAAACAAAGATTGCAACATGACAATGAACGTGGACATGGAGTAATCCAAAACCTCTTGTTTATAGATGACAACTTCAACCATTATGATATGATTAGTATAGGATATATTAAGGCAAATCATCCTGAACTTCCCATAGCGTTCATAATGGGAAATGATATTTGGACATGAAGTAATTATTTCTGTAGTTTTAATATTTATACCATGACCTTGACGTTGATGGCTACTTTTACTTTTCTATATATTTTAATACCTGATATACATTTAATAAATGTTTCCAAAAAATTAAGTACTGCAATCGCTGTACTCCATTTAAAAAAAAGTTCTTTTGTTAAAGAACTATAATTCTAAGGATTTTAGAAATCATTAGTTAAATATTATGCTTATTTGAAATTATTGCTGGTAACACAATAGTTCAAACGACTTAGAAGTAATAGTTTTCTTACCTGAATTAGTATAAGAAGGACTAGAAGGTAATTGGGGTGCTTCCCCATCTTCCCTTGTTTCACCCACTTCTTTCAACTGCCTTGTTATATTTGTAAGAGGTAGACTGGGCTTCATTGAGGGTTTCCTTTTTATTGTTCCTAATTAATAAATGTATTAGTTACAAAATCAATGCATTTATTGTAAAAGCCACTATTTACCCATAGGAAATTCAGACTCGAAAGCATTTTCACAACTGGATGGTGCACCATCTGACATACAACCACTGGAGCTTGAACTACTAGCTCTACTATGTCGACCCGAGCTAACTTCACTGGGAACTGAATATGTATCACTTTGAGTTGCATAACCTTCACTACCACTGTATCGACAAAAATCAGGGCGGGATAATGGAGGATTGCTAAACATAATACAATACGGTTCAGGATTACTGTTTAACACTAAAGAAAAGCATACCCTTGCGTAGGAGTAGTAGCATTTGATTGCACAGCAATTGAGCTTACAGAACAACTACGAGCATGTGCTAATTTATCAAGGTCTTCTTGTGCCAACTCGTCCATTAACATCCGATAATTATCCATGAGTTGGCGTCCACTTTTTGCAACACGAATGCCTACCATCCATCTTTCTAGTGACTGTGGATCCTCAGCACAAAGATATTTAATGTACTTTGTGGATTTAGGTTCTTGTAATCTTGGATGTTTGATTGCAAAACAATAATCAGTTGGAGCTTTGTATTTTTTCCGCCAACCTAAACCATAATAAACCTAAAAATTTTAATTAGAAACCTAAGTAAATAATAAAAAAGCATTTTTACTTGATTAACATCAAAAGTTGTTAAACATATCAAATCTTTGGTAGTTTTGGGTTTCTCTTTCTGGAAATAATATAAACCAGAAGCTCTAAGTACAAAATGGTATTTCTTCCAACCCTTTTTGGAATCTGACTTAAGGTACAATGGTCCCTCAACTTGAGGTATATTTTGTGATGTTGTAGCAAAGAATTCTTCTAACAACATATTACGGGAGTGTTCATCGTAATCCATGTTATCCCTTTTATCTGTTACAGATAACAAAAACCTTTCAGGATGAGAAAACAGCTGCGTTTTATCAAGTCTTTCGGAAAAATAAATTTTATTTTTGGAGTCTCTGGTCCATAACATTAAATTATCTACTAGTAGTTCGTGGTCTTCATATACTCTCTCTGAAAATAATATTAATATATTAATAGAAATTAAACAGACAAATGTAGTGCTGCTTTACACGTTAATTTGGGTTAATAGTTACGACAACTTACGACAGTGTAGAATTTAATCTATCGCTATTCATGAATGAAAAAGCATTGTATTCAACTATAAATAAAATAACTTAATTTGAGTGGTCTATATTTTAAATAACCCATTTGGGAAAGATGTGTAATAGTCGTAGTGATTTCCAGGACTGTCGTAAGAGGTTACAAACTGTGACAACAGTACCTTTCTTAGGCCTAGTATATCTTGGAAGAAATATTATTTTAATTTTGTTAGTTAACTTCAATGGAAAAGAGTTAGAAAACGCAGTTCAAATAAGACAAAAAAATAAAACAAACATGGTGACAACATGAATACACCTCAGACGAAGAGAGACATAATCACACAATCCCACCCTACTTTAGTAGACCATGTCCTATTAGAATTTTGGGAGGGGACAAGGAGTAATTGAAAAAAAAATAGAAAGGAGAGAAGAAAACTGCCTTACGAATCTGAACAAATGTTCAGAAACTTTGGGAGTTGAGAAGTTACGGAATTAGGACTTAGAAATGGATAGGATTAGAAGAATGCAGGGCCACCTGCTCAAATTCAGCAATGGTTAGATTAGAGATTGAATGAGTGTATATTGATTTTAAAAGCTAAGCTTTTATTAGTACAATTATTGTTGATAAAAGAGCAAAAATGTAGTATTTTAACAACGCTTTAAGGGAAAACCTGGTATTGCATAATTTTTCAAGTATTGTTATAACAAATATTCCCAGAAATGGAATTTAGAATGGCATATAGATCAATTTTGGAAATTAAAACAATGGTGTAGTAGGGTTATTTATGAATTAATGTGTTTTTTTAGGATTTCTGTTAATGACACCTGACCAGCTGGATGTTACATTAGGTTTGTTTTTCTGTACATGTAAGTACAATACAGCAGCTTATTGTTAATATCGTGTAAGTTTAGGTAAATTTTTTGAAGTTATTTACAATATAGGAAAAAAAGGTAAACTTGTAAAAAAATAGCCAACCCACCTAATAATGAAGTTGTATTTGGGAGAAGTCTTGGTTTAGAAAATTTCTTTACTTATGGCAAAACTTAGCAGCTATTTTAAGATATTTTAGAGAAAGGTAAAGCATAACGTGATAAATTTCTGAAACCAAAAGCAAAAGAAACTTATGTGGAATAACCGTATTCTGTGTAAAGGAAATATCTAATGGAGACGGTTTGGTGTCCTTTAATTATGACACTAGAAAGAGCCTTACAAGGAAAGTAAATATTATAAACATAGTTTGTTTGTATTTCAGCCATTTTATTATTCTTATATTTTTATTATTTTTTCCATAGTTCGACAGTGTACCCTTAATTGATGAGGTCCCTCTGCCTCTTCAGGACAAATCTAAATTTATAATGTAATGCTCTTTTACCCATAACATCACCCAAAGGTACTGCATTGACCTGAAGGCATTTTTTAACTTAAACTTTAGATTTTAGCCAAACCCTTGATAACATAGGTAAGGTATACAGGTATATAGCTCAAATATACAAGAGCTTTTGTACAAATTTTAGTTAAATAAATTAAAATCAATGTTATATATTAAAAAAAAAACTCCAGACACTTTAATACAATGTAAAAACCCAGACACTGAGTTGTGAAATTCGAGTATCAGATTGCATATATAATTTAATCATACAATACAATTTAATGTATTCGTTTGAATTGCTGAACAGAAGGAAACACGAATGTAGTCTAATTAAATCACATGATACCACAGGTACTTTCCCCGAGATTCATTCCATAAATTTAATAGGATGACTACCATGACAAAAACTATCGACTGAACATAAGACATGAGAATTAAGTGACAATAATTAGTTAAGCTTATTTTTTATTCATGAGCCATTGATAAGAAAACATCAACATGTAGTTATATGAGGAAGTAATACCACAAAGTGAGATGCGGTCGGAAGGGATGAGACAAGTTAAAAGTTAAGATAGAAAACTATAAGTTGCAGAGTAGCACAAAGTGAATTTGAAAGGGTATCGAAATGCAGAAATACGAGTGAAAAGTTGAATAAAACCAGTTTCAAGAGGTAACTTGGTTTTCTTCGAAGAGAAATATTTAAACGGTGCGTGAGCTTTTGAAGGAATTTGTTTGCGATTTGGCAAGGGGGTTAACCATGCGTGGGATTTTGTCACAATGAAGGTCTACCTGCAGATATAGCTAATATGGGTATGGTGTTGTTATGGGACCTGCGTTAGAAGAGAATTGTTTTAGCTGAAATTCAAACACTGATGATCTCTGGACAATTTCAAATTTAAGGAATTGAAATATAATTGTAAGTACTTACGAGCTTTTATGTTTATGTTGTTTTTTATGTATATGTGCATTATGAATGTAAACATGGTTGGTATTTTATGACATAGAACATTAATCAAACATGAAAGTAATTATTTTATTGGATTAATTGATAAAGGAACCAGTGTATATATAAGCATTTTGGAATAGACAAGGAACAGGTTATGAAAAACATGCTCTTTAATTGCTTGCTGTTTGTTATTAATGACATTTCACAAGAAATTGGGATTTACAAATGTCACATAATTCGATATAGCAAACGGAAAAATTTAGAGTGATGATATTGTGGAGGTATTAGATGTAAGGTCTTTTTAGGATTTCTTTTAGCAATGTATGGCCAGAGTGAAGTTAAGGAATTTAGGTTTTTTGTTTGTATTTATATTGAAATTCTTTTATATTAATAAAACCATAAGTTTAAGTAGAATTTTATTTGAATTTATTTAAAAACTAGATAAACAGACGTATTTGTAAAGGCTGGATTATGTTTGGAAAGTATTTTATTTTACAATTTTGTTTAATTTGACCAGAATTTAATAAGTGCTTTGAGATATTTTAGCGAATGACAAATATAAAGTGGTAAAATTTAGGAAACTGAAGCACGTAAGGTCTATGTGGAATAACATTCTTCAATATAAGCATAATATCAAAAGTGATTGCTGTGACTAGACAGTTTAGCAGCCCTTAATTATGACAGAGAAAAACCTTTTCGGGGTAAGTGATAGAGTGTATCATAAGTTTTTTTTTGTATTTCAGCTCATTTATTTATTATTTTTATTTTCGATTTTTTTTTTTTAAAATTTGTTCATAGGAATATTCACTCCCGCACCACTGCTGTTAGACACCAGATTAAGAAAGACCTAGGTAAAGATAGTTACTGGGCACTAAAAAAGTTGATGAGGATAGAAAACAGTGAAGAGCTAAGTGACACCAACCTTGAGATTGTGACAAAGAATTTTTATTGGTAATAAAAACATTTATTTAACATTAATATTGTGACGGTGTAGTTCAAAGTATTTTTCATCAGATAAACTACACTTATAATAATCTTTCCCATCTGCAGGATGATCTGCAATTGTGTTTCAAAATCTTGAATGGATAAAAGTGTCGTTTTAACACAATTTTTCATTTTAGGAAGAAGAACCACACAAGAGAAGTGAACGACTTTTGAAAGTTTGGGTTGTTTTTCCTAATTACTTTGCTCAAATTGTGCAGCGTTTCACAGTAGTATTCTTCACTGATGTGGTCTGTAGTTAAAGTTCACAGTTAAAAAGTATAATAAAAGAGAATTTTTACAACCTTTCAAACCCGGTGCCCTTGCCTCTAATCTTAAGTTCTTAAAAAGTTTCTATTGTGCCTTTATTTCTAGATTATGTACACATGTGATCGATAAGAAAAATCTATATTGAAGCTTGCATTTATTTGGTAATGTTATAAATGTTCCTTTTCTTTTTAAACAACAATCCATTTTACTTAAAAATACTACAACTTGCAAGAAAACAAACTACAAGCACAATCCAGAAAGCACCACTGACAACATTTTAAATTCTCTTCATGAAATCCCCATTAATAACTTTCTGTCACCCAGTAACAAGTTAAAATAGTACTTTTACCATTTCAATTACATTGTGCAGAATAACAGTTGTCAAAATTTTAGAGAAACGTCTTATTACAGTGTGTTTGTTAAAATAATGTAAGTTTAAAACGAAGCATGTGAAATAATAGAAAACAGGGTTTAATGAAGTCGTTATATTATGTTGAAATATAAATTTACTTTCAATAAATATGCAATATTCCACTCAAAAAAAGTTTCTTTCGACTTAATTCAAAATTACTAACCCATGTATAAATCTGGCAAATGTTCAACAAGAGCCCATTTTGGATCCATTGCAACATGATTTTTATCAGCCAACAACCTAGTAACATAAGCGCAATTCATCTTTTCATCAACTAACAATGATTTTGCTGAACCATCCACTGTAAAAACTTTAACAAACAACTTCTGTATATTAGCTTCCTTAATTTTCTCCATTGCCATTTTGATTTTTTCAGCTTTTGCACGACTAGCTTCATCCTTAAATTAAACATGATAAAGTGTTCTTTCTATTCTTCATACTTTTACTCACCTGCCCTAACTGTAAAGTTTGAGGTTTACTGCCGCTACCACCACTACTTGCAGACGATTCACTTGACAACATAGAAACAGTATCACTAAATGCGGAATCATTATCAGGAGAATCAGTTCTAACAGAATCAGTCTTTGTCATGAGATCACTTTCACCAGGATCCAGTTTTAACCTAGGGCCTTCGGAACACGATCGTGTATGAGTTCTTGATTGATGTGCTTGCTTTTGAATATCTAAAACAATATTTAGTTTATACATACATAAATACGATATTGAGTAATTTTAGTATACACAGCTAAAGTTTATGCCAAAAATTATTGCAAACTCTCCGATCTTCTACATACAAATTCCTGAAATTCTTACAACTAATAAACATCCCATTGATCATTCTTGACAGACATAGGAAGTATACTACTACATGAAAGCAGTATTATCTCTTAAACTTATCTTATTTACATTCTTGAACAAAAATTTATAAATTATTACCATTGTGTAGCAAGTCCAAAGTTGTATTAATTACATAAAGATAAACAATTTAACCTTCTTTTTAGGGCAGACTAAATTCTACATCAAATTTCAAGGTTTTTAAATTATTTTTATCAAATTATTATTATGGGTCAATAACTCAAGGTACAGCATATTACTTAATACGTTCGCTGCTCACTGTAATTAAATATATGTCATAAAGAAACTGTTTGGATTTTTACTTTGAAATAATTAGTTTGATGTTGCATATAATCAATATACACCTTAAAAAAACACAGAAATTTTTCAAAAATATGGCACCGCCACATATGTGCATCAGAAGCACATAGCATGTGCTAGTGGATGCATTCTTTGTAATCAGCATTTTATTTTCAGAAACTACAATAAGCATATTGTGGGTAAAAAATCAATAGCTGTTACCACTGCAGTCTAAGATGATATAAACACGATACAATCATAAGTAAATCAATAATTATTGGAGGTAGAGTTGGTTATTAAGGTGCACATTGTTCAAGTAGAAGAATGCGTAGCATTTCACTATGAAATCTGTTTTTGTTACAAATGCTGAAAGTTGCAATATATCTATTACATACTTGTAAAGTCAAATGTGTAAAACAGCCTTTGAATTTAGTAGTCGAGTGCGTAGGTATGTTGAAGTTATTGACTGTCCTTAACTTTAAGTTGAGAGCGGTCGATTTTGTAGTTAGTGACGTGTAAGTCAAATGTCAGTGTAAACACCTAGGTATTTAACACTAGATTTCACTTCAATACTAGCATCGCCCACTTTAAGCTCTGATGCATGCAATGTACAGATTTTGTTAAATCCAATGCAGCACAGTGCAACTGTTTTATAGGCATTTAGAATTAATGCAACATCGGTAAGCCGATTGTTTACCGAGTCGAGGTTATTATTAAAGCTTTCAATGATGTCATTTGTCTTAGATACAATACCTGATATACATAGCAAAATATAATCAACATACATACTTAAGTTGAATGCATGGAAAGTATTTTAGGGAATTAGCAGTAAATATTGCAAAAAGTAATGGTTCCAATATACTCCTTCCCTGGGATATGCCTTGTAAGACATGCACATTATTGAACTCGTACCTCCCGGTTTCGGTGATTGTCTGCTCAGACTCTAAGCCCATAATAATATAGCTTGACAATTACGAGATCATGGTTGCTGACATCAAATGCCTTGGTCAGATGTAAGAAAATCAGGTACGTGAGACTTTAGTATGATCAATTGCATGAAATAAGTTAGATATTGTAGTACAGTAACCAACACGAAATCCACACTGATGGCAGAACAATACATTATTAATGGGGATGTGTGCTATAAGTTGACTGTACACTAACTGTTCAATGGCTAATGCTAATTGGTCAGAGTTCACTGCATGTGGATGCTAAATTTTTCTTTGCAATAGGCACAACTATGGATCATTTTCAAATTGAAGGGTAGCTACCGTTTTGTAGGGTTTGGCTAATGATCTGAGTGATGGTACCAATGCAATGTGCCAAAATTAATAATAGCATTTTGCAAGTAATGTCATCTATACCAAGAGTATTAGAATTTATACAACTGCTTTATTCTCCAACATCACTGCAAGTTACTGATTAGAAGGTAAACAGTTTTCCAGTTGTACAAAAGGATTGAGCATAGTAGATGTCTACAAGCTCCAGTGACAGACAGGCGAGGTACAGATGAGGTAAAGAATCTGTTCACATCATCTGGGCTTTGGATTTCTTCTGATATTTTGGGGTTGGTTCTGCCATTTATCAAAGACATTTCACAATTGTTTAGGGTTACCAACTTTAAGCCTACATTATTATTATAAGTATGTTTTTCTAGTTTCTAATGGCAATGATGATGTAGTTACATAACTCTTTGTAGAACTGGTATTTGGCAATGGTTTTGGATTTCAGGTATCTTTTATCGTACGTTTAATGGTGGGTGTTATATAAGGTGATATAGTTTTTAATTTGTATACCACGAAGTGGAACATGTACATCAAAAAGAGTAGAGATTGAGTTATTGATGTAACATACTTTGTTGTCAATGTCAGGCAACATTTCAGCATGGTTTCCCTCAACCTGGTTAGCATTAAAGTACAAATTTGCATAAGTCAAAGTTGATAAAGTACGGTAAGTCATATATGTTGTGTTGGTGGGGTTGTGAACAGTAATATTAAGGTTGCAAATAACTGCTGTATGGTCGCTTAAAGGTCTATACATCTAATGTTTTACATGAGGTTATTATAATTTGAGATAAAGAGCAGACGTGTGAAACAATCCAGTAAGTTCATATGCACAGTAAAATTTCAGTACATATTTTTTGTCACTCAGGTGTCCTGCAGGGTTTGCACCTCGGGTGGCTTCTGTTCTTATTGTGTAATAATGACATAGGGAGGAAATTTCAGTCCAAAATTTTGGTTTTTGCGGACGATATGAAACTATTTCAGAAAATTAGAACCGACTTAGACTGTTTGTGTTTATAACAGGATTTACATAGGTTACTTGAATCAAGGCGCTTAGATGTTCTTTTTGCGAAATGTGTCAAAATGCTTCACTATACGCTTTAGCAGGAAAGTTATTCTAACAAAGCAATTTGATTATTGCATCAATAATATACCCTTAGAAAAAGTAACGTCAATTCATGGTCTAGGTTTGATAATGGACAGACAAATGTCATTTGTGAACCACTAAAGTGTATCAACTGCTAAGGCCAATAGAATGCTTGGTTTCTTAAAAAGGCTCTCAAGCGAATTCATTAAACCTCAAACTCTTATTATATTATATAATACCTTGGTTAGATGTCACTTAGAATACTGTGGAGTCATATGGTCACCATTTTATTATAAGCGTCTCCACATTCAAAAATAAGCACATATGCTTTATTAAATTTTTCTATTATAAAATGAATTTGGAATATAGCATTTGCAGTATAATAAACTTTTACAACATTTTAGTATTCACAATCTACATAGCAAGAGAACATATTTTGATGTTTAATTAGGCTATAAGGTACTCAAACAATATTATTGGGAGTAATTTAATATTAAATCAATTTAAAATGTGTGCTATAATGGAAAAAAAAAATTAAGTACAAAAACCAGGCCAAATATGGCCAGAACACTCCTGTAAACAGGACATTAAGGAATGTCAACGAATATTATAATAAATTAGGTGTATTTGGAAATATTAATTCAGGATTACTCTAATAAGATTGTCAACTTAAGGTGTAATTGATGCTAATTTACAATGTATTATCTTATCCTATTTTAATTGTAATCCATACCTATTGTTTTTTAAATGTTGTTTACGTTAAAATAAACTAAACTACGTCAATCAGTGTAGCAGAAGTATGTTACTAGAGTTGGCTCAGCTACATGTGGAGCACGACCGAAAATCTCTAACAAAGCAGTAGTATGACACTGTTGAAGTTCTTATGAATTAAGTTGATATTTTCAGTAGAACTGGTTAAGTTTACAAAGACTAATTTAAGATCACTCAGATAGACTAAGCTCGCATTGTACACATTGTTACGTGCCACAATTTGGCACTAGACTTTTTAGTTTAGTTTTAAAATGCGGGAGTTTTCGCGCCATAAATTTCAAAGACTTGGTGCACGTATTTCTGTCACGTCAGAAGTGGGTTGGACGAACTTCGCGCCGGCGCGAGTGGCGAAGGAGGAGTGGGGAAGTTTCCGGGAGAGGCTGAACGTGGCTTTTTGCCTTTGAACTTCGCGCAGTGCAGTTGTCGTGTTTGGTATCGTATCTTTATTTTTATTATGTAGATTTCCCTTGCTTATCTTTGTTTGTCTTTACCTGATAAACCTGTTCCTTATCGTTCCTGCTACATATAGGAATTTTGATACGACCTTGGAGCAGTCCACGACCCTACCACGAACGAGTCCAGGGAGCCCCGCTAGGAGTTAGCGGAGCTGTCACCATCTTTAAATAACCCGGAAGGGTCCTAGCAAACAGGAAGGAAGCGGGACTTATTCATGTGAGTATTAACTTTTCACGAACTGTTTGCGATTATGATATTTATTGCTTAATTGCACAATTAAATTTGCTTATTGTGTGACGTCATTGACATATGCGTGTTAATTTCCACTTATTGGATTAGCCTACCAACTGCCGTTGTGTCACGTATATCGCGTTCACGGGGAGATAATAACATGTCTACACAAAGCGAGATATTAGGCTATTATCGTAATGCTGATCCAGAACTGCTCATATAATGAATGTTCAATAGTCCAGGTTTATTACTTTGTATTGTATATCACTTCTGACATAGAAGCACAGACCACCACCTCGTGTAAGAGCATCCGCTCTAATTAGATTGGATCTAGTTAGTCATACGAGGTTAGACAGGTAATCTGCAGAGTCGAGTTTCAGTTAAGTTGATGATGCCAAAGTCGTATGGAGATAAAAATGTTATACTCATCAAAGCAGGAAATTAACAACCTTATGTTTATGAGGCATAGTCGAAAAAACCGAGAGGTGTTATAGTAACTGGCAGTTATTTGTTTGTGTACTTGTTGCTAGGAAAGTTTTGTTGCAATTGCTATGAGTTCACCTCAAAATCAGTTCTAGTAGTTACTGATTTAAGGCTTGTAAATAGCAGGAGCATTGTTTATCTACTGCCGAGTGGTAGTCATTGAGGTTCATATTAGATTCATCATTTACAGTACTGCCATTTGGGCACTTGCTGATTTTGCCAGTACAGCTCTTGTATTATTGTTTCCTGCACATAAAGAGCAAGTGAGTTCAGACCTGCAATTTGTAGCAGTGTGGTGAAACTTAGGGCATTTATTGTATTGAATTACACTGAAATGGTTGTAGTGTTTCCCACAGATCAAACCAATAGCAGACTTTTGCCCAATTTTAGTAATTTTGAGTGGGTTTCAGGATCGGCTTTCAGAATTAATACTGTTTTTTTAGGCAATGACCTTCAATAGTTTTAGATAGAAGTTATTCACGTCCTAGTTCAACTTATTCTGCTTCACCAGTTTCTTGAGGGTACCTGCAACTGTTTCTACATCG
The DNA here is from genome assembly GCA_036346225.1 of Platerodrilus igneus. Classification (NCBI taxonomy): domain Eukaryota; kingdom Metazoa; phylum Arthropoda; class Insecta; order Coleoptera; family Lycidae; genus Platerodrilus; species Platerodrilus igneus. The sequence continues at coordinate 1,125,918 of JARFIW010000124.1, forward strand.
TCTTTATGAATATTGATCACTCTTATCCATGGCATTTTAAGATTTGGTGCTTCTATTTTATACTTCCAATATAGCTTTTCAACAATTTCATTATGCAGTAGATTACGCTAAGCCTGATTTTTACATCCAATTCAGAGACTGTCCTTTGTTGTTTCAAGAAGCTTCGAAACGTTTGTGCCGATTGTAGCTAAGTTAATGCTGTCCTTAACGTCTAACTTTGTTATTTTGCTTTCCTGGAAATTTTAAGGTTTAATTATAAGTATAGGTTCTGAATTGACTGCATTGGCATAAGATTTAGATACCACTTTACTTTGTGAGGATGAACAACGAATAAAAAATTAATTCTAATAAAAATAATAAAACTAATAAAACAATTAACTCTAAACAACATACTAAACTACATTAGACTTTAATTAACATAAATATAAAATGCAAAAAAATTAATCTATAATACTACATAGTACTAAAAGGACAGATGAAATGGCAATAGAGAAATTAGTTACTTTTATGATAAATGTTAAAACAGGGCCTAAACAGAGACTTGAATTTGCAGGACACTGGTTACAGTAATAAACCATGTCTTTACATACTCATTTAGTTGTACACATGCACACCTTTTTCTCGGCGTTTTACCTTTTTCACTTTTGTTTCCAATTTTTGCAGGTAGGTGTTCAAATATTTTCTTAAGAGGGACATGTATACTTTGTACCAGGTTCAGGCAGAATCTGTTTTAAAACTGCTAGACAGAAGTCATAGAAAGAAAGGCGTTTCCCAGAAAATCTGTTGTGTAGACGAAATGAATTATGTAAAAACATTTTCAGTACATGAATACCTACCTTTTTTATACCACATCAGTGTTTTACAGAAGCACGGATAATATGACATAATTTGATTGAATCGATATCAAACCGAACAACGCCACTCATATTTTTATTATACTGTACAGAGGTAGTGGTTTTTCTTATCTCCTCCATATTTAGTTTAATTAGTCATATCATCAGGAAATTCTGTAAATACGTATGTAATTTCCCTTTTACTCCTCCTAGCGTAACACCATTTTTATATGCAGCTTTGGTTTGGCCCTTTTTCAACTTTGCCGTTACAACTTCTTTGGGAGTCTCTTTCCAATTTGGTCTAAGTGTTCGAGTGGCAGCTGATAACTATTATAAAAGTTGTCCGTAAATAATAAATGACTGAAGTTGATCAAAAAAACTTTTAGTAAATATAAAACAACTTTATTCGTACGTCCCTTTTTACCTAAATAGTCTGCTAGTGCAGTGTATATAACCGTATTTAAAACTAAACCATTTGGTTAGGACAAAACGTAAATTTTTATTTTGTACTTACAACGTTTGTTTTTCAGGTATTGACTAAAAATCAGTCTACTATGCTATAACAGCACTGACACATCTTGAAATAAATTTTGAGACGGCATTTTTTTTTAGTAAAGTAATCCAGAACAGGTGGAATTTTATATAAACATTCAGTGTATTGTAATTAAATAATTTTTTTTCATAACTTAAGTAACTATTAAATTAAAATATCTATATAGATATTTAATTTCTTTTTAGATATCTAAATCCCAAAGTTAATCCAACATGAATGCTACCTGAGACCTTATATTTTCTTTCTTTCAATTATTAGTTCGATTTGAAATAACAACGTATGACCTTTATGTAAAACTTAAATGATCATTTCAAAATTGAGCTGTAATTGAAATATAGAAAATATAAGAGTGCGGATGCAAATTTCTGTTCCCTATACAGATTGATGAGCGGAGTCACGATGTCGTATAGGAAGGGCTTTATACCGGTATTACGTATTCTAACAAATTTCGAAACTTGCTAGCCTTCTTCGCAGCAACGGTCATTGTTCACTGGTCAGAGGGGGAATTATTAATAGTTACTCATCTTAGAAGATATTGCATCATTTTGCTAATTGTCTGTTTGAAATTGTTTGTTGAAATTTTTTTATATTTGTGCAAAAAATAAGCGATTTAAGTTTCCTATATATGAATAATGTCTTGCAAAGCAACTAGTAGTGTGTCAAGTGTTATCCAGATATTTGATAATGACTCATACTTTAAAAGAATATGATGAATTGGAAAATAAAACCGTCTAGTTGAGAACAAAATGTAGGCTTGAGTTCTGTGCACAAGACACTAAATGGGATAAAACAATATTAAACAGCAGCTAGTACATATTGAATATTTAAAATAAATTATACGAACTCAAAATACTTATTAAGAAAGGATTTCATGTTAACATTCATCAAAAACAAAGTTTAGTACATTAGACATCGTAATAAAGAGTGCAAAATGCAAATTTATGTCTGGGCAAAAATAAATTATGCCAACACTTGAAGAATTGACAACCATAGAGGTAGGCAGTGTTCTATTTATTTCTCGATATGCATATATGTAATTGAAAGTGTGTAAAAGAATAAGTAGATACAAACAGCGTTAGTTGCCCGATACAGAAATTTTTCTATTTTGCTTATTCTATGAAAATTTGGCCACTTCTAAGGTAACTATTAAAAATATTTTCCAAGGGTTTGAAGATGTGCAAAAAAACCATTTAAAATTTTTTAACAAGTAATGCTTATGTAAATTAATTATAGGACTACATATATTAACTTTATATTAAATATTTCAGATAATAGGTAATCACTCAACAAAGTTCATGTAGAAGAAGCATGTAGTTATCTGCGAGTATCTAACGAGACAAACGCTTTATTCAGTTAACTACTTTAATAATGGCCTAGGACCTGTTTGAAAACAAATCGAATCATGAAAATAGTTTAATTGTCGACGCCAATGAATATGATATTTTAAAAACTCTGAGCAATGCAAAGGTAAATCCTACTGACCGGCATACTTATTGCCTCTATGAAAAATGGAGGTACGTATAGATGGAAAGAGATCTCGCTTCATTGATCTATTATTTTGCTTTTAGGGAACAAAGTTATGGAAATGGAAGAATTCCCTCTACCCTTGAGTTAATAAAAACTAAAGTAGCTGCCTATAAAAAAGCAGGAGTCACCGTATCTGTATAAGAGTCTCCTATGAGAATTTGTATAGTAATCCCCATAATGAAGAGGGCCCACAATTATAAATTTACAGCCGACATTATTTTTGTCGAACCTGCAGCTAGTTGCGATGGAAGCGCTGCAAGTATTACCTTTTTTTATAGTAGCAAGCTAGATTGGCGTTATACCAGTAGAATGTATAATTCATAATGGTCAAAACTGAAAATGATTATTTCAATGCATTTACTGCTTTAAAAAATTACTCGGAAAGAGTGGTTTTTATAGTAAAGACAATCCTAATGTTTTTGTGACAGATGACTCCATACCTGAAAGAAGGGGTTTAACAAAGTCTTCCCATCTTTTAGGTTGTTACTATGTTCATTTCAAGTCTGCCAAGCTGTTTTGCGGTGGCTCTGTGACCACAAAAATAATATTGTACAACTAGATCAAAGACCATTCATGTGGCGTGAGAGTACTGAGTATACTGAACTAATCGATGTAGCTCTCGGAAATAATTTAGCTAAAAAATATCCAGTTTTCAAAATATCTTAAAAACTTAATCCAAAGGAAAACTGAATGGTGTATAGCATATCACCAAGTTTGTCAAGAGGACAACTGAGATAAATAGTAGTTCTTGAGAGATAGTATTGGAAATCAAAAATTTGAGTCCAAGTTATATATTGGTACGAGACCAATTATTGTTTGAAACTAAAATCGGTTTAACTGTTATAGGTTTGAATGTTGTATAGTATTGGCAATGTTCAATTAGGTTCATTCATGCGTGCGTGAATGAAATTTTTTTTGAAGAGTAAGTTGTGGTGATGTTTTGGTTGTCTCTTCATAAGGTAGAAATGTTTCTACATAGACGTTAGCATGTACTGCGGTAGAATGGTAAACATTCGTTATATTGAAATGCTTTCTTTGTAAATTCAGATAGTATTAGGGAACCTTCTTTTTGTAAGTATGTAATTATGGTTAGTAGAGTAAGAGTATGTTTGTTGTGATAGTTAAATCGTCGATGATAATTTATTATACAGCAGTATTTTGTTTCTTATATTCTCTGTGTGTAAAGTGAGTGATAAATAACCCCGGATATGTTATTGGCTGATTATGTAAAATACCGATTATGACTTCTCGAAATTGTCCCCTTTTGGCGTGTAGTACGCATAGTTACTGGTCACTCATTTACATACATGCAGTATCCCTGTTGATTTAGAGAGTTATTTTTTGGTTTTGTATGTAGAAATTGGTTGTAATTTGCGATAATAATTTAAAAAAAAATTCTTCAGACTTATTCTTAAATATTTCCTCAAATCTTTCTCTTGAAAAGAGGCTGTGTAACAAGTTTATTTTCCAGCAATATCCTGACAAATATTAGGTTAATATTTTTTATAAAAAGTCAATTCAAGTATAATATCTGAACAGTCTACGTAAAAATTAATACAAGTTGTTGAATCCAATATAAGCTTTCGAACTGCGAGCATAAATTATAAGTTAAGCGGTGACAGAAAATACCATTTGCGAGCGTCATTATAACAGCTCACTCCTTCGATAATTATAAAAGTCGTTGTAACTGTTGTCAGGCAAGATATACGTCGTAATAGAACACTTTCACCTGAGCTGTTGCTTGAGAAGGTCATTCGTTCTTTGTATAGAAGAACATGGCGTTGCACACCTGGGTTGGAAACACAGGAAGATAAAAGTCGATTTCGATATGAAATCGTCTTCGTTAAAAGCACTATACGTCAACGTTTGGCAGAATATAGTTTGCACAAGACGAGTTGTAAATTAAAAAGGTTGGCTTTAGAATAGCATGCAACTTATATGAATGGCAACTTATAGGATTTGTAAAACTTATATGAAATTTTATTTGATGTGGTAATTAATACAACGTGGTTCATTTATTCGATCTGGATGCACGTGATGTTCGTTTGATATTCTGTATCAAAGTTAATTATATTATGTGGTTTTGGAGAATTCTAACCTGTTTATTGTTGAAATAAGAAGATTCCAAATTATTTTAATATTCCGGAGATGGTCCAAATAAATTGCAAGTATTTTTCTGATGGATAAACATCTCGTATGTAATTAGAGTTTTAAGTACGTCAAGCTATAACCTTTGGCATGACAAACAAGTAAGTTTTTGTTTGTTCACGTGGAAACTTCCTAGTTCATTATGTGATTGACCTCAGGTTATTTTTATCATTGGTAAAAGGAATCTATGAAACTTCAATTTTATCTTTTTATAAGTACAAACAAAAAATGATAGATGGCGGTATATAGGTAGAATAAAGGTTAACTTTCAAGATTAACAAAAATTAAAGCTATTATTTGAATACCAAACTATCTAAATTTAGATAACTAAATTGTTTTACTCTTCAATAATTATTGATTGGAATATGTTAGCATACGATTTAATGTCAAGTCTAAGTAGTACTACCAAGACCAAATAAAGTTTGTAATATAAATTTAATCATTCATAAAGCTCAAGTTTAAACATTTACAAGAATAAAATCTTGCTAGATTTTTATAATGTAAGAATTACAACACTCTATTTTCCAGCAACAAGGGTTTTGGAAAAATGGAGTGCTGAATACCTGCACACGTTGCAGCAGAAAGGTAAGTGGTTGAGGAATTCTGCTACCCTGCCTATTGATTCGCTTGTCCTCTTAAAGGAAGAAAATAACCCCCTCTACAGTGGCGTTTAGGAAGAGTAGTGGATGTTCTTCCTAGTAGGGACGGTATCGTTCCGGTAGCTAGTCAAGACAGCCCAAGGGTCAGTTAAACATCCTCTAGTGAAACTATGTTTACTGCCAATTACTTAATATTTAATGGTACGTATACATATATTCACTAATATACGCTTGTCGGTTAGGTTTCTTAGTTAATAGCTCTAATTATTTTTAAATATAAAATAAGTTAGTTCATACTTATTTTGGTGGGCGGGATGTTCGGTCTCTTTGTCGCACGTTGTCGTGGTTAATTTTAAGTCGTAAATTCTTAGTTGTAAATCAAATCCTAAAGCTGTCATCCCTTGTCCCGTTACATCCTGTTGTAAAACCTCCTTTGTGCATGTGAAAATTAAGCAGCACATTTTAGAACAATAAAACAAGCGCGAAGGTAAGTCGATATACAAATTTATAAGATCGTCAATGCTTAGTAAGAGAGTAATGTAATAAAAATAAATACGAAAATTGTATTCCTACAAATTTACACATACTAGTCAAATCTGCTGGATAATTTATTATACTTGAATAGATTTAAGATGTTCCTTTCCTTTTAGATACACGCAAGTTGACCAATTAGGACAAAGTTTAGTTTATTGTGTTTGTTCAATATTGAGAAATTCATGTTTAATATAGGTTAAGTGAACAGCATGAAGTTTCGTTATTATTTGTACACACGTATAGCATTTTCGGATGAGAATTTTCGGTGCGCACTGGTGCAGTGCAAGGTTTTAGCATGTGCACTGATTTCTTTCAGTGCAAAAAGAGTTCAACTAGTCAGCCAAACATACTAGTGCACACTTGACATTTCCTTTTCACCTAACCTAACAAATTGGCGTATGTTTGTCTTACATTTTGCCTAGACATTCCCTCCAAAGAAATAAATATGGACCATTCCCTTAACTTACATTAATAGAATAATTTGTGCCATGTGTCTGCATTCCTCTCTTCAGCGTTCAACATATTTAAGTTGGTCAATTCGATGTTAGGTCTTCAAGACACAGACTAATCAAATTTGTCATACTTTGAAGAAGCAATACAAGAGTGAAATAGACAGACCTCAGATTTAGGAATACCACCGGCCCCTTTTCTTCAAAAATCATGAGACAATTTATATCTCTTAGCTTTACAATGACCAGAGTCAAATGCATGATTAAATGTACTGACTTCGAGGTCATTGGACAATAATACTTTCCGAATTGCAGTTGGACTAAGGATTGGATGTAAGCTTTGTGAATCCCATTTGTGCATTTGTAGATCGAAAGTATTATCTAATGGTCATCATGGACTGAGTTGTAGAAAAGGCTTAGGTCGTTATTCAAGGCATCTAGAAATAAACTCCATTCTATCCAAAGCACTCGTTTCGGCCAAAATTCCTTCTCGTTTGGAACCAATAAGCCTAAGCAGAGATGATGGGAAAAGGGAAGTTGGGATAACCTTGATCACATGGGGAAAAGGCCAATGCCTTTTTGGGATGCTACATGCTCGGATACTCTTGCACCATCTCATATTTCACAATCATCAAATCAAGCAGGATACACAGCCAAAACGGTTGCAGCAATAAAAGGAAGAAAATATGCCAATATTATCGATAAGAATTTTATTTTTCTTCCTTTCGCGGTGGAAACTTTAGGACTGTGGTGTGAAGAAGCTATTCAATTTGTTAATCAATTAGGAAGATTGCTAGCATTGTACAGTGGAGAACCTCGCTCTCGTCTATACCTCACCCAAAGAATAGGAATAGCAATTCAGAGAGGAAATGCAATATCAATTATGGGGACCTTGCCTTCTAGTGAAAAATTGGATGAAGTTTCTTTCATTTTAAAACATATGAACTAGTTTAGTTGTTAAGATTCATGTTTAAATTAGTGTGAACTGTGAAATGTTAAATAAAAATAGTGCTTTCAAGTAAACAACTATTTTACAGGTTGAAAATACATAACCTCACTGAAATCGACTTCAAAATCAGTTTTAAAAAGTGTGCACTCAGTACAAGTAACGTTGCACTCGCTTTCAATCCAAAACGACAGCACTCAATAAGTGCATGCATGCAATGCCAACCGAACACGACAGACTGAACTGAGTGCAAGAAAGTGCGCACTGGTGTAGCCACCCGAAACGCTATTAGTTTAAATCAATATGCAGAAAAACTATCTGTACGCAGGATTCCATCAAGCTACGTGGCAAATAACTATTTAGTTGATTCGTAAACCAACCATAGTCTACCAAGACCAAATTCTAAGCGAGTTGACGCCCGACATTCTTATTGACAATCCAAGAAGAATTAAATTTAGTAGCCAAAAATGAGACTTGTGAGTTGGACGATACTGTGTTGAATAGAGTAGCAATTAATAGCTAGTGGGTTCTTTGTGTTTAACAAAATCTTCAAGGTGATACGTGTGGTGTTGCTAAGGTTACAGATATTGATAGATAAGATCAGAATAGCTGGAAAAAGGGACTTTGAAAGAAGTGTAAATTAGAGTAATTAAAATATATGTATTTGAATGGCAGAATAAAGCATTAATATTGCTCAATAAAGTAGTAATATATCTCTAAAATATACAAAAACTACAAGTGGCAACGAGGATTTTCGGTTCAGGTAAATAATTTGAGAAATTATTGCAACATGGACAAAATGCATATTCCATCATTTGCACTTCAAACAGCATCACCTCATGACTGGCAGAGACGGAAACAGACTCCTGAATTTTACTTCATCAGTGAGAAAATAACTGATGCGAAGGTCCAACAGGCAAAACTTTTACTGTTACGGGGTCCAGTTGTTCAAGATGTTTATTTTTCTCTACCTACAGTTACCGAGTTTCCTAATGGTACCGATGCTTACACATACACTTTAGAATGTTTGGAGTCAAAAATTGGGCTTAAAAGTACAAAGTGGTATGAACGGTATGTTTTAGTTCAAATGCGTCAAGAAAAGGACGAAAACATTACCACATTTCTTACCCATATTCGAAAGCAAGTTCAACGGTGTAGTTTTAATGAACCAGCTGTTGACAAAGCTATCCCAGGTCAGTTAATTAATGGTATTTCATCCAATGAACTCTATTCCCAGCTTATGGAAAAAGATTCGTTGACCTTGGACGGGGCTGAAAAGCTTGCACGTACATTTAAAACAGCTGGAGTAATGGCTAATAACTTAACTGTTTCTGGTAGTTCACAATTTTCTACAGAACGGCATAAGATGAAGAAGATGGGAGAGAAGGCAAATTTAGTTAAGGCTAAGCAAAATAAAGTTACATCTGGTGAATCGAAAACACTAATATGCATTTGCTGTGGAACTGAGGGTCATGTTCTGAAAGACCGTAGGTGTCCGGCACTTAACGCTGCGTGTAATAAATGCAAGAAAACTTGTTATTTTGTACGTATATGTCGCTCAAACGGTAATTCAAATTTGGGCACAGGTAAAAGTTCGACTGTCAAGCAAGTAACAGATGAATCCAATTTTGTGTACTTAACTCTAAAACTGGTAATCAACCAGAACAAATAGTTGCATGTAAATTCAGAGGAGTAACACATTCTGCATTCGTGGATTCTGGTGCACTTCATACTATGATGTCGAAAGAAAACTGGGAAAACCTGCGTGTAAATGGCTTACAATTTTACTGTTAGAACCAAATTTTGATTTAAATTTTTTTGAAGGCTCTGGTCAACTTCAGTATAGTGTAATATTTACGGTAATTGTAGATGTGGTTTGTAATAATATCTCGCATAGGGATTCTGTTGTCGTCACTGAAGAGAATTTTACTACAATTCTTGGTCGTAATGATGCGAAGAAGTTTAAAGTCTTACGTGTTATTTTGGATGTATGTACAGGAGTTCGGGTACAAACAATTTCTTGTCCCCAACTGTGCCTTTAGGTAAGCTGAAAGATTTTCAACTGAGTATTCCTATTGATTCAAGTGTTCCACCATGCATTTAACCCCTACAGCCTACGAAAGCGGATTGAAAACCAAATTACAGAACTATTACATCTAGAATTTTCGAGAAGGTCGATGGAGCAACCAAATGGGTATCGCATGTAGTTCCTATTCCTTAAGTCAGACAACACTTTACGCATTTGTGTAGATATTCGCCGTGTCAATGAAGCTGTACTTAACGAGAAGCATCCCGTACCGATGATTGAGGATGTTGCCCCATTGCTGAAGGATGCTAAAGTGTTTAGCAAGATAGATCTCAGTCAGGCTTATAATCAGATTGAATTGGATGAGCAGTCACGTGACTAACTACTTTTAGTACACATATTGGTCTTTTCCGATATCATAGGTTAATGTTCGGACTAAAATGTGTACCGGAAATGTTTCAACGAATTATTGAAAGCGTATTGTCTGGGCTTTCGAGCGTTTTTAACTATTTAGACGACTTGCTAATTGTTGAAAGAACGAGAGAAGAACACGATGCTAATTTACAAGCAGTACTCCATCGTTTACAAGAACTTGGTCTACTTATTAATCCTGGAAAGTCACAATTTTGAAACGACTCATTTTTTGGACACATTATCAGTCATAATTCACTACGACCTACATTTAATAAAATTCAATCACTTAAAGAATTCCGTTCGCCAGTTACAGCAGAAAAGCTTCGGTCATTTCTGGGTCTGGTGACTTATGTCGGAAAATTTATTCCTAACCTTTCTGATGGATATTAAATGTCATTATGTGTGCGAACAAACTGCTCGTTGTCTCACCATTTCAATGGACTGGTAGATGTTGCGGAACACAGATTTTATACATGTCCAGTCACTGCTGTCTAATGAAAGCAGTTTAGAATTGTTTGACCCGGAACTACCTACCATAGTTATGGCAGATGCTAGTCCAGTGAGACTGGGGGCAGCATTTTTACAAGAAAAAAGGAGATGATATTCATACGATTTGCTACATTAGTCGTCGCTTTCTTCAGTTGAACGTCAATATTCACAGACTGAGAAAGAGGCATCTTGCAGTTAGTTTTGCAGTAGAAAGAAAAACTTCAAATCATATTTACTTGGAGTGAGTTCGAATTGGTTACAGACCATAAACCTCTACAAACAATTTTTGGACCACATTCGAAACTGTGTGCTCGGTTCAAAAGATGGATTCTTAGACTCCAAGGCTTTAAATTCGTTGTTAGGTATGCTAAAGGCAAAAATAACATTGCAGATCCATGGTCTCGCTTACTCCAAGTGGATGAGTCAATTACTACAATAGAATGAGATGTAAGAAAGTAATCTTAGCCTCACTGTTTGTATCAACGAACCTGGTACCGATAGCAGTTACTTTATACGAAGGTAAGAGAAGTCAACAGCGGAAGATGCTGAAATTAGTCAAATGATTTGTAAATTGAGAGTACTTACAGTTAGGTATCAACCACCGAAGATTCATGAGACATTTCTTAAATTCTGGCATCTGCAACTCTTGTGTCAGTAGGATGGGGTATTACAAAGAGGAAGAAGCTCGTCTTGTAGTTCCTGCTGCCCTTCGAGACCGTGTTTTGCAGATTGCGCATGAAGGACACCGTCTAACATTTATCAAATGGACCGTGTCGGGATTCGAACCCGGGAGCTTCGGCGTAGTAGTCACACACATACCACTATGCCACAGAGCCGCCTGGTAAGGAGATAACCATGGAACCTATGTGCAGACGCCAACTTCCAGATGGTCCGTGGCATGATACTGCCACTGATATCAAGGCTTTAGCATCGACTAATGAGCACTTGTGTGTCGTAACTGATTATTTTAGCAAGTTTTTCAAAATCAAAGTGATGGAAAGATGTACCGCATTTGATACAATTTCCTAAATAAAGCTATTTGCTAGATATGGCATTCCTTACACAATTACAGCAGACAACGATCCACAGTTCCGATCAGAATTTACGACGTTCTGTAAGTCGTTTGGAATTCTCCATTATATGACGGAACCATACTGGGCTCAAGCCAATAGACAAATAGGAAGGCCGAATCGGTGTTTGCAGGAAATTATTCAGATAGCTTGTTTAAAGTAACATAATGATTGTATAGCAGAAATATAGAAGTTCAGCAAAATTATTTTTTGGACGTGTTATTCATGATAAATTACCTTCAATATGTGAAAGGGTTTGGGAACAAGTTTTCGTGATCGAGATTCATTTAACAAAGCGAAATCTTGTATCCCCAATGAATTTCCAAGAAAACAAATCCATTGGGTGATGGAGTTCTTATTAAAAGACCTTTTTCTAAAAATAAATTTCAATTCAAATTCGAGGAGACAGGTGTGGTCACTAGTGTCAATGATCCAGTAGTGGCAATACAAACGCCTTCGTGTGAAATTCAACGATATAAAAAAGATATTGAAAAGTATGCTCAACGGGATCCATCGCCTGTTTCTACTGTTGACGATCCGGTTCCTGAAGATGTCATTGCTACTTCTAGTTCGAATTGTTCAAAAAAGCCAATTGCTCGTCGTTGTCAACGTTCGGTATGGCCTCCAAAATGGTTGGATGATTATGTTTGCAAGAAGTGTTAGATTTTTCTAGTTCAAACTGGGGGGATTGTGGTGTTGCTAAGGTGGGGGTCGCCATGGATCAATGTAGTAAGTATAAGACTACGGATCCCAAGGTCCCGGGTTCAAATCCCGACACGGCCGACTGCTTGAAAAATGGCAGGTGAGCATTTTTCACAAAAATTACGCCCTCGTTCGGATGAGAGGTTAAATGGAGGTCCCGTGTGTGTGTGTTGTCACGCACGTTAAAGATCCTTACCTTGCCTGGAACGGCAAGGGTTCGGCAAAATTCTAAATTTCCAGGCAACAAAAAAACTCGCCTCCTGGCCAATGTAGTACCTACGGGTGGAGCATTGGAAATATAAATGAACGGTGTTGCTAAGGTTACGGATATTGATAGACAAGATCAGAGTAGCTGGGAAAAGGGACTTTGAAAGAAGTGTAAATTAGAGTAATTAAAATATGTATTTGAATGGCAGAATAAAGCATTAATATTGTTCAATAAAGTAGTAATATATCTCTAAAATATACAAATAGTACAATACGGAATGCTACAAAGCACTCTTGGCAGTGACATGTTTTTCACAGAAAGTCAGTAGAAACTGTAATGAAATCTTCGGTTCAGTGGCTACATCCAATTCAATTGGAGGTATTTCAAGTGTAACTGCACATGGAAAGCTCCACATGGCACAATTTAATGTCAAAACTACCTTCTTGTATGGTGATTGAGAAAAAGAAGTGTATATGCAGCAACCACAAGGCTATGAAGATAGTATTGAAGGAATCTCCAAACTTCACCAAAGTTTGTATGATCTAAAGCAACCACCAGCTGTTAGAACAAGAGGTTCTTGACTATTCTTTTTAAGTATGGGTTGCACGATCTTATTCTAAAAGAGACACTAAAATTTATCAGATTCAGATAACAAGAAAATATAAGCACCCATTTCTCTGAAAACTTATTGACAACTGAATTTGCAATAACTTCTAGTCAAAATAAATCTAAAATAAAAAACATTGAAATTTCTCAATTAAATCTTTATTTGTATGTTCTCGAAAATTTCTTTATGCAACCTGATAACATTTTTATACAATACTCAAAAAGATGTGCTCTTTCATTTTATCAAATAAAGATAGGGGTTGTCCTTTAAAAAAAAATTCACCCCGTTGACCCTGTAGGCATATGTCTCTGAACAGTTTTCAATTATTTCAAAATTTACAATACTTTTGATACTCCTGTGCCTTTTTACTACAGAACAGTATTTTTCAAGGTCTCAGGTGTTCAAGACTTTACCACATTGTATACAATTTAATTATGTAAAGTTAATTCAACCTCACCTTCACCTTATACAAAAACAATAAAAATAGTCGAAACCTTATTTGTAAGCAAGGATATATGTTAACCCTAAGAAACTGTCAATAAACCTACCTGAAATACGTTTATTATTATCTCTGGCATTTCCAATTTCCCTTTCACATTGTGATTCCAGTGCACAAAGTTCTCCTAAGATAGCATCTAAATCTACATCTTGGGAGTCCTCCAGATTGGCCATAGAAAAGCGATAGCTATCAATGCGTGGAGTAGAAATTTCTGCATTTAGAGGTCGCAGATGTGCGTTAGCGCTCACGCTTTCCAACCCCTGAAACAAGTAATTTATACTTAACAATTGCAAGAATAGCAAAGTTTTAAATAAAGGTTGTATTGAATATGATAGAAGTTTATCGCGAGACACGAAAGTTCGTTTATGACAGTGTTATTGTATATTTATTTTCGTAGTAACAGCTTAGATAAGCGAATGCACAGAAGGAACACGTGATAGTTCATTTTAAGTTCTATATTTTGCGATTCTTAAATGTAGGCGTAGTAATAACACGAACAACGTTGTAACAAAAGACGAGCATCTGGTTGTTAAGGAGATTGTCAACTTTTATCCTGTTATTTTTGATTTATTAACTTTAGCAGAAAAAGTTGCCGTGTATTTGCTAAAACTAAATTTTAGACTACATGTTAAAGCTTTACAAACATCAACATTATTACCGTTACTAGGAACACATTACCTGTTATTCACTTCTCTTTCTTGGTACTTTTGCCACAAACGAACTTAGTCGAATACAGTCGAATGTTATAGGAGTACAAGTGATACCGTTATTTCGAAACGGGAAATAAAATATCCCGTTTTGTTAACTGACACGTTGGCAACCCTTTCCTCATAGGAATTTAGACATGCATACTCCATCCGTCGAAACAACCCCTTGACGTCATAAATAGTAATTTAGCCAGCCAAATTTTAATGCTAACGCGTCTAAGAAAATATAGTGTGCTGATATTACATTTTAGAGCATTCTGGTTTTTGCTATTGGTATTGCAATGCACTGTTGCCAAGCCTATTTTGTTCGGTTTGAAGTTAACGCATATCATATATAAATACTGACCACATTTTCAACATTTAGTAACGTGGCCGTCGTCCAATCATATACCTTCAACCCTTGATTCGACGTATCAGTATATACAGTACGTAGTTAAGATTGCTCAACAGAACAAGAGAATTATTTAAAAGTAGAAAGTTCGAATTGAGGGAAATTAATGATAATAATGCAATATTTTAATTTTAAATATTACGTTATGTCAGTGTTGTAACTAGTTTTGAGTCGCTATGGACGGTCTTGGACAAATTAATTTAGTTGAGTTTAAACATTATTTTATCTGTAAGTTAAAATGCAATCTATGTTGTATTCTTTTTACTATTGTAATAAAATTATTGATTATATCAAATGTATTTCGTTTTGTAATCATGTTATATAAATATTATTCAAAGATTTTTAAATGATAAATAATTTATTCTGAATCGATAATTTTTAATCGGTTTTGACTTAGAAACGTCTTTAGGCAACAAGCGATACTGACCGTTCATTTACATTTACATTTCCAATGCTCCACCAGAAGGTACTACATTGGTCAACGGCCAGGAGGCGAGTTTTTTGTTGCCAGTGCGAATTGGTAGCCATACGAGAGGCAATCGATTACGTCATAAACCACACGGGCAGAGATGTATATTATATAATCAGCGACAGCAAATCAGCGCTGACAGCTTTGACAAACATGAACACCTTAACAAACCTCCAGGCAGACGTCTGGAGGATAGCGCATACGGCGCTCGAGTTTCGACGTTTAAAGTTCTGTTGGATTAGGTCGCACGATGGTAACGTAGGGAACGATAGGGGCTGATGAATTAGCTAATTAGGCCGCGACGGGCGACTTTCGGATATCACATTCGTCGATACCGAGGTCTCTAATTAAAAAAGCTTCGCGAAAAGTCAATCAAGACAATGGGAAGAGAGGTGGAACAACGCTGCCACGGGCAGGTTGACCCACAAATTCATACCGAGCTTAGAAGCTAGAGGTAATATCGAGATAAAACTCGATCATAAAATGGTGCAACTGATAACAGGACACGGCGCCCTAAAAGCGTATTTACAAAGATTCGGTTTAACCGACAACGATGCTGCGAATACGGTGAGGGCGCTGAAAGCGCAGAGCACGTGCTCTTCATTTACGTAAGTACTTTTCTCGTTTTTTTATGTGATGTAATTTTAAACAATTATGTGACGCAATATCTTATTTGCGCATCATTTTTGCAATTATTTATCATTGCTACCAACTGACTGTAGTGGCTCGCGTACCGTACCGCTGGGGTTATAATAACACCTCCCAGGACGATTAGTGCATACCCACCAGAACTTTAGCAGTGCATCCATTTCCCCCTAGCAGTAAATTTAAAGGTATGCAGACGACCAGATCTTCGGATGCTGGAGAAATATATTATCGAGGTAAGAAAAAAATTGTGGTGGTTGTGCTCGCATAAGCATTGATTTATGATAATTAGTAGATTTGAAATAATTTAACGAGCACGTTTTGTGCGTAATGGCACTAGCCTGTATAATGCTTATGCGAGTTCACCTGATAATTTGGGTTATGCTTTTTGCAATTTTATGCACTACTCAACGCTTAATGCTTATAAATGTTTATTTATATATTTACATAAATATTTATATTTATTTTTATATTTATATTTTTGCCTGCTTTTATTGTTTGAGGCTTGATATTATTTGTTTGACGTTCTGCATTCATTTTTGATGGCAGCTTATATATAGGAAAGAAGATTGTTTGAGAAGATTGTAAATTTATAGAGCAGGTATAATAGCTGGATTCACTATTAATATATTTGGCGTATTGTTACGTGCAAATCGAATTTGCACTTAAACATTGTTTTAGTTAGTTTTCTTGATGTGCGGAAGTTCCCGCCATAATTTTAAATACGCAAGAAGCGGGAACAATTTAAATAGACTGGGCGGGGCTTCCGGTACGTCACAATAGTGCAATTGGCAAGTGTGAATTATCCCGATAGGGGTAAGGCAATGCTACAAAGAGTAAGGGAGTTCCGCGGTTCTCGCGCGGAAACGTGGCTTTTTTACGCCGAACTTTGAAGTGAACAGTCGTGCGGGGTGTCGTGTTATCTTATTATGTAGATTTCCTTATCTTGATTATCTTTCCTTAATTACCTATTCCTGTCTTCCACTGCATATAGGAACGAAGATGACCCTGGAGCATCCCATGACCCCGAGATAATTTGGATGTCCAACTCTACCAGCAGCAGCGATGCCGAGGCTACCGCAGCGTGATTTCCTGCCGGTTAGCGGATCCTTCACGTGAGTAGATTCTCTAATTTTTATTGTTTTAATTTTATGTAATATTTTGTAATTACGCGCAATATAAATTGTCGATGACGTCATGGTGTATCTTATGAACTTTGGTAATTGTATTACCGGCTTTTAAGAGCCATCTATCGCCATTTCAATGTACCAGAATCTAAGTGTTACATTTTGTTAACTGCATTACCGACCAGATAAAACGTTAAACTAAGTGTAACAGATGGCGCCTTCAACCTGTTCAGGCTATGAACTTCAGGGTTTCTTCTTTGTTTTGAGGTTATGTTAATTTCAGTAACAAGCAATGTTTAACAGATGTTATTGAAACAGTTTTTTCACTTAAGGAAACATATTTTTATCCATGTAAGTATATGAATAAGTATTTACCTTAATTACAAGCCTTTAAAACACGTTTATTACAAAATTATCCACATATATTAAATTAAAATATCTTTAGTTGCTTTCCTTAACTTTGAAAGGCCGTTTTTTGAAACTTAAATACATTGTTCTTTATGTTACATTCTAAAATTGCATTATGGTTTATCCTTCACATGAAAATTTAGTGTTTAAAAAAACACTTGAGTGAAATAAATTGCTAGTATACCTTTTTAAGAAGTGTTTGACTATACGTTGTTGCCTTATAGGTTAAATAACATATCCTCTGCGCCCATTTTCCATTTTGGAAGGCTTGTCTGTCATTATCTATAAAATATGTATTTAACGGAACATTGATTTCGTTTCCATATACCTTAAATGTGTTTCTTTGGTGTCATCGGTGACGTTCTAACAAGTTCTTACCTCTAAATATCGTATCGTATTACCTTAAAGTAACTGTAACGTGTTTTTTACCTTCTAATCTGCGTCAAAATCGCATATTTTTTATATCGTGTCTTGAATATTGTATTCATAATGAACGTATCACATCTAAAATCCCTCGAATTAATCTACGAGCTGGAATGTAGAAGTATCATAGCTGCGAGCAATCAGAATGATAGGCGATCTCAACTTAGGGCTGTTTTGTCACAGGAAACCAAAGGCGTTGCTATCTTAAAGAACCCTGTTGGCGATTGGCCACTCAACGTATCAGAAATTAAATTATCTTTAGATGATATATCGGGTATAATAAACAAAACAGATCCTGCGGCTACTAATATCGAATTAGGGAGATTGACTTCAAGAATAACCCACGTCAAACATCGTATCGAATCATTATCTTTATATAACGATGACCAAGCGACTCAAGCTAAACAAAGTTTGTTGTCCGAGGTGTTATTGCTTGAAGGAATTCTTTTAGAAAGACTTAATCCTAACGCAGACGTAGATATATCGTTACCTTTTTCAAATCTTGCGCTTGCCGAACCTAAACCATTAGGAAAACCTATACCTGTATACAAATGGGGTCTCACCTTTGAAGGGTTTGATTCGAAGGTTTCGTTATCATCCTTTCTTGACCGGATTAACGATTTTAAAATTTCTCGCGGGTGTACCGACCAAGATCTATTTATCTCAGCTGGTGATTTGTTCGCAGGCTCAGCATTAATATGGTACAGAAACATACGACACCAAATTTCTACCTGGAATGAGTTAGTTGCCTGTTTAAAACGAGATTTCCTACCTTATGGCTACATTAACGATCTTTGGAACGAAATCCGAAACCGAACTCAAGGTCCCGACGAAAATGTTGTGTCTTTTATTACCTCATTAGAAGCTTTATATAGCAGACTCGACAAAAAACCTTCCGAATCCGAAATTATCGATCAATTACTTAGAAATTTAAACCCCCATTTCTCAGAACGTTTGGCATTACAGCCCATATCTTCGCTAGCTCATTTTAAAGACCTATGTCGTTCTCTCCAAGAAGTGAGGTCAAGAATTGACAAATATCGACCACCACCCGAGAAATTATCTGGTCTCCTAGAACCTGATTTAGCTTGCCAAGTTCGAGCTTCCCGTAAAGTATCTACACTTAACGTTCCTCCTACCGTAACTAATAACGCACTTACCTGTTGGAACTGCAAACGAAGTGGACATAGCTATACTGTCTGCACTTACCCTAGAAATATTTTTTGTTATGGCTGTGGTCGCTCAAATATCTACAAATCTAACTGCACCAACTGTAATCCTAACGTATCGGGAAACTCCCGTCGAGATATTTTAAATCAGGGTGTGAATATCTCAAGAAACCAAAATCGCCCTCAACACCAATCATCCAACGGACACAGACGCCAGTAAATTCAAATTATAAAACCACTTCTAACGTTGTACCGTCATTAAATTTATCTAATAATAATACCGCTACTATTAATGTACAAAATACCTTACCTTCATTAGAGGAACTATGCTATACTACTCCAGCCGAGTGGTCTAAGTGGTTACAAACCGTCAATTCCTTTTATCATAAAAGACTGCTACCGTTTCACAACTTGTTAAAAACCCTTCGATAACCGTCCACACTTATCTATCTCAATTGGTTCCTTAAATGTAATTGCTTTACTGGATACAGGTTCTTCATGTTCTCTGATAAATAACGAAGGTTTACATCAATTATCTCAACAAAATATCAAAATTCAAATTATTCCGAAAAAACTTCCATAAATTTAGCTGACGATAATCAAATACATGTAACCGGTTCCTTAAGTTAAAAATTCGTGTAGAGTCTCTTGAACGTGATGTTTTATTTTGATTGTCCCTGCATTAGCGTATCCTTTTCTACTGGGCGTTGATTTCTGTAAACTTTTAATCTGTCACTTTACTTTCAGGATTTTTCATGGCAAACCTCTATTAAAACGAACTCCTGTGCATCTACAGGAATATCTAACAAAATCTCTTACTGACTCCCAAAATGTAACTCTTAACGCTACAATCGACAAATTTCGCAAACTTAATACCTCCGAACTGGGTTGCGTTACAACGGCAACACACGTTATCTCTACAGGTGATGCCCTTCCTTTAAGCAACGTCAATATCCCTTATCGCCTGCCTTACAAAAGCATTTACATGCGGAAATAGACAAAATGTTAGTATCTGGTGTTATCTCTCCTTCAAATTCACCGTGGACCTCTCCGTATTACTAGTTCGGAAAAAGAATGATGAATGGCGTGTTTGTTTTGATGGCAGGAAGCTAAATTCTGTTACTGTTCCAGACGCTTACCCTTTACCTAGAACTGATTCAATTTTGAGCAGGCTTCGTAATGCAAAATTTATCTCATCTATCGACCTAAGACAAGCTTTTTATCAGATACCTCTTGACTTATCTTCTCGTCAAAAAACTGCTTTTTGTGTCCCAGGCCGAGGTCTTTTCGAATATAATTTTTTGCCATTTGGTCTCTGTAACGCTCCACAAACTTTACAACGTACTATGGATCAAACGTTAGGTCCTATCTTACATCAAGAACGTGCCTTTGTATTTTTAGATGATATCTTAGTTATCTCAAGTTCTTTCGATGAACATATCGCCACATTAGATGAAGTTGCAGAACGTTTAAATGCAGCAGGTTTTAAGATAAACTGGGAAAAGTCTCAATTTTGTCGTTCATCCCTTACATTTCTTGGTTTTATTGTCGATGGAACAGGCTTACGAGCAGATCCGCTAAAGTTGATGCTATTACTAAATTTAAAACACCAAAAACTGTTACCGAAATCAAACGTTTGATAGGAATGATTAGCTACTATCGCATTTTCTACCTAACCTTTCAACTATATCTGCACCCATTACCGCTTTAATTAAAATAAAAGAAATCCCAAACTATCGAGTGGAATTTAGAATCCCAACAAGCTTTCGAACAAATTAAAACACTAATCACTTCAGCACCTATCTTAATCTCTCCAAATTTCGATGATAAGTTTTATATACAAACCGATGCCTCACTTACTGGGTTAGGTGCAATGTTGTTCCAGGTAAACAATGGTTTAGAACATCCAATCGCTTATGCGAGCCGTGCCTTAACTTCTGCCGAACAAAATACTCTGCTACCGAACGAGAACTATTGGGTGTTATCTTTGGCATCGAGAAATTTAGAGGATATGTCGAAGGTACACACTTTACCGTAATCACTGATTGTGCAGCACTCACTTGGCTTAATAACTTGAAACAACCCGCAGGTCGTTTGGCAAGATGGAACTTGCGTATATCTCAATTTACTTTCGACGTTAGGCATAGGCCTGGCAAATTAAATATCGTACCTGATGCGTTATCTCGAGATGTTTTTCTCTTAACCTTCCAAATTTAATTCTGGATACCTGGTACCTCAATATGATAAAAAAAGTTTCCGATAATCCCGACAAATTTCCTACCTTTCGTGTAACTAATAATAGACTGTATAAATTTGTATCCTCGTCCCCACATAAAATATCGAATATACCTGAATGGAAACTCGTTGTGCCCACTGCAAATCGCAGTGAGGTGCTCAAATTATGTCACGACGATCCCTTAGCTGCACACCTTGGTGTTACAAAAACTCTCGCGAAAATATCTGAATTGTATTACTGGCCCACACTTAAGCAATCTGTTTGTCGCTACATTAAAAGCTGCAAAATTTGTGGTTCCCATAAGAGTTCGCAAGATGCTCGCCCTGGTTTAATGGGTAACTTTAAGCGTGTATCTTATCCCTTTCAATTAATATCGCTTGACTTATTAGGACCTCTCCCTCGATCAAAAAGAGGCAATCAATATCTTTTGGTTGTTACCGATTGGTTTTCTAAATTTGTTATGGTGCAACCCTTACGTAAAGCTACCTCCGCTGCAATAATTAAATTCCTAGAACAGAATGTCTTTCTTATCTTTGGTGTCCCCCAGATTATTCTTTGTGACAATGGTGCACAATTTATCTCTAAAGATTTTCAGAATTTCGTTAAAAGTTACAAAGTACAAAAAATTTGGTTTAACGCAAAATATCATCCCCAAGTAAACCCTACTGAAAGAGTAAATCGAGTTTTAATTACCGCTATCTCTTCTTATATTAATTCAGACCATACTACATGGGATGAACATATCTTTGAAATTGCTCAAGCTTTGCGTACATCTAAGCACGAAGCAACCCAATTCACTCCGTCTTTTCTTGTTTTGGAAGATATACCCCAATCGATGGGAGTTACTATGGTTTAGTGCCTGACGATACTAATGTAATTGAATTTGACGATAAAGTACGTTGGGACAAGGACCAACAGTCATTACCTTCTATCTTTAACGACGTTAGAAAAAATTTGTTAAAAGCTTACGAAAAGAGCAAGGACCATTATAACTTGCGTGGCGAAATATTTCCTTTGCCTTAGGCGAACAAGTTTGGAAGAAGAACTATGTCTTATCGGATGCATCTAAGAAATTTTCTTCAAAATTGGCCCTAAATTCATTCTTTGTAAAGTCACACGTGTTATTAGTCCCCTTATCTATGAACTTCAGGATACTGAAGGAAAACGCCAAGGCAGGTGGCATATTAAAGACCTTAAGCCATTCTCTGCTGACCCAAATGCTAATTAAGTTTTTCATGCCCCATTTTCCTCACGATTTACCTAATACTTTTTGTTCTCACCATCAATTAGTATCTTTAATTACTTATTCCTTCTCTCATATAGTATATAATTTCTTACGTTTAACTTTACTTACCTTAATTTAGCTATCTTTTCTTCTGGTTGACTTTTCCTTCACCATACCGTTGGATATATATCACTTCATCCTCTACACCCCCAATATAACTTTGTCGTTTCATTTAATTAACCCTTGAAATTTTCCTATTACATATTGTTCGGTCTTTAGTATTTCTCTTATATGGTTTAATTGTATGGTAATTGTCGTAACTTTGGTTGAAATAACCCATTGAATTTTTATGACTGGTTTTGGCTGATGTTGAGTGAATGCTTTCTTCTTTGGGCTCACATAGAACATGCAGTCTATGCCATTGAAAGAAATAGTTCATATTCGCAGTTGCAAAAGCTAGGATTGTCTATTCCGTGTGTTTTTCCTCTGAATTATTGCAATCGCCCACATTATACTACATCATTATACTACAACATTATTCCTTCCTTTTCTACTAAACCTACATAACTTATAAACTTTTTTTCGTTATTTTTATTGAACTTTGTGGTGAGGCTATCGCTTCTTATTGTTATTTTATTAAATTCTCGGTTGTTTTAGCATATGGGGACAGTGTATCTGTATTTAACTGCTTATAATTGGGCATTTGTGTGTGTTTAGGGTGCTACCGATTTAAAAACTACCTTAAAACAGTTTGTTTTGTGTGTTTGTATCTGTAATGATACTTGTAAGTTGTTGTGTCAACTTTTGTCTGATTTTCTTATCGTAGTTGAAGCACTCGTTAGGAAAATTATCGTACTAGTTCTCTTAGGAGTCTAGTGAATTTTAAAATGTGTATATCTTATCTTGTCGGATTAATATCGCAGGTGGTCCTTCAGACTGCGCTGTGTTTTATAGGGACAATTCTCTACTTTCTCTCGGACGCTTGTCCAAAAACTATACTTTTCTTAACCCGCTATCTCCGCTATGCCTTATTCTTCTCTCGGTGGACCTGTTCTTGTCCCGGAACACCCGTCTGCCTCATAAGAATGATGTTCCCTCATTCCGAGCTGCTGACCACACTTGTTGGTTGAGTAGCGCTTTGCTATCCACCTTTCCTCTGTCGCTTTTGCTCAATGCGAGCCCTTCCTCTTCTTTCTTCTACCTAGAGGTGCCTCTTATGCACTTCAGAAAACCAACCTCCTTCTTTTTTACCTTTCCTATCTCTACTACCTTTTCTTTTCTGTTAGTCACCGTGTGGTTGCGCGGGAGGTTTCCACAGACACCTGGACCTTGTCTCTGCGAATCTTTCGTGGGGTCATGCGGTGCCGCTGTCAGTGCATAGGCTCTGGCAGTGAAGGTATGTATGAGTGTGTGAATGTGTGAGTGAATGTGTATATCTTTATACCGAATGGATATCGGGTGAATAGTTCACCGATATCGATCAACACTGGGTGCAGGAATGCACCCAAAGGTCTTTGCCGGTCCCCCGTGCTGTTCTTACGAACGGACCTGCCTCACAGGTTTCTCTTTTTGGAGGGCACGGGTCAATCCCATTTAAACGGCTCTACTGGAGCCACTCTTTTGTTGTTATCATTGTCTTGGGTAATAACTAGGCCAATATCTTTGTCTTCTTTATTATCTTCGATAATACCTTTAGGTTTAATATCGTTATCTTATTGATTACCCTTAATAATAACCTTAGTTTATTATCGTTATCTTACCGATTACCGTTAGTAATAATTTCGGTTTAATTTATCGTTATCTTACCGACTACCGTTAGGAATAACTTCGAGTTATGTCGCGTTATCTTACCGGTTATCTTGAGTAATAACTTCTGTTTAAATTCATGTTACCTACTATCTCTTATAATCACTTTAACTTAATATCGTGTTATCTTATCGAGTATCTCAAATAATAACTAAAGCTTAATACCGTTATCTTATTCATTACCTTTGAGGATAACAACTTAAGCTTAATGTCATTATCTTATCTACTATCTTTAACATCAATTTGAGATCTTATCTTATCTTTTTATCGTCCTAACGTGTGGTATATATGACCAGACGTGGGAATTATCTTTCTGAAATTTAAGTGAAAAAGCTAACCCGATTTAGAAATGTAATTTGTCAGGTTAGCATATAAGGATTTAGTAGGTGGTACTTTTGGTAAATTTGTGGATTCACAACTGTGTCATGGACAAGTTAAATGTGCATCGGAGGAAACCAAAGTACCAGAAACAAAATTTGCCAGAGTGCAAGGTGACGCACTCTCATGAACATTTTTAAATTTGGGCACTTCTTGCCAAAAAAGAAGAATAGTTTGATGCGACACTCATGTGTGTTTGCATATAAGAACTTTATGTTAGCTTTAGTTAGATAAGTTTAGATAGGTTTAGATAGGTTAGGCGACTTGTCGCACCCGTGTTAGTTTAAGCAGTGTTTCATGCTCCCCGACAAATTTGTGCTGTCGGTAAGTAGTGTAGTCACAGACTATCGGGCTACCTATTCCGTTCCTGGTACTTCGGTAGACGTGTTATCGGTGGCGCCTTATATAAACATTTTGTAGGTTTTAAGTTAGGGTTTATATAGGGTAGTAAGGACTTAGATTTTAAGCTGTTACTGTGCTAACAGACTTTTTCTTTTTGTTTTTCTTTTGTGGCTTTGTCGCGATTGTTACGTGCAAATCAATTTGCACTTAAACATTGTTTTAGTTAGTTTTCTTGATGTGCGGAAGTTCCCGCCATAATTTTAAATACGCAAGAAGCGGGAACAATTTAAATAGACTGGGCGGGGCTTCCGGTACGTCACAATAGTGCAATTGGCAAGTGTGAATTATCCCGATAGGGGTAAGGCAATGCTACAAAAGAGTAAGGGAGTTCCGCGGTTCTCGCGCGGAAACGTGGCTTTTTTACGCCGAACTTTGAAGTGAACAGTCGTGCGGGGTGTCGTGTTATCTTATTATGTAGATTTCCTTATCTTGATTATCTTTCCTTAATTACCTATTCCTGTCTTCCACTGCATATAGGAACGAAGATGACCCTGGAGCATCCCATGACCCCGAGATAATTTGGATGTCCAACTCTACCAGCAGCAGCGATGCCGAGGCTACCGCAGCGTGATTTCCTGCCGGTTAGCGGATCCTTCACGTGAGTAGATTCTCTAATTTTATTGTTTTAATTTTATGTAATATTTTGTAATTACGCGCAATATAAATTGTCGATGACGTCATGGTGTATCTTATGAACTTTGGTAATTGTATTACCGGCTTTTAAGAGCCATCTATCGCCATTTCAATGTACCAGAATCTAAGTGTTACATTTTGTTAACTGCATTACCGACCAGATAAAACGTTAAACTAAGTGTAACAGTATTCTTAGAAAATTTGAATCCATTTTAAATTAGGTAGCTAGATTTGGATAGTTTTAAGTCGACCCTTCAGGTCGCACCGGTAAGCAGAGCTGGCAGCTGCTATCCGGCACTACGGATCCCTCCTCATTCATTTTGTTTGCCTCTTGTTGATCGTGCACACTCCAAATCAAAGCTAGGATACCATCAATGAAACCCCATTTTTAGTTTTTGTTTCAGTTGTTAGATTTTTTATTTAGGATGTGTTAATTTTGAAGTTAGAATAATTAGGAGCACGTTTATATTTTCGCGTTTAAACCCAATGTAGTACTTTCGGGTGGAGCATTGGGGACGTGGCCGCAAGCATAGCGGCCCTTAATTAAATTATAATGCCTGGAAATTTAGAATTTTGCCGAACCCTTGCCGTTCCAGACAAGGTAGGGATCTTTAACGTGCGAGACAACACTCACTCACGGGACCTTCGTTTAACCTCTCATCCAAACGCGTAATTTTTGTGAAAAATGCTCACCTGCCATTTTTCAAGCAGTCGGCCGTATCGGGATTCGAACCCAGGACCTTGGGATCCGTAGTCTTACGCTTACTACATTGATCCACGGCGACGCCCAAAGCGACAGTAACCGCAGAAATCCTTTATATTATAACAAAGCTGGAAAAAAGTTATCTGGATTTATTTTTACATAGGTGTGAGTTTAAAGAAAAATCGTCTGTCTGTAACGTCCGACCAAGTTTGATTGCACTGGAAAATATTTTCAAACTTTTTCCTTCAACAAAAAATTATTAATGTTACCAGGATTGAAGAACATATCTTTCATTTAAAAAATTCGATAATGTAAGTAGTGAACTTTCTCATCAGGAACGTTTATGATTTCAAATCTCAAACTTCTGGATAAATAACTGGGGCCATTTTCGCTCTAATATAAAGTCTGCGGCTGCATACTTTTTCCCTTATAAGACACCCGTTATGCTTAAAATCATAAAAATAAACTATAACATCAGCGTAAATTTGAATCTTAACGCTATTTTATAAAATAACGTCAACCAATCGCAAAATTCGACACCAACTTCTCCAACATGGAAGTGGAAATAACAGTTGTCAATCGCCATACTTGTTGATATCATTCTGCAATATAACCTCACTTCTAACAACGTTGAATTTTTAGCTGTCAAACATAACGATAGTGTAACCGAACCAGGATAAACAACATTCTTTCACTAACACTTATACTATTTTATGCGGTATAAATTAATCGTAACAATCATAAAATACGTGAAAACTTACTATTTTTTGTTCATTCAACACTAATTTACAAATCCTTCTATTGAGCAAAAGTTTGAATAAATGGAAATCTGTGATTCTCTGTACAATAGCATTCGCTTTCCTATTGCGTTTTTGAACAATACACGGAGTTTATCTTATGTTGCTGCATTACAAAATTAGAATATTAAATTCACAAATTTCTTCTGTAGTTGAATTCTTGGAACGTCCGGAATGCCGTTCGTTCTATACACCTTGTCGGGCATCTTTAACTGCAAGCACTATATAAACGCTTATAGTTGATACATAGCGTTCCTTCGTTTTTAAATGGGTTCTGCTTTCCATTTTTCAGAAATTTAATAGTAATCCCTTGTTCAACACTTTATAATATTAATTATAAATGTTAGTGTAGGAGTATGCAACCAACCGTACTCTTATCTAACTGACCAATAAGCGAGCAGTATGAAAACAAATGACATGCACGCATAAAACACCCCTCAACCAATAATGGACTTGTTCAACACCCCTCGAATACAAAACAGAACCGTCCGAACGTACAACAGTACAAACAAAACCTTGATATAAAAAGAGCTGCAAACACTAGAGCAAATCATTCCTTACTGTTCTCTTTTTAAGAGTGTCACCCAACCTCTTGGCGGCAACTTAATTATAGTGCAAGGCGGAAGTTACCAAACTCTCATGCACTAAAGGTTTTTCTTCAGATTATCTCATGTGACCACTACATCTAATTGGATAAAATGAAGTAAACTCTCACAACGCTATGGACGGGATTCCACCATAACTTGAACCGATCCACCTCCGAAGCTATCAGCACCACGGCCTAGAGTACGTAAAGCCAAAAAGTACACCAGGAATGGAAACATTCCGCCATCAGACCGCTTCAATTACTACCAACCGAGAAATCCGCCCGTAGCCTAGTGTTTTCGACCATCAGTCGCAACGTAAACGCTATTAAAATCAGACTGCACACATCGCCACGAGTTGCCGCACTGAATTCAGCGTAATCCGTTCCCAGGTTACTTACAAACAAAGTTTTCGTCGTGAAAGCGCACATCCAATTCTTCAACATAGAAATGCGTTTCGCAACTTTACTGACTAAAGTACTTCGTGCATACAATTCTAGTGCAAAAGACATTTGCAATTTAATTACGCGCACAAAAATATTTGTACGAGGGCTATTTTCCTTTCAACCTCCGATCGCTCCGTGCAGACGCTACGCGGGTAGCAGAAAGCGGGCATGCGCTGTGGGCGACTGCGCAGCTCTTGCACTACAAACTCGTTATAGTTGACATTCAGGCGTCGGTCGGCGCTGTGCTACAGCCACGTAAACATGTCCGCTGTTATTGATGCTCCGGCTAAGTGCGAAGTGTGATTCGTTTTCTACAGGCTGAAGGCCATAGTGCTGCAGAAATCCATCGAAGAATGAGTCATGTGTTTCGGGAAAACTTCATGAATGATGGTGTTGTGCGTGAATGGTGTCGAAAGTTTAAAGATGGCCGTAATGATGTGTATGATGAAGGGGGCCAAGAGCGCAAATCTGTCATTTCAGATGATCTGATTCAACGTGTTGACAGAATGGTTAAAGAAAACCGCAGATTCACCATTACTGCTTTGTCTACGGAATTTCCAGAAGTTTCAAGGTCTGTTTTGTACTCTATTGTTACTGAATGGTTAGGCTACAAAAAACTTTGTGAACGTTAGGTCCCAAAAATGCTGACAGACGGCCACAAAACTCGACGAATGGCGTCAGCGTTGAAGTTCCTTAAGCATTATCATGATGAAGGAGACAACTTTTTGAAATCAATCGTGACTGGGGACGAAACCTGGATTCAATACGACACACCGGAAACAAAACGACAATCACAACAATGGATGCATTCAATTTCACCAAACAAACCAAAGAAATTCAAACAAACCTTCAACAACAGAAATACCATGGCTACTGTGTTTTGGGACCAACAAGGGGTGTTGCTTGTGGAGTTTATGGAGCCCGGAACCACAACCACTGCAGCTGTTTATTGTGAAACTTTACGACGGTTGCGTAGAGCCATTCAAAACAAACGAAGAGGAAATCTGATCGCTGGAGTTGTTCTGATCCACGACAATGCCCGTCGACACACTGCTGGAGCAACTCAACGGCTTCTCGAACAATTTGGATGGAACATTTTCGATCATCCGCCAAACAGTCCTGACCAAGCGATTTTCATCTTTTTCCTGACCTGAAGACGTGGCTTGGTGGGAAGCGCTTTCAAACCAATAAGGACCTTCAAACCAACGTCAAGGACTACTTGAATTCATTGGCGGCAATTTTCTTTGAACAGGGTATTGAAAAGCTTGTCCACAGATATGACAAATGTCTTAATCTCTTCGGTGATTATGTCGAAAAGTAACCGTAAGTGTACCAATCTTTTGGTAATAAAATTATTGTTTTATATGAACTTGTCTATTATTTATAGCCTATCGGAGGTTGAAAAAAAATGGCCCTCGTATATATTTTGTGTGCGATTAATGTTTTTGTATAATAAATTCATATCAATATTCTAACTAGCAAATAAATGTTATCTCTGTTGCTATGAAGCATCAACTAGGTGACCCCAGAGAATCAGAACACCACATTAGAATTAAAATCATAGGTTAAATAAGGTTAATATAGATAAGCTAATAAATACCTGTCTTTTGAACGAAATTATAAAAAAAGGATGTCTGCATCCAAATCAATTTGGATTTTGAAAAGAAAGAACCACTATCTAGGCGGTCGATACAGTGCTGCGTAGGATAAATGGAAACGAAAGGGTGGGAAAAATATGTTGCGGACTAGTCTTAATAGACGCTCGAAATACGTTCAACACAGCCTCCTAGCCAATCGTGATTAAGAAGTTCAGAGACATGGATGTGTGGGAATATGTAGTGCGGATGATTGACGCATACTTAAGTGAAAGGAGCATCATTATAGACAATGATAGCTGTAGGAAAATGCGGGGTAGAGTGACACAGAAGTCGGTGTTGAGAACCCTTCCGTGGAATGTTTTGCACAATGACATTATGAGTATTAGGGTACCGAATGGAGTAGACATCGTATGCTACACAGATGATCTAGCGTTACTAGCTCTGGCCAAGGACGGTAGAAAACTGACAACAATAATAAACAAAAGTTTAAGGAAGGTGACACGGTGGCTGAACCAAAACGAGCTGAAAATGGCACCAGAAAAATAAAAACCGTGGTCTTCAAATTAAGCAAAAAGACAAAAGAAGTGGAATTTGTTATACGAGACACGGTTGTTAATCTGAAAAAGATTGTTACCTACCTTAGGATAAATGTGGATTGCGGCGGTACATTTTCCAGTCTGGTATGTAAGTCGGTGGAGAAGGTCAAGAAAATAATGAAGGCCCTGATAACCCTGTTACCAAACATCGGAGGTCCCAGATAATTCAAAAGGAGAACGTTTTGCATGGCAATGCAAGCTGTTATATTATACGGAGCAGAAATATGAGAGGGAACTGAACGATTTATGCTTTCAGCTTTGTATTTGAATCCAACACTACCCACATTGTGCATCAAGATGTGATGTCTTCCCACTTATAAACTTTGTATCTCAGTTAACTGAGGTGTAAAGCCTACAACATAGCATACGAAGATTCTCTAATCCTCTACAGTAAAAAAAAAAATTATTAAAGGCATTACTTAACATATTCTTGTGTTATATTATACAGAGAGGACCGTTCTTAATTCAACTTCTTAATTTGATCACATTTGATTCAGTTACTTTCACATGACAACCGATAATTTAGACAAAGATGCTCGAAATGGCAAATCGTCTTGGCAAATAAATAACTTTTCGAGAATTCTTCTCTAACATTATGGACCATTTTTGAGGTTACTTTCGCATAAATATCAACAATACGTTGACGAAATTCATGCAGAGACTTTGGAGCCGTTTGGTAAACTTTCGATTTAGGTAAATCCACAGAAAATAATCTAATAGTGAAAGATCTGGCAATCGCGTTAGTCACTTGGTTTTTTGAAAACAATATTTATATGCTGACCGTTGCGGAAAACGTTTATTAAATATTCGTACAGCTGCGTGGTAAGTGCAATTAGCCTCACCAAAGATGACAAATGTTTCGGGTTTTCTTTCTAAAAGACGCGACAATTGTGGAATACTGAACAATTTGATAATTAAAGGTCAAATAAGTTGCGCGATAGTAACAGTTACCTATCAGATTTGTAGTTGTACAAATCTAACTGACTGGAAACTAAATTAGTTATCATGTGAAAGACAGGGGATATAGGATGGTAGGCCACATATTAAGGCACGAAGGAATAGTGTAGAAGACATTCGAAGCGGAGATACGGAAAAAATAAATAGAGGTAGACCAAGGTCAGACTATTGCACACAGATAGTAAAAAATGTAGGAAAATTCAGGGAAATGTGCAGACTAGCTCAGAATAGAAATCAATGGAAGTATGTGTCCAACCAGCTCCAAGACGGAAAACTTAATGATGAAAGAAATAATTGAACTTGAACCTGATGATTATTATAAGCAACTACCGGCGTTGGTTTAGTCTCAACTAATATTGATTATGCAAAGGGATTCATTGGAAAACTATTAATTCCGCGAACGTTTAAGTGATGGGGATCTTGATAGTCGCAGGTTGCTTAAACCCCTTCACAAACCACTGAATATCGATGAAATATTTAGAAAACAATAGAATGGGAACCGAGCTGTATCTAACAAGGGAGAGCAGTGACTACGTTCGAAGACAACATACATAGAAACAAGGAAATAATTGTTGAAAGCATATGTGCGGAGCACAATACAGTGTGATTATGAAATAGGAACGGACAGTAGGAGAAGCCGACAGGAAAAAGATAGAAGCCTTTTGGAGCGTGGTGCTACAGATGTATGATGATGACAGCATGGACAGATAAAGTTAAGAACAAAGAGGTTCTAGAAATGGTAGGGGAAGAAAGATATCTGTGGAAAGTAAAAATAAAATAGAAGGACAGGACACTCTCTAAGGCAATTAGAAAGTAGTGCGGGATATATTAGAAGCAAAGATAGGAAAAAGAGAGGTAAATGGTAAACCTAGAAACGTGTAGGTTGGCTAAGAATACGAAACAACGGAGGTACGCGTCCAACCGTTTCCAAAATTGGAGATCAAATGATGACTAATAAAAAAAGTATCCCAAGTGAGTACCAGAGGGTGCTCCATAGATTAAATCAAGAGATATACTCGAAAGACCTCGTTGCAAGTACTGTCCATTTACTTAAACCTGATGATTATTATAAGCAACTACAGGTGTTGGTTTTACAATATTCTCAAATAATGTTGATGTGCGAAAAGATTCATTGGAAAATAGTTAACTCGGCAAATGTCTAAGTGTTGGGGATCTTGGTAGCCGCAGGTTGCTTAACCCCCTTCACATATCACTGAATATCGGTGAAATAGGGTATATATTTAGAAAACAATAGAATGGGAACTGAGCTGTATTTAGGTTCTAGGAATTTCAGGGAAATGTGTAGGTTATGTTTAGAATAGGAAACAATGAAGGTACGCATTTAACCAGTTCCAGGACTGAAGACCTAATAATGAGGTGAAAACGACTAAATCAAATTTAATCAAACTCGCAGGTTGAATTAAAAACAATAATACTTTTAAGTTGATGCATCACACAACTTTTTTCCTTAAGAAAAAGCTTTCAAATGGCACCCAAATGTCAATTTAAAACTTTCAACTGTTATATTCCACCCAAAAAATAGTAATTTCACTCTTCCATAAATAGCCCAAATAATACGAAAAAGCTTTAACCATTCTAAAATTTTAAAAAAAAAAGAGGGGATGGTCTTGAGTTTGTATATAAATTTGACCATTGCACTACCATTAACCACGGCAAAGTACTGCCAGCCGACATTCCCGATTCCTTGGTCTAGTATCCCCTACCTTTTGGCTTGGGGCCGTTTTCTAGAAATCACGAAAAAATTGTATCTGGTGGCGTTCAACTTAATCACTGATTAATGCTGTTATTTTTCGACAATTTACTTCAACTGTCTTTAAAAACCTTATCCTTCCGCGATTTAGTAAGCAATATTTACCTTGTTGTTTATAGTTGAGAATGATAGAGATTTTCCGGATTACGGAATTTTATGCGTGATATTTCACCTAATTTCGTTGTAAAATATCCACCTGAATTTTTGGACCGCAACTATTACCGACTTTATTATTTTCAAAATCAATTATTTGAATGCAAGCGATAAGCGCGATTAGGACCAAACGGCCCTGTTTTACATCTAACTTATAGCCTGCAGATATACTTTTATATACAATATTGTATTAAATAGAAAAACCACAGGGTAGACATGCACAATACACAAAGTCTAATACACACATACTTGATTGCACTTTGTTTCACAAATCGGAGTGGACACAAACTACTCGACGTTGGCTTTTAAAAGTAGGTTATGCAACTTCCTTATTTATTACCTACATTTGGTGTAGAATTTAAATTATACTTCAAATTTAAATATTCCTAATTAACCTAAATGAACCATTAGTTGTAAAATCTGACGAAACCAAACCCATTACAAAGAAAATGCCTTATCCGTTTCGGTAGATATAGAACTCGACAATACATAGACCATATTTAAAAAACGTGGTTCAATATTGTATGTTCAACAAAAGTCATTCAAAGTCATCCCCAGGAAAATATCTACAAAACTATTCGTTGCGGTTATTTGACAACGATATGATAAATAAAAAAGAATCTAAGCCGCATATACGGCTCACAACCAAACTTAGACATTAAGTTCAACAAATATTACTTACCTTTGTGTTAAATATTTGAAATTTAATTGTACGCGAAAATAATAAATAGTAATGTGTAAAAATTCGTATTTAAAGTCGAATATCTTGATTAATAATTGAAATATCGAAAAGTGAATAGCGTATTCGTATTCAGCGTAAAAAACTGGATAAGAATCATATTTTATATGTCTTGTAACATCACGGGAACCGTGCAACGGACCGACCGACAGACCGACCGACAGACCGACCGACAGACTAGACCATCTCATTAACCAAACGAAGTTTGGTTGACAAGGAATTCTTTGTGGTTCCTATAATGGCTGCACTATGGCAAGGAATGTGATTTTATGTTAAACGTACGAGAAAGGCGAGATACCCTAAGATTTCAAACATAACATAATAGTAACTATACCAAAAAAGAAAGGCGCAGATAAATGTGAAAATTTTCGAACAATAAGTTTGACAGCACACGTGTCAAAAATATTAACTAGAATTGTACAAAGACGAATAGAAAAACGACCTCAAGAAATACTAGGAGAAGATCAATTTGGGTTTAGACAAAACAGGGGAACACGGGAGGCTATTTTAGCTCTGAGGGTGATAATGGAGAAAACAATAGAAAAAGGGGAAAACGTGTGTATATAAAGGCAACTACCGTGTTCAAAGACAACAAACTTAGAAACAAGGAAAAGATTGCTTAAAACATACTAGGTTATCATAAAGTAAGGGATATATTTTAAATCATTACAACTTTTTAATAAATTAAGTTAGTAACATAAAATAAACGAAATCTAGTTGCTTAATGAATGGGATTTTACCGTATCTATGAGGAACAAAAGCGTTGTCATAACAATTGTTGACACTAGTGTCAAAACGAAATTATTCAATTTGAAGTTTTATTTTGAAATTAAAACTCAAGTAAACGTTGAGTTCAAACGACTCAACTGTAATAACATGGATTTACAAACAAGAATTGGTTTAGTTCAGTGCTATTATGAATCCGGCAGAAATTACACCGCTGGATTACGAAGATTTCGCACGAGATGAAAGCGTACCGCAATCTGATACAAAAATTTGAAAGAACAGGGTCTGTAACTGACTTACCAAGATCAGGAAGACCAATAATTAGTGATGTCCAAGTTGCAGAGGTTCTTCATGAAAATCAAGACATAGCCAGAAGCAATTCACTCGCAATCAGCAGTGCAAATGAGATATCCAAGCGATTGCAAATGCCGTATACCACGGTTTGGAAAATTTTACGCAAAATTCTAAACATGTATCCATATAAACTGAAAATGCTGTTTGAATTAAAGGACGCAGATTTGGCTACTAGGTACGATTTTTCTTTGCGAGTAATGGCTCAGATGGAAATTGAACCCGAATGGTTATCCCGTATTTTATGGACAGATGAGGCACATTTTACTCTGAATGGTGGAGTCAATACTCAAAACTGTAGAATCTGGTCTGCAGAAAATCCGCAACAAATCGTTCAAAAAGGTCTTCATGACAAGAAAGTCACCGTTTGGTGCGGTTTTACAGCTGATTTTATTATTGGTCCGTATTTCTACGAGGAAATGCAGAATGAACAAGTCGTATCTGTAACTGTAAATGGTGAACGATACTTGCAAATGTTACAAAATTATGTTATTCCACAGCTGCAAAACGAGCACTACGGAATTGAAAACATCATTTTTATGCAGGATGGAGCACCCCCGCACATTTTTCGACCAGTCAAAGAATTGTTAACCAACGTTTTTCAAGATCGCGTGTTAAGCAGACATTTCGTAAATTCATGGCCACCAAGATCACCTGATCTAAACCCAGCGGATTACTGGCTGTGGGGTTATTTAAAAAGTTTAGTGTTTAGAAGACGACCAACTACGCTACAAGAATTAAAAGACAGTATTATGGAGCAAATTGGTACAATTCAACCAGAAATGTTACGAAATGCTGTGTACAATTTGGAGGTAAGGATGGTGTTCTTACAACAACAAAATGGAAGTCATATTGAGCAATTGCCGTAACCTGTTTAGGGCATACTAAATCCCATTTCATAAGCAATTAGATTTCATTTATTATTTGTTATTAACTTAATTTGTTAAAAAGTTATCATAATTTAAAATATATCCCTTACTTTATGATAACCTTATATATGTGGAGCACAGCACTGTACAGCTGTGAAGCCTGGACAGTAGAAGAAGCGGATAAAAAAGGTAGAAGCCTTCGAAATGTGGTGCTACAAACGTGTGATGAAGATATCATAGACAGACAATGTTAAGAACAAAGAGGTACTAAAAATGGTAGGAGAAGAAAGAAATATGTGAAAACGGTAAAAAATGGAGATATAGGACGATAGGCCACATGCTACGGTATGAGGGAATAGTGCGGAGTATGTTAGAAGCAGAAATAGGAAAAAAGAGAAGTAGAGGTAGACCTAGGTTAGACTACTGCACACAGATAGTGAAAGATGTGGGCTGTAAGAATTTCAGGGAAATGTGTAGGCTAGCTCAGAATAGAAATCAATGGAGGTACGCATTCAACCAGTCCCAAAATGGATAAACTAATGACGAAAAAATAACTGTACTTAAACATGATGATTATTATAAGCAACTAAAAATATTAGTTGGACAATATTCTCGACTAATGTTAATTATGTGAAAGGATTTACTGGATAACTGCTAATTCGGCAAATGTCTAAGTGTTGGGATCTTGTCAGCCACAAGCTGCTTAACCCCCTTCACATACCTTACATGTGATTTTTTCCAATGCTCCACCCGAAGGTACTACATTGGCCAGGAGGGGATCCTAGGACCTTGGGATCCGTAGTCTTACGCTTACTACATTGATCCACGACGACACCTCGCCTTCACATATAATTAGAAAACAATAGAAGGGGAACCGAGCTGTATATAGGCTGTGTAGAAAATTCAGGGAACTGTGCAGGCTAGCTCAGAATATAAATAAGTAGAGGTACGTATTCAACCAGTTTCGAGACGGAAAACCTAATGAGGAAAAAATAAAGATAAATCAGATAAATCTGATAATTATCATATACAATTACAGGTGTTGGTAATGCAATATCCGCAACTAATGTTGACTGTGCGAAAAGATATATTGGAAAAATATTAAATCGGCAAATGTTCAAGTGCTGGGGGAACTTGGCACATACAGGCTGATTACCCCCCTTCACAACTTTACATGTGATTTTCCAATGCTCCACCCGAAGGTACTACATTAGCCAGGAAGCGAGTTTTCTTTACCCGGGAAATTTGGAATTATGACCAACCCTTGCTGTTCCAAGCAAGGTAGGGATCTTTAACGTGCGTGACAACACTCACACACGGGACCTCCATTTTACCGCTCACCCGAACGAGAGTGTATTTTTGTGAAAAATGCGCTCCCTCCTCCCCCACAACCACAGAATGTCGGAAAAATAGGGTATATAATTGTAAAACACTAGAAGGGGACCGAACTGCATCTAACAAGAGAGAACAGCGCCTATGATCAAAGACAAGAAACATAAAATAAGAAGAAAATTGTTGAAAGCATATCTGTGGATCACAACACAGTATGCCTATAAAATACGGTCAGTAGGAAAAGCAGGCAGAAAAACTGTATGATCCTTTTGGAATTTTGCGCTTCAGATGTAGGAGGATGATAGCATGGACAGACAAAGTTAATAACAAAACGGTTATAGAAATAGTAGGGGAATAAAGATATCTGTGGAAAAAAATAGGAGAAATAGAAGGACAGAATACGTTCTAAGGCATTTTTGGGGAATACTATGGGATATATTACAAGCAGAGATAAGAAAAAGGAGGTAGATGTAAACCTAGATCAAATAGTGATAGATGCAGACTGTGGAAATTTCAGAGAAATGTGTAGGTTAGTTCAGAATAGGAAACAATGGGGGTACGCGTCTAACCAGTGCCAGGACTGAAGACCTAATGATGATGATGATGTAAGAAATATATGAAACGGGCATCTAAAATAATGGAATACGCATAGTGCATTCAATACATACGACCAAAATAACGCATTCATGAGCAAAATTATAAGTACTACCAAAAAATAATTAACAAATTAAATAAAGGATGTATCTCATTAAGTCACACAAACACTACTGAATATACAAAGTGCAAATTCCAGGCAAAAATAGAATTTTTTCTGACGACTGCAAATCTTTCATTAAATACGCTGTATTGTATATTTAAATAAACAGTTAAATCTTGCTATATAAATAAATATTTAGATCGGAGCTGTATAGCCCCATCACAAGACAGAAATTATTTAATAATTCTGGCTTAGTTACTACTAGCAAACGTTGGTCGTTTGAATAGAATCTTCCATATCAGGCTGCTTTCAAGTTGCTTGTGCGCATATAGCAGACGTCAGTCTGGCACTACCGCTTGAAGGGGAAACGTCATGGAGTTGAACTGGGTTTTTGCCAGAAACCTGCGTCTAGATAGGCGTTGCCGCGTGACCAAGTGCAAGATGCACTTGAAGTAAAGTGTATTTTAGTAATGCGCTCTTAAGTTCTATTAATTATTTTAGTAGGAATCCGCTTGAAAGTTTTATGATTTTTTTGTAAGATAACACTCGAAAGCTCTACGATTTTTTTTTAAGAATGTTTTCAAACGTTCAATGATATTTTTAGTAAAATGCGTTTAAACGCTCTATGGATTTTTGATAACGAATTATTTAATTTGTTAATTTTGAGTTCACTAAAGTTATAAAATTCGGTCTTTGTGATTATCAAGCTTATTATCCGTAAAGTAATTATAATGGCGTTTATTCTGGACATTCAGCAAAGATAAGATTCCGAGCTACATGTTCAAATACCATGTGTATTTCTCTGAATCACCGTTAAAATTGTGTTGAAGATGATATATTTTGGATAGCCTGTTAAATATCTGGTTTTGTTTCAACTTGCGAAGATAAGAAGCTCTTCAAGTTCATTTAAATGCTCCCTGTATGTTTGTTGTGGTTTGTTTAGCATTCTTCTTAATCTTCTTTGGGAATGAAACCACTCATAGTTTTTAAAATCTATTTTATTTACGTTTCGATCCATGACCTAGGATCGTTGTCAAAATAATAAAAACTTCAAGTTTGACGTTTATGACATAAATTGAAGGTTACTTTGATTTATTGATGTTTGAAATATTTGGTTTGAGTACACTAAGCAAAAATTTTTAAAGTTTAAAAGAATGATTGCCTTCAATTTGTGTTGCGACCTGGGATCGACTTTCCTATGGTAGCCAATACGCTTAACGTGAAATCAGCTGATTAATTTTTATTGGTGAATTTTATATAAATTCAATAATTTGGGAAACATTTTTTAACATGTTTCTATTTATACAATTGAGAGATTTCTGATTTTATGTCTTATTTTACCGAGATTCAGTGAAGGGGGTTAAGCAACCTGTGGCTACCAAGATCCCCCAACATTTATAATTTGCCGAAATAATGGTTTTCTAGTTAATATGCTTATTGTTATGTAATTAGTTATTGTATGTATAAATAGAAATCATGTATGTAGGCTGTATTTCATTCGTAGTAGGTTTTTGCACTAACGAGAATTTTATCAAAATCATATTTTGTTACCTTTATTCGTATGAAATTTATAATGCCCTCAATATCTTGTTTTAACTTATAAATAATGTGTCGGTGGTTTTGTAGTCTTTCCCTCATCATACTGTAACTTGCTCTTTCGAGAATTCTTGATAGTTTATTGCTTGTCTTTCCAAATTTGATTCTAAATCCTTTTGGTATTATTTCGTTGTTTCTGCACTTTATTAGGAATGTGAGTGAATTTTTGAAATGTGATAGCTTTAGGTTTAGATTGTCCAACTGTCTAAAACAAATACAAATTTCAGGCTCATACCTGACTTGTAAATACTCCCTGTATGTTTGTTGTGGTTTTTATATAAAATTCACCAATAAAAATTAATCAGCTGATTTCACGTTAAGCGTATTGGCTACCATAGGAAAGTCGATCCCAGGTCGCAACACAAATTGAAGGCAATCATTCTTTTAAACTTTAAAAATTTTTGCTTAGTGTACTCAAACCAAATATTTCAAACATCAATAAATCAAAGTAACCTTCAATTTATGTCATAAACGTCAAACTTGAAGTTTTTATTATTTTGACAACGATCCTAGGTCATGAATCGAAACGTAAATAAAATAGATTTTAAAAACTATGAGTGGTTTCATTCCCAAAGAAGATTAAGAAGAATTCATTTAAATGGTTGCAGTAAAATTCCGTATTACTACGTAATAAAGTGTGGACAGTAGGTTGACGTCATTTGTTTGTCAAAGGATCATATGCCAGCACATTTGGTTTCTACAATGCAATTAACTTATGTAGCAAGAACGACGCTTTGCAAGGTAAGCTTTTTTATTACTTTGGCATGAGGACAGCTGTTCCCCTATGTTAACCATGAGGCTGAATTTCGTAAACAACATTGTAACAACCTACGATTTCTGTTTTGTTCCGTAAATATGAAAAACTTTTGGCGTTTAGAATTTATCACATTTTGAACTAGATGTTATGTATGATAATATTACAAAGGCATGTGAATACCTTAATTTAATCTCAACAAAATATTTCATTTAAATTCAATCGTATCTTTGTGGTTATGAAAACTAATATTATTAGATTTTGAAAATTTTAATACACACTTGTAATTGATTTGAAAAGCCTTATAAAAATGTTTGATATATTTTTGATATTTTTTTAATTCTTAGCAGAGACAGTAACATTTTTCTCATTCTAAATTTTTGTTGAAGAAATTAAAACTACCTTTGAGATGTATATTTTGTACATAAAATTCTATTACTTTGAAGGAAATTTTTAATTAAAGAACAATCATTTAAATTATTTGAGTAATTGTTTTATTTTGTACAAGGAGTTCAGGAATAGGGTAATTAGTTCAAGAAGTAAAAAAAGCTTTACTACCCTTTACAGTTTTAATGTTTTTAGCTCTCACTTTACTAAAGAGCACTAATAGTATTTTCAAAAATTTAATGCCTAAAAATGTGTTTATAATAAAGCTCAAATAATCTATATTAATAGCTATTCTTTTCTTTACAGTATAAGGTAGCAAGAGCACCTCTCTTGTGTCCTTCTTAGCTATACTAAATTATATTTTTTTACAGATCCTGCTTAGGCAGTAAATACGATAATTTTCTTTAACGACTTTCAAGTCCTCCCTTAGGGCAAACCCTTGTATAGAAAATTTAAGGACTTGGTGGCGTCCTCTTGCACCCCTATTTTAGTATTATTAGAGTTGGCAAGTAAATAATGTTTTGTCATAAGAACCACGACCACTCCTCATAAGCTCTACCCGAAGAATAGACCCTTAGCATAATCGAAAGATAGTTGAGATTCCATCTTTTTTAGGAGATCCCTTCACCCTAAAAAATCCCAAGTTCAGCCAAAAGTAACACTGTGCAACATCGTCTTACATTTTGTAAAACATGTTAAACAGGTTGCAGGAACTTTAGATCCAAGACAAAGGCACCAGCAGCTTGTGTAGTTCAAAAAAAAAACGAATGTTCTAGAGTACGCTCTCAGGATGTGTTTCGTATATTGGAAATAACAAGTACACTATTTTGCTATAATACCATACTGGTAATCCTGGATTTAAATTTTACCTTGCCTGTTTGCGCCTACCCCTATTCAGGACCACTCCACTCTAAGGCAAGACATTACTAGGAAAGCTCAGAATACGTGAAATTCAACTCACATGTTTATTATACATTTACCATAGCAACATTAAATTAGTTATTTTCCACAAAGGTCACGTCATATAGCTCGAAAATTTAATATTATAAAATGAGCTTAATACTTATAGACATTTCACTAGATGCAAATTAATTTAATGATCTAAATAATCTTTATTTAATGGGAAACTAATTAACTAAAAGCGCTTTTGATTTTACTTAACGTTTTAAATAATTTGAACTCAATTTTGGTTTGATATACATTTTAATCGGTTTAAAATTGCATATACATGGAAATCGATTATTTAAATGCTTGTTAGAAATCGTAAGGGATTTACATTACTAAAGCTTACACATTAATATTGAAATTGATTAATTATGGTATTGTGTTGCATAGTGAAATAGACTGAAAGAATGCTTAAATTAATTATTTACAATTTATTTGTTTTTGATTGGTTTGGGTTACCAAAAATTGATATAATATTTAATGTGGCTTTTAAATTACTATAAGTTGTTTCATGATTAATTTTTGGGCTTACAAATGACAAAAAATGACTTAACTACTGCTAATGACTATTTGCATAAGAAATTAGTTACAGAACTGCACATCAGATTCGGTAAAGCAACATGCGTGGGTTTAGATAATATTTGTTTTTTTGAAAAAGAGTCTGTGGACATTTAGAACGCATATAATTGCAGATTGAAAAATAATGCATCATATTATACAGTCTCTATATGTACGAAATTCAGAAGAACAGCTTATCTACATTTTGACAAAGTATCACTGTGCAGATGTAACAACGGAATGTTTATATTAGTATTTTTCTCAAATAATCTTGATGTAATATCTAGAGGCGTGATTAATATAAAGGCTATTTAGCATTGATTTTGGAAACCCTCTTTTCATTTATAAGTTTTTAAATAGGCATATTAGTGTCATTATTATTAACATTCATTTTGGGTTGGTTTTAGCATTAGTGTACTCGACTATTCATAGTGTGAATTTTAGGCCAGAATCACTTTCCTCATCTCAGGTTTTGACATCGTCTTGTTATTCCTTCTGGGGTCTTTTCCCTAGAAGTCCCCATATTTCGAGATTAGGTGGCGTCAAAAATAATTACTGATTAAGACGTATTTCTCACACGATAGTATCTCGGAAACCTCTTTGGACACCTACACTACCATTCACACTTAGTTAGCCAGCAACCATTCTTGTTGGTACAATCAATGCTTTCAGTACCTTATCGAAATACAGATTTTTAGTGAGGTACTTCACAGAGTTTCTCTATAGATTACTGGCTAGATTTTCTTGGAACAAAACAGTACGTAGCAACATTGTGGTGTCAGTTGTAAATTCAAAAAAATATATAGTTAGTTGAACCTACATACATGCGGGCATATGCACACACAGGCACGCGCGCACACACACACACGCGCGCGCGCGCATCACTCCCACAAACTGACATAAATTAAATATAAATTATTAACTTGATCTCGACTGTACTTTTCAGATAGGATATTATCGTAAAGATTCTCGTAAGGTTTCATACTAATATATGTTTCTAATATTATATACTTTTCAAACTGTAGTTCAACCCTGGTACTGTTTCTGGGATATTAATTTCCTGTTTCATACAAAATATTAGTAGTTAAATGATAATTGGATACCATACGTGCGACTTAAAATAGATATTGACTAATGATGACGCTTAAATTTAGTGCTTAATCGGGGATATTCTTTCCTCTGTCTTACGAAAGAGTTAGTTTTGTTGAATATGAGAGATATACGACAGTTGTTTGAAAGTTTATCGAGTGCCTTATACTGATTAGCAAATAAAGCTCTTCTGTGCAGAATAACTACACGTATACCAATAAATCAGATAAGTAGATATTTTGGTTCATCATTACGTTTATAGTCCTGGAACTGGTTAAACACGTACCTCCATTGTTTTCTATTACGAGATAACCTACACATTTCCCTGAAGTTCACACAGCATTCATCTTTGACTACCTGTGTGCATTTGTCAGTCTACCTCTACCTCTCTTTTTTCCTTTCTCTACTTCTAATATATTCCGCACTATTCCCTCATGCCTTAGCATGTGTCCTATCTCTCCTACCAGTTCTATCTTTTTGTTCTTAACTGTATCTATCCATAATAACTTCTTCATACACCTGTAGCACCATATTTCAAAGGCTTCATCTTTTTTCTGTCTGTTTCTCCTACCCTTCACGTTGCACAGCCTTATAGTAGTTGCGTTTTCTTGTTGAATGCAGCACCGAATCTTTGTTTTGTATCATTTGTACTTCGCCGATTTTGCGTTGTTTGGCTCCCTAGTAGCAGAAATCCGTAACCTGTTGTAAGTTCTCGTTTCCTATTAGTATTCTGGTTTTTTCTTACCTTTCCTCTTTTTCGAATACTAGTACTTGAGTTTTATTTTTGTTAATTTTC
Source organism: Platerodrilus igneus (assembly GCA_036346225.1). Classification (NCBI taxonomy): domain Eukaryota; kingdom Metazoa; phylum Arthropoda; class Insecta; order Coleoptera; family Lycidae; genus Platerodrilus; species Platerodrilus igneus. The sequence continues at coordinate 1,169,985 of JARFIW010000124.1, forward strand.
GTACCGTATCTCTCTGTTAGTATACTGTTTCCATTCATTAGGAACTGCTTCTAACTCTTCCTTGTTAAATGCTAAAACCGCTATATCATCTGCAAATTTGAGCATATCAATCGTTTGTTCCTACATAATATTTCCAAATGTCTTCCTGCATTTGACAGTATTCATTACCTCTCCGATGTACAAGTTAAAAATTAATGGGGATTAGGGCACATCTCTGTCTCACACCTTTCCTAATATTTACTTCTCTACATTCCTGATCTAATTCTATTACCGCTGTTTGTTCTTTGTATAAGCTATGTACTATCCGTCTATCTCAATAACTCATTCCAATCTTTTTAAATCTTTCGAGCAATTTTTTCCATTTTGTTGAATGCTTTTTCCAGATCTAAAAACCCTTATATACACTTTCTCCTTTTTTTATGGTGTTCTCCATTATCACCATTTAGTTAAAATGGCCTCTCCTATTGCCGTGTTTCGCCTAAACCCAAATTGATCTTCCCCTAATATTTCTTCAGTTCCTTTTTCCATCCGCATTTCTACAATTCTAATTAATAGTTTAGACACGTGTAACGTCAAACTTATTGTTCAAAAATTTTCACATCTATCCGTACACGTCTTTTTTTTGGTATAGCGACAGTGGTTTTACATTTGAAATCTTTGGGTATCTCGCCTGTCTCATACATATGCTTACAAGTTGGAACAGATGTTCTATTACTGCTTATTCGGCAGCTTTCAAAGTTTCCGCTTGCACATTATCTGCACCACCGCCGCCTTATCATTTTTCATGCCTTTTAATACTAATTCAAACTCATCTCTACGTATAGGATATCCCAAGTCATCCTTTTCAGTTTCTGATTTTGGTTATAAAAAATTAAAATTTATAGTTTTACCACCTGTTTTGAGGTTCAATTTGTTTTCTGACGCTGAAATGCAGCAAGGAGTAACTAAATGGCGTTGGACTGGGATTCCAAGGGAGGTTCAAAAGGTTACAATAACAAGCTTCAAATTTGTCTTTCAACGTCTAATCGTACTTCAAAAAAATGAATTGTTCTGCGGTGTACTTAGACATAAAAAAATTCATCACATACTAATTTAGCAGCGGTGTTGAACCCTAAAAATAATTCCGACTATGCCGAGGATTCCGATGATAGCGTAGTTGACTCCAGCTTTACAATCGTTTCCGAAAAGAATACCGTTGCTATCTTCAAAATCATCTTCCGAGGACGATATACAACGGAGATTGAGATCTGCTGGCTGGTTTCTCAGCATCAACCGGTTGCTCCTTTACCGTTTCTTTCGAATTAGGTAACAATAAATTTTCAAGATTTACCAGTTCCCTAATATTGTTATCTAACTCACTTTGCATGCCAATTAATTGGTCTATGTGACGTTTCCACAAAGTTCCATTACTTGTTTCAATTAAATATGAAACTGGGCTTAAGATTTGTAAAATGGTTCCCCCTACCTATTTAGAATTGCCCCGGTAATTCCTAGCTAACACGAGTTGTCCTACCTCTAAATATCGAATTTTGGACCCTCTATACATTTTAACTTGCTAGGTACCAAAGCTGTGGAAATCCGACTGCAATCACCGACAAGAGGTGCCGTATTGTATTCAGCGTAACCCGGGCCAGGGTTACTTACAACTATGGACACCGTCACCTACAAGACATCTCGTCGGAAAGCCGCAACATTCAATTCATCAACATAAAGACGCGCTCCGCAATTTTACTAACTGAAGTAATTTCAGTTCTAGTGTTAAAAACATTTGCATTTTAAATATGCACACAAAAACATTTGTACATATTTTCTATGTATGTCACGCTTTTAATGTTAATGTATACTAAGTTCACATCAATATTTTAACTTGTAAATAAATATTATCTCTGTTACTAATAAACATTAACATGGTGATGCCAGACAACCAGAACACCAAAGTAGACATGTTCTACAACTGGTAGCTGGTCTAGCATGGTTATTTGTTCAAGTTGATTTCGTGTAGAAAATAACCAGGGAAGTTTTCGTTTCGCCAGAGTAGGTAATTCCATAATAAGCTCAACCATTTTAAATCCTTTAAGAATGATTTATTTTAGGTATTCATTACATATATTGTTATTTTATGGTTACACGCTTCCTCCATTTTCAAAATTGTGTATTCATACTTGCTTTTCATGCTCCTTTATTATCGCCAAAACTGATCCGAATCATTATGTTATTTCCAATTCAACAAATTAAAGTTTGAACAACAATTGAAGTGGATGGTTGTTTTCAAGTTTTTCCCATGTCTACGTTGCAGTCGTCGTCATCCAAAGGTGTGCAGAAAATCACCAGGAATGATAGACTTTTTAATTGAAGTCTACCAAGAGTAATAAAGGTGCTCTTCTTAATTACAATCTTTAACGACAGTGTGTAGAAAACCACCAGAGAAAGTTTTCCTTTTTAATTGCAGTCCTCCAAGAGTAAAGAAGCAGGTGCTCCTTTAATTGCAATCCTCCAAAAGTGAATGATATGTTACAGGATCCGATGATATGATAGAACTATTCCAATAATGATATTATTCCAAAGGTGTGCGTTGCGATTAACTAGAAGAGATCCAAAGTATGCCAATTTTATTGGATTCATTTTAGTGTTAATTGGCATGAGTTGAATGTAACCGTCTGTCTTGCAAGGAACTGAGGATTACATACTTTAAACCAATATCTTGCATCCTTCAAAGATACAAATTTATAGTACCACAACTAAACCATGGGAAAACATGATTTGATTATGTAACTTCACTCCAGAGATGAGTATTAATCGTGTTTATGATTTTGTAATTTTATTATTATAATTAGATTAAAATTGTATTGTTGAAACAGTGTTGTAAAATTTGTTTATTCTAGTTGAAGCGGGTAGGAGAGTTCATTAGGCGAGAGCTGTTTTTTTTTATTAACCATTTAAGCAAGCCAAACTGTAAATAAATGTTTTGATTGACTGACTTGTTGATTAGGGCAGACACGGCCGGGAACCCATTGTCGACCTCGAAATTTTGTAAATACACCTATGGAAGGTTATAATCAGCGGTAAGTAGTAATAAATGGGTGTGTTATAAACTTGTTTCTCTGACCTTCCCGTTGTGATATGAGACTGCACAAAGTTATAAAGTATTTAATTTTTAAATTGTAAATTACACAACGTAGTAAAATTACAACTTGCTACTAGTTTCACAATTGATAATTAATTTCATGTTACAATTTTTAGCCCACAATTTTCTGTTGGATTTACATATGGGATGGCTTCGCAATTTTTATTGATGGCCGTATTTAAGTTTCTTTGGAATATACAGGGGTGATTCACAACTTCATAGAAGTATTTTAACTGTTGTTAAAGGATGGGCCATATATTGATATTTTCCCAAAAACAATTCTTTTTAAAAACTACAATTGAAATAGATGATTTAGGGTATGTATAAAATTAATAAAGCTACCCACCACATGCTCTAATCGAAATTCTTTGGCGGGTGACCTCCGATTTAATATTTATGCTGTGTGACAAATTTATTGAAAAAGTTTATGATATGGTTTGGGGTTTAAAGTATACAAACACGTAGATTGAAGTGTTTTATTATTAAGCGTGCGAAAGACGCTGATTAGTTACTTATTAGTAAACATCATTTTTTGGGTGTTCTACTTCACATGTAGCGAGCTTGTAAAACGCTACTTTACAAGCCAGTAATATTTGATTCGCAGTTGCATTTCTTTCTTGGTGTCAAAGTTGAAAATATCCAATACCCGTAGAGGATCAAATGACAATAAGCATTTGTTGCTGTAAGTTTTAATTTCGCAGGAAACATCAAAGATTTTGCTTTTGAAAGTAGCGTTTTACAAACTCGCTACTTGTAAAGTAGAACCACCCATTGTTTGTATTGAAATGCAAAAAGTGCAGTTTACTAATGAGTGATAAATAAACATTATTTGAAGCCGTCGGTGTCATTGGCACCGCTAATAATAAAACCACAACAATTTGTGAATTTGCTTTAAACCTATACATTTGACTTTCCAATGTTCCACCCAAAGGTACTACATTGGCCAGAAAATGAGTTCATTTTACCTGAAATTTTTATTTCTGCCGAACCCTTGCTATTCCAGGCAAAGGTCGAGATCTTTAACATGCGTCAAAACACACACATGGCCTACAAGTTTTACCTCTCAATCGAACTAGGGCGTATTTATGTGAAAAATGCTCGTCTAACATTTTTCAAGCGATTAGTGTCGGGGATCGACCCGGGATATTTGGATTAGTAATCATACTAGAACCTCTCTAAGCCACTGAGACACCTGTAAACTTTAAACACTACGTTTGATTTTCCAATGATTCACCCGAAGATACTGCATTGGCCAGGAAGTGAGTTTTTTACCTGGAAATGTGAAATTTTGCTGAACCCTTGCTACATTTTCAAAAGCTTTGTGTCGCGAATCGAACCTGGGACTTTAGGCTTAGTAGTCACATACAAGCCAACTAAGTCACGGAACTTCCCTGTAAACTTTAAATCGCAAACCATATCATAAACTTTTACGATAGACTGTTGGTTATATCAAAATGCACCTGCTGAACACAGAACAAACTAGAGAATCGCGAAAATTTCCAACTCATTTTTTGTGCTACCCAAAAATCAGCACGCTCATTGGCCAAACACTATTTGAACATTTTTTTACATTCGAAAATTGATGTACACAATTTCATTGCTTAAAGACATCATTAACGTTTTTCAACACATGCAGCATAGGAAATGGAAGTGTATACATACAATTACAAGTTCTCCGAAAGACATTCCTTAGTGCTCCCCATAGCCTAAAGTAATCAACTGATAGTGTTCACCATATCCTGCTAACACTTCAGCGAGCAGCGCTCTACATATGCCTGCTAAAACTTCAACGAACAGTGCTCCCCATAGCCTGCTTATTCTCCGACAGTGACACTGTCCGCCGCCGTACCAGGGGCACGCCACTATAATTCATCAATAAACAGTTAATAAACTACGTTCGAGAAGTCGCTTATTGTGATAACACCGATTGCGTCTGTCAATTCTACCTCCGGGACAACATCCCCGCAGAATTCACTGCGACGCACTCGACGAGGCCTAAGACACCACTACCACGACGTCTTCCAAAGGGTTCCGAAGATCACCGAAGACTTTCGAACTACTCCAAGGTGTACATACGTCCATACCATAATTCTTTACACTCTTACGTTGTCTCACAAGTAAAACATAAAGCCTTCCGAAGAGTTCCGAAGACAGCCGAAGACGCTTAAAGCTGTAAATATTTTCTAACTATCGTTATTTGAGTTCGTACTTGGCCTCACAAGTACATTCCGAAGACTACCGAAGACTTCTAAACCCCCCTATTCTTATATATATGTTCAATCTATAGTTCTTATATTTATATCATAATTCTTTATACTCTTACGTGTCCCACCAGTAAATCACGAAGCCTTCCGCGGAGTTCCGAAGACCGCCGAAGACGTCTGCATCTCTTCAAACTGTAAATATTTTCTAACTATCGTTATTCAACTTCTTACTCGACCTCACAAGTCAATTTCGAAGACTTCTTAAGAGTTCCGAAGACTACCTAAGACTTTTACACCTCTTTAAACTGTATATATATATATTTATATTGCTGTGATAAGGCGTTGTATAGGGGTGTATTGAGTAGCAAGGGTCGTGTAGTAACAATAAATAGCAATAGGAATCAGAAAACTGCATTTATTTAGCTTTATGCAATTACGCGGAAACAATAAACGCTTTGATAAGAAAACGCAGTTTTCAAAGACGCATAAATACACAAACGAAAACAGCATTAAAGTTACATCATTTATTTTGTACATTTATCCATAAGGCGATATCTATACAAAACAACGTATGGCAAAGATAATAATAATGTATCAATAGCAAATAAACATTAAATGGAAATCCGAATAAATTACATCAGAAACCACTTCAAAATGCAGGGCCTGGTTGGTTGAGATAATCGGCAGAACTGCTTGAAAACCCACCCCACATGTAGTGGGATGAGCCTATATAACGCAGAGCAATGATAAGACGGATCAGTTTACAACTCATGCACGTCGAAGCTGCGTCACTGTTAACCAGAAAGCCACGCGTAAATTAAATAAAGTATAATAAAATATCAAGTGTATGTTACAGTGATAATAGTGCAACGATTACGAGGACTTTTTGCCGTTTCTTTTATAGAAAACGTGAGTAGAATTTGGGTAATTGATTTAAACTAAATATTTATAATAATAGGGCTTCAAGTATGTGTCGACAATAATAATTCAAGTCTGTGAACAATTCAAATCAGCGTCTACAATAATACTTCTGTTACATTTCTGAATATTTCAAGTATGAGTCGATAATAATATCTCAAATCTGGGTCGATATAATATTTCAAGTATGTGTCGACAATAATAATTCAAGTCTGTGAACAATTCAAATCAGCGTCGACGATTATATTTGTGGTATATTTCTGGACAATTCAAAGTTGGTCGAAAAGAAGTTCTAATTTTAAGTGGATTCCAAGGGGACAATTCTAATCGAATTTTGGTACAATTCTGGTACAATTCTGGTACAATTCTGGTACAATTTTGGTACAATTCTAGTACAATTTTGATTTGCGTCGAAAGCATTTAAGGGAAGAGATTAAATGCATATAAAATAAAGATGCACGAAGTAATTTTTGGAAAACAAGGGGTAACTGTACTCAAATATTGGTTCAACTAAGCAGAGCATTGGTAGACGAATGAGGACAACAAAGGGGTGTTGATCCACAACACGAACAACATATCGCAGGTCAGATTTATTTAATTTTAAGATATTTTTCTATTTAAATTTTAATACTGAATTTATTCAATTGATATAAAACTTGTAATGAAGTCAACAACAAACATGGCATACGTTAAACTTACGTAATGAATCATAAAGAGGCATGAACGTTCCAGGTTTCTTTGGTAAAGAGGTAGTTTTTGGTGACTTTAGATTGAATTAAAAGTACATAAATTTTGGGATAAATGATACATATGATATTGATTGATTGAGGAGTGTATTTAAAGAATTTCAAAAATGGTAAATAATATTTCTTTTTATTATATGAAATTAATTGACTTCGTTTTATCAATTCAAATAGGTAATCAAAAAGGGGTGAAAAGGAGAAAATTGATCATCGTAACGTTGTGCACTCTGTGTAGATTAAAAAGGGCTAGCCGTGGCATAATAATAAAATTAGTAAGATTGAAGTAAGAACACAGAGCGGTGGCGTTAAGTAAAACGTCATTACACCGAGTACGGCGTTATCATATCAATATATATATATATATATATATATATATATATAAATAAAAAGTAGGATTAATGAGTCTTAAATTTATACAAAGTAAAAGGATTATTGGCAGTGACTCAAATTCAGCCACGAGGGCATCCTGTCGACGCGTTTCGCAAACGCGTCGACAGGATGCCCTCGTACTGATATCACTAATCACTTATAATTAAGAACGCGTCGACAGGATGTCCTCGTGGCTGAATTTGAGTCACTTGCCAATAATCCTTTTTACTTTGTATATATATATATATATATATATATATATCAAAGAATGAAATTTAATGGCAAGTGACTCAATATTAGCCACAAGGGCATCCTGTCGACGCGTTTCGCCCTTATTGGGGCTCATCAGGACAGGAGTAGCAAAGATGTAATATTTAACACGAACACATTATTGGAAGTACAGCATCACCTAGCCCACAATTTGTGCTTTCTTGCTGTTTCACCTGACTTTGATGTTGATATACACATTCAATAAGTGTTTAAGTTTTACGTTCCTTACCGAAGACTTCCGAACTGCTTCAAACTGTTAAAATCATTCATTTTTAACTATTTAACTTTCATTTGTATATATTTATGAACTTTATAATTATTTTGCTTATACATAATAAAGAAATAATCAAGCCAAGCCTACATATTTTCAGACACCGCCCACTCGAACGATAACAAGACTTGTTCTAGCAGCGTATACATTATACAGAAGTCATCCACTAAGGTGTTTCAATTATGGCATGTAATGAGTAGCCTCTTTACTTTTATACGTACCCTAAGAACAGTTTGTACAGTTTTAGTTTCTTTTTGCGAAAGTGCCAATCTATGACCCATTTTTAAGCATCACTTAAAATGTTTATATGAAGCTGTGAATCCCTCTGTGTATTGCAGTGTCATTGTTTTTTTAATTAAATAAATGTATACTGTTTATTATAGATACATTATTACTGTGATGTAAACAATTTTTCCCAGTCTTCTGTCATTTAAAGGGGGTAAATCACAACGATTTTGATCGAAAGTCGTAACCAATCGGCATGCGATAATAACTTTCCTATTAAGTGAATACTCCTACAAATTATTTGTACATAAACGTAATTTAATTAACTACAAATGTGAGATAACATCTACTATAGTAACAACCACATATGGCTATGAGTAAGCAAGCGTTTAGTTCAAGGGTGCACAAATAATGAGACGTCTAGTGTATAATCGTGCGTGCATGTGGGTGAATAACGCTTTGTGGTCTTGGAAACCATAGCATATATATAATCGTTACGTCAAGATGCAACTTTTCTATTATGCAGTTTACGGCAAACACGACACTGAAAATTTAGTACAGCCATTATAGTTACGGTTCTTGAACCAGCCACAAGACAATATATGCTTTTAAATGATTTCAAGAGAACGTAAATTATCTCGTTCAAGTTAATATCAGCATTTAAAAATTTCTAATGTGAAAAAATTTCTGCTGTAAGTTGGTGTCGAACCTACTTAAAATCTGTTGGGTTATCTTTTTAAAATAATGGTTACTGATGGAAAAATTAGCAATACTACCTTTAAAAGATAAACATTTTTAAAATTTGATGTGTAGAAGCGTTTGTTGTATTTTTGTAGCAAATACGATGAAAAACAAGCAGCCATGTCGAGAAGGTCTTTTAAATCGAACGGTTTTTAAATTCTTGGATAAAATGCGGAATTTGGATTGATTTCAAACAACTTTTTATTGGTAATTGCAGTATGAAATATGCCATTTAAAAAGGAAAAACTTTTGTGCTCAGCACAAAAATAATTAAAATATCAAGTTATTTAATTTTTTGCCATTTGTGATGAAATACTACCCTTTTTAGCTTTTAATTGCGTAAAATTTTAAATAATATCAGAACTACAAGATAATAATAATAACAGTAACCTAGGTGCCTGCTGACTACAAGATGATAAATTCATCCAAAAGCACTATATTGGCCAGGAAGCCATTTTTGTTACCTGCAATTTTGAATTTTTGCAAACCCTTGCCATTCCACGCAAGGTAGGGATCTCTAACGTGCGTGATAACACTAACACACGGGACCTACATTTTACCTCTTAACCGAACGAGTGCGCATATTTGTGAAAAATGCGCACCTAACACTTTTCGAACCCAGGACCTTGGGATCAGCAGTATATGCTAATCTGACTGATTCATGGAGCTGCCCTGAAGTTTTACAAATCGCTAGAGTTTCATTAAACTTGTGTTCGTAAGCTCATGTCTTAGCTACTGAATGTGCGCAATCACTTGACTTAAATATTAGTCTTTGTGATCATTTTGTTCGAAGTATTGGTGTTAGTAGTAGTTCAGTTACAGGAAAATCAATCTTGGTTATTTTGTCTCGTTTTGATTCCTATGTAAGCTATAATTTGGAAGTTTTGTTAGTCGACAAAATAATGGTTAGACACACTAAAATAAAATTCACAGACATTTACTTATGCATTTTTATGGACCTTCCATTGACAGATAATACTTTTGATCATCCAGGTCTTATTGATAGTATCATTGGAACACAATTGTTCCCATTTTTAATAAGTACACGTAAAGTTACTGTCCTTTATCGCATTCTTAAGTGCAATTATTGTTTACATTTCAAATTTCGTAATGACAGACTTACCTATCATTTGCGTGCATGAAGTGAATCCATTTTTTCACTGTACTACCGAATTTGCGAAACTCTTCATAATAACATCAGTGAGTCGAAAAGGAATAAGCAACCCAAACGCTTTACTTGGATGTTTATTTATTTGTTTGGTGCCAAAGCTTTGCATTTGGAACTGGTATCCAGACTTGTCTACTAAATATGCTGTTAGCTGCTTTAAAATGTTTTCTCTCCCGTGCATCTTCTATTATTGATATGACAGAACAAAATTTATAGGTGTTAAAAATAAATTGAATAAATTCTATAAATTATTAGAATCAGAAGTATAATTGGCCGCGCATTAGTATTTCATAAAATTTAAAAAATTTTTGAGCCTCCATTAAGTCCTCATTTTACGGGAGTGTAAAAGTCATAGATTAAATGCGTTACAACACACTTATACAAAATAATTAGTGACAAAATTTTGAGATATGAAGGATTAAATACTGTGCTTATCCAAATTGGGGCTTTTCTTAATTCTAGTACCTTGCCTTGGTTAAGTATAAATCTCTTCCTCCGATCCAGTGCCTTTAACTCTGGCGACACATTTTCTCACTCTCACTCTTTTAACTGCGTTACCTGCACCAAATGCAGTGGAACCTTCACCTAATCTTTTGGACAGAAAATGACTGCTCGATCATTTGGTTCAGTCCTTTTGGAAACGTTGGAGGTTGTAATATCTAACACAATTACAAAAGCGTCGAAAATAAAATGTTACAAGTCCATCAATTACTGTAGGAACACTTGTTCTCATTAAACAAGATAATGTTTTACCTTTACATTGGCCCCGCGGCATAATTAAGGAAGTGTTTCCCGCATCTAACGGAATTGTTCAAGTTGTAAATGTGCGAACAAAGAGTGGCATTTACAAATGTCCAGTAGTAGTAGTAGTAGTCAAATGTAGAATCGACACGTTCCGTCGGGTCCGTGGATAACAATTCACGGACCCGACTAAAAGTGTCAACCTTACATTTGACTTTCCAATGCTCCACCTAAAAGAATTACATTGGACAGGAAACGAGTTTCTCTTTAAACCTGCAGTTTTTGAATTTTGCCGAACACTTGCTGTTTTAAGCTAGGTAGGGATCTTCAACATGCGTGACAACACTCACACACGGAATTATCATTATACCACTCACCCGATGAAAACGCATTTTTGTGACGGTCCGTGACGAGAATCGAATCCGGGACCTTGGGATCAGCAGTCAACCGGACCTGTCTGATCCAAGGAGTCCTGGACATTCCCTAAACATTACATTTGACTCTCCAATGTTCCACTCGAAGATACTAGAGTCGCCAAAAGGCGAGCTTCTTCTACCTGGGAATTTTGAATTTTGCCGAACCCTTGCTGTTCCAAGCAAGTTAACAATCTTTATCGTACGTGATAACACATACACGAGACCTACATTTTAGCTCTCATCCGAACTAGGTCGTATTTTTGTGAAAAATGCTCGCCTAACATGTTTCAAGTGGTCCGTGTTGGGAATTAAATCCAGGACCTTGGGATCAGCAATCATACGCTAATCTGCCTTATCCACGGACCCGACGATACGTGTAAACCCTACATTTGACTTACCAATGTTCCACCCGAAGATATTACATTGTCCAGGAAGCGAGTGTTATTTTACTTGGAAAATTTTGAATTTTGCGGAACCCTTGCAGTTTCAAGCAAGGTAGGGATTTTCAACGTACGTGACAGCACACACACGCACACGCACACGCACACCCACATGTACACGCACACACGCACGCACGCACACACACACACAATCCATATTTTACCTCTCATCCGAACGAGGGCGCATTTGTGTGAAAAATGCTTTCCCAACATTTTTCAAGCGGTCCGTTTTGGGAATCAAACCCAGGACCTTGGAATCAGTAGCTTTACGTAAACCGGTCTGGTCCACGGAACCGTGGACATTCATTAAACCCTACTTCTGACTATCCAATGCTCCACCCGAAGGTACTACAATTGCCAGGAAGCGAGATTTTTTACCGGGAAATTAAAATTTTTGCCAAAATCTTCCTGTTCCAAGCAAGGTGGATCTTTAATGTGCGTGAAAATACTCACGCAAGGTCCTACATTTTACTGCTCATTCGAACAAGGTGTATTTTTGTGAAAAATGGTAGCCTAACATTTTTCAAGCGGTCCGTGTCTGGAATCAAACCCGGGACTTTGGGATAAGTAGTCAAACGCGAACCTATCTAACCCACGGAGCCACTTGTGTCTTTACCCACGATAATACGATATTGAAATCTGTCCAATAAGTAATGTTATTCAAATTAATATTCATGGAAGTTTTAACTTTGTCTACTAATTGGGCCATCATTAGAGCACCGTATTACTCGAACATCGCCACTTTGAGCATCCTCAATGGATCTAACTCTAGTATGAGTATGAGCTTTTAATTGTGCAAGAATTATTTTTGAAATAGGATGTCCGTTTGTAATGGCTCGCATATCACGTGCAAACCCAACCCACTCAGTAAAACAAGTTGCAAAAAATCGTGAAAGCCAGTCAACCGAACTTCAACCTGATCTGGCCCACGAACCAAATTACTGAGAACTGTCACCGTGAAAGCCCACATCCCTTAATTGAACCAACAAACAAAACTCAGGTCAACAACAGTTGTCCCGACACCGGAAACAAACTTTAAAACCTATAAAAGAGTACCCAACTGTAGATCATGAGGAAGCGCTGCGCCGTGGCGTTGTAGGTATGCGTGTAAATACTATGCCCAAGGTACGGGTTTGAATCTCGAGATGGGGTTCGCTTGAAAAATGTTAGGCGAGCATTTTTCACAAAAATACGCCCTCGTTTGGATGAGAAGTAAAATGGAAGTCCCCTGTGTGAGTATTGTCACGCACGTTAGATCCCTAACTAGCTTGGACCAGCAAGGGTTCGACGAAATTCAAAAAAACTCGCTTCCTGGCCAATGTGGTACCTTCTAGTGGAGAATTAGAAAATCAAATGTAGGGGATATAAAAATAGCAGTAGCACCTATAGATTGACAGTACAATAATAAATGAGATTTTGTTATCCTTTAAGTTGTACTTATTATCAACAGTTGTTTATTTTGTGGAATTGTGATGTTCCTTTTAAAAGTTTATAATTATATTTCATTTTAATAGTTATTGTATTAGTAAATCCCACCAATAGAGTTAGATTATTTTGTTTAGGAAACATAAGCTCTAGTTTACATGCATTCTTGAGCTAAGGAAGCACTATTTTTGTATTTTATATTGTTGATGCTCAAAGGTTGCCAAATTTATTAAGACGGTTTTAAAGTCAGAAATGAAATCATTAGCAGCATACGTTGTGTTCTAAAATTGCTCTTTTATGATTCATTTGTTTTGATTAATAATGTATTAGACTGGCACCTATGATCTCATCGTTTAAGCGTAAGGACGTTCACGTGCAGAACTGTGCTGTGTTAATAGAATGAACAGTCCCTTTTTTCTGATTTTAGTTAACCTTTCCATAAGCTAATATTACACATGAAAACAACACAAAGTAATTTCAATTTGCAGTCTTAATTTATCTGTCGGAAGTTTGCCGAAAATGTCTCGAAGTATTTTAGGAGGGAAAAATCAATGTCTTATGTAACTTGAGTAGGCTAGTTTACCTTGAAGAATAGATATCAAATAAACTGATAGTAGTAAATAAAGTTTGGATAGTACCTTACTAGGTTGGTTATTTTTCATTTCTGTAACGCCTTGGTTCCATTAGATTAACAGCTGAACGTTAGACATACGCAAGTTGAGAGCAGCTAGTTTCTTTCGAAGTCCCTGAAGGTAAATGCTTTTAGTAGTGTCCGAGTTACTCACGTGCAAAAATCACTCATCAGGTATTTATGAAAACCTCTGAAACTATGACTTAGAGAAATTGTAAATGAACATTAAATTGATGAACCTATCTATATATAGTACGTCATTGTGATTGGGTTAAGAATTTAAATAGTAATGTTGTGATATATTTGGTTGCTCCTTTTGATTTAATAATATTTATGGCAACAGTATAATAGTTTTACATTCGTGTTTTTCACAATCGATGCACAGGTGATAGTTCCAGTTTTGTGGTAATAAACTACGTTGCAATTAATATTCGGGTAATTTAAAAGTTACATTTTGGAAACCTTTCTTGCAGTTAGTAGTTTTCAAGTAGAAATATTAATATCTTTATTATAACATTTATTTTAGGTTGGTTTTTAGCAATAGTGTACTTAATGATTTTCCATGTGAACTTTTGGCCAGAATCACTTTCCAGGTCTCAGGTCATGGCACCCTCTTGTTATTCTTTCTTGGATGTTACCTTAGAAACCCGTCGAGATAAGGTGGCGCTCAAGATACTTGCCGATTAAGAGATCTTTCATATCCGGTAGTGTTAGTCGATAACCATCATTGCTAGTACAGTCGAGGTTTTCGGTACTTTCGCGAAACAAAATTTTAGCGAGATACTTCACAGAGTTTATCTGTGGATTACTGGCTAGATTTTCTGGGGCCAAAACTGAATGTAACAAACTCAATTCAAAATCAAAAAATTATTGTCAAATGGATTCGATCTGTTTATAACGCCCTTATTTTTAATTTTAAAAGATTAAAATTTGAGGCGCATTAGTATAGTTTCGCATAACAAAACGCAAAAAGAAATTTTCAAGAAATGCAGAATTTGAAAACTCTTGGTGTTAGGCCTTTTATTGGTACCAATTACCTTGAGTTATTTTTAACAATTTTTGTTGTTGATAGTATGGATGTTACCGTCAATTTGCTACTAGCTAAATAAATCGTTTATAACCTTTTGCTTTTGATGTTAGAGGCATCAATTTTTGGGCGCAACAAAAGTGCAGAAAGAAATTTATAACACTTTAATATATTTATTAGCTTGCTGTTGAGCGTGAAGTTGCCATGAAGTGACTGGTTTATCTACAATTCAACTTTAACAGTTTAATTTTTGAAGCGTATTTAAGCACAACTTGGGACCAACAAAATATATTAATTTCTAATGAGGGTTCCGATTTGGTCAACTTAAAGCATCCTTAATTACACATCAAAAAATATTTAAAAAAAATAACTTAGTGAAGTGACAACTGTGTCAACAGTGTCAACAGCCTTTTGCTAACCTTCGCACTTCGCACGTCGGTCAGCAATATCTCCCTTAGCAACAACGCAACATTTTCCAACTCGCCCTTAATATACTATTAGTGCCAATTGATACAAAAGATTTTATAAACGTAATTATTAAATTATTAATATAATTTCATTATTTTCTTAAGGTATTGGCATGATCCATTTGTTTTGTTCAATGCAGCATTTACAATAAATATCACTGTTCGTTATTACAATACAAATTTATTCCACCTCTAGATTTTCTCTTATTTTCTATAAAACGATTTCATTCTTCTCTTTTACCAATGATTAACTTTCATAACGAAAACACGTCCAGCCCATTGACAACGCAATTTTGTCCGTTCCCGATTCAATGCTACGAATCAAAAGT
Organism: Platerodrilus igneus; assembly: GCA_036346225.1. NCBI lineage: Eukaryota > Metazoa > Arthropoda > Insecta > Coleoptera > Lycidae > Platerodrilus > Platerodrilus igneus. Next base: position 1,185,494 of record JARFIW010000124.1, read on the forward strand.
ATACTATACAAGACAGTCCATTTTTCTTCCGCATTGGACTTCCTTCAAAGTTTAAACAACTCTTCAGTATACATAAAGTCTAAATAAATAAAACATGAAGTATAAAAATATATCATTATACAATCCTATAAAAGCGATACGAACTTCAGCAACTTTCCGAAACAGTGTCATCGTCAGTCATCAGTAAACACAAAGCTGTTATCTTTACAGGCTCATTTTTCAGATGGCCATAAAGTTTAGCGATGCTGAAATATAAATGAGATGTGGGAGTTTGAAAACAATTCGTCATACTTTATCTTCTACATCAATTGAGGGGTGCACAAAATGTAAAAGATAATAGAATATTGAAATTTTCAATGGGACTGAAATACTTCACGATATATTTCACAAGCAGGGCAAGACAACGCCGGTGAAGTCGTATAAATTGAAATGCACTGAACACTAATAAATATACATAAATTTTGGTTGAATACGTTATTCAACCGCAAAGTTAAACTTAATGTACCCTCAGATAAGCTTTTTTTTGTTACTTTGGTCATATACCTTGGCCTAAATTCATTAATCTCTTCTGGAGTTCTTTAGAAAGTAAATAAATTTTAAAATTTCTAAAAGCTGAACAAGTAATAAAACATTTTCGAGTTTTTGAAAATATTATTACAAAAACTTTCAAAATATACTATCCAAATTGTGAATTAAGACTAACTAACTAAATTCGGTTCTGTGTGTGGTTGGTCTACAAAAAACGTTCTCCAGTCTCAAGTAAATATTAACTAGGTATAGCGCGTTTAAGGAAATTCTTAGAAACTTTAATATACGAGAATTTATAAAATATTAAGTTGCGTCAAAGTTTTCGCTGTTTTCTTATGCACTTACTTTTTAAAAAGTTTACCATGGTCTTGTGGCGGTGCAAAAGAGTAGGGATTTACAATTAATCAAGCTTCAAAGTTCGAAAAGCTTTGACCAAACTTTAATGTATTTTAATCAAAGTTCGCGTAATACGATAGTCGTAGTACCAACAGACGGAAAGTTTATAATGCATAAATTTCGTGATATAATCAATGTACTTGAATTAGTCGTCGCCTAGAATCATTCCAGAAATCGACGTCCAAACTTACTTCCGACGTATGAGTTCTGAATCGAAACTATGTTGGGATATTCCTGTAGCTGGACGATGACCGTGAGCTTGAAGTTCACTGGAAACTGCAGTTTAGAAAAGAGTTAATATTCCCTAACGTATATGTGGCTGGTGCCGGAAACTCTGTCAAGATCGAACACCTCTTCAGTACTTGGGGTAGTTTCTCAGAAACTTTTGAATCACAACAGCAAATATGTTATCAATTGGCACGAAAGCCCAAACACAAAGCTACACAAACCCCAAAGCTCTGATTATCTACCAGGATTCCTAAGTTTGGCGGTGGAAGTGCTACAAGCCATGCATCGGACACACGTTACTGTACTATGCGGGTGAATTTACTGTGATTGTGTTTGATACTATCATAGTACCCAAAATCATTCAAATTTGATCAGACCCCAAGGTCTTTGGATGTGAGGAATTGGAGAAATCACTGTGAAAAGTGGACTAAATGAATGATTAAGTTTTGAAAATATAGTCATTTTGAAACTTAATCATCCTCATTTATATCCGGTTTCATAAAAAACTTAAATTTTGTGTTAGTCTAATTAAAGAAGTTAAGTGGAATTAAATAGAAAATAATTAACAAGATTTGCGATTCTGCTCAGTTGTTTTTACTTTGAAGAGTTTTATATTTTTGCAACGGATCACAAATAATAGTTCTTTTTATGTTAATAGATTTATTTCGTTTCAGATTATTAAACGTAAGAGTGGTTCAGGAAGGTAAGAAAAAAATCAGTAACAGAAAATTCGCCCGAATTACGATAACAGAAAAGGGAAAAAGAAAATTAATGCTAGGCTAACACAGTTTTATACCTCGTAGCACATACCAATAAAAAAATTATAAAAATATAAATATAAATATGACAAGAATCCTACATACTTACTACGTTGACCAGTTCGATCCTAATAGAATTAACCAAAGACAAAATAAATATTTACGATGGTGTGTTTAGGAGCAATCAACAGACCAGCACCAATAACTAACCAAATACCACAGTTGATCGATAATTATCAAGTGTATATACAATTCAAGCACCAATTCACTCAGTTGTCCATCAATTGTTCGTCTTTTGTATTAATAAGGCTTCATCTTTTCTTTGTAGTGTTTAATTTTAGGGGATTTTTTAAACCCTGCATGGGGAAGTCCTCCATATTATTTTTATAAGATTTACATGTAAATTCCATGAACACTCGGTTCTCACGCATTTCTTGACATTGGATTATGATTTGTGGTGTAAAACCTGCAAGGCGGCTCCGTGGCGTAGTTGGTATGTGCGTGACTACTACGCCCAAGGTCCCGGATTCGAATCCCGACACAGTCCGCTTGAAAAATGTTAGGCGAGCATTTTTCACAAAAATACATCCTCCTTCTGATGAGAGGTAAAATGGAGGTCCCGTGTGTGAGTGTTGTCACGCACGTTAAAGATCCCTACCTTGCTGGGAACAGCAAGGGTTTGGCAAAATTCCAAATTTTCCAGGTAAAAACAACTCGCTTCCTGGCCAATGTAGTACCTTCGGGTGAAGCATTGGAAAATCACATGTAGTGTAAAAGCTGCAAACATTGCGTTCCCAGGCCATGAAAATGCAGCTGCGTTGCGGTTTTAGTATGTGAATATGAAAAACCGTGAGGGAACGATAGTTCGTGAGAACAAAGCATCGAAAAGAAGGAGAACTTGTCTACCGACAATCACCAAAGATAAACGTGCGGGCGTGAAAAGCTTGAGTCGATGAAGTGGTCAAAAGTGGCCAAAGAACCCACTCATATAGGATCTCCGCAGGAAAGTCTTTGCACTATAATTTGAATGACCGGCAACCCGGGGAAATTTAATCTTATATATATTTGCATGATTAGTATATTGTTATATTTAAATTAAAAAAAAAGTAAAACAATATAAAACATCATACAATCTTGCTCTAATAATAGTATTAAATAATCATCAATAAATTGCTCATTAATACATATAATACCAGCAAACTCACGTATCGTGAGTAAAGCTATCGCTACCTCTTGGCTATGGTGTTATTCCCTTACATAGGCTGTTAATGGTTATTGGTATCTGCAATGAGAAATTTCTGTGTTAAGGTTCAATAAGCACTGGTTAAAAAACCTAACAATGTGGATTCAAATCCGCGCTGAATGCATCAATTTCTATTAAAGAAACAACACCCTTCAATTACTATAAAAGAAAGCAAGTTTTCATCATAAACATTTTGTAACTGTCCGGTTGGGTTAATAATATTTATCACCAAAGAACCCACGCAAACCAACTAGCTCAACGAACGTAATATAAAATTGTTTTCTGAAGAATAATCACGGAAAACTTATTATAGAATAGAAATAAATTTGAGTATATTTCTAGCACAAAGATAACACAACGGCTTTGTCTAACTACAATTAGACTAGGTCATTTAACTACAATAAATATAGAATACTAACGTTCAAAGGCAGAGATCGTATAATTGAGCAATTTTTCAAAACTGAAAGTAAACATTTATTAAAACAGGATATCGACTGCAGAAAATGCAGAAAATATTTAAACTACGAAATGGAGCATAACAAGGCACAGCTAGGTGAAGACTAAATGAACGAGTTCCTGTCGAGTTATTGATTTTCTATGGTTTATTATTGGGTTCATGGGATTCTGCGTATTCTTGGAATTTTTGAAATCAGATTTGTGAAAGTTTAAACAGCGTGTCGCACGTTCTTTAGTGAGTCCATTGAGCAAAAATATAATCATCTGCGACCGCTCTCGTATGTCTATTCTTGATTTAACATACAGAGTTAGTCGAATTGTCTTCATAGGAGCGTCCTTCTCCTGACCGATTGTCATTCAAGATTACTTTGGGCCACCTGTTATTTTCAGGAAACCTCCGATTTGGTCATAACATGCTGCCTACAGCCGTTGCCAGAGATAAAATGGAGGTATAGTTCGATCATAAGATGGTGCAGCTAATAACAGGGCATGGCGCTCTGAAAGCCCACCTGCGAAGATTCGACTTGACCTAGAACGACCGCTGCAAATGCGATGAGAGCGCAGAAAGCGCCGAGCGCGTGCTATTTGACTGCCCACTCGAGATGGCAAACCGAGGGTTAGCAAATACAAAACTAGTTGTTGAAGAACTAGCATGACCAAAGAACCTAGAAAAAGACGTTCTGGGCAGCTCTTAAGGAATTCGCATGAAGGGTTGAGATTGAATGGTGATAATCGCACGTAAATTGATAGTGAGGAGGTGTAGGGTAGGGGAAGTTTGGAAAAATTGAAGAGGTAGTTTGACTTGGCATGATATATGAGCATGTTACAACTTAAATATTAAAAAAATCAAGAACAAAAACTAAAAAGAAATGTCCAGATGTCTAAATATGCACAAAGAACCCCACACTAAACCAATCAATGTCTTACCTAAACGCATAGGATATCGGGTATAAATCAAACTTTAAAAATCGAACTATTGACTAAATCAATAATTAAACTAAGAAATTAAAATAGAGTGAAACCGCGCAACCCTCCAAGACATACATGTGCTAGTGATTGCGCCCCCAACGTTTAGTGCATATCCACCAGACATTGGCAGTGCATATCAACCTTCCTTTAATAGTAAGAAATAATAGATGTAGACAGACGACCAGATCTTTGGATCCTGGGAAAATAATGTTCGAAGTATGTATAAAAATTGTGGCGGTTATACTCGCATAAACATTAATTTGTATTAATAAGTAAATTTTGCGATAATTTGAATGAGTGCGTTCTTAGTGTGATAGCGCTAGCCGATATAATGCTTATGCGAGTGCAGCTGATAATTTGGGTGATAATTTTTGCTATTTCAGGCACTGTTACATGCTTAATGCTTATTTGAATATTTAGATATTTATTTATATATTTATATATTTATTGTTTTATGGATTGATGTTTTGTTTGATGTTTTGCCGCCTATTTTTTTCCGCAGTATTTATAGGAAGGAAGAATGGAATTAGAATATAAGTCTGTTAGGTAACGACAGGGAACGTTAGGGACGAATTTAGGCTAAACTTAGAACAAAATACTTAGACCAGGAAGGACAACTTTGTAAATTTATACAGCAGGAATATATAGCCGTATTCGCTATTAATAAATTTGGCGTGTGCTTAGAAATTTGAATCTATTGATAATTACTAGGTAGCTAGGTTTGCATAGCTTTAAGTCGACCTTTCAGGTTGCACCAGTAAGCAGAGCTGGCAGCCGTTATCCGATATTACGGATCCCTTCCCTTCTACTGTTTGCCTGTGTCTTGCTGATCAGACACACTCCACAGCCAACGCTATCTACTATTTCTTAACCCCAAGTTTAGTTTTAGTTTATACATTTTATATATCATTGATTTAATTTTGAAGTCAGATTTATTAGAAGCATGTTTTTCTTAGCGTTTAAACCCAATGTAGTGCCTTCGGGTGGAGCATTGAGGACGTGGCCGCAAGTGTAGCGGCCGTTACTTACATTATACTATCCCCAGCCGTTTGACAAAGAAAAGAAAAATTAAACGATTATAAACTTTCGTTTTAATTTGTAATGTGATTTGTTATTTTAATGCTAACTGTTAATATCCATTGTAAATAAGCTTTTGTTCATTAGCTAACTGTTACCACATTTTGACACCGACACATTCGAAATTGACAGTTTTGTGTAACCAATTCAACGTAGAATACCAATTTTTTGTACGATACGAAAAAATTTATTTATTTTCTTTGCGTCAGTTGAAGGACCTCACACTGCTTCTGAATCTCATTTACAGTTGCCCAATGAATTTTTACATGCAAGCTTATGTAAGACTATAATTTAAAATTTTTAATTATCATTCAATTCAGAGGGATAGCATTATAAGCAATTAATTAATTTTATCTATGACGAGTGTAAATTACATTAAAATGCGTATTTACGGTATTTATTGATGCTTAAATGACACACAAAACCTGATTTTAACAACAAGTGAAACAGGATTAAAATTCTCTAGACCAAACTTCATTTCATTATTCAGTTAGTGTATTCGGTTATTCATTATATAAAACGTGCATTTCATTTAAATAAATCAATGCATAAATCACTCACCTTTGGCAATTACAGTAATTAAATTGTCTGCTGCGTTCTTTATTTATCAAGAGAACTAAATCAAGCAATGACTTTTATTTTACTCAAACGATTCACATTTAGGAAACTAATTACCTTAACCATAGAAAAATTTGGCATCCATTACCTTTAGGGAATCGCAACACCTCATACCTCATTCCCAGTATCAGGAAAGGTTTTGTTTTTGAAAATATGGATTTGAAGTTGTTAGGACCCAACTTGCTTAATGCGGGTGATACGAAGCCTGTAACTTATACTAGTTGTTAAATTTCAGTACCAAAAACATATTTTGGAAGATGAAGACGTTCACATTGCTCGAATCTAGTATCTAGCTAGGTGGTCTAATATGCGTAATAGGTGTTTGTATACGAAATATGTTCTAACCTGTCGATACCAGTTATTGCCTTGTGGAAAAAGATGATTTACTTGCGCACATTCCTTAAAACTCGCTTTAAAAACATGTTGGGTCTCGATAATTATTTGATTTAAGATATTGGAATTGAGGGCATCAAGTTCATCTAAGTGATCCTACCTATCGCCGAAAACATACACACCTGAAGCTAATTTAAGTAAAACCTATAAATTCATGCTTAATTCGCATGATAGCAAAGACAGACAAAGACACTCTCCCACTGAACGTAAAAAGAGTATGAAATAAATGACAATAATTACATCTGACGGCGAAAGAATTATTTGCGAACAGGGAATTAGAAAATGTTGAACTAATAAGGCGGAAGTGGTTGCGTGGTTGGTATTAAGTTAAGTTAAAAGAACCGTTAAACGAAACCAACTTCAAGTATGTAACGTGGTCCTCTCCACAGGGGGAAATTTAAACGGTGCGCGAGGTTTTGTAAAACTTCGCTTGCAGCTTTGGCAAGAAATGTTTTTTTCGTGCGCGGGATTTTGAAAACTCGGACGTGCCGTTTTAAATGGGCTACCTGAGAGGATAGCTCAAACAAGTGGGTTGTGTGGGTTAAGGTAGTTGTGTTTACTAAATTAAACAGGAAATGGAAATACTGATAGTTTCTGGAAATCCTTAAAATAAAGATACATTTGGAACTTAAACAGAGAATAAAAATGAGTTTTTATGGTGATACTTATAATTGTATATATGTAAATGTTTAAATTTGAACGGATCGGTACTTATGTAGTAGAAAATTAACAAATGTTTAAATATAAGTTTGATTGGTAAAATTTAGCATTAGTTAAAACATGAAACCGTAATATTTTGAATGAACGCTGGAATGGTTAATGGAAAAGTTGGTATTTAACTGTTTTCTATGTGGCTTATTAAGGACATTTCCAGAAAATGCAATGTCGAATATCATGTAATTTAATATGGGAAACTGGACAAATTTGGAGTGATAGTACTATTAATGGATTTAATTTAATGATCTTCCTTTAAGATTTCTTTTAGTAATACCTAGCCAGATTAAAGTTAAAAAATTAGATTTTCTTGGGATACTTTTATTTGTATTGCAACTAATTCGCATCAATACAGGTTGAGTTTAAGTAAAATTCTATTTGAATTTCTCTAGGAACCACGCAAACATTAATTTGTGACAGAATATCCAGTCACCCCAGTGATAGAATCGTATTTAGAACGCATTTCTACAATTTTATTTAATTTCACCAAAAATTTAATACGCATTTTAAGATATTTTAGAAAAACGTAACATATAATGTGATCGAATTTAAGAAACCAAAAGTAAGGAAGGCCTATACAAAATAACTGTCTTCCGTATAGAGGATAATATCGAAGACATTGCTGAGACTAGATGATTTAGTACACGTTAGTAGAAATACAAGAGTGGTTTGAGAACAGTTGTCCCGAGCAAGGGGGGTTTGAAAACAACGCGTGTAAACTTTATGATGGTTAAGGCAATTACTCTAGGATCCACTATGCGTCAGCCATCATAAGAATTGAGAACGACTTCAGCCCCTCGGCAGTATTGTGTCGTGGCATATGCTGAATGAGTCGTCAGAGGATGCCCCATTGGACAATTTAAATTATTCTTTGGTTCTGCGGTTATGCTACCAATATGCGGCACCGTGGCGTAGTTGGTATGTGTGTGACACACTACACCCAAGGTCGCGGTTTCGAATCCCGACACGGTCCGCTTGAAAAAAGTTAGGCGAGCATTTGTCACAAAAATACACTCTCGTTCGGATGAGAGGTAAAATGGAGGTCCCGTGTGTGAGTGTTGTCACGCACGTTAAAGATCTCTCTCTACCTTGCTTGAAACAGCAGGGGTTCGGCAAAATTATTCAAATAAAAAAAACTCGCTTCCTGGCCAATGTAGTACCTTCGGATGAAGCAATGGAAAATCACATCTAAGGTTATGCAAGGACTTCGCCCTAAGTACTTGTTTTATGTCGGCGTGGACCTGAATGGGACGGAGCCCCATTGAGCAACTGAATGGTGGGGAGCAATCATCATAGATAATTGTTAGCTTGGAGTACATTAAAATGTTATCCTTTTTATTTTAAGAATTGGTTTAGGAAAAAATTCAAAATATTCATTTAATAAATTCGAATTAATGCAAACATACAGAATAATATGTAAATAATTATTATGGAAATTAGATTTGTGGTTCCCTACTGTTGCAAGTATAATCAGTATGATGTCAGTGACTAACTGCACCACGTCCCGGAAAGGATGTGGTTAGATAACATGCTAAAACAGGAAATATTTTGCAAGTATAATCATTACCATGTCAGTAACTTTCCATACCACATCTCCGGCAACCGCAACCTAGGTATCGAACTCAATTCTTTTCTAATCACTTTTTAGATAGTAGTGTATGTGGATAGGATGTGGTTAGATGGCATGTGAAAAACAGGAAAAATACCTTACGATAATAAAATGTGCAGACAAGTAATTGATAAAAGACCAGATATCACATGCAAATGGCGTTTTAGACTTCGTTCTATAATCAGCCTATTCAATTGAATCATTATTTCAATTTGTACTCGAATCAATTAGCAAACTAGAACGCCAATACAACGGTAAGTAATATTTCACTATTCCTTATTTGTTGTTGTTTTAGATGCTTTAAATTTGCTATTGTTAATCTAAAAAGAATGGCAGTTTAGTAATTTTATAATATTTTAATTGCAAACTAGTATCAACATTTTTGTTGTATATTGAGTAAGTAACGAAAGACAATAATAGAAAATCAATTGCAGGACCTAGAAAAGAAGTAGAAGTGATCGAATAACCATTAAAAAATCCGCCAACGATTTACATCGCAAAAATAGTACAATCCAAATTTGATAATTCCGTGCTCATTGAATTGGCTGAAAATATTTTATTTCTTCCGCTACGGTGTACTGAATGCTGGAGGCAACACATCCATGAATTAACTTCAGGAAAATACTCAATAACTGTGTTGGAGTTGGTGGACATTAAAAGACCTAATCCACCTGTTTCTCTTGAAAGAAATCCCATATAGAAAAACAAAAAATAGTTGTTACGTTTTATTAATTATTGCTTGTTTTTGAACAATGTAACAACACATTGGTAGTTTAAAGTAGTGAAATAAAATTAATAACGCACGTAATATTTTACTTCAAAATTATACTGTTAGAGAAATTTGGCTTAAGTATATCAAACGGCACTTGAGATTACTTGCAAAGCTGTTGCATTGACATCGTAAAGAGGTGTGTTCCAATTTCTTGGGAAACACAAAGGTAAAAAATTACGAACAAATTGTGAATCTTTTGATTTACACATGCAGCGGCATGGGTTCCAACATGTCTTTGGGTATTCGTTTTCCAGCATTTGGACGTTTTCCCCGCAAATCTAGGGTCTGTGGATGACGAACATGGTGAAAAGCTTCACCAAGAGATTATGTGTTGTGAAAAGCGATATAAGGAAAAGTGAAACTCCACAAAGCACACAGATTGTTGTTGGAACCTAGTCAGGGATGCTTCAGAGTACCCTACAGTCGAAAATCACATGCAAAAAATTTTGAGATTCGGTAGTGCCGTGGTATGCATAATTTGTGTTAGAACAAATGTAAACATTACATAATAAAACCTTTGACTATAACAATATGAATAACTTTTGACTGTAGGGCGATAGAAAAATTTTGTTAACAGATTTGCAATCAGCGGGAAAATCCTATCGTACAAGAAGAAACAAAAAAAAATACAATTTGTTGTTCAGTGTTATTAGAGTTGTTTATCAGTTGTGCTGCATAATTTAATCTAGGTCTTAAGGTTTGCGGAATGGTGTGCAGCAGAACAAATTCCACCATTTGAGAATCTTCGAATTTTACGAAAGGAAGGATTGACCCTAACGGTCAAATTTGCTTTCAAATTAAAGGCTATGCCAAATGATAAAACTTGATTTCAAAAAATTAACTGACCCGTACCCAAAAGTCCCTCGAGCTGGTTTTTTTATTTTAGGAAATATAGTAGGCTATGAAATTAAACACCAATGATTAATAAAAACGAAATGATATTCTAAGTAATACTGTAAAATAAAGAAATGATACTGACATTTAACTTCATTATTAACAAAAAAAAACAGGCTGACCAAAAGGATTAGTAAGCCATGGAATTAAACATCAGTGCGAAACCATGAAACAAAACGGAAACCTGTCAAAGTACAATTAGTGCTGAAGAGATAGTTAATTAAAACCTTGTCAACTACTTGTAGTTAGTGATGAGTAATTATTGTCGAGTATTAAGATTTATAAGTATTCAAACGAAGAAAAAGTTGATATGTTGGAAGTGTATTCCAAAACAAATAGAAATACTAAAATGTATTCACGAGTTTTGCAGAGCGTTTTCCAGAAACACAATAACCACATAGGACAATTTTTAGAAGACTAGCCAGCAATTTACAGAACTGCGTGAATGTAAACTTTAAATACTGTTTCTTACCTTTTTATTTTTATGATTTTTTTATTCATTTTTTATTTTACAGTTTTAGTTAGAATGTCTTTTCAGTTTTATTCGTAATTACAGTTTAATTTCATAGCCTACTTATTTCAAATTAACGATTAATTTACGTTTTTATTAATATTTTTCCCTTCAACTGAAAATTTTTCAGACATGTTAAACATCGTTGAAAAGCACTTTTTAAGGATTATCTAGCAAATCGAAAATCCAATATGGCCGCCATATAAAAAACAAAAGATAGCACAAATAACTTAAAAACAAATGAGAATCGGAGGTTATTCTTTATATCAAATAATTTGTCTTAAAAAAGTGTCTGAACAATGTAACACGTTAAAAGAGGTCAGATTAAGCGTTATCGAGATATCGAGGAATCATAAAATCTGCAAATTTTTGATTTTTCAACATATTTTAAAAATTAAAAAGATAGGCCAAATTTGAAATAAGATTGGTCGCGAGTATTGAATTCTGCAAAACATTCCACATTTAACCGTTGCTCTGTCTTCTAATAACAACCGAGATATCAATGGTGAGCATCGAAATTAAAACACACTGTATACATATTCAAAACCTTTAGACTATTCAAGAACGTTCTAGAAATGATGCAAATAACATTCTCGAGATTTTCCATTGTAATCTAAATAACTCCTAAATGCAAAACACTTGTACCTGTAAATCAAAACCATCTGAAGGATGAGGTGCCGCTGAGGCAATCATCTTTTATGTACAAACGCCTCGCTTACATTCCAATGTAACTATTCTGGTTATAGGCAGACCGATCGGTGCTAGAATACTTATCTTTTATATTCTGTTGTATTTATTTTCATATAAGGATGTTACTATCTAACTTCATTATTAACAAAAAAACAGGTTGTCCAATGGAATTAGTAAGCCATGGAATTAAACATCAGTGCGAAACCATGAAACAAAACGGAAACCTGTCAAAGTACAATCAGTGTTGAAGAGATAGTTAATTAAAACCTTGTCAACTACTTGTAGTTAGTGATGAGTAATTATTGTCGAGTATTAAGATTTATAATAATTCAAACGAAGAAAAAGTTGATATGTTGGAAGTGTATTCCAAACCAAATAGAAACACTAAAATGTGTCCACGAGTTATGTAGAGCGTTTTCCAGAAACACAATAACCACATAGGACAATTTTTAGAAGACTAGCTAGCAATTTACAGAACTGAAAGTTTGGAATAAAAACGAGCTATGAAGTTATGATAAAAATCCCAGCACATCAGTCCGTCGTGTGGCTCGAGAAACAGGGATTCAAAAATCTACTGTTCACAGAACCTGGAAGGAAGACAAGTATCACCCTTACAAACCAACAATTGTACAAGGTTTAAGTGGTAATCACTATCACCGAAGATTACAGTTTAGCGGTGGTATCTTTCAAAATGTGAGTATGACACTAATTTTCCTAGGAAAATACTATGGACAGATGAAACACGATTTACCATTTGTGAAGTGTTCAATAGGAATAACTATCATCGATGGTCTAGTTAAAATCCACATTTGGTAAATCAGGAAGATTTCAAGTTCGATTTGGTTTTAATGCCTGGTGCTGTTTAATTGGTGTGGAACTTTGTTTAGATTTTCGTCTCGTTTTATTTATCACTTAATAGGTCCTTTCATCTTTGATTACAATTTAGCTGCTAATAGATATGTGGTGCTACTAACAAACTAGATAATGCCTGCTTTGCGATAAATTATTAATCCGGAGAATATGCAAAATATCTGGTTTCAGCAAGATGGTTATCCGACCCATAACATTCGTATCGTGCAACATTTTTTGAGAGAAAACTATAATGAGAGAGTGCTTTCAAGTAATGGACCAGTGCAATGGCCTGCGAGATCACCCAACCACATTGACTTTTATTTATAGAATACCACTAAAAATGGCGTATTTAATTTTGAACCACCAGAAACTCGGGAGATTTTAGAACAAACACCACTAAATGTGCTACGATCTGTGAACTGAAACACGCTACGTTGAATTTGTAACTCTGTTAGAACAAGGTGTCAAATCTGTGTGAAACAGGTCATATTGAACAATTTCTTTAGAGTACTGTTTCTTAACTTTTTATTTTTATGATTTTTTTTATCGTTTTTTTATTCTACAGAATTACTTAGAATGTCTTTTCAGTTTCATTCGTCATTGGAGTTTAATTTCATAGCCTACTAATTTCAAATTTTCAGGTATGCTATATATAGTTGAAAAGCACTTTTAAGGATTACCTAACAAACCCAGAATCCAATATGGCCGCCATATAAAAACAAAATTCTCGCAAATAACTTAAAAACAAATGAGAATCGGGAATTACTCTTTATATCAAATAATTTGTTTTAAAAAAGTGTCTGAACAATGTAAAACGTTAAAAGAGGTCAGATTAAGCGATATTGAGTTATGGAGGAATAATAAAACCTGCAAATTTTTGATTTTTCAACATATTTTAAAAATTAAAAAGTTTGGTCAAATTTGAAATGAGATTGGTCGCGAGTATTGAATTCTGCAAAACATTCCACATTTAACCGCTGCTATGTCTTCTAATAACCGAAATACCAATGACGAACATCGAAATTGAAACACACTATATACATATTCAAAACCTTTAGACTATTCAAAAACGTTCTAGAAATTATGCAAATAATATTCTCGATATTCCCCATTGTAATCTAAAACTCTTAAATGCAAAACGCTTGTACATGTAAATCAAAATCATCCGAAAGATGAGGTGCCGCTGGGACCTATCAATCATCTTTTGTGTTCAAACGCCTCGTTTACATTCCAATGTAATTATTCTGGAGGCAGACCGATCGACGCCACAATACATTTCTCCAATATTCTGTTGTATTAGTTTATTTTCATATTTAACTATCACTTACTATTACTTAGTTTATGTTTCTGATTTTAAAACGGCTTGTTAAAATATGAGAAAAACCATGAAATGTGAATACCCAACAGTTTGGTTTTTTCCTAAAAACGTTGAAAATGGTATACACCTGACGATGGTATGAATGCTACTGAAAATAATATTGTTGAACCTATGGAAGAAGACACGGATACTGATTTCCAACCATTTGACATAGGTACTTCACATTCAGTTTCAGAAGATGATCTTAACGACTTAATAGAGGTTATAAATTTGTTAAAAGCCCAAGCCGAACTGTTGGAAACCAGGTTAGAATCTATTACAGGGTCATTACTTGAATATATCGGAACGCGAACACAATTTTCTTCATTTTATTCTACATCGTGTGATCAATTGGTGTACTGTGTAGATGTTGTTGGACTAATGGATGTATTAGGGTGTAAATACAAAACTAATTAGTGGAGTCTATTTATTGATTCATCTACTCTAAACTTAAAGGACGTTCTCCTCTACAATGGAAATTCGCATTTCTTTGTTCCTATTACCCACGCAGTATATATGAAGGAGAACTATTGCAATATGAAACTTTAATTGAAAAAATTAAGTATACAGAACATGGGTGGAGTATATGTAGTGATTTAAAAGTCTAAGTACTTCTGCTAGGAACGTAATTAGGTTACATCAAATACTGCTGTTTTCTCTGCGAATGGGACAGCAGAGCAAAATACTACTTTGCAAAAGACTGGAAAATGCGAGAAAACTTGTTGCTGGCGAAAAAAAAACCCGTTACACATCTTCTTCATTCATAAAAGGAAACTTTTGCTACCATCTCTGTATATAAAACTAGAACTGATGAAAAATTTTGTCAAAGCTTTAAATAAAGATGGTGAAGAATTTCATTATCTGAGAGAAAAGTTTCTCAAACTGAGGCAAAAAAGAAGGAATTTCTATTAAGCCGCACATTCGTTACATGATAACGGACAGTGCAATCGATTCAAAACTGACCGAGATTATAGCTGATGCATGTGTATCGTTTAAAGAGGTATGTCCCAATTTCTCGAGGAACAAAGATGATAAAAGAAAGTTGAACGTCATTGCACCTAAATAATTTAAAATAAATAGATAACCTAGAAAGGGTGCAGAAACCCTAGGATCATGCATGGTAATGACAATCGACTATCACGAACAAGGGAGTTAGTTATACCTGAGAGAAACACATTTTAGTGAAATGCAAAGAGAGACCGCAACTTGCGTCTCCAAATTCAAACATAAAACAAACAGTAAAAGATACTCAACCCAAAATAGTAATAAATCCTTGTTATTTAAAACTTCTAGCTTTTCTCTGTATAAGGTAGAACTTCTACAAATATTGGTATTACTTTTAAAAATTTTTGACCTCGCTTATGTTTAACCTAAATCATGAAACGTATGGTTTGCAAATAACAATTTAAAAACCAGTTCATGTGTATAATTGTAAATTAAATATTCATTAAAAAACAATTAGACATCAAAGTGGTAATTTAAATAATTGACTTGTTTTTTAACTTAAAGGGGTTAAAAATAGCTTTTATGTATGTATAACAAGTTTTATAATGACGTTAGTTACATATCCCAAATTAGTATATAGGTATAATAAAATGGAACTATTGTATCTAAAAACTAGATAGTTACAATGTATAATTGAAGGACATATTACAAAAGGTTAATTGAACTTCATAAACCAGACATGCGAACGGATGCAAGCACTTTGTATTTCAGACGTAACAAGACACTGCAGGTACAGGTTACAATAGATTATAAGAAACTTATTGTTAGAATTAAGATAACTAAGAAGTAATACTTTGTATTGTATAAAAAAACAGCAGACATGAGATCTGCGTTTCCCACAAGTGATGTAAAAGCAGGGATAGCATAAATACCCTGAGAACCCCAGAAGAGTCGGTCAGTCCCGAGCTTCACAACATTTAACACTTGGTTGTTCAAGCTACTCACCCTAATTTTAGTTAGTTTAAATAGTGGTTGTCAACTTAGAATATTTTGATTTCAATACATTACTAAACATAACGTACCTGTTATTAAATTCATATTGTAATTTCTGTTTAAATAAAATTGATAGAAGAGTTTTTTGGAAGAAGCCTTTTTAAAAAGACGCTTCAAGAGGTCTAAAACCTATTTCGTTCAGTATATTAAAACAACTGTTATTTAAATATATGTTATTTAAGCATCAGTTTTTTAAAGTTTTAACAATTTAAAATGTCTCACAAAATTATTTTTAAAGTATGCTCAAAAATTATTATCATTTTCATTTATGAATGCTGACAAAAACTAGGTCTTTAAATTATATATACACACAAAGTTTTACAATTAATTATTTTCGAATTTAGCTGATTTCTCACATCAAGTACTTAAGTTTAACACCAAACAATATTCAAAAATCGTAAATACTTTTCATAGATTTCATTGAAAATCAAATTTTCAAAACTACAGAAAATTTTGTGTTAAACCATTTTATAAAAATATATATTCAGAAACTTAAGATGCCAAAATATTAATTACATTTTAGTAAACCTGAAATTACTTCTAGAAAGTGAATATAAATTTATTTTCTATTTCTATTTTATGTATGTTAAACTTTAAACTATAAACTTTATGTGGTAACTTTCGTTATTCCAACGATAATACAACGAAAACAATCTTTAGCGTTAAACGACTGCTTGCCAAATGTGAAATAAGCGACGTCTGGTACGGTCTACTATAAAATCAACTTACCACGATTTGGTGAAAATTCAACAAACAAGAATTTTTACAAACTCAAGAAGTTGTGAAGATCCATAACTTTAAATATTCGACAGAAACTGAATACATTCAAAAGACTGACTACCAATAAGTGTTCCCAATATCTGTTGAATGCCACAGTTTAACTTCCAGACGGCATGCATCTATAAGAAAACAAGATTTCCAACGGCGTTGAAACTACTTTCCGATTACGTTGTAAATTTTTATGCTTTTTTAGATTTAATGGTTACGCTAGGAATGCTAATACTCTGAAATTCTAAATAGTTTAAGGTTACGCACTATTAAAACGGATCGAAACAAAGTAGTAGAACATGCTGTCGCACTTAAGTTCGCAAGTTGATATGTAAATCAGATTTCGCCTTCAACATTCTAAAGCTCTTTCTAGCCCGGCAAATCTGTGACTGCTTGAGCATACACGAGATGGTCGGGAAACAATCGACATGGATTTTAAACAAAAGATTACGAATCGCAAGTGTGCCTATTAAATGCAAAAATACACTACAAAAACTGTAAAGAATGTTCTACCCACATGCTATACGCATTGTTAAATGTAACAACGAATGCATAAATTATATGCTAATAAATGAGGGAATGACTACAATTATATGAATAAAAGCGTCTGTATTTTTAACACGCTTCAAGAGAATAACACTCAAATATGGAATTAAAAATAAATTCGTTATCCATTATAATTTTGGTGGTTATGTGTTACAAATGATGGAGGATGACGCGTTTCTACGGCGTATAATTCTTAGCAATGAAGCGACTTTCCACCTTGCTGGAAAAGTCAACAGACACAATGTTCGCTTATGGAGTTTGCAAAATCCACATTCAATATAGAAACGCGAAAGAGATTCACCGAAGATAAACGTGTTCTGTGCCTTATCCCGTACAAAGGTCTGTGGACCTTTTTTCTTTGTGGAAAGAACTGTAACTGGAATAACGTACCTGAACATATTGGAACAATGGCTGTTCCCTCAAGTTATGGAAGATTTATAGGACTTTATTTTCCAACAGGATGTACGAGGATTTTTCAATGAATCCCTTCCTCAGCGCTGGATAGGTTGCAGAGGAAATGAAGGCCTGGCTCTACAATTCTGGCCACCGAGATCTCCTGATCGCACCGCATGTGACTACTTCTTATGGGGTTATGTTAAGGATGCTGTTTACGTCCCACCTCTACCAACAACTTTGAACGATCTGCGGAATCGTATCACTACTGCCACGCACTCAGTAACAGCAGATACACTTTCTCGTGTGTGGGATGAGTTTTTCTAGCGCGTAGATGTTTGCCGTGCAGCAAACAGTGGACACATTGAACATTTATAATGTATTAAAAAAACTTAGAAACTTCTTCTTTTCATTGGAATAACTATTGTTCATTTTGGATTTGTACTGTAATAAATACATATTTTAAAGGATGGGTCCATCATTTAGAATCACCCTATATTATAACTGGATTATTAAAAGAAATTTCTTGGTTGGCATATTTTAAAGAAAATAAAAATATTTGAATACATACCAGTACTAATGTTTGGGCTTAATTTAAATTCATGTGATTAAATTTTTGAGATAGTTTTAAGTGAAATAGTATATTACGTTACTAGTGCAGAAGGTAACCCATTTTACACAAGTGGGAGAGTTGTCGCACGAGGCGTCAGTCGAGTGCGACAATCCCACGAGTGTGAAATGGCACTTTCACACAACTACTGTACACAATTTTTCCTACGACCACAACTAATGAAAAAAAAATTAGGAAAGATATTTTAAAGAAACGTACACTGTTGCTCTTTCCCTTAAACACCTTTCCTTGATGCAAAGTCGTGCGATCGTTTAGTGGTTATGTCGAACAAACTCTGCATCATGTTTTTGGCATTGGGCATATTGAGTCGTCTAGGCAATTAATGTACTAATATCTCGTTCGTCATACACTCTAGAGTGGAAATTATTTCAACACTACAGTGATGTTTACTTTCGCACTCTAGATTGATATTTACTTTCGCACTTTAGAGCGATATTTACTTTCGCACCCTAGAGTGATATACGTCACTTTCTAAATAAATACGTAGTGTGCAATTTGTTGTTTTCATACGTGGTCGTCGCAACATATTTTTAAATAAACTTGAATTATGAATTAAAGAAGTGGACTTTGATTAATTGAACTTTGTCGCGCCTTTTGCCCTCCACCAAATTTTATTTTAATATTTAAATAGAGGAATTTTTGACTCGAGCCTAGGGAGGTTTTCCCATTCCTAAATTAAATATTTAAGTATGAAATAGAGTTTCATACTCGAGGACATTCAACCGTGATTTACGGTATGTAAACCGTATACGCTGGCGTTCCCAAACTAAACGAATGCAATGTCGTTAAAACGGTCCACCTTGAGAAGCAAGGAATGATGGGTACGTTGTACAAATACAGTTTCTGCAAAGGAATATATACTTACAATAGTCGAGATTGTGTAATTTCTAGCAGGTGTAATTGGAAATATTTTTTAAAAAGCTATTTTGAACAATTATACACTTGACAGTTTCTGACAAATGACGTAAACGTTTATGGTAAATGACAAATAATGTAGTTACACTCAACATATCCACCTACACACATGCACATGCGTGCACGTACACACACACACAAACACACACGCACGCACGCACGCACCCACACGCAATTCTTCACAACAAAACAAAACTTACCAGACACACACACGTACATAACATACATAAATATACAATATATGAGACATTGCACATAGACAAACACATTAACCTGCAGACCAGATATCATTTACTAGTACATCCCATTCATAATCATTTACCATTAAGCATATTCATAATTTAAATTTAGTTCTACTCTAGTTTCGTTTGCACGTTTATATACAAATGTTTTAATTTATTTGTCATTTGTCAGAAACTGTCAAGTGTATAATTGTTCAAAAAAGCTGTTTAAAAAATGTCTCCGGGTACACATGCCAGAAATTACACAATATCGACTACTGTAAGTATGTTCATTTGCAGAAACTGTATTTGTACAACATGTAACTTTTAGTAATCTGTGATCAAGAGTAAAAATATGTTCAAATATTTAGATGGAATAAAAAGAGAATGCTTTTTATTATTTTTTTAAACAAGATGAAATAAAAAATAAAAAATTAAAGAGTATATATATATATATATATATATATATATATATATATATATACTCTTCAATTTTTTTATGGGTTATAGGTTATATATATATATATATATATATATATATATAGCTATGATAAGGGGTTTATTTAGGGGTATACCGAGTTGTGGTGGTCGCGCAATACAATAAAATAGTAACTAGAAAACTGCATTTAATTAGCATGAAAAACACGTAATTTGCATATTATGCGAAGACCAAACATTCAACACCCTGTATAAGGACCGCAATTAACTTTAATCAATGCCCGTAAGCATGTCCTTCAATAATATAAACATATTCAGCAGAGAAATAATTTTACACGCAATTAAAATAGTTCTAAATCAAGAAGCGATCATAAATAGATACGCATGGAATAAGGTAAAGGTTAGTAAATCATCACGCAATATCTATTAAAATTAAGCATGCGATAATGGAAGAAGATAGTAAAGCGCTCTTATAAAGAAACGCATATTTCAAAAGGAATGAGTTTTAAGCACAAGATATGAACGAAAATATGTTGATGTACGTCATGTATGCTACGTGACTTTATTCTTGAAATTCGTTTGATTCCCAAAAAGTGTAATCTACACAAACAAGAGCCATAAGCTAAATTAAAGGCTAAGGTAAATTGAAATTTCCAATAGTTATACCAAAACAAGCGGTCAAAGATCGACATATACTAGAAATATTCAGAGAATACGTAACCACTAAATCGTTCCATCAGAAATAAACTTGTTAAATCCACAGAAATACCCAAAACAATCTGTGGTTGGCTGCGATCTTTGAACGACAGTTCAGATAAACCAATGAATTTTAGATAGGGATAGACTATATAACGCCCAGAGTTTGATAAGAGCCTCAGTCTCAATTAGAACCACGTCGAAGCTGCGTCACTGTTACTCAGAAATTTACGCGTCAAATTAATATTTAAATTAAAATTTGTGAAAAGTGGTGTTATACAATATTTTAAAAATAAATTATAGTAAAAATAGATGAAAAAGGTGTCGCCGTTTGCCGGAAAACGGCTCCGAGCTACGTCTAAGTTACATTGAAGAAAACTCTAAGTTACGTCCAAAAAAATTCTATGTTACGTCTAAGCAAGTTTAAAGTTACTACAACTCTAAGTGACGACAAGCAAATCTAAACAAAGCACGCAGTAAACTTTGGAAACAAATTAATGAAAATTATTGGTTCAAATTCACGGGAAGAAGCACAAGGCAGAGCATTGTTTTAAAAAAAGCTACTCGATTGAAGGTAATCCATGGGTATTGATCCACAACACGTAGCAGCAGATCAAAGGGAAAAACAAAGGACACACCGGGAAAAATATAGGTCAGGGCTACCTAAAATAAGGCATTATTTCATTATTTTTTTTATTTGAACATTGACTATCTTTTTTAT
Source organism: Platerodrilus igneus (assembly GCA_036346225.1). Taxonomy (NCBI): domain Eukaryota; kingdom Metazoa; phylum Arthropoda; class Insecta; order Coleoptera; family Lycidae; genus Platerodrilus; species Platerodrilus igneus. The sequence goes on from JARFIW010000124.1 coordinate 1,206,886, forward strand.
ATTTTATAAGGAGTCAACAAAAATATTTCACACGTAAAAATTTACGTAAAAAGGGGAAAAGTTCTTGAACGTTCTAGATTTTTCCAGTAATAGTATCATTTTTGGTGGCTTTAAATTAAAGAAAAGGAGATACAATTTTGGGGATAAATAAACTAAATATTATAAATTGATTCAAGGGTTTATTTTTCATATAGTAAAACTGTGAAGTGTAGATATTATTTTCTTCTCATTATACGAATATTGATAGACTTCGTTTTATCGTTCTAAACAGGAAAAGTTTTAGAGAAAAGGGGTTAATTTATTTGATTAACGTAATGTTATCCACTCTGTGTGAGTTAAACTGAGCTAGCCGTGGCATAATTAAAATTAAAATATTAGAGAGAGACACAGAGTGGTAGCGGACAGCAGGAAACTGAACGTTTATTACATCGGCGGGCAGCGTTATCATATCAATATATATATATATATATATATATATATATATATATATATATATTATATATATATATATATATATATATATATTATAATTTCTGATAAGGAAAATAAAGACCAAATTAATAATAATCTGTTTTACATTCTCTATATTCGTCTAGTCAAGCTTTCGAAATTTAACTTCAATTTCATCATCAGGACAACAAACATGAAAATTTTAAATAAATATAACGATTAGCATATTCAACATAAACACTACGAATAGTCGGGAAACAATCGACAACATGGATTTTAAGCAAAAGATAACGAATCGCAAGTGTACTTATAAAATGCAAAAGTACACTACAAAAACTGTACAGAATCCACATGCTATACACATTGTTAAATGTAACAACGAATGCATAAATTATATGCTAATAAATGAGGGAATGACTACAATTATATGAATAAAAGCGTCTGTATTTTTAACACGCTTCAAGAGAATAACACTCGAATATGAAATTAAAAATAAATTCGTTATTTATTATAATTTTGGAATTGTTAGTGTATAGCAAAACCCATGTAACGAGAACTTACAAGAGGTTAAGGATTTCTGCTACCTAGGAAAAGGAAAGGAAAAGCACAAAAGATATAAGACAAAGATTAGCAAAAGGTTGTGCTACATTTAACAAGAAAAAGCAACTACTGTGTTCAAAGACCACAAACATAGAAACAAGGAAAAGATTGCTTAAAACATATGTGTGGAGCACAGCACTATATGGCTGTGAAGCCTGGACAGTAGGAGAAGCAGACAAGAAAAAGGTAGAAGCCTTTGAAATGTGGTGCTACAGACGTATTATGAAGATACCATGGACAGACAAAGTTAAGAACAAAGAGGTACTACAAATGGTAGGGGAAGAAAGAAATATGTGGAAAATAGTAAAAAATAGGAGAGATAGGATGGTATGGCACATACTAAGACATGAGGGAATGGTGCGGAATATATTAGAAGCAGAGATAGGAAAAAAGAGAAGTAGAGGTAGACCTATGTTAGACTATTGCACACAGATAATAAAATATGTAGGATGTGGAAATTTCAGGGGCATGTGTAAGCTAGCTTAGAATAGAATTCAAGGGAGGTATGCATCCAACCAGTAACAAGATGGAAAAATTAATGGCGAAAGAAACAACTGTACTTAAACAAGTCGATTATTATAAACAACTACAGGTACTGGCCTTGCAATATTCTCAACTAATGTTAATTGAGCGAAATGATTTACTGGAAAACTATTAATACGGCAAATGCTTAAGTGTTGGGGTATCTTGGCAGCCACAGGCTGCTTAACCACCTTCATATACCACTGAATCTCGGTGAAATAGTGCATATAATTAGAAAACAATAGAAGGGGAATCGAGTTGTATATAGGCTGTTGTGGGAATTTCAGGGAACGGTGTAGGCTAGCTCAGAACATAAATAAGCTGAGGTACAAGTCCAACCAGTTTCAAGATGTAAAACCCAATGACAAAAAAATAGGTGCTCTTAAGTCTGATGATTATTATAAACAGCTACAGGTGTTGGTTGTGAAATATTTTCAACTAATGTTGATTGTGCGAAAGGAGAAATTGGAAAAACTATTAATTCGACAAAGGTTCAGGTGCTGGGGTACTTGGCATCCAAAGGCTGTTTACCCTCCTTCATATACCACTGCAAATCAAAGAAATAGGGTATATAACTGTAAAACAAATATAAGGTGACCGAACTGCATCAAACAAGAAAGAACAGCAGCTATGTTCAAAGACAACGAACATAGATACAATAAGAAAACTGTTCAAAGCATAGTGTGGAGCACAGTACAGTACATCTATGAAATAGGGGCAGTAGGAAAAGCAGACAGAAAGAGATAGAAGCCTTCTGGAATGTTGTGCTTCAGATGTATGAAGATGGTAGCATGGACAGACAAAGTTAATAACAAACAGGTTGTAGAAATAGTAGAGGAATAAAGATATCTGTGGAAAATGAAAAAATAGGAGAAATAGGACAGGATACGTTCTAACGCATTTCTGGGGAATAGTACGAGATATACTACAAGCAGAGATAGGAAAAAGAAGTAGAGGTAGACCGAGATCAGACTTTATCACACAGATAGTGATAGATGCAGACTGTGCAAATTTCAGGGAAATGTGTAGGTTGGTTCAGACTAGGAAACAATGAGGGTACGCGTCCAACCAGTTCTAGGACTGAAGACCTAATGATGACGATGAGCAAAACCCATAATATACATAATGATTCAACCCGAGTCAGTGAAAATGCACAAAACTCTAGAAATATACAGGTTACTACGTGAATACGAAAAACAGCAATTCTGCAAAACTAAAAGAATAAAACCTTTCATATAATACATAATTCGTTATAAAAAATTCCCCTAGAGATCCTGTCAAGTTTATATTGTAAGCGAATTTGGGTATATTTTAAACCTCCGACTCCTATTTCATTATACTTTATAATAATACAAATCAAATTTTGAACAACGAGTTTAAAACCCTAAAAAGTAGGAAGCGAAAATAAATCATGCTTTATTTCAAATTATAATATTAAATATTCTGTATTCAGTGGCGCTTCTCGGATAGTCATTATTAAATTATACTCCTAAAGTAAGCAAGGATTCACTTATTTCATGAAAACGTACTTGACGTTTCTGGGTTATACGAGGTTTTAAATTACAATGCAGAAACCTCCTAGAAATTTAAATTAAACAAAATGGAAGTAATTAGAGTAAATGGTCTTGTGAGGACAATAAATTACTCACTTTTGTTTACTCGGAATAATTTATTAAATGAAATAGTACACATTTCTAAAAATTTTCAGTCACGCATTCACAGATAAACTGACCCTACCTTAATTCCTGTCGAAAACTTCCAGGACTTGAACATATTTTTTTGCAAATAATTCACTTATTATTGTAGTACATTGTAAAATAAGACACGAGCGTGTTAAAAAAACATTGCAGAACGCGCAAAAACGATATGGACGGAGCAAAAATCTAATGTCAACGCGCTTCCGTACGTGACGTCACACTATCCCGGGAATCCTTCCGCAGCCTGATCCTTCCTAACAAGAATAGTGAGCATGTCAAGAGTGTGTCCTTTCGGGAAAATTCGTATCCATGCGAATGAGAAAAAATGCCCATCAAGTTGTTATGACAGATCCTGTCGCTTTTAAGCACTTATATCCTCTCCATTAGTGTGCGTATAGGGGAGTTAAGGATATTTATTATTCCGTATTCGAATCGCCGATGAAAAGAGCTTTACGTGCAATGGAAAGCTAAGCTTTACTTCCTGTTTAATATGAGGGGCAGGGCAATAACCGTTATGTCCGGTGTATATCTCGGAATAATACAATGAAATCTTAAATCAAATCCAAGTACTTACTGTAGCTAAAGTATCTACTATCCTGAGTAATTAAACCGTGACACATTTACGGATCAAATGTTTGAAAATGAAAACTGAGAATTGGTATGAAACTGACGGAGACACACTTTATGCATAAATTAAAAATAAATCAATTGAATATTCATTGCAGAATTACAACGCGGAAAATTCTACTGTTCTTTCATTAAGCAGGTGATTTAAAAACAAAGACGCCATCTAAAATTCTCCCCAATTCTTGGGTATTAGCCGAGAAGCAACGATAAGAAAGTGTCAAAAACGATTTTGAAATATGAAAATGTTCTATGTAAAGGTATTTTATGTGGTGATACCATTAGAAACGAATCGTTCGTTTGAACCGACTTCCAGTTGAAAGCCGTAGATTCGGATTCCGTATTACAAGTGAACAGCAGCCTCTCGGCACACTTCAATTCCACGATTCTAAACTGCCTGCGTTCGTGTTGTGTACAAGGATAAACGTATAACATTACTAAAAAGTAAAACTTTCCCTTATTAATTTCTGGTGTAAGAGAAGGCTCATAGCTAAAGCTCAAAAACTGATTCTGTTGTAACGGAAACTCTATTCGCAATAACAACAGTTCTTTATTTTTAAACTGGTCATACGCGCCTTTTCAGCAACTAGTACTTACAATGGAATTCTCCAAAAGCTCTCGCAATTACTTACCTTCGGAACTAATCGCTAACAGTACAAGCACTATCGTCTTAATACTATGATTACGATCTTTTAAATTACTATCGAAGCACTATAATTAGCTATCCAAGCATTACTTACTAATTTATATTAACACTACAATAATATATGTCAGCACGAATTTTATATCGACAGTGATTTATATCACATATGTACAAAAGCTTTAAACTAGAACATATCGTAATAAAAGCTTTAATCGAAACTAGTATTATAATCAAAGTTTTTGTACAACTACATGTTATAGGAGACGCCCCTGATCATGTTTTATGATTTAGTAAATAGAATTGTTCCCGTGAAACTCATCCTAATACGATTGAAACAAGTACTTGGTCAACACTCTGTAGAATGTGAGTGCATTTAGTTTAAATCAAAGTACCTAAATTTAACTTTATTTCGAACGGACCTGCACCTTGCCGAACTTCTAGATTACTAGAACAGATGAAATGGCTTGCGTGTTCTAATGAGATAAAGAGCCAAACTACAGGTCCAACCACAGTAGTGGGGTTGTTAGTGAGGAACCAGACTAAAAAAGGTCCCCGAAAGAGGGCAGTGGCTCTTTCGGTACTTAGATTGGCAGAGACTATAGGGGTCGGTATGATAGTTTAAAACACTACCGCGATGTGGAAGGCAACGGAAAACCACCACATTACCTCCCAAGTACACACACAACGTACTTAAATTAAAATAAACATGATGGCATTCTCTGGGGTAAATGATTTCGGAGTTAAAATAGTTCCCCATTCGGATCTCCGGGAAGGGATTACTTCGGAGGATGTAATCGGAAAGTCCAGAATAAGAGCCGGGAACATTTTGCGAGTCGGATCGTGGAATGTTAGATGAAGCAAGTAGGTGAGCTAGAAAACTTAAAAACGGAAATGAATAGGTTAGCATTAGACGCAGTATGGATCAGCGAAGTTTTTGGAGTGGAGACTTCGGGGTAATTTATACAGGAGCAGAAGAAGAAAATTTAAGTGTGGGGATAGTTATGCGAAAAAAAGATAGGATACTGTGTAGACAATTACTTATAAAAGAACGAAAGGGTACTCATGGTTAGATTAGAATAACCGGTAAACACAGTAATAATACAAGTATACATGCCCACCTCTAGCTACAGTGACGAAGAGGTAGAAGTGATCTACAAAAATATCGAAGACATATTAAGATACGTAAAAGGACATGAAAATTTAATAACTACAGGGGATTTTAATGCAGCGGTAGGTGAGGGTAGGGAAGGAGCAGTAGTAGGTTTATTTGGTTTAGGCATGAGAACCGACAGGGGAAATAAGCTGGTAAAACTTTGCGACAAGAACAATTTAATCACATCATTTTAACAACATGCTAGAAGACGATACACGTGGAAGATGCCAGGAGATATAGGAAGATATCAAATAGATTACATTATTGTTAGACAACGGTTAAGGAATCAAGTGAAAGACTGTAGACGCTACTCAGAAGCAGATATAGACACTGACCACAACATCGTAATTACGAAGGCCGCACTTAAATTTAAAAATTTGAAAAACAGAAGGGAAAAAGACACTTTGACTTTGAAAAACTAAAAGATAAAGATTTTCAAGAAAAATTCGAAAAAAGTCAAATGAATTGTTGAAAGGTATCGGGAAAATATCTGATACTAAGGAAGTAGAAACAAAATAGAATAACATTAAATCCAGCCTAAACATGGCGGCCGGAGATATTCTGGGGTATACACAAAAAGAAAATAAGAAACCATGGATAACAAAGGATATCCCGAATTTAATAGAAGAAAGACGAAAATTCAAAAATAAATCAGACGATACAGGAAAACAGAGATACAAAGCCATAAAATAGGAAATTATTCGCAAATGCAGGAAAGCTAAAGAACAATGGATTGATGAAAAGTGCAAAGAGATTCAAACTAAGATGGAAGTAGGAAAGACAGATAAAGCATACAAACTAATTAGAATCAATTTTAGGGATATAAAACCGTATATCAAAAATATAAAGGACGCGGAAGGAAACGTCATTATAGGAAATGTAGACAAAGTGGGTAGATGGCAAGAATATACAGGGAATTTATATGCAGAAGAGGAACTAACAGCATTAGAACAGGAATCCGACATTGAAAATGATGACTTGGGATATCATATACCTAGAGATGAGTTTGAATTAGCATTAAAGGGTCTGAAAAATGGTAAGGCACCAAGAACAGATAAGGTGCAAGCAGAAAGTCTAAAAGCCGCTGGACAAACAGTAACAGAACGTCTCTTAAAACGAAACGAAATACCCAAAGATTTCAAACGTAACATCATAGTAACTATACCAAAAAAGAAGGGCGCGGATAGATGTGAAAATTTTCAAACAATAAGTTTGACAGCACACGTTTAAGAAATATTAGCTAGAATGGAAAAACGAGCTAAAGAGATACTAGGAGAAGATCAATTTAGATTTAGGCGAAACAGGGGAACACGGAAGGCTATTTTAGCTCTGAAAATGATAATGGAGAAAACAATAGTAAAAGAAGAAAGCGTGTATATAGGGTTTGTAGATCTGGAAAATGCATTCGACAATGTAAAATGGAAAAAAAACGTTCGAAATACTTAAAAAGATTGAAATGAGTTATAGGGATAGACGAATAGTACATAGCTTATACAAAGAGCAAACAGCAGTAATATATTTAGAGCAGGAACGTAGAGAATTAGACATTAGGAAAAGGGTGAGACAGGGATGTGCTCTATCCCCATTAATTTTTAACTTGTATATTGAATGAACAATGAATACGGTCAAATGCAAGAGGATATTTGGAAGTACTATGCAAAGACAAAAAATTGATATGCTTATATTTGCTTATGATATAGCGGTATTAGCATCTAGCTAAGAAGAGTTAGAAGCTGCTCTTAATGAAATGGAAACGGTTCTAACGGAGAGATATGGTATGAAAATTAACAAAAATAAAACTAAAGTTCTAGTATGCAAAAGAGGGGGAAATAAATCAAAAAGAGAATACAAATAGATAACAAGAACTTACAAGAGGTTAAGGATTTCTGCTACCTAGGAAGCAAAATAACGCAAGATGGGAAAAGCGCAAAAGATATAAAACAAAGATTACCACAAGGTCGTGCTGCACTTAACAAGAAAAAGCAACTACTGTGCTCAAAGACAACAAACATAGAAACAAGGAAAAGATTGCTTAAAACATGTGTGGAGCACAGCACTGTACGGCTGTGAAACCTGGACAGTAGGAGAAGCGGACAAGAAAAAGGTAGAAGTCTTTGAAATGTGGTGCTACAGACGTATGATGAAGATATCATGGACACACAAAGTTAAGAACGAAGATGTACTAAAAATAATAGGGGAAGAAAGAAATATGTGGAAAACGGTAAAAAATAAGGGAGATAGGATGATAGGCCACATACTACAGCATGAGGGAATAGTGCGGAACATATTAGTAGCAGAGATAGGAAAAAAGAGAACTAGAGGAAGACCTAGGTTAGACTACTGCACACAGATAGTGAAAGATATAAGCTGTAGGAATTTCAGGGAAATGTGTAGGCTAGCTCAAATTAGAAATCAATGGAGGTATGCATCCAACCAGTCCCAAGATGGATAAAGTAATGACGAAAAAGTAACTGTACTTAAACAATATGATTATTATAAGCAACTACAAGTATTGGTTGGGCAATATTCTCGAATAATGTTAATTGTGTGTAAGGATTTACTGGAAAACTATTAATTCGGCAAATCTCTAAGTGCTGGGGGATCTTGACAGCCACAGGTTGCTTAACCCCCTTCACTGAATCTCGGTGAAATAGGGCATAAAACTATAAAACAATAGAAGGGGAACCGAATTGTATATAGGCTGTGTGAGAATTTCAAGGAACTGTGAGGGCTTGTTCAGAATTTAAATAAGTGCAGGTACGTGACCAACCAGTTTTGAGACAGAAAACTTAATGATGAAAAAATAAGCGTTAAATCTGATGATTATTATAAACAACTACAGGTGTTGGTTGTGAAATACCTGCAACTAATGTTGACTGTGCGAAAAGACATATTGGATGCTGCTTACCCCCCTTCACAACCACTGAATGTCGTAGAAATAGGGTAAATAATTGTAAAACAATAGAAGGGAATCGAACTGCATCTAACAAGAAAGAACAGCGCTTATGATGAAAAACAACAAACATAGAACAAGAAGAAAATTGCTGAAAGCATATGTGTGGATCACAGCACAGTATGCCTATGAAATACGGGTAGTAGGAAAAGCGGACAGAAAAACGGTAGCAGCCTTTTGGAATGCTGTGCTTCAGATGTATGAGGATGATAGCATGGACAGACAAAGTTAATAACAAATAGGTTATAGCAATAGTATGGGAACAAGGATATCTGTGGAAAAAAATAGGAGAAATAGAAGGGCAGAATACGTTCTAAAGCATTTTGAGGAATAGTATGGGATATATTACAAGCCAGAGATAGGAAAAAGGAGGTAGATGTAGACCTAGATCAGATAGTGATAGATGCAAACTGTGCAAATTTCAGGGAAATGTGAAGATTAGTTCAGAATAGGAAACAATGAGGGTACGCGTCTAACCAGTTCCAGGATTGAAGACATGATGATGTTCGGTATGAAGCCCCAAATGTACTCGATTATCTACAAATCAGTGCTTTCTCAAAGAATATGTTGGTTTTATTTATGAGTAGTAATATAACTTTAAATAGCATGAATTTTCTACAGATGTGATTTTCAAAAGCAATTGTATTCAAGTTTGTCGGTTTTCTTTATCTATTTATGCGTTAAAAAGACTTTAGATGTGTTCTTTGACATGTGGTATTTTAATATTTCAATCGATTATCAGATCGTTTCGAAAACTGAGCTCACTTGATTCCGTTTTCATCCTAAGATGTACTGTCTGCTTACCTGATGCTGTTAACTTGAAAGCAATGCACGCTTCCTTGGATAAGTTTATATCCTCTGTAGATTGGTAAGTTTCTTACGTGCTTATTAATACTAGCAAGGTTGTATTTTTCTAGCTCTTCTACGTTTCTTTTACGTAGACCCAAATGCTCTGATGCATAGGTCCGCTGTTGCAGCTAAGGTCGCAACTTTATTGATCCTGACTACCATGGTGATGGTTTGCTGATTCACCTCCGCTGATGTAGGTGCAAGATAAGTATCTCGGTACGTGGAGGTGCTATCTTTTCTTTCGTTGTCAAAAAATTATTGCTTATCAGCGTTTGGCGTTGATACGTAACCCATATTACACAAAGAAACTAAAATCCCATTAATCCGACGGGCGGAGTTAGTATACAAAAACCCGCTGCGAAACTAGGTTTATTAGTGTTTCTTGATACTTGAAATTAATATTAGAAATTGTTTTAAATGTAATGTGTTTAACTAATAATGTTTGTGCAAAAGAAATCATAATCTTCACTTTTTTGTTCATTATCAATCCTTTATACACGTTACGCTACAACATGCGCACTTCGATCTCAATTTTTTAATTGTCTGTTGATTATAATTTTTTTTTGTTGTTTAAATAGAAATGTTTGTGTTAACTGTAAATAAAAAAAAATCGATGGTGATGTACTTTCCTTGTCTATGTGAACAACCCCACTCTCCGCATTTGTAGTTAGCCCGGTCTTTCAAAATTTCCTTGATCTTTTATACGTGACCGTCATTCGTTAAGGGCCTAATTTTGATGTCCTTTCTGTTTCTGCCTGACCTGTGCGTTTTAACGTTGCAAATTTGGCAAATCCAACGTGTGGCTCGATTTTTTTTACTTAACTTAACACTCCGATTTTCTTACTTTACTTTTAGCTCTACTTAACTTTCCGTCTCGATTTAAGTCTATACTCTACGTTCTGTCCCGGCACGTTTCCATGTTAAAACCCCATTCTAGATCTCCGTTTATTTTCAGTGTAACATTTTGATAAAAGTTTTTTTTCTTTTATCTATATTCCCACGGATTATCAGATTTGCGTTTTTGCTGGTCATCTTAATAAAAGTCAAAACCGCTGGCGTCCTACTACTAATTACTTTCTTCCGTTAATTTTAATGCAACTTTAAGACGTAATCCTTTTGTTACGTCCTTACTAAATTTAATCTTTTTGTATTTTTTTAGGTATAATTTAGGTATATTATAATTTATCCTACTGTTCCTGGTGGATTAATTTTTTTATTCATTATTTTTTTGTTTCTTTGTCATAATGGTTACTTGGGCATTACATGTCAATAGACTGCTAAAATCGGAGCTGCAGTACTAACTATCGTCTCGTGGGTTTGACCCGAATATTAACGTAGAGGGGTTGCGTAAAGCTCCCCGAAACGCTCTTAAGATAGAAGCGAATCAACCCTTCACTAAAATTCCTTATACCAACGCTTTTAAAAACCATCATGCTTTGCATAAAAATCTAAGTTATTATTTCATCTTATTAATTGTAATACGTTGGTATTTATCAACTTACCTTATGTAAAAAAAACTACCTAAAATAATTATATATTTAATACTTGGCTTCTAGCCGTAATTTTGAGCGTTGCTTCCTGTCTATATCTGACAAGTCAAAAAACTTGACAATGTCAGATATGATTGACAAAAATGCTAAACGTAATTAAAAGTTAGATTTATATATAGTTCTGTACACGATTTAGATTTGTTCATTTCCCAATTATAGTCATCGGTCTCGGTGGCGTAATTGGTAAACGCACAGTCCCGGCAATACTGAGATGCAGGTTCAAATCCTGTCCAAGACCTTATATTTTCCTTCTTTCAATTACTAACTCGATTTGAAATGGTCAGCAAAAGGTCACACAGCACCATTTCGTGAATATATAGCGCAGTTTACCTGAATAAAATTAAGAAAAAGCTCAAATTATGAAATATTCATTTGTATAGTAACTTATTAAAAACCAATCAGTATATTGAATTATAAAGACATAAACCCGTGTTTGAAGAAGTTTCATTCTTATTAGGTAACCTATTCGTGTTTTTGGATAGGAATAATAATATTCCGCGAGTAGAAAGACCTTTCTGAAAGCGTTCTACATACATAAATTTTGCTATCAAAGCATTCGATTACGAGTAAGCGTAACTATTGTAATCGTGTTTTCAAAAAATTATAAAACCAAATTTATATAAGTGTACAATATTTAATTTTATGCAGATGTATTTTGATGAAAGCACATATATAATATTCAATTCAGTTTTCCTCTTAATAACAAATATAAGAGCGTGTTCATTGAACTTCTAGAATATATATAGAATATGATAGAATATATCACGTAGTAAAGTTTTAATAGTGAAATTTTATAAGTGACGGAAAAGTGTTTAAATGTACAGAAGCAAGAAAGATTTTCAAGTACGTTAAAATGGTTTCAAAAATGGAAAATAAACGAACAATATTTAACTACTGTAAGATAAATTTTAATTTGAATGAAAGTTGTATATAAAGCTGAATTGATATTTAATGGTAAATTAAAGATAAATTTTAAACCAATTGGACAATCTTGATATATGGCCTTGGAATTCAATTTTGATATTTAATGGAAACATTTTAACGATTTGGACATGGATAGATCTCTAGGGGCCAACCATAGACAATGAAAACCAGCATAATTTACACAGCAAAATAAAAATTAAATTGTTTTAAATTTTAAAAGGACAATTCTATTAGTTAGTTAAGTTATGTAAGATTTTGTGTGCAAGTCATTGTGAGAGAGTTGTACAAGTGGATAATTTGATATGAGGGTGGCTAACCTCGATAGGTTTTGCCAGTATATGAAAGAAAATTATTAAACATAACTGATCAGATACGTTCAAATCGGATTTTAAGGAGAGGTTGTTAAAATTATCCGACCTATTTTATAAAAAATTTTGTACATTACAAGATTTAAATAGGGAACGATTTCTGAACGAAAATGTTAATTGAAAAACAAAATTTTGGACTTTATTTGTGTAAGCGAGTGATTATACGATAGTTATAATTAGTTTATTTGATGTTAGATTTAAGATTTTGTTCGTAAGCAAAACTGTTGTGGCGATTTTGGACACTATGTTTAAAATTTGTGATAAAAAAATTGTTTTCCTAGATGTAGCATATTGTTTGTTAGGAACAAAAGCTGTTGTGAATGCAGTAATTGTTATTTGAAAGATTGTTTGTCAAAAATATTTCGTGTCATTATAGGTTTGACGTTTAATTCTAGTGGTTTTATTTTAAATTGATCTAGCAAAATGACTAAAGCAACATTTTTACTAGAATCATCTACAGTCCACAGTCTCCATAGTAACAACTTATAACTATGTAAACTAATATACATAAATTTTTAATTATATAAAAAAATTAAACTAACTATGATTACTCCCTTTTCAATACAAAATTAAACCACCCAATAATTTCCATAACCCCAAACTATACAGATGAATTTGCATATATACAAAAAACCCTAGTTGTCTTCACAAAGTCTGAACCAGTTTTTAAATACAAAATTTCTATACGTTGCAACATGTAATTACCAAAAAGAAAATCAATTTATCAGTGTGTCGAAAAAGTAAATCTTCAGCCCCAGATACATTCTGTATACACTGTCGATGAAGTACAGACTGAAACTTCGTCTTCTTTATAAAAAGAACTGTATTCTTGAGCTTTTTCAATAACATGGGTTTGATTGTTTTTACCAATCAAATTTTTTAAGCAATCCCACTACTATAAGGCAATTTAAAGTTTAAAATTTCAAATGTTGATTGACGATTTCTTCAAACGTAATCAGTTACAGCACTCGCAATAGCACAATTTTCTACTATCTAATATATTTTTTGCTAAACATTTATACATATTTCGTGTCTTACCGCATAGTTAATATTTTCAAATTATTTGTGGGGCGAGGAACTGCACTTACCTGAAACAAAATAAAAACGATTAAAAAAAATATATGGTAGTTGTAATAATTAAAGTGCTAAATAGTAAAGCTGGTATTTAATTTAAAAATTGACATGCACTACAAAAATTGTACCTGGTCGCTCTTGGCCAACGGCATCAAGTTTGATTCTATCGTAGATTTTCTTTGAAATATGTACAAGACACCAAGGAATTAAACAAGGCATATAGATTACAACAATACAGCGAAAACGTGATTAAAAATAATTCTCGATTCGCTGTATTATTATTTTAATAAGGTAAAAATACTAATGCGATTGCGTGCAAAATTTATATCGTTATGAAGAAACTGTAGTCTATTCCGACTATAAGATTGCTTGTAGAGTTTAATCGAGGAAATTTTGCTGTTTAAAGATAAACCTCGATCTAGGCATTACTCAGTTCAAAAAGGTTAGCTAAAATATTTTACTACTGAAAACCTGCGCAGATTGAGAAACTAGTAGACAGGTTATAAATTGCAAAAAAAATCGTTCATGGCTACATTAAAATATTTAGATGCGTAAGCCACAACAACGTTTTTGTACCGTATATGCCAACAAAAATTTATTGCTCGTGTGACGGATTGCGGGTTCGCCTCTGAAATAAACCAATGAGGTTCCTTTTCTAAAGCGATTAAACCCTGGGATAAGAAATGAATGCTATACAGAAACACTGAGAAAAAAGTGCTGAAGTCAGACAAAGAATCTTCATGAGGATTTCATCCTCAAACGGCAATGTTGTCGAAGTGGAAGGACTAAAGAAGAAAATTTGCCGACGAAATGCAGACTAAAGTAGAACATTTGCCGAGAGCCACAACCGTGGGGAATCCCCTCCACATTTACGGCCCTACTGAGAAATACTATTCTTGGCCGGAAGCTCTAAAAGTAGCTATCCGCATTGAGATCAAAATTGGAAAAACGGTATGGCACTGTGTTGCATTATGACGTCAAACCCTGCATATACGAGACAAAAGCCTGTATACTAAGACTGGGATCCTGTTGTTCATCTGTCATACTTCCATGACAATGCCAGACTCTTGCAATCTATACAACACTTACCGAATGGTAAGCAGCTCAATTCGCTGTAAGCGATCAAAATGCACTTCGAAAGCTTTGCTTTTGTTTAATTACCCTATCATTAATCAACAAACCTACTTTTCTTAAAAAATTTTGTAATTTGTAATTCGCTTTTAATACCTTTTGTTTCTTTTCATTTTGTTCTCTAACGGTGTTATAACTTAGTCAAATCAAACCAAGTTGACACTTTCGTATTATAGTTAGAACTAGACTACTTTGGCTGCCAGTGAATTAGCATCTGCTCTGATTAATATTGTTCTGGTGAAGTTGAACACAGATACTGTGGTATGTTACAATCATCCGGTGTATATGAAAATCTGGGTAGCTACAGTAAGTTGGTTAATCTACCAGTAGCTTTACTTGTTTGTTTTCGAGCGCCGTATAATTACGGATTAGAAACCTTTGTTCTTACTACCCTAAGGTATGTTTTTGTGGCACAGTCCTTAAAATTATTTTATTTCAAATTCGCTTAAATCTTGTTCGTCTATTCTCATTTCGGATGCCGCTGTATTGATTTTAGATTTGGTTAAACTACCGACCTTTGTACTATACAGATTATCGTTCCATGTTTGTCTTTGTCTGATTAGGGACCAAGTGTACATCTGAGACAAAGCTTATGTTTACGTCGTAGACTAAGCCTATGTTTATTCTATGTTTATGTCCCTGGCTTAATGTTCACGTTACAGGAAGAGTTAATAATCCACGCTTCGCGTTAGTGACGCAAAAGTCTTCGTATTGCTGCCTTATTACCCACTTTTACACTTACTACTGGATGCGAAACGTTATTCTGCGTATCCAAGAAGAATCCAACACTATTGAAAACCGCTGTATTACTTCGCATAGTTCTTTACTAAAATAAATTCATAAAAAAAATGCAAAACATCCCAAATGATTCTACAGTTTGAAATGAATTTTTAAAACTCAAAGAGTTATTCG
Organism: Platerodrilus igneus; assembly: GCA_036346225.1. NCBI lineage: Eukaryota > Metazoa > Arthropoda > Insecta > Coleoptera > Lycidae > Platerodrilus > Platerodrilus igneus. The sequence continues at coordinate 1,222,336 of JARFIW010000124.1, forward strand.
ATGTTCGTTTTGTTTTTGGTCCTGCAAATATAAAGTCCGGTTTAGCTCAACGCTAGTATTATAAACATTTCCAAAACGCCAGTGTTCTACATGTCAAAAATAATAAACACTAAGATAGAAGGTGAATCTTTCTAAAATGGTGTTATTGATCATGAAGTTGAGAAAATCTTCACACCTATGCTATGAAAAACATAAAGGAAGAACAAAACAAAGTCGTACAATAAGTACTAACCAGATAAACTGGTAGTGAAATTTTGTGTATCGCATTCATCATTGGAAAGAACTTTGAAAGAAAAACTGTAGGTACCCTATTTGGGTTGGGAGTACTATTACGTTCGAAAGCTGACTATATTCGAAGGCTTCAGTTTGCTCGGTGATTTTTATGAAATCGTTAACGAATTAGTTTTTATAAGAAAATACCTTCTACAATCAAGAATATTTACTTAAATATGAGATTATTATTGTTCACAAGAATCATTATTGGTCAGATAAAAATTTCCACATCATATAAACTAGATAATAACAAAGATATTCATTAAATGTTTAATCTTATAAAAAAACTAATTTGCTGTTCTTTTTATACTTCACTCTTACCAGTAAAAATTATAGGAAGCTTTGACCATTAACAAATAGCAGTATTGGCCACGTTCAATTAACTATATGTTATTAAATACATTTGATTCAAGGTGGTGCGCACGTGCATTTCAGTAGAACTCCAGATGCTAGATCAACAAATTGGTAGAAATAAAGCTCGGAGTAGCCATATGAACTATAGGAAGAATTGTAGGTGGGTCGCCTTCCAGTGAGCCAGTTCTGCATAAGATAAATACATAATTAATATATATTATTATCGTTTGAGATTGAGCGCTCAATTCGTTTTTCCCGGTAACTTTTTATACCCCAAGCCAACCCAGTAGAGATTAACCAATTCCATGACATCCACTTTCTAAACTTCCTCTTATGGGAGTACCTCAAAATTTTTATTTATTCAACTCCCATTAATCTCTCGAGTCCCAGGGCGTAAGCAATTTAGGTCCTTAGTAATCGGAGGCTGACGACCAAGACATTTTAACAATACTTACGTATTTCCATTTTGCTTGGAATTATAGCTCCTCTTCTCTTGATCGTTCTGGTTGTGGGTGTTGATGCTTTTCGCATCAAGAGGTAGGTAGGGGTCTAATGTAAACAAAGAGTTGCATTTCATGTTCTGTTTAGGGTGTAGCGTGTATGTTTTAGTGCATATTATTTTGTGGTACATCTGAATTTATGTGTTAATAAAATAATAATTGATACTGTTCTATAAATAATATTATTTCTTATTGGAATATTTTGCACAATGGAGGTAGATTAAGAGAGTGAAAGTTATGTTTCGGTAAGTAAAACAGATAGTAGTGACTCTGAATTAAAAGAAACTTCACACGAAGAACCTGAACCACATACAATCAGTGGGTGGCAGCTTATTTCTGGCCCGTTTGCTGATAAAAGATTTTGCCCCGTAAAAGATTTCAGAAGTGTGTCCGTCTTGCTGTTGAATTAGCTAATATGCAGGGTCCACAAAAATGTTTCGAACATTTCTTTGGATACATCATAAAGGACTTGTGCATTTGGACAAATGCCCGTGCTGATACGTATTTTACAGGCTTAACCTACAGAACTACAAAGGTAAATGGTGTAATATGGAGGCCTGTAAAGAACGAGGAAATGTACGTGTTCCTTTCTTAGTTTTTCTAATGCGACTAGTACAACTACCAGAAATTGCTGATTACGGTCCAACAATATTTTTTATCGCGAAACTTAATTTCATAATAATTTTGACGTTTTTCAAATCCACATTTTGCCGTTAAAAAGAGACCAATTACGCGCTTTACTTAGTATACATGGAAGCTACGAGAGGTTTGTCAGATTATAGTAGATCTAAAAAACAATTTAGCCTAAATGCCAGATGTTATACAAGGGTGCAATATATAAAAGATATGAGGTCGCGATTTGGACTGAATTTTTTTTGTTTGTCCGCGTGATCCTAAGTCTCAAGGTTACAGATGGATTTTTTTTTATACATTGGCAAAGACATATATGAAATGACACTTTTTCCAGAGCTGAATTGCCTGTATCAGAAAGGATTGGCAGAACGTTCGCTATGCGAGGGAAGGCATCCTGTTCTGGACAATTAGTATATGTTGGTTCGTTTAAATGAATATTTATTAAAATATGACTCGTATGTTACCGGCACTATAAGAAAGAACCGCAGAATTCCAAAACATTATATTGACGAACAAGTTCCAAAAGGATCGTCAACATTTATCGGGAACGAAAATCAACTTTTAGTAAAGTACAGCGATAAGAGAGAATTTTATGTAATGGCCTCTCAATATGAAGCAGGCTTATGTAAGAAAATTTGCCTCGTTGCGGATGGAAAATCATAATTTCTTTACAAACCAAAATATATTGAAAAATATAATCATATGATGGTACCTTTAGATAAGCCAGACCAGCTTAGAACTCACTAAAATTGCAGCGGAAAGATAAAAAAGGAGAAAAGATTTTATTATAAAATACTCTGAATATTAGATTAGATTAGATGGTAAAAGTTTAAATGATCATTCATCCAGCAATTCAAGTCAGCAGCCACAGCCGAAAAATTTGCACCAATTGATACAAATACCTAACAAAGGCAAAAAGCGCCCACAAAAACGATGTCGAGCTTACACTACAATGGACAACAGAAAAGATACACGTTAGATCTGTTTAGGATGCCCTGATTTTCCGGGATTGTATTCAAATCACTTAAATCGATATCTTAAGACAATTGACATGTAAATAGTTTTTTAATTACTTTCACGTTGTGTTATAAAAATTATTGTTTTATAATGTAATCAAAACAGAAAGCCACAATTACCGTGTTTTATTGCAATCTTATGAAATTCGGTCGCCAACTTGAATTCGTTACTTTAAATTTCAAATGCTCCCAGATACAGTTTTTGTTGAAATTCGTACAAAAACTTAAAATTTTTGACCGCCATCTTGGATGTGTTTTAAAAGTTTTGACTAGATATTCAAAATTAGCGGGTCTAAAAATTTCCAGACATTTTTATTTGTTAAAATGTGTAAAAGTTTGAAATATTGGTTACGCCATTTTGGGTATTTTTTTTGAATTTTTATCAGGTTCAAAATTAGAGAACTGACTCACACTTCGCCTCTACACCGTTTTCTTTAAATTTTTGGCACCAGGTTTAAAATCAGAGGACAACACCCCCTAATTTTTTTTATTGAAATACATTCAAGTTTTAAATTTTATCCATTTGGTACCTCCATTTTAAACTTTTGATACCGAATTTAGAATAAGTTTTTCGAAACACCCCTCCACATCGAGTTTTGTTTTACTGCGGATTGTGGCAGAGGAGTTACGAATTTTGGCCAAAAAGTGTTTAACAATAAACCCCAGGTTTATACAGGGTGTTATGTACACCAAAGGCTGGGAGTCAAGAGCTTAATAGTACAGAGGAATTGTATGAATGCATTATCAATAGCTATCATGTAATAAAAGAAATACCTCAGAAATTTTTGAGAGGGCAAGAGTCTGTGCAATCAACTTAAATAACTTTTTAGATTAATTTATATAGGATTTTTTCATCTTTATGATTGGTTCAATTCAATTTCTGAGTTTAATCACTTATTTCAGGACCAAAAACTGAAACACCTCTTAGGTATTTATGCTTTTAATGAAAGGTTTTTATATTGTCGCGACTAAAATGCATAACAAAAATAACAAATTATAATAAATTGTTGAATCTACTTAACATAGCTCGTTAAAATCTCATTAAGCAGTTAAAAACGGATGAACACATAATTTTTCGCAATTTCCTTTAAAGCACCTTCTAAGATATTCATTCACCTCATTTGAATTTTGTTCTATGGTAGTTATTTGTACAGTGGAGCTGCATGAGAATCAAAGTAGAATTAAATTAATTTATTATGTAAATTTTAGCTGTTATTTTTAAAAGGAAGACTTTCAAAGCTGCTCGCATACGAAAAATGCCAAACTTCAACGTCTATGTTCACATGGCAGTTTTTTACACACAACTATTTGCTAGAGAATTTCTGACAACAAAATTGTTATAAAATTCTCAACCAATTTACGCCTTTCCGTGGTACAAACAACTAAATTGAATTTCGTTAGCTGTAAAGGGTAGCAAACCTTCAATGCAATCACTGAACATGGAACCAAACCACATTCCTCATAATAGTGGTACCCCGATCCGGTTTAAATTAGGAAGTCACTTAAACCAGAAATTATATATCCAAACGTTTGCTTAATATAATATGTCAACAGTCGGAAATTTCAACTGGTTATAATTTGAGCCGAAAGAGAATGCATGCAAATGTTCGTTTTTTACGACATACCGTTGTGGTTTTAATTAGTGACGAGATTGATCTAATTATACTTTAGAACAGTTCGAAACAGAAGAATGTTGCATTTGTTATGCATTCTTGTTTTAAAATTTGTAAGTATAAGCTATTATAGAAAGAGGCATCTGAAATGTTACCCGTGTTACATCAAACGAAAATTTAATAATAAACCTTGTTGCATTTTAATGGATCACTTTCAGCTAGGAAACATACCAGCGCTAAAAATTAGTTTGACAGTGTAAATAAAAAGTAAGTGCATGAAAATAATCTCCATCAACAGAAGCCAAAAAGGAGGAATTTTGTTACTACTAACTTGACAGCCAATTTACGGTGATAGAACGAACATTCCTGAAATGATTCTGCGTGAGCTAAACAAAAGTATTTCCAAGTCTTTGCAATATTTAGATCAACGATTAGGAGTGATTCATTTGCCACTAGAAAAACAAAGCAGTGCAGTAAACGAAAAAATTTTGTGTATGCAACTCGGAATATTCATCTTAGTTACTTTTGTATAGAATCACGTACCTTTAAAATATATACGCATTGGCCACACAATAATTTAACTAATACCACACAAACGCTACCTAATGTCGAAAAAAGAATTCAAATAAAATTGATGCTTCGGATAAATAAGAAATGGATGTTAAAATCGCCTTTTGAATAGATTTTATAGGAATTTTTAGGCAATATCACTTAGCCACGCTCTTCGCAGGCAAAATGAGTTATATGTTGGTCGGTGGTAGTATACTTGCAATTGTTAGATCATTCGCGAACTTTAGAATCGAATAATTAAGAGCGATTCAAACTCAACCCCAATTTTAAATATTGTGTTATTTTTTTTTGTTTCTAAGCAAGAGCATATAACGCGAATGCGTTACTTTAAACAAATATTAGGTAATAGAAAAGAAGTTACGAAATTTAGTTAGTTAAATGAACTTTCAGCAAGGAAGCATCCTGAAAAGTTGGTAGAAGATTTGGTAGGGTAAATTAATAACGTGGCTATTAGGATCCAAAAATAAACAGAAAATCACCCGATATATTCAATACAAAGGTTAATGACGATCGGGACTTTAAACTCTTCGTATTCAATTTAGAAAAATACAGATAGATCTCTGTAAATTACCAGACATAAGAAAGTTTATTTATAAACATTCACACGAGTTCAAAAACAAACCTCTGAACCCTACACCCTACAACCACAACGACCATAAAACCAGCCTGCGAACTGTATTAAATGAAAGTGTGGTAATAAATGACCGTTCAACAAAGAGAACGAGAGCTCGACGTTAGGATAGTTAAGTGCACCACCCCGTAAGAACGAGCACATCGGGTAACAACCCTGGAACGTTGTAACTTATAAAACCCCAGGGTATTAAAAAGAGGGAATCACCTCGAATCCGATTATTAGACACAAGCTCTCAAAACTCGTTCGCGGTGCACGGCAATATATGAAAAACAGGTACGTTAAATGACGAGGGGTGGTAATAAATCGAGATTAGACAAGCCCTCAGATGCGACCGAGCGTAGACATTACATATCGATTTCGTAAGAAAGTGATCAGTGTTTTGGGAGCGTTTGATCAACCGTAACAGACTGGAATTTTACCTGCGAGGAGTCCTGCTCGTTGATGTGAATGGAGCTTTGAAAAAATGCAACAAAACAAAAAACAGTAAGTGAATTGAATTATAAGCACCAAATGCTGTTTATTGTGTCTAAGAATTATAACAGATCGTCAACATTTATACATGTGCGAGGCTAATCCTTAACAAAAACAATTAATGTTGTTGCGCACTTCAGCAAAATTAAAACGTCTTGCATCAAGTTTTCCTACATAATAGCTCTTTATTGTAGAGGCAAACTAGTACGTAGAAACTAAATTGGTCAAATGTCTATTATTGATAAATTTAACTTGTTCTTTATTTTTAGCTATACGCCAAATGGCCAAAGTGTGGCTAGATCATAGTATTATCTCTGTTGCTATTTACTGGGCGGCTCCGTGGATTAATTGATATGCATGTGACTACTAAGTCCAAGGTCCCGGGTTCAATTACTGACACTGGCCGCTTGAAAAATGTTAGGTGAGCATTTTTTACAAAAATACGCCTTCGTTCGGATGAGAAGTAAAATGTAGGTCTAGGTCTCGTGTGTGAGGGTTGTTACGCACGTTAAAGATCCCTAGCTTGCTTGAAACAGCAAGAGTTCGACAAAATTTTCATTTCCAAAAAATAAACTAGCTTCCTAGCCAATGTGGTACCTTCGGGTGGAACACTGGAAAAATCAAATATAGTGTTATTATTTGCTGTGATAATAATGTTTAATAATGTAGGTTAGGTATACAAGACGTAGACTATTTCTTAGTTTGTATTTATAGTAGACTAGTAGAAAAAGGTAAGAAAGGTGTAAATCGAGGTTCCAACACCCCGAAAAGCAGTGGAAACCGCCAATCGTCTCTCGGAACACCTATTTACAGAGGAAGTTTTAATTAGAGTTGATTCTTTTCGGATGGGTTGGCGCTTAAAGGCTTTATATAGACAAGGAGTTCAACGACCGTTCAGAGTAGGTGTAAAAGTATTTAGTAAAAGTGTTGGAACCGTATATCCATAAAAGTTATTTGCGTTCATAGAACCCACCTAGCACCACTGAAATCCAGCCGGTGCACTAATTAACTGTTACGTCACTTCGTTGCCGGTAGAGTAAAATTAATTCAGGTACTTAACGTCAATTCTGTACGTGACAAGCACCACTGTTGACGTATATCAAATATTATCTATTCGGTTAACGAAAATGAGTCGATACATAATTGAGCAACGAAATAAACTTAAAGACCTAATACTATTAACTTGAGAAACCCGAGGGCACTCTAAAATGTACGGATCTATGTTAGAAAAAGAAATAACGACAGACGGCCTTTCCTCCCAATCAGGTAGGTTTGAGCTTTCTAGTAACCCAAAATCGACAACATATAACGACGTAGCATCAAACCCAGAACAATATTTACCATTCTGCAATCAATCGGATTCCTACCAGTAATAGCAGCCTAGACTTCTTACCTATAAGTGATATCAGTCCTAAAAGGCATTACTGGTATATTACTGTTCTGATTGGACTATTCTGTAGAAGCGTCATTAATCAACTAAATTTGGTTAGATTATTTTCCAAGCAAATATTATTCGTATTCTATACACTAGACTACTATATTTCAAACTATATGAAATGTGTCTTTTTACACAATAAATACTTTTTAAAATATTTACTTTTCAGTATGAAATCAATGCACATCGCAATTTGGTTCATGTTCATTCCAATTGTGTGATTTAGTAAAAAATCTAAAATGAAAACGTGTATAGTAGGATAGAAAAGACATTCTAGCACAAATTCTCCTAATGGAATTCTCCCAGTATATCTTCCGCATTCTCCCAGCTAGGTTAAACGCTCTTGAGGCCATTGTAACCTACGTTAAACGCCTCTCAACGTTTCTCTCACCTATTATTTTTGGTATTTAACTCAAGACTTCTGGAAGGCAAGGAATTGTTATAAATATCAACTATAGGAAAGTAGTTGGAATTTTACCTTCTTTGTTTTTTTTACTTGTATACTAAATCCTTTTGTTAACCACTCCTTTTTATTATTTTTCTTTAGGAAAGTTTCTGTTTTGTGTATAGTGCAACCGTTTTGGGTAACACTACTTGCATCTGCTTTTTCCATGTCTAATAGTTTAAACTAGGTTTTTTATTTTAATAAGATGAAACACTTCTTTTGCTGAAAACTATACTCGCAAATCTGTTTTGTAGACTATATTTTTCTACATAACCAATAATACATTTATAATTATGTAGGTAAGTAACCTATCTTGCGTACAGCCTTAACGCTCGCTATGCAATTAAAGTGGATTTTATCAACTGTCTGGTGCTTGATTAAAGAAGAGATTTGATCTACTAGGCTAAAGAATATGGTATTAAGAGACTAAAAGCAACAGTGTGCAACTACACAGTTGGAAATTGTTATATGGTAGATAATATTGTGTTCCATTAAATGATTGTCTAATTTTGTTGGAAGACGGCAAACTATACTGACGAAATTCACCAGTGTGATCGCTATCGATTGCAAATATGTGGAAAAAGTTAAAAGTCTGCAAAACAGTCTTGTATTCAATAACATTTTGCAGCATGTTTATTGGAGAAACAGTAATACAAAGAAACTGACTGGATTACAGTTTAAATTGCCAGTCAGTATTAAGAAGAAATAGAAGATAATAAATTACACAATATCCGAATTCAGTTTATATGTTTACCGATTAATCACATAAAAATTATGGAAGATGAATCGAGCAAAGATGATGTACTTATTACACAAAAATTGTTGTGCTAAAGTCGAAGGCAGATTGTTTTTATTATTTTTCGTTGATCGAAAGTGAGATTTCAAGAAACAAATCAAATGTGATACAAAGTACATCCATGGATTGAATTGAGACACGCGTTCCCAACCAATAGATTAAGGAACGTATTCTAAGCTTATTTTTACAAGAGCTGATACCTGCATATATTACAGTTTACGTAAAGGGTATCCAGAACTAATCTTTAATATCTATCTACCTACCAAATAACAATGTTGAAGATATAGAACAATTTGTAGTACATAGTTTAAAAACATCACGTCAGGACTTTAATAATTCAAACCATTGTCTATTGCATACGAATAATTCTTTGAATTGTGCCATAGATACTGTAGTTATTTTAAGAGAATGTGTTAAATATAGGTATGTATATTTGATCTCTATGTTCTAAAATTAATTTATAATATATTTAATACATTTTCTAACTTTTATTGTTTTTTATTCTTAGGTTTAAGGGGTTAAAGTTGAAATTAAGTTAGCTTGTAGGTGAAAGCTGGAAATAATAAGAAACTGCCATGCGCGACAAGGTAGCAAATTGCGGTACCTTAGTTGTAGGCGGCTCCGTGGCGTAGTTGGCATGTGTGTGACTACTACGCCCAAGGTCCCGGGTTCGAATCCCGACACGGTCCGCTTGAAAAATGTTAGGTGTGCATTTTTCACAGAAATACACCCTCGTTCGGATGAGAGGTAAAATGGAGATACCGTGGGTGAGTGTTGTCACGCACGTTAAAGATCCCTACCTTGTTTGGAACAGCAAGGGTTCGGCAAAATTCCAATTTTTCCAGGTAAAAAAACTCGCTTCCTGGCCTATGTAGTACCTTCGGGTTGAGCATTGGAAAAAAATCACATGTAAAGTACCTTAGTTGTTGAAAAATCGTCGAGATAATAGACGTATCTGTTGAAGATTATGCAACTTTTGTGGACTAGTTAATAAAAATATACAGGGTAAGCCTACAAATTGTACCAAGATGGGATGAGAGCAAAACGATAGTTGGATCAAAATGGTTGTTGTGACGTAATCAAAATGATGTTAAAGTGATAGATATGTTAAACAGATAGCGGATGCAACGTTACACGTTAGATAAGTGACGTAGTGTACGTGCCTTGTGGAGGAGGAGGTGGTGCAACGGTACAGGCTGAATAAGTGACGTAGGGTAGGTGTCTTGTGGAGGAGGAGGTGGTGCTTGGGGTTGTGTGTAGAGATGGTGGCGGTGTGTAGAGGTGGAGGCAGATGTAGTGTCTGCATAAGATGAAGGTTGCGTAAGGAGGCGGAGGTAAAGGTGGTGTGTGGGGGTTATGTAGAGCTGGTGTATAGAGGTGGAAGTAGATGTGAAGTGTGTAGTTGGCGGTGGAGCGAAGATAGTGTGGTGCCTTAACCTGATTATCTCATCTACTATGGTTTTATACGAAGAAAAAATTTAAAACGTCATAAGAATTTAAACACAAACCAGAAAGCTCTACCTCTAGGTTTAAAATGTATGCCAATAATTAAATCTAAGCTTACTGTTTTAGAAAAAATGTATACCGGAGAAAAATTCCAAGTGTATGTCTTTTTCCCATATTGGAAATCAGAGATCTGACATGCTTGCGTTGAGATTAAAAGTTCCGCCAAATATAAATGTAAGCATTCATTAAAAAAATGTATGGGCAAGGAAAAAGTTTTGGAGTTAAGAATATCGAAAAATAAAATTCCAAATAAAGAGGCTTTTTCTATTTTTAGGGTGAAAGATGTATTCTCCACAAAAAGCTTTAAAACGAACTCCCACACGTCCGGTTTAGAAATTTTTAGACGAGGTGTTTTTTAAGGAGCGAAGATAAAATGATTTAAAAAGCATGTGACCTAACCCTAGGTTAGTGAAACGGTGAGAACATACGAACGAAATGCTGGTAGGATTCTATAAGGAGCATTTGCGCCAGAATGCTTATGCAGTCCTTTTTTCTCTGTCCAATAACTGAAGTTCTATAACTTTCTTAACATTATCAGTAACGACTGCCGATTAGGGCTCGATAACATAACCACAAGCGGTAATGCGACAATCGCGGCAGTAAATAGCTTCCTAATCATGACCAAAGTACCTACTGATGCATTCAGTTTTGTGGTATTATTCTTGTCACCTTGGTTAGACGTTGTAATTCTAAAATTAGAAAAAGATTCGCAGTACTTTTACCGGTTATTTTTGTAGATGGATTCTTGTTATTTGGAAATTATAATTCACGGTATATTACTTAGAAATAAGAATTACATTTGCATCAATCGACAGAATATACTCACAATTTTATGTAGACAATTCTAAAAAAGACGAAAAATTATGAGTATGCGATTGCATTAAGATTCTAAAGATAAAACTGTCTGGAAATTAACGGCGACAGATAACGAAATAAAGCATAAGTGAACAGGATATGGAAAGTAGATATGGAAGACAAAATGAATTTTCTAAAATTAATTCTGATAGTGATGACGAAGTTCCTGCAATTGAGGTTGATAAAAACTATAATTGCAATATCAATCCTAGTCTTCTACACAAACATAAGCAAAACTTCCATCGTTTATTAAAATTGGTTTCAGATGGAAATATAAATGTAAATACAGCACCAAAAGCAATCAATATTACCTGGTAGCGATACATCCAGAAAAAAGGGCAAAAGACAAAAAGACACGTAAACATTAACCTAACAAATACGGTTGGTATATATTTCTACAGGATTATACAATATCGTTTAGATGATTAGGCAAACTAAACACCATATTCCACCCGAAATTCTGCAAATAAAGGTAAAAATGAGATACATTAAAGTTTTAGTATGTTACATACTGAAAAAGACAAAATTATTGGGTGGATCACGAATACTGTTATCAAATATTCAACGTAAAATATACAATTAAAAAGAAATAACATTATCGTTAGTGTGCCTGAATGAAGTATTGTCGAAAGAGATCGCCCAACTTCTTTAAAAGTTATTTGACTTTTTATCGATCTCCTCTACTTTATATTACTAAATTATAATTTTCTTGTAAGTAGTCAATTGGTTGATTAGATGCGACTTTTCAAACTTCCTTATTCTGCGCCAGTTGAATCATGTCAACATATCTGGCACAACCTATATAGTTTTTATAATTTGTGTATGATACTCAAGTCGTGTACCTTTTCCTCCGTTATCAATCATACCAATCCCGGATGTTGTAGTTGATGATCTAGTAATCGTTTTTTTTTTTTGGTTAGTTACTATATTTCACTACATAGATCATTTTTCACTAATTGGTTTTAGTACCTTTTCATTTGTTGTCATGCTTGCCCAATTGATTTTCAATATCTTCCTATTGCACCACCTTTCAGAAGCACCAATTTTTCTCTTTCGTCATAGTTCATGTTTTACAATTATACAACGAAGTCATACTTCCTACAAATGTCCTTGTATTTAAATTAATGAGTGATGCAAGAAAACTATATTTGTAGTTTACTTCCCCCGTCCTTTATGTATGGCACCGACAATTGAAAATTTTCTATTTGAGACTGAAAGCAAATTAAAATATTTAATGTTTTCCATTGTAAGAAGTGTAATAATACCTAATATTACATGTTGAAAATTTAATGGGGCCTAAAACTCTATCTATCCCTTACACTGGTAGGTCAAAGGCGTATAGCCTACCGCAAAGGAGAACCCAGGTGACAGATGTATGCGGCTTTAGAAGAAGGTAGAAAGTAACCACGGCATAGCTCTAACACGGCCCCTGCAAAGGGCACGAGAGTGATCGTTAGTATATGATTAGCTAGCAAGTGTATGGCAATAGGGGGCGCTATTACTTCCCATACTATTACATATTAGATGGAACGACACACAGGAGGAGAGATAGAAACGTTTATGCTTAGGACGACAACATAAACACCCTGAGGACAGTCAATAGCGGTTCCCACTAAGGAACATTGTTTAAAAAAATTTAAACTTACTCACTTTTAATACCTTGTTTAAGGCATCCAATAATTATAAAAGTATTACCCAATACAGTATTCCTATTCCTCAAAATAAAAATTTGTTTAATGGGATAGTTAAATCCAGCAACAAAAAATTAATTAATTATCCGCCAGCAGTTATTTAGGAAATGTTAAAATGTAAAAGTATGAATGAGTAGTAAACGTGGAGGTGGAAAATAAAATCTAAAGGAGTTAATTTAAAACGTAAAATAGAGTAATACGAGCAAACATTAAATGGAAAGGAAGGAATTTAAAAGTTAAACGAAACCAGCTTCAAAATGTAACATGGATTGCTAAAAAGGAATATTACGCGGTGCGCGAAAACGGGTAAGTTAGAAGTGATAGAATTATTAAAGGATAAGATGTAATTTCTCTTTAGAATTTTCTTCACCATTACTTGTCCAGATAATCTCAACTATTTCATGTCAATAGAGCTTAATTAGATTAAACTTTTTTGAATTTAATTAGGTACTAGGTCAATCAATAATCTAATTTGTAAAAAGATATCCAGCTACCACAGTGATGGAATCTTATTAGGAAGACATTTAATTTTTTTCAATTTTATTTAGTTTGAGTCAAAGTTTTGATGAATATTTTGTTTTACGGAATCTTAAAAATAGGTAATGCATAAGGTGATTGACCGTAGGAAATCAAAAGCAAAGAAGACCTATGCGGAATAACCGTTTTCCGTGTAGGATTAATATCAAATGGATTGCTGAGACAAAGACGATTTGGCGCCCCTTAAATATGACAAGAGAAAAGTCTTTCAAAGTAATTTGTAACGTAGTTTGTTTATATTTCTACCATTTACTATTTTCATTTCTTTATTTTTACTATCTTTATAATTCTTCCATAGGAGCCCACTACCGCACCACTGTAGTTAGCCGAAGCACCCTTAAATTGTTACGGGGTCCCCATAAGGGTAAATCAAAGTGTATAGCTTAACGCTGATTTTAACAGTAACAATATTTTAATAAAATAGTTGTTATTTGACGCTTCAATTACTGTGGTAGTATGGCAATTATGGATACATGCATTTTTCTTAATAAACGCCCTTTGGAAAAAAGAAAAATATTTGTATCCTCATACTGTGAAAGAATTACTTGTAACTAGGACTGGCAGCAAAACCGGTTTTAAGCAAAGCCGGTAAACAAGTTGCAGCAAAACCGCGGTTTTGATTAAAACGGATTTATATAAAAAAATTTGTTTAGGTAAAACCGGTTTCCGTAAAATTGGTTTTGGTAATACCGGCTTTGTGAACGGTTTTTTGTAAAACCGATTTCAGTACGATCGGTTTTGGGAAAGCAGTTTTAGTAAAGCCGTTTTAGCAAAACTTGCTCAAAAACCTATTTTGATATCTAGAGATGTGGTTGAAAATTTACGCTATAAGAATCGTTATCATACCACTGGGTTCGTTATCAAGCAGCCAACTTTGATGAAATATGGTTTAATGATTTTGCACCAAGCTTGTAGTTTTTCAAATTATGGTCAATGTTTTCGAATATTAAAATAATCGAAATCCGCAACAAGTTGTAGGTAATATACAGAAGCGAAATATTTATATTACTAAAAGCGACGCCAGTTATTCTGCTTTTATATATAAGAAGTAAAAAGAAAACGAAATGACCAATGTATTTTACTCCCAGTTTAAGTGTCTGGTTATTCTTTTCGCATTCTAGGAATGGAAATCTTTTGTGGATACTTATTAAAATTAAAACAAACAAAATTTTTTGCGTTCATATTTCTGTAGGGTGCAATTTTTCTATTTAGGAAAGTTCTTTGGTGTTTATACTTAGAGCTGGCAGCAAAACTACTAAACCAGTTGCGGTAAAACCGTGACTTAATGAAAACCGGTTTCGCAAACAAGTTTTAGTACAAGTGATTTTGGCAGAACCGGTTTTTCCAAAACTGATGTTTTAAAAAACCGTTGAACTTGTTTTCATTTTTCCTGTTTTTGCCCGTACTAATTATGACGGAGTATAACTTTCCCAGATGCATTGTGATTCTTTTTGTATTATAATCAAATCAATCACCATAGTACTAACCTTCTAAAATATAAGTTCATCAGAGAAACATACAAATGTATCAGAAGAAGACAATTTTAAAGAAACCAGTATTATGGATACAGTGCTTACGTGCTTGTAGTAAAATACTTGAATTCAGTGCTTCAAGTACTGGAGTTACTTAAAGTAATTTACTTGAAACTGGTTTTCTATATAAATATTTGATACTTGAATTACTTTTTATAGATATTTGAAAACATTGCTTGTACACGTACTTCGAGCACCTTTTTGAGTACTTGAAATATTGTAAAAGACTTACAGTATATTCTAGTACTCTAAATACCGAAAGCCCTTAAAGTAATTTTCTGTTTCTGTTCCTTTACTCGCAAACTCTATGACTTCTGGTAGTTTAATACTATGCAAATGAGTCTCTGTGTACTAATGGTATATGAGAATGATTGATGTCCAAGCGTCGGGGTTTGATTTTCGAAAAGAAATGCGAAAAAAAAATAAATGAGCATTTTTCTGCATGAGAGATTAACTTGTAGGTCATGAACATAAGTAATTGCAGTACTTTAACTGCTTCAAGTACTTTTAAATTATTTGAAGTACTCTGTTTAAATGCTTTTTCAAATAATATATACCAAATATTTCAAAGATTTAAGTTACTTGGTGCTTAATAGTGAAGTACTTTAGTAAGTATTTCTTAATTCAAGTAGTTTCATGTGACAACTCTAAAGATTAATCCATACAATATTATTTAATTCTTGTTATAGCCTTAAATATTTTAATGTACTTCTTTTCTAGCTTAAACAACTAATTAAATTTGGTACTACCTGATTTGTCTATGGTTTGCACAGTACTCATTAAAATAAGCAGTGAGTTTCGGATGAAGACCTTGTTAGTAACTAACTCATTAAATCAAGTTACAAAAATATGAAATATTTTATGCATACTTGGGAAGTGCTTTAGGTCTATACAATTTAAAAAATACTTACAAAAAGAAAACATTAGAAACCAATCAAATCTATACCTTCCAATAGTTTTCATTACTTTGAAGTTCACTGAGTAGTTAAAGTACAGAAAAGTAATTAAAGTCACATACTTCAAATACCGAAGCTTATACCTAAAGTAATTAGATTACTTCAAGTACATTTTAAATATCTGAAATAGTTGCGGTATTTTAAGTTTATTTAAATTACCGGAAATACCCTACCTTAAATACTTATTTCAAGTACCTTTAAAATATGAATTACTTGATACATGATACTTAAAGTATTGTAACACGGTCGCGTTACGTTAGAAATAAATTAGATGGGAAAGAAAAATTTTCAAATTTTGATAAACAGGTCAGATATGGACGCACCATATATAGCAGATTTCTTAAATAGCTAATTTTAATTAAGCATGATGTTTTTGTTTTTAGAAAATATACTTCCCATTAGGGCAGTTAGTATAATTAAAGCTATATAAAAATTAACTTTCATAAAATAAATTGGTATAATTTTAATACAATACTAAGATAACACATTAGCCATTAAATAGGATAAGCGTCGCAATATTAAACACCGCTAAAATAAAGGATTTCGGAAATCTTACAGTGTGATAAATATGAAACGAATGCAGGGCGGCATGTATTAAACAAAACACAAAGTATACATTAATGAAATTAATTAATCCGCGAGAATTGTAGAAGAATATCTGAAACATGGCTAGACGTTCAAGAATAAATTGCACAAGTATGTGACTGTTAAGTAATTAACAGGATAATGACCCTATTAAGCAGCGTAGCTTCAAATTGATACATTGTGGTACCGGATGCGGCCTGCAATTAATAAGATTTGTTTAGTGGGAGAAATAGCAACAGTTAGACCCAACAGAAAAAATGAAAATTATCTGCGAAGAGTAAATTAGGAGTGATAGAATTATTGATGGATTAGATTTAGCACCTTTTTAGGATTTCCTTTAGCAATACCTGGCCAAATTAAGGTTAAGAAACTAGGTTCTTTTATATATTTGTATTTATGTAGCAACTATCTGATGTCAATAGAGCTTAATAGGTTGAATTTTATTTGAATTTATCTAGGAACTAGGTCAATGATTTGAATGGTAAAAAGATATCCAGCTACCCCGGTGATGAAGAAGTATTTGGAAGGTATATTTTTTCAATTTTATTTAACTTGACCTTAAAATTTGATGAGTACTTTGTTTCACGGCATCTTAAAGAAAGATAACGTATAAGATGATCGAATTTGGGAAACCAAAAGCACAGAAGACTTTGCGGAATAATCCTCCTTTGTGTTAGGAATAATATCGAAGGGATTGCTGTAACAGACCGTTTGTCACCCCTTAATTATAACTACGAAAAACCTTTCAGAATAAGTGATTTGTAACCTAGTTTGCTTATATTTCTGCCATTTTATTACTTTCATTTCTTAATTTTTACTATTTTTTATAATTTCTTCCATAGGAACCCACTCCCGCACCACTGTAGTTAGCCAAAGCACCTTTAAATTGTTACGGGGACCCCATCAAAACAAATCAAAATGTATAACAACGCTCATTTTACCCGTAACAGTATTTTAATAAAATATTTGTTATTTGACGCTTCAAGTGATGTGGTAGTATGGCAATTACGGAACCATGCATTTATTGAATAATAAAAGCTAAATCTTCAATTAATTTTCTAATCTAACCTTTTTGTGTATTTAATTATAACTGTTTTTCTCTTATAATTTTTAGGTGTTAAATAATATTAATTACGTACCTTTAAAATAAAATACTCATTATACAAGGAATGTCTTTTATGTTTTGCATACTGGGACATAGAGGGCGCCACTAAACAAATGTTAGTATTAGAAATTAACCTCCATTCTTAGTTAACCTAAATCCAATGATTGAGTGCGATATCTGTAATGTTGTAGCTACAACGAACTGTCAAAGCTAATAAGTTAATCGAAAGATGGAAGTAAATCTTAAATATCTTCGCGCAATAATTTTTTATAATTTTCGAAAACAAATCTTAACAAGAAAGCCTCGTCGAGTTGGTTTCTGTTTTCAGCAAAGTACCACATCAGTCAACAATTTGTCATTAGCATGGAGAATTCAAACGTGGGCGGATTAGTCTTAGCGACGATCCAAGAGCTAGTGAACCAAAAACGACAGTCACTCAAGAAAATGTTGATGCTGTGCACAAGCTCATCAACGAAGATCAACATGTGACATATCGCGAAATTGAGGCATCATTAGGGATTTCAAGGACTTCAATTCAAAAATATTTGCATGAAGAAATTGTGTGTAAAGAATTAGTTTTCCGTTGGATACCGCATCTATTGACCGAAGAATTCAGAAAGCAGCTAGGGTGAATTGATGTCAAAAAATTCTAGACCGCTTCAACCCAGGAAACTCTACACTGAAAAAAGTGTTTATTCAACCTAAATAAAATTTACTTGCTCCAATTAAAATAATCCTTGGAACAGGAAAAAATTACTTACCACAAATAAAAAATTTACTTAACAGAAGCTTAATTTCACATATATTGAGTATTTTCCTTCTGGTAAGAAATATTTTTATTTGTGGTAAGTAATTTTTTCTTGTTCCAAACTTTACGTATGGTAAGAATTTTACTTTTTTCAGTGTAAAAAGATGTACAACATTGTGAGTAGTAATGAATCTTTAATTTACTCATACGGGCCAGAAAATAAACGCCAGTCGTCTATTTGCGCGTTCCAAGGTGAAGAAAAGCCGATAAAAGTAATCCGTTCTCGAAGTGTCTCCAACAAAATGGTTGGAACATTTGTCACAAAAGCATGTCATGTAGTAACAATTCCTCTACAAGATCAAACAACTGTTACTGCCGATTGGTATACAACAATTTGTTTGCCGCAAGTCATCGCCGAACTTCGAAAAATCAACCCCAAACGACGAATCATTCTCCACCAAGGCAATGCAAATTCGCACACAGCTGGCAAGACAATTATATTTTTAACGCAACAAAATGTCGAATTGATAGACCATCCTCTGTACAGTCCCAACGTAAGTCCTAACGATTTCCGAAAATCAAGGACGGACTGCGTGGTCAAAGGTTCCAGTCGTCAAGCAGGCAATCAATGCCTTCAAAAATGCAATTTTGATTGTACCAACAAACGAGTGCCATAACTGCTTCCAGAGTTTGTTCGAGCGCATGCAAAAGTACATTAATATTCGCGGAGAAAACTTTGAAAAACAATAGTCTTTAAAAGCTATCTATCTATCCCAGCTCTATACGCAAAATTTAAAAGCAACCCTCATATTACAGAGTTTAAATGCTATTTTTTTCATTTTATCGGATCGATGTTGACTACTATGGCCACCACCAATGTAGATATATGCACGCTTCCAAATTCTAGTTGTACTGGAATGTTCTTACGTTATTTTCCACAAAATATTTAAAAAAGTCAAAATTATAATTATTTTTTTATCAAATTTAAGTATTACGATATTCTTGTATTTACATATTCTGTAATAGGTCCAATGTTCTAAGTTTAAGTAACATCTCGATCTGCAGACTAAAATAAAACACAACTCATAGACTTGTTGATTATAATAAGTACTTTTAAGCAGGTGCCAATAATCTATTTGGAAAGCGTCTGTACATATCGCATCCGGTACACAAAGATCGCTAATGGGTGAAGAAATCTCTGCTATACAGTTGCCAATTAGACCCAGAATAAGCGTAACAAATCTATCAAAAGCATATCCTTTTAACGAACAATCAAAAAGAAAAGAAAACTTGTGCAAAAAACATAAAATACCAAAAATTACTGCAAGTCATTATAACTAATTGCAATATAATGTAATTACAGTAAATTTAACTGTATCTAACGTATAACACAGCAGCTTGAAATTGCTATTTTCTTTAGCAAGATTGTGAAAGTCTTTAGATTTCATAACAATGCCCGTAATAACTACCGCAGTTACGCTTAACTACTCAGATTATTAAAAATATTACATAAACCGCATGGAATGAACAGCGGTTTCAAGATATTTAAAACCGTACAATGGATTCAGTTTCTAAACAGCAAATAATCCTTCCTAGTGTATCCGGCTTATCCGGATATTCATTTCGCCTTTCTACTTCAAATAGAATGTCAAGTCTCCTGTAAACTGAAATCTTTATTATTTGAATCTATGCCAAACCCAAGACGTTGAAGTGCATACTCATCACTTCCATCCGTACAAGAAAAATTTTAATTCTATTTAAAATGTACGCATTCTTAATATAGAAGATGTTAGTAGCAATTACATTCATCAGGAAACAGAAAAAATAAATATTGTCTATCTTTAGTTGGTATACATCGATTTCACTTGTGACGTTATTATCGGGGCAGCCACGTTGGTTCGTCAAATTCATGCTACGCTGGCTCGTGGCCGTACGTAACACAAAGAAAAACAAAGAAATGACCCGGCTCAATCGGAGAGTAGGGGGGGTTGTAGAAAGCAGACCAACATATAAGATACGCGGCTGCAAGGAATTAGTAACAGTACCTGCAATAGAAAAATTTGAATAGTAAACCTGAAAAAAAAACAAATTAGTCCTGCAAACCTGAAACAAAGAAAAAGCATAGCATACGGATCAAGTATAATTGTTCAGTACTTTGTAGAATAAAAAACTGTTGGGATAATCTATATAATATAACAACGTTAAAAGCAATATAACAAATCTTTAGTACAAAGTGAGGTAATATTGGGGAGTAGCAGAAACGTTTCCTCACACACCAATTAGACATAAAGCAGATAAAATTTTAACAAAATATAAATAGGTAAACACAATTAATATGAGTAGTCCAGTAGTATTGATTTTTCTTTTTTTTTCTTTTATTTAAAATAGCATGCAAGTCTATGGTAAAAGATATCAGAACGCCAAAGGTATGGTCAAGCAACGGACAGGTATTAAAAGTAAAAACAAGTAGGAAATAGTTCAACTTACAAACAGTCCTTCAGCAACGCTTCCTCGCAATTGAATGTGGGATTCCCGTTGTCCTGCACTAACGAAGCACTGCACCCTTGACTGTGAGGGTGTGGATGGAATTTCTCACACTTTACACTAATCACACCTACGTATTTCACTAGTGTTAGCAGCAGACATTATCATGCTGATGGAACTATGTAGCATTGATAAATTTCTTGTTAATTCCATTTCCTGAGACAATAATTTCGAAATATTTTGTAACACAAATCGAAAAAAAATGGTAATAAAAATTTAGAATCACGGGCCTTCAAGGCACGATGTAATGCATTAAACTAAAAGTAACGTGAGGTGTTTTATTTGCTACCTATGGTAACAAACAAAAATCTAATGCTTTTGAATAACGAAAGTTGCGCAAACAATGATCTATTTTAGATTCTTTGGTGTTAGAAAAATGCAGAAACTACAGTATCCACTGTATTTAAATAAGCCAAAGTATGCACTAATCTGATAAAACAAAGGGACACTGGACTAGATCGCACACACATTAATCCTAAAGAAAGAATCGGTCAGTTTAGCAAGTTCTACGACTATTATTTCACAAGACAAACAACTAAAACCACAAATTAGTAAAGTACGCGTATCACTCAAGTAAGTCCGTCAAATGTTCCTTAAAGCATTTGTCTCACAAGAAAAACAACTAAAAACAATTAGTAGGCACGCGTAAGCAATAAAACCGTCCGTCAAATGTTCCGTAAAACACACGTGCCTAGACCAAACACGGTTAATATACAACTCTTATTTCACAAGAAAACAACTAAAAAAAACGTGCCGCGTTTGTTCATGAACAATACGAAAATTAATCCCGCATTAATTCTCACTATTGTTAAAAGTAGAAAGAAGCAGTATTTTCAACGTACTTAGTATATCGGAAGAAAGAACAAAACTCCGACTGTTAAAGCAAACAGGACACAGTATTATCAACGTAAACAATATATAGGAACGAAGAACAAACGACAACTGCTAGTCTGTAGATATAAAATCGTTGTTATTCCAACCGCTTATCGCCTATCAACTCGACTCGTATATCCACATAAGGAACAAAATTTATATCTACTAATTAATTGCGAGCTGTTTATCATTTTCCATAAGTTGGACAGTAATTTATTAATGAAAATCAATCTTCAAATTAATACACGTTTAAAGTAATACACACGAGTTAAATTGCATACAATTCTGAAAACTATGCGAAAGTATTTACTTTATACAAACAGCGATCCAAAAACGATGTATTTTAAGTACGCTAACAGAAAGGGAGCGTAACAAGTTACAGAAATGTATTTACGAATTTAGTAGTGTAAAATGTTACGCCATTAAAAAAAATGCCCGTTACACACTTCAATATTACAATTTGAAAATTCATATTTGGCGTAAGCAAGTAGATACACATTATTTTAAACAATTAATTCATGTATCGAGTTCGCATGTTCACAATGTAAACAAGTGCGTGAAGTACGCCCACCAAAACGGGACGTACATTTTACTCTGCCAAAGAGTTCTCCTGTGCTCCCTAAAATTAAATTGTCAAAAGTTCAGGACAAAAGTGGTAAACGTATTAAGTTGGTTAGTCTCTACTCGACGCTCACTAAACTAACGGAAATAATAAGTTTTTAAAATTTCGTTTTGCTGCTTTGTGCGGCAAAAATGTTTCCTTATGCGCCCAAAAATTCATAAATATTAATTCAAAAAATTATAAATAAATTAAGCTGGTTAGTGCACATTTCACTCGCAGCACTAAACGTATTCAAATATTAAGTTCATCAAGGTTTTTTAAGGTTATGCAATGTACAAAATGCGCTACAAAAGTGTCGAAAAATTTAAAACTCAACATCAAAATCAAAAAGCAAAAAATTTGTTTAGGTTCAATTTCGGATTGAATTTCACCCTACTATTTTCTAGCTGGTATGAAAAGGATATTTTCACGACAGAGTGTTGAGTGTCACTCTGGCACAGATAATATCAACTGATACAGGTCACGATGTGAGGCAAAAGACTTGCATAGAAGAATATCGCAGGGAGGTATTAACACAGAAAAAATTAAGGAAACTGCAACTGAAATAAAACACTTGATTGGAACAGGATAGGTAGGTAGTTTCAATGTAAGTGCATTAAGAATTTCAAAAAAGAAAGATAAGGTAATTGTAAATAAATTCCAGCACATGCTTTTATATAAAACAAAACTATAATTTGATATATATGGAAATTTTTGTATCTCTTGATAATAACCAAACTTGTTGTGCTTCTACAAATTTAAGTCTTTGAAATTATAATAAACTCTTTAAATGTAGATTAAACAATAATAATCTAAATATTCCTATCTTCCTAAAATTATTGAAACAAAATAGCTAATAGTTAAGGTACTACTTGACGAAAAATTTCATGAAACCTTTGTCTTATATCGTTTAAACTTGCTAAAAATGTTTCACATATTAATAAGGTTAACTATATAGCTCAATTAGCTGGGTCATAAATTTTATAGAAAACTGAATCATTTAACATATTAGAGACAATATTTTTTTCATATTTGACATGTGTGCTTAGTTGAAAACAAAAATAAAATATGGCTGTGTGTAAAGTAACTAATCTGTAACAAGAGTTACCCCATTTTACTTTCTATTGTTCAAATAACAGAGGTCCTAATGTAGAATCGCGAAGTCTTCTTATCAAACAAATAGCAACTAGTAGCATTCGTTGCTCCTTCAGGAAATAAAATCCTACCCAACGGGATCACACATCAACATGAGGTTACAAGTAAAACAAAAAACATATACGCCTGAGATACATTCCGAATCAACGATAAAAATAGTGTTCATGTATAGCGTGTTTCAAATTGCGCTGTTTTTTTTTAAGCAATAAATAAGACACATAATTTGTATTCATTTTCAAAA
Source organism: Platerodrilus igneus (assembly GCA_036346225.1). Lineage (NCBI taxonomy): Eukaryota > Metazoa > Arthropoda > Insecta > Coleoptera > Lycidae > Platerodrilus > Platerodrilus igneus. The sequence goes on from JARFIW010000124.1 coordinate 1,246,005, forward strand.
ACTTTTTATTAGTAATTGAAGTATCTCTAATGACATTTATATGCGAAAAATAATATCTGCCAAATGGCCTCCTCTTGCAGCTCCACAGACGTCTACTCTTTTGTTAAAATTTTCAATGACATTTTGATATAATTGAGGCTCTATCTCACCAATGACACCAATAATTTCATCTTTCAAAGCAGGAATCGATTGTGGATTGTTTTATAAACCTGACTTTCACATAACCCCAAAGAAAATAGTCTAATGGAGTCAAATCACATGATCTTGGTGATCAATTAACATCACCGTTTCTTGCGATTACACGTCCAAATTTTTCTCTCAATAAAGCAATTGTTTCTTGTACAGAGTGAGATGTAGCGCCATCCTGTTGAAACCAAATATCCTCTAGATCAATATTCATTAATTCAGGCCACAAAAATTCGGTTATCATCCGACGATATCGATCACCATTAGCAGTTACAGCTTCACCAGCAGCATTTTCAAAGAAGTAAGGTCCAATTACACCACCTGATCATAATGCACACCAAGCAGTAACTCGTTTAGAATGCATAGTTGTCTCATGAATAATTCGTGGACTTTCCTCACCCCAGATACGACAATTTTGTTTATTAACATAGCCACCAAGTGCAAAATGTGCCTCATCGGAAAACATGATTTTTTGAGAAAAATCAGCCTGTTGTTCATTAATCAAATTGACAAATAAACGACGTTTTAAATAATCTAATAGCTTTAGTGCCTGTGTTATTTGAACCTTATAGGCCTTTAGAGCTAAATCCTTGTGCAAAATACACCATGTTGTTGATCCAACTTGTTGTGAACGTCATCTAATGGACATTTTAAGATTTTCAGCAACACTATCACGAACCAAATCAATATTTTCTTGTGAACGATCGTTACGACTGTATTTTTCACTTTTTGATTTTCCACCGAACCGATCTCTTGAATTTTTTTAATAATTTGACCAATAATGCTTTCAGTTGGACGATCATGTAAACCATAAAATTCACGTAGTTTTCTAAAAAATACTTTTCACAGAACGCTGATTTTCATAAAATAATTCAACAATTTGAACGTGTTGTTGTATCGTGTACGAAGCCATTTTTATAAATGACATACATCACACTTCTTAAATGTCAAAATACCCAGACGAATTCAGTGTGCCATCTATATTTTACTTATTCTTAAAAAAACCCACGCAATTTGAAACACCCGTTATATGTTCCGAGAAATTTATGTGCAACGTTAAATTTAAGTTTTATAACATAATATTTTATGTACATAATATAAATATTAGGCGAAAGGGTATGCTGAGAATCCCGTCACATAAGACTCAGCTATTCAAACGTTCTTTCTCATATACTGCAGTACATATTTATAATTCAATACCTCTGGACTTTAAAATCATGTTACCCTTACGCTTTAAAAACAAATTAAAAAATCATTTTTTACAACAAGGTTTTAAGTAGATTATTTTTTTCCAATTATTTTTTTCTTTTTTGTTTTCATCTCATTGCTAATTAAGTCAAACTCTGCCAACCAACTGTACAAAATAACACATACTTATTTATAATTTAGGGTTAAGTGTAAGAACAGAGGGTTCATTGTAACTCAACTGAACTTCGCCCTTTGCACAAAAATTATATGTACACATAAATGTAAATGTTATTAATTTGTCTATGTTGTGCAATAAAGTCATTATTATTATTATTATTATTATCATTATTATTATTATTATTATTATTATTATTATTATTATTAACATTTACGTCATTTTGATTTGAGATTTAAAATAACATCAGACCAAGTGCCTGAGGGAGGAAACGAAAAGATAATCATCCGTGGTGCATTTAAACCTATTTTTAGTGTAAAAATGAGTTCAATGCCGCAAGGCTTGTAGAAATCTCTTTATGTACTTTCTTTAACGGCCTCGTATTTAGAGAATTAGGAAAGACAAGATACTCTCAGATAATCGTAAACCAGAAAACCAAATGGGCAATATCCACCATCCGGTCGGTCAACAAGTATTTTCAGGAAAAAGAAAGATAATGATACGAAAATTGAAATAACAAATAGAATTGACAGAATTCAAATCCACCCATATTATGTATGAATAACATCACTGCTAATGAAATTAAAGACTCTTACACCTCAGCCAAATGTATAAATGATATATGTTACTTTAATTGTATTAAATAAAAATTAAAGAAATTAAGTCTGAAGACTTAAATTTATTTATATTTAAGCAAATTCAGAAGTGTCGTATAGAATAAACTTAGGTAAGAGAAATAGCTAAAGTAAAACAAAAAGGATTACTTAGGTGGAAAAAAGCAATTTGCCCTAGACAAAATGGCACGTTACACTGCCCCGGTCCAAAAGTTAAAGAAATATATACACATATACTTTTTTAAAAATAAAATCGAATGAAACACCAAAACAAAAAAATCTATACTGTGGACACAAATAAAGTTTGGGAAAAAACAAAAGAGAATTATGATTATTAAGTGGTGGGATAACTAACGCGTATCAAACGTCCGAAACGGAGACAACATCGGAAAGTCACAATCAGTAATGTCAAAACTCGTGTAACCTAACCAATAAACTAGGATAATGTAATAGCGAAATAGAAAACTTTTATATTGTAAGAGAAATATAAAACAATAGATCGTGCAGGGAGTTCAAAAGAAAAAAAAACCGAAACAAAAATATATTGTAACAATATAAATTTTCTCGTGTAGAACGGCTAAGAGAATCTGGTACTACATGAAATTTTCCTTCTTTGCGGACTAAATAAAAAATGTGTTAACGTTTAGACATATTTGAAGACGTCGAATTTTAGTGCTTTCGAAAAAGTTTATGGTCTCCAGTATCAATATCATATATATTTTATCTATGCGACCTGAAGTATCTGGTGTACTAGCAAAAGTATTGATAGAATTTATAAGTGACTTTTGCACGATATAATTCTGACTAATACAAATCATCCAAGATACAGAGATTAAAGTTATTTTGATTGGGTTTTACAGACGAAGGATCCAGTATAGAGATAGAGTATCAATTCTATTGTCTGATGGTTTAGAAATGAAATAATTAGTATCATTTATAGTAGTAGCAGATTTATTAAAGTTTTTAATAGTAGTTAACCACTTTCACCAATTTTATTATCAAATAAGTTGTGTTTACAGAACATTTTTATTATAGCATGAAGAGCTTGAGTACCAGAGTGGTCACTAGGTCTCCTGTACTCTATGACCTATTTTTTTTTAAGAATTTGGTTAAGAAGAAAATTTAACCTGAGGAATACCACATCTATAACAAAAAATTATTCGTTTCAGTTTAAAAATTGGGCGGTGCCTTTAAACCTATTTCTAGTTTAAAAATGAGTTGAATGCAGCAAGTCTTGTAGAAATGTCTTCTTATGTACTCTCAGATCATTATAAATCAGAAAACCAAATGGACAATGTCTACCATCCAGTCAGCATTCAGGTATTCTCAAAATGCAGAAAAACAATGACACAAAAACTGGAATAACAAATAGAATTGACAAAATTCAAATCCACCCATATTATATATGAATAACATCACTGCTAATGAATTTTAAGCAATTTACACCATAGCTAAATCATCATCATTAGGTCTTCAGTCCTAGAACTGGTTGGACGCGTACCCTTATTCTTTTCTAGTCTAAACCAACCTACACATTTCCCTGAAATTTGCACAGTCTGCAGCTATCCCTATCTGTGTGCGAAAGTCTGATCTCTGTCTACCCTTACCTATCTTTTCCTGTCTCTGCTTGTAATATATCCCCTTCTATTCCATAGAAATCCCTTAGAAAGTATCCTATCCTTCTATTTCTCCTATTTTTTTCGTTTTCCACAGATATCTTTATTTCTCTACTATTTCTACAACCAATTTGTTATCAATTTTGTCTATCCATGCTACCATCCTCACACATCTGAAGCACAACATTCCAGAAGGCTTCTATCTCTTTCTGTCTGCTTTTCCTACTACCCATATTTCATAAATGTGCTGTGCTCCACACTATGCTTTGAACAGTTTTCTTCTTGTATCTATGTTCGTTGTCTATAAACATAGCTGCTGCTCTTTCTTGTTTGATGCAGTTCGGTCATCTTCAATTATTTTACAGTTATATACCCTATTTCCCTTATATTCAGTGGTATGTGAAGGGGGCTAGACAGCTTTTGGCTGCCAAGTTCCCCCAGCACTTGATCCTTTGTCGAATGAATAGTTTTTCCAATTTATTCTTTCGCATAATCAACAATAGTTGAAGATATTTCATAACCAACACCTGTAGTTGTTTATAATAATCATCAGATTTAAGTTAACTAAATGTATAAATGATCTATGCTATTTTAATTGTATTAAATAGTTAAATATAGTAGAAGTTAATCCTGAAGACATATTCAAACAAGTGTTATGTAGAATAAACTTAAAATAAGAGAGAAATAGCTAAACTAAAACTAAAGTTTACTTAGCTTGAACGTGGCAATTTGCCCTAAGCAAAATGACACACACGTTACAGAGTATTAGGCTAATTCAAATACTGACTTTTACGAAATTCTTTTTCTGCAATTACTAATCTAAATCTTGCAATCCTATCTCCGAGAATGTGCTACCCTATAATCTACACTTCTACAAAAAGTGTTACAATGTGCAAATTTAGACTTCAACAACAGAAAAGATTACTAGGTCAGCATCGATGATCTGATCCGATTTTCAACAGAGAAAATGTGTGCAATGCATTTTGCTAGGCATGGAATTCAAGTGTTCAAATCCACAGTTAATACAGGTCATGAAGTAATCCTTACGGACCAGATAAATTTTTGGGTCTAACTTTCGATCTGAAATTAACAGGGCTGCTTCACATAGAACATACGAAACAAAAGGCAGTGCAAGTATAAAATATAATTTGGGGATTAGACAAAAACACTTTTCTTCAAACACAATACTCGTTTGGTCAAGAGTGGGCTGCGCTAGCGCATGTATCAGCAAATCAAGTACATTAAAACTGTCAGAACAGGTTTAAACGTTGGATTACGATATTCATTAGGCACCTTTAGAACCAGCCTAAAAATAAGTCTGCAATTTTAGGTATCGTAAGAACCTCTGGATATGCCGCGCGGAAAACTAATACTCAACTATACAGTAAATGTTAGGAGTTCCAATAGCGACCTAAATCAGCAACTGATAAGATTTGACAGCGACAGACTCTCAAAACTCACAATATTTTTCAATAAGTTTACATAAACTTGAGGAATATTATGGTTTGTACTTACTACCTATTTCTCCAGAAAATGCCTATTGCATAAGATGCGTTTCAACATAAACAGGACTAAAATAGCCCATTATAGTGATGCCACCTATTGATGGCTGGTGAGTTTTAAAGATACATCCTTCAATGATGTTCTATCAGACGCGTATGACAATCAGACGTGTAGAAGCCGAGTTATTACATTCTATGTGACAGTGTGTTTGCTTTATAAGTACAAATATAATATCGAACCAAGAACCAAAATTAAGTTCTGTTTTAAACATGGAAAAACATTTACAGAAACACTTCAACTGTGATGAGTGTTTATCCCAGAGCAGAGTCCACGAGTCGTATACGCGCTTTGAGCATGATCCTGTAGACGTAAAAAATGATTAACGGGTTAGGCAATTGAAATTCGAAGATACCATCAAAACTGAGCGTGCATCAATCAAAAATATATTTCTAAAACAGCAATTTACGACAATTGACCGAACGTTTGGGCATCCAAAGATGTGTTCACATTTTATTTCGCATAAATTGCCTAATGACGAAAAACTCTGCAGAATTCAATATTCAAAAAACATCATCAAAGAGTCAAAAAAGGACTGAAACTTCTTGTACTACAATATGAATGGTGATGGAAACGTGGTGCTTTCAATACGATCTAGAAACCAAGCGCAAAAGCGAAGAATTGAAGTATCTTGATAAGCCCAACCTGAAAAAGCCGTTTGGAAAAGTTAAAATAAAGACAATGTTGATTTGTTTCTACAATTCGAACGGAGTAATTCATTAGGAATTCGTTCCACCTGATCAGACGTTTAATTCTGTGTTTTGTCTTAGTGCCTCAGCCCTCAACCAAAATATCGTGAAGAAAGAAATTAGCGCTTGTTGCATGACAATGCACCATCTCATCGATCAACACTTTTGACTGATTTATTGACCAATATTCGTATTTAAACCATCAACCACTCACCGTATTCGACTGATTTAGCGCCGTGTGATTTCTACATATTCGGAAAAATGCATCTGTCGATTAAAGGAAAACGTTATGTCGACGTGGAGGCTATTCAAAAGGGTTGCGCCGATAATCTCACAACAGTTGTGCTAGTATGTAATGGCCAGTTGTAATCGTCCAGACTTGTGACAGTAGCTGCATACGTATTTAGTTGACTTTTAAATGCACCTGTGTATAGTTTCTCGTACTTTTGGTATTTCAGCAATGTTTCTTTAAATCCATTCCTGTTGTATATTGCTAATCCGTTGTTTCTCTAAGTAGTAAACTGAGACTTAGTCGACATGTTAGTTTTTGTATAACTCAAGACGATATACAAGATGCCTTTCAAAGTAAACGCACTTTTTCAAAATGAGAACAATGACATCTTTTGGCAAAAACCATTTATTTCATTTAAAACAGCCTAATTGTGACTCTATACAGCAATTTGCACGTTTTAAATCGTCTGTAGATCTCTACTAATATGTCGACTAGATCTCAATTTACTACCTAAAAAAAAACCACACTAGCAATATACGAAAAGATATTTACAGAAATATTGTGGAAATACAAAAAGCACGAGAAAATATATACAGACGCATGCAAGGGCCAACTTGGTACATGTGCAGCTATTGTTACAAGTCTGAGCACACACACATCTGCCAATACATACTAGGATATTAATATTTACTGCCGAACTATTTGCTAGTTACAAGGCATTAAATCACATTTTAGAATAAGGCCTAACTAAAGCGGTTGTGGGCCCGATCCACTTGCGGCAATAAAATCAATAACAAACAACACCGCCAAAAATCTTTTTTAATGGCAATTGTAGAAATGTAACACAAATTAGAACAGGCACACGGTACCAGTACATATTGGCATCGATTGATAAGAAATCGTAGCTACCGCAGCAAGAACGACAACACAAATGCTTTATTCGAAAGAAATATATAATACCAGAGGGCATAAAGCCACAATCAGAAGCCACTGTAAGACAATGTGGGAAATTGATGGAAAAACTCAAACATTCATCAAAATAAAATTAAGGTAATACTGACAAATGAAATGGAACTGTAGTTAATCATCGAAAATAGCAGAATATTTTTACAAGGCTAAGAATTGGTTCAACATATTTAATGCATAGCCAATATATTAAAGTGCGAAAATAAACCAGTCTGCAATGAATGCGGAGAGACACTTATATTTGAACATGTACAGAATTATATTTGGATAAAAACATGTAAAAACTGTTCCAGGAACTCATGTAACGTTCTGGAACTAATAGCATACCTCAGGACAAGTACGTATAACAAAATTTGATGTAGCCCAAAATACAAAACAACTACCTGGGAATAGAAATGTAGGTGCCGAAAAAGTAATATATCTTTTTTTCAAAATGTATGACTTTGTGTATTTCCAAAACTAAAGAATTGCATATGCATGTTCATTTGGAACTTTTGCCCTAAAAAACGCACCAATAGGCACGCAGACACGTGCATACACACTGATTGTTGCCAAAAAAACTAGTTCTTTGAAACGACCTAAAATAACACCTTCGCAGAATTGTGTTTTGGAATTGTAAATGTCGACTAACATTGAAAGTTTTGTTTTCAGGTTTGGAAGGCTGAGTAATAAAACTTTTTTTGGCAAGTATGTAATGGCTATAGCACCCACCGATGTTGTACAACAATTAAATATTTTGGGTTTTAGTTCGAAAACTTTTGCACCTTTTATCACAATTGGATTTTGTGGCTTTAACCTTTAACCGAATCAATTTTTTTATTCGGATAATAAGAAAAATAAAATGAACAACTTTTTTTTAAAAATCGGCAAACTCCAACATCGTGCATTAGATACGTTTAAAACTAGTTAATTTCACTTTTTGAATGTATTTTGACATTTATTTATTGCAACATAAATATATGTAACATTCCTCGCACTCTGTTTGAGTGATCCCAGTGGACTTCAAGAGTTTAAACCTTCCTCTATTTTTCACTCATGGCATCCAATAATCAACTTAATCAGTCCTGATATCTTTAGATGGTGTATGCTAGCAGGTTGCGATATTTTTTGCCTGAATCTCTTCATCAATGGAAAAGCGATCTCTTTCGATGTCATCATAAAGGGTAAAAAGCTGATCTTTCTTGAAATTTTGCATGCATTATTTCTCGTACAAGATCCTGATGTTAGGAAAAGTCACATCTTCCCAGTGATAAAAAATATATAAAGTTTTCTACGTTTATATTCTTCGACAATAAAAAATTATGCTGCCTTGAAACACGTCAAACTTGTAGGCTAGGCCGCTGATTTCACATAGAGTAAACAATTTAGCACACCACTTATACAGCTTCCTTGGCAAATACTGTTTCACAAAATGTCGTACCTTAGTCGAACACAGCTGTTTATCAACCGAAAGCTTTTCCTTCAATCGAACCTTCAAATTATCAATAAGAGACGTCATTTCGTGTACTTTAGCGTGGTTTGGAAAATCTTTAGGCAAATGCTTATTATTGTCCTTAAGGTGCATCACATGGGAGTTTTTTAAATTTGATGATTCATTCGTGATTAATCTTTTCTAATTCCGATACCGGTACCGGTACACACAAATATTAGTCAAACGCTTATCCGTAATAGACATTGTCATCCCAAGATACATTTTTAGTTCTTGTACCATAAGCCCAGTAATTCATTGATATCGAGTTGAATTGCATTCAAATATCAAGAAAATAATCTGGATCTTCTGTGGAATCAATATTTGAGGAATCTATACCGCTGATTTCACTCAGATAAGGCGAAAAATAGTCCAATTCAGTCTCACTCAATATAAGGGTAGTTTTCTTTCTTGTGTACTTGAATCTATTTCTTTTGAAACTAATATATTATGCGTATCTTGTATTAGCGAAATATGTTATTTTTGATTGCAAATAAACTCATGTTATAAAAGTACGTGTATCGTTCAGTAAATGTCCATCAAATTTATTTGGCGCAATCGCACATCTATGATATGTAAATATATGTAAATGTGCATCACTTTTATTTCGCGCAATCGCAATGTATAACATTCTATAAGCCAGTCTATGGCAGCATTGCTTCATCGTGCATCAAGTGAAGTGTGATGATTATAATTAATAGAAAGTGTAGAAATGGCATCTTGCAGATCTGAAACTGGACACACTTAAAGGTAAAATCTCTTTTGTTTCGGCATTATCCCAACTTCTGTCCTACAAATTCCTACGAAGTCATTTGCCGGTAAGGTCAGATATTAGAAATAGTATCATCGTGTAGGTAAATGTAATCGAACACAAAGTGTCTGGTAGTGGTGTGTTAATTACCACCTTTCGATGCATCTAGTCATCAGTGTATAGGTTTCGATGCCTTACATAAAGCATGTGCAATTAATCGCAATTAAAATAAGCAAATGCCGAAAATCTTCAAATACGCACTATATCATTCAGAATTCGATATTACATCCTACATGGTCAGCTTTGCCATTTAAAATTAGTACTTCTCGTATTTTATTCTCCATGCAAGCCCTGTTAAGCAGCGACTCCCAATATTTCATTATAATTAATAGTTAATTTAACCCAACTTATTTCGTATCGTGAACGACGAAAAAGGTAAACTTACGCACTACTACTCTGTCAAAACTCTTTGTTTTTGAAATATAGTAATATTGAAATGTAATTCGTAATCACACAGTGAAGTGGTTGAGTGACTACAAAAACCCTTTCCTAAAACAAGTTGTTAGAGAAAACTTTTCCGACGTATCTAAGGGTAAGGCAATGAGAGATGGCCGAGAGTCTTCAAAAGCTATACTTCATACGACACTTTATAGAAACGAAAATTAGAAAAACACTACACAGGGCGTCGTCAAGTCCTAGGCGCATAAAAAACAAGATGTAGTTTAAGGGGGTACTTGGAAACCCTAAAAGAAAAATATCGCATTCGCTGTGTAAACACAGATATAAAAAAGGAGCGCGAGTTATGTATCCCCCAATTTATGTATGTATTATAAAATAGAATTTAATAGGAAATTATTAGAAATCATTAAGAAATTATTAAGTCAAGTACAACAATGTAATCCAAGGATAGATATAAAAAGGTTATTAACAGTTCATGAGAACGGTTGCAATACAATGTATTCCAGACGATAGTGATACTGCAGGTGGCAGGTCACAGACGGTTAAGATACCGTGATTACCTAGAAAGTAAGATTGTTACAATGTATTAATGAATAGAATTAAGAATAAGCAGACATGAGCTCTGCAAGTTCTCACAGAATTGTGAGGGGCAGGGACAACATAAATACTCCGGGAGCCCCCAGACCAGTCAGTCAGTTAAAGTATTTCAGCTTTAACATTGCAGTTTGCTTAGGCTACTTACCCTAATAATAGTTCAATTAGTAATTATTTTTCGACTTATAATTACATATTTAATATCTGTTTGAAGAATAAATAAATTGTTAGGAAGTTTTTGGAAGTAGTTTTTAAAAACACCGCTCCCAAGGTACGAAACGTAACTCGCACGGCGCCTGTAATAAAACAATGTAGTTAGAGCAAAGAAAGGACATACGTGACGTGCTCTTACTATCTTGCTATTGCAAAAGAAATAACATATAAAAACTAGTGGAATATTTGTTTCTTGCTATTGTAAAAGAAATAACATATAAATTGTTTCCTATAATAAAATATATCTATTATAAAACCATACCACTGGAACTATAATGAGGATTACTGTAAGACAAGAGTACAAAAAAAGCTTGTCGTTTTAAACCTTTACTGATATAAAAACCAAGTAGTATTACTGACAAAACCAGATAGAAAACACTGTTAAATTGATTACCAATAGGTCACCATTAATATCTAATCTAGTTAGCAATATCGATTGGGTTTACCAACATTTGGACGCATTTGTTCAAAATAAAACAGTAAATCTAGTTTAAGTTGCTCATTTAACACATCTGTATTTTTTTAATTATTAATGCCAAAAAAAAATTTTCAGAAAGCGGCAGAAAATTTAATTATAGTGGAATATACTTTATCTACTAAATTCATAAAAAAATGATAATTTATTATATAACTTAATTTACGAAGTCTCTTTATATCAGATCTGTATATTCAGGCTCACAACCTTGTTGACACAAGCACTAGTACTCTATATTTTAAGCTAAAATAAGCAATGCAAATCAGTTTTGCGTTACAAGTATTACTTTAAATGTAAACATTGATACTTAAGAAGAAACTTTGATTGCATAAACCAATATTTGCTACATTAGCTGGTTCGTGTAAACGCAATGCTAATTTTCTAACAAACTTCAAAACGAAAGGTGACAAGACAACAAGTATAGAGCTGATCGCTTACCTTGAATCACCAAACAAATGTTGAAAGTTCACTAGATAACACAGAGGATCATATGTTTCATATCGAAAGAAACATACCTCGTATAGAAATTTTCCAGAATTGTAAAATGCCAATGAATTAATTTCTTCTGCAGCTTCCTTTACCCTTTGGAAACAACTTGCCAACTGAATTCATTTTTCGTTATTCTCAAATCAGTAAATAAAACGACGTAAATCAGGAAATATATCTATCTAGGAGGAGGTGACCCGTGTCACTATAATCTTCTTACAACTATTCGTAGAAATAACGCATTACCAGAGAAAACGGAGCTTAGTTAGGACTTTCCCATCTAAAAATGCGTCTAAAATAGTAATTCGCATATCGCACGCTGTGTTTCTAAACCAACCCATCCCCACTTGTTCACAAACCGAAAGCGAATGCCGTTCGGTTTAACGTACTAACGAAGCGACCTCGTGTTACTGTCAATTGAACATAGTTCAAACAACCGCAGAATAAAGTAGGCGCCTCTATTATATATTTTAAATAATACTCGAATCCTAATTGGAAAATACTGCTAACGCGTGGATGGTAATTAATATTAAGGTACCAATCACTGATTCAAACAATCAGCACAATAAGTGCAGCAAAGGAAAGACTCCACGCACTAACAAACCCCGGCAAAAAGACATGTTGCAATACGATAATAATAAAAAGCGCCCTTCTCAAAAACTAGAATTGTTTGTGGCACGAACTGTACTAACAACACAGTCCTTATTTTCCAGCTTTCTTAACGTTATTTTCCTTCCATCAGCTTTAACGTTTCTTACTCAATTTTACCGTAGCCAGAGGTATTTCTAGAGAAGAAAATTGTAATTCTATTGTAATAAATCGCTAAAGTAGCCATAACAATCGCAACCCAGACGATATAATTCAGGATTTGTTTGCGGAGTATTGATTTAAAGGACATAATTTACCCTCAGCGTAGAATAAAGGATCGATAATTCCTATGCAATGTTTCGCGATTAAATCGTTTAACGTTGGAATCAAAATGTACGTTTTAGATAGTTGATTAATCATCTGGTAGCACATTCGATTTAACTACCGCTTAATATTTCCAAACCACTGCAAATAACAAAATTTGCATACCAAAAACATGCAGTAGTAGAAAATAAGCGTGTTGGTTGTATATTTCTTGATATTTTCATTAAGTACGAGACAAATCATTTGCCTGGTTTGTTTCAGACTTCTGACTGAAATAATAAGAACATGTTTTCGTGCTATATTCTCGACCCCACTAGCTTTTAGGTTTTTAAGTTAAACGTGAGCTTTTGTTGTATATAACAAAGAGAGAATATGTTTCCTTTTTTTTTTGTACAAAATCGAAATAAATATCATTTGCAAACACATCGACTTTTGAAGCCGTGATGCAGTTTTAATTAAATATAACTCAATGCTAGGAAGCAAAACCTACCTAAACTGACTAAACGAAAAAGGTTTCAACAATCCTTAAAGGTAACCTACGTTCTATGGGATTGCAAGAATTTTGCTCATTTCGTGTATGCCTAAGGGATCGCTACAAATACAACCACCAACTAATTACAACGTTATGAAAACATGAAACTACTCCAACAAACTGTAACATATTCTCAAATATAGCCCGGCTCCCAATCGATTTACAGTTAGTTTGTTTTCTAACAACCGCCCCATTGAAGCATTCTCAGCGCCTATGCTTAATGGTTTGATAAAATTTAGATTTCGTTTGGCTTATTACTGGTCTTTTGAGTAATGTTACTTCTGTATGGCTTAGATATATTAATCAGATAATCTACTCACTTTGAAGCATCTTCAAAATATAGATGCTTTCATTTGTAAAATAATTGTAGTTACTTCCTCATTTATTAGCAGTTAATTTAAAGCATTCACTGATTTATAATTAATATGTATAGCATGTAGGTCAAATATTCTATACGGTTTTTGTAATGTTTGGCGATTCGTTATCTATTGTTTAAATTTCGTGTTGTCGATTGTTTCCCGGTCACAAATTAACCAGGTAAGGAAGAGCTTCAGAATGTTGAAGGCGAAATGTGAATCACGTATTAACCTGTGAACTTACTTGAGACGGTATGCCTTACTGCCTTTTCAATCCTTTTTAACAATGGTCAGTAACAGCAAGTTTATATAAACTTTAATTAATATAATTCTTTACAGCGTAACATTAAAGTATTTAAAGTTTATGTGTAAATTTCAGAGTGTTAAAATTCATAGCGTAACTATGGAATATAAAAATTAGTATCTTAAATCCTAAGAAGTATCAAAATTTACAACGTAGTTTATGTTGTTAAATATTTAATTTACAATTATATGCATGAACTGACTTTGAAAATTTTATTTGCAAACTATACGTTTGGTAATGTAAGATAAACATAAGTGAGGTCATGAATTTTTAAAAGTAACTCCAATATTTATAGAAGTGGTCCTATCTTATACAGAGTGGTATATAATTATATGAGTGAAGTTTAAAAGTTTTAGTAACAGGGATTTAGTCCCTCTTTCGGATTCAGTATATTTTACTTTTTGTTTTATTGTTGAATTTCGTAACGCAAGTTGTGGTTGTGTATTTGCATTTCACTAAAATAGGTTTCATTTCAGGTATAACAGTTCGTGATTACTGATTACCATTAGGGCGCGTGACCCTAGGGTCCATACACCACCTCTAGATTAGCTATTTATTTTAATATACTTAGGTGTAGTGGCACTCAACTTATTCAACATTTTTGTTTACTCATTTGTTTCACCATTTCTGCTCAAACGCTGAAGTAAAGTAGAGAGCAAGTTCATCAAGACTTATTCTATCAGTCATCTACCGGCAATAGTATCTGAAACTTTTTTTACCACTGCCGCTTTTTAATTTCAACCCAGGGCAAAAGGTTTTCACTTTAACAAACATTTTGATACATTAAAAGCAAACTTTTGCAATAACAACAGTTTTTTATTATGAATTGATTGCAGAAGCTTTTTCAACTACTCGTAGCTACAGTGAAATTCTAAAGTCTTCACCAGGACGATTTATTTCCAGCTAATCGCTAACAGCACAAATACTACCTTCTTAAAGCCACAATGCTATCTTTTTAATTGTTATCGAAACACTATAGTTAACTATTAAAGCGCTAAGTGTTAATCTATATCGATCACTACAATAATTTATATCACATCGAGTGATTTATTTTAACGACATTCTGTTACTACTAATGTATTTCATATTGCAACTTTATAGATCAAGACTCGAATAAAAACTAGTATTATGATCAAAGCTTGAATTAGAACTCAACTAAAATTTTTAAACAAGCAATTTATATTTTTAATTTTATTGTTCTAGAGCGCACCAGAATTATGTAAATAACTTCTAGAGCGTTCGTATTTTGGGTTTAATAAAGTTCCGAAAAGCAACCTCTTGTAAACTGTCAATCAAGTCTGTCTGAAGATGTCACGCTACAAGATGTCTATCAATAATTCCTTGAGCGCAGACGTCTCGTTTACGTTCAGCTGTATTATTCTGGCGAAAAGCAGACTAAGTGATGTCTTGTTACATTAGTGTCAAGTTAAAAAGTTATTACGAATTCCAATGTTAAGATAGAGCACATGTTGGTAATATCTGCAACGTTTAATTAAACTTGAACTAAAATTGTTTGTTCTGCAGTCTCTTTAAAGTAGACTATCGTTATTTTTTGTGCTTGCTAGCTTATTTTATTTTTCTAATTGAGACATAATTTTAACTAAGACGAATATAGCTACTTTCTTTTTCTTTTGATTAAATTGAAGAGGAAGTGAAAATAAACTGCCGAGCTTGTGCTTAAGAACTACATTTGTTGTAAAAATGTAACCCAATGATGTTAATTGCACGCAGATAGTGAAAGATGTAGGCGGTGGAAATTTCAGGGAAACGTGTAGGCTAGCTCAGAATAAGAAACAATGAGAGTAAGCGTCTAACCATTTCCAGGACTGAAGACCTAATGATGATGATGATGGTAAGCTGTAATGGATATCATAGATTAAGATAGTGGTTTGACGAGAAATATAAAAAACAATCCTCTTAAGTTGGCAGAACAAACTGGACAGAGCAGTTATTTAGTCCTTATTTTGTACTAATTTGTACCATCCATCAAAACTTTGTACCACGCGCTGTTAAAAGAAATACTTTCTCTGTAGTTTAATATTAAATTAGCAAAATCACATAAAATAAAAATTTTTAAAAATAAAGACAAAGGTAGAAATAAAAAGGACAGTTTGTATTAACTTGTATCATCCAAAAGAAAAATTGGTGTATTCAATCAAAGTGCTTGAAACAGCGTATAATTGAATTCGAATCTGTTATTTGCAATAGTTTGGTTGAATACATTAAGTTTTTCGATGGTACAAATTAGTACAAATTTAGTCGTTTTTGTTTCTTTCTTTGCTTTTACTTTTTGAAGTGGTTATGCTGGCTTAAAATTAAGCTAGCAGCGCCACGTTTTCTTTTAAATTCTGATTGATAGTACAATTTAGCACAAAAAACAACTAAATAATGCAATAGGTCAGAATTGATTTTGCCCCGTTGTCCTGCTAGCTTAAGAGAGGTCAAGAAAACTCAAAAGTCCTAGTATGTGTTACTATCACTACCTGCTGTTTCGGTACCTTTAATAATTTTGGTGGCCTGCTAATCAAAATTCTACCGCCAATTGTTTAGTGTAAGCAAAACCCCCCCCCATAAATTCCAGTAAGTATGAAGTGCTGATTTCTTCTACGATGTTTTTAAAATTTTTGTATGCGCCAGAAATTTGATTGACAATTATATGAAAGAATTATTTCCTAATTATCAAAGCCTTTGAGGAATCATATCTGATAATGTGTTTCATACTTCAATTTTGATTAACGTTTTTGAAACTGTTTGCGCCATAATTAACAAATTATAAAAATTTTGAATAAACACAGTCAAAGTTACTTCGCAATTCATGAAACAGAACTTCGCAATATTAATTCATAATAGACGGAATCTTGAAGCTGTAAAATGGAAGACACTTCTATAGTAAAAACCGCAACACAGCCAGCTACAAATGTTCAAATTTTAAAAC
Source organism: Platerodrilus igneus (assembly GCA_036346225.1). Classification (NCBI taxonomy): domain Eukaryota; kingdom Metazoa; phylum Arthropoda; class Insecta; order Coleoptera; family Lycidae; genus Platerodrilus; species Platerodrilus igneus. The sequence continues at coordinate 1,262,716 of JARFIW010000124.1, forward strand.
ACTGTGCATCTTCTAAAAGTACGCCATAATATTCAGAATTCCAATAAACTTTTGAGCATTTTCATGAACTTTGCTAAAATTTAGTTTACTAATACTAATACGTACTAAACTTCTTGAAAATAATAGTTCAAATTTCAAAGAGTTAAAGCAACACGTAAAGCCTTTGGGCGTTCAGGTTAATATATAGATACGTTAAAAAAATTAATCTGAATGTTTGATGAATCCATAGGTCAGTGAAAACATATACGTACATACCCACCTGAGGCATTCTATAGAGGTGCTATTGAAAGAAGAATTAAAATAGGAAGGAACAGGAGAAAAGCTACAGTCCTAATAAAAAAATTGAATTTGAACAAAACAGCAACGATTAAAATACAGACAATAGTAAAGCAAGGATGTCGTCCTCGCTAACACATTCCATAATTTAAGAGTTCCCCAATAGAGATAAAAGAGCAGTAAAATAAAAAGCAAAGAATCTATCAAATTCACACACAATTTAATACAAAGAACTATATAAAGTGTAAAATATACATAACACTGAGATTAACGAAAAGAAGCAAAATAAGCAGGTAATAAAAAAAGCATGGCCGTGGTTGTAAGAATATGTTCAAAACACAAAAGAAATTAAAATGCATTAGTCCGATTTTGTACAAAAATGAAAAGATTTAGAAAGTTATTTCCCTGGTATTTTAGATCTTTCAGGCTTTCCAACATAAGGAGCACATAAACTAACACGCTCCACCACTCCTCCTCCATTATGTATTATTAAGGCCGTTGGCCGTTGAATCAACTTGACACTTAATTCTAAGCAACCTTCGTTGAATTCTTTGAAGATTATCATATACTTTTGAAGAACGCGTCTGATAAATAATACTCTAGAAACCTTGCAGCATTTTTCAGAGTATGAATTCTGGTTTACCAGTTACCCGGTGCACTGTTTTTGGCACGAATGCTAACAAATTAAGCGGTGGTCATAATTTTAATTTTTCAATGTTCCACCAAGGTAATACATTTACAGGCAAGTTTTTTACCTAAAAATTTAGAATTTAGCCAAATCCTTGCAATACCAAGTATGGTGGAAATCGTTAACGTGCGTGACAACATTTCTCACGGGGCTTACACTTAACCTCTGTTTAAAAAATTATACTTTTCTAACATTCTTCAGGCTGTTTCTGGAATCAAATCCGGGACCTTGGAAATAGTACCTAGTGCCTAGTGAGAGTAAGCATACTTAAATAGTTCTCTAGATAACCTGTCGTTTCACAAAAAGATTTACCTAGAAACAGTGATAAAGTATTTTAACGACTATGATCACAATTCTTTGAATATGACAATGACAATAAATTGAAAAAAAAAGGTATTTGGAAAAAGCGTAAAAGTCTTAGAAAGATTTCGATGAAAAGATAAATGAAAAGCTCGAAAAATACCGTCTTACGCGTTACATTGTGGTCCACAAATTATTTGAGTAAATAATTAATTTTAAGAATTATTGTATTAATATTATTTAGGGTATTACGCATATTAAATAATGTCTAGGTGTTCCCCGACGATGTTTAGGGGAATAACTTTTTTCTTTTTTATTGTATATTTTTGTAGTTAAGATAATTCTCACGGTCGTGGAATGGACATGATGTTTTAAGACCAACCAGGACGCGTACGTACAAGCGGTGGAGAGTTCCAAGTTATTGGAAGCGCAGCCATGACGACATTCTCGACGTTACCACCCATCTTAGACGACGTGTGCGAGAAGTGCATTTCGCAGGGGAAACACACATGCGTAAGCTCCAAGTGATCCAGAACAAGACAATAAGGGGATTGCTGGAGCACACGCTCAGCTTCACGCAGAAGCAAACCTGCGACCCGTAAGGGAATGACTACGATCGGACGCATAGAGATTTCACGGATCTTTAGAAGATCACGAAAACCATCTCATTCAAGCCATGGAGCCTATGAAGATGTCCTGTGGCAGCGACATAGACACCCCAGGTCGATTCTCCAGCACTAATCTTTGATCTTCTTTCAGCAAAATTAAAAGTTCGAGAGGAATAATCTGAGGGTAAAGAGATGCTTTTCTAATCGTGACGGCGATAAAGGTCCAAGTCCGGGTACGCTAGTTACGGGAGCATAAACGTCTAACGATGAGGTATATCGAGTTCGACACTAAAGAGGAATTTTTAGTGGGTATGTCCTTGATACGGCAATGAGGAATCCCACACAGCAGATATAAAATCTTTTAGCACTATAAAAAATACGGCAGTGCATTGTAGACTATAGTACCTAATACACAGCCTGTTACTACATTGAATTAGATGGTAAGCAGAGTTAATAATTAATTTACATTGTTAATTTGAAGCGTATATTATATTATTTGTAAATTCAGTGTATATATTGCGCCATCTCTTCAGGCAAGAGGTTAACTAAACCAGTACCTTTACTTTAAGTTATAACAACCGCAACGCAAAAATGATTACAATGGTCACATATTGGTACAGTTAAAATTAATAACGGTATCTAAATGACCTTGCATGTGATTTTCCATTGCTCCACCCAAAGGTACTACATTGGCGAGGAAGCGAGTTTTTTACCTGGAAAATTTGCAATTTTACCGAACCCTTGCTGTTCCAAGCAAGGTAGGGATCTTTAACGTGCGTTTTAACACTCACACACGGGAATACTCCCTGTATGTTTGTTGTGGTTTGTTTAGTATTTGAAAACGATCCTAGGTTATGGATCGAAACGTTAATAAAGATAATTTTAAAAACTATGAGTGGTTTAATCCCCAAAGAAAATTAAGAAAAAAACTCACACACGGGACCTCCATTTAACTTCTCATCCGAACGAGGGTGTATTTTTGTGAAAAATGCCCGCCTAACATTTTTCAAGCGCACCGTGTCGAGATTCGAACCCGGTACCTTGGGCGTAGTAGCCACACACATACCACTACGCCACAGAGCCGCCTGGTACCTAAATGACCACCAAATGTAGCAACATTTACATTATGTGATTTTTTTTAAACTTCATTGTAATATAAAGCATCGACAAGAGTGTTTGCATGAGCGTGCTGCATGGCATTATAAAAACATAAGTCAATCAAAGTAGGATGGCCTCGTAAATAGCTTTTCTGATGCGTGGAGTGGTGTAGCAAAAACTATTTGAGTAAATTACAATTATCTTTTGAACTGCTATTATCAAACACGGAAATACAGGTTTAAAGTAACAACGGCCTTCGAATTAACACAACAGAAGGTCCGTTTTACTTTAGCGTTGTAGTACTACAGATAAGCCAACCCATAACCCAATAAAACCAAGACATATATCTTCCAGGTGGTTTCAAAATGACGAAAACTTGTTTCGACATACACTACTAAGTTCTGGAAGCGCATTTAGTATATTTTTAACGGCCCAAAAAGAACACAGACGTAACTACTTCTTTTATGAAGGTTTGATATAGACCCTTTGTATCAAAATTCATTGGTTTTCCCGCTCTTTTACTATTTTACAACGTTGACATTTGGTCTTTGAAAATACCATGCGGTTTGATGTTTGAGGCACATAACCTGCAAAATCAGTAGTGTTCACGATGGCAATAACAAACGAACATATTTGATTGTACATCCACTTCATGTTTCATCTGAAGAAAAATGCTGCTGAAGCTACTGAAATGATTTGTGCTGCATATGGAGAGAAGGCTGTAAGTCCTGCTACGTGTAAAAGTGGTATCAAAAATTTCGCTAAAGAGATTTCAGTCTTGAAAGTGAACCGCGTGCTGGACGCCCTCAAAAGATTGAAACGGACGAACTGCAAGCATTGTTGGATATAAACTCTGCACAAACTGAAAAGAGGCTTGCACAGCAGCTTGGCATTACGCAGCAAGCCATTTCCACACGTTTACATGCAATGGGAAAAATTCAGAAGGAGGGCAGATGGGTTCCGCATGCACTGTCCGAAGACAATGAAAATCAACGGCGTGACACCGCACGCACTTTGCTTTCAAGGTTCCGGAAAAATGATTTTCTGCACCAAATCATTACAGGCGATGAAAAGTAGATACTTTATATTAACCCGAAGGGTAAAAAATCACGGGTTGACCCTGGTCAACATCCGACATGACTCCAAAGCCTAATACCCACGGCAAGAAAGTTTTGCTCTGCATATGGTGGGATTGGAAAGATGTATTGTATTACGAATTGTTATAACCGAGTGAAAGAATTACGGCCGCCCGCTTTCAGTAACAATTGACCAATTTGAGCGATGCATTTGAAGAAAAGAGGCCATTTACTGGCAAAGGACGCCGTAAAGTGATACTGCTTCATGACAATGCCCGGCCATATGTTGCGAAAGTGACTCAGGACCATATCTTTGCATTAGGCTGGGAACTTCTCCCACATGCGGCGTATAGCCCAGACATGGCGCCTTCCGATTATTACCTATTCCGGTCGCTGCAGCATCACTTGGCTGATACACACTTTGTGACACTTGAAGAGGTACGAAAAAGCATTGATGACTTTATCGCTTTGAAGCCAGTGAGTTTCTATCATCAGGGAATTGGCAAGCTGCCCGAAAGATGACAAAAAGTCAGCGATGCAAACGGGGAATATTTCGTTGATTAGTATCTTTTTGTTTGTTTTTAAATAAATATTGAATTTTGCAAGAAAAAGCTCAGAACTTTTTTGTACACCATAGAACAGTATTCAAGAAAGTCTAACTTACAAGTAAGTATGCAACAAAGTTGTAAGAATACTACGGGATTTTAATGGTTTTAAGTGGTTTTCGAAGGACCTCTTGTAGGGCAGTGTGGTGCCGTTTATAATGGATATTAAATACAAATACTATTCATAGATAATAAACAGACGGCAGACACTTACGTAAAAATCTTCCCTTTTCTGGAATGTCCAATGTGGATTCTGTGCTAAAGCGTGGCCACGATGATGAATTCGTCGTAGAGTAGATGCCGGTTACAGAAGCAATATTTTCGAGGTATTCGTACACCGCATGTGCTATCATTTTTACGGTTGAGTAATAACAGCCCAGACAATATGAAGCCTTCGGATTCGCCATCCACAGCAAGTACTCGGCGTACAAACACGTCACTTTAGTAGTAAGCATCTTGAGTTGCCTACTCGAGCTGAGGCGATCCAAAAGTTATTGCATTTTTTTAATGGTTAATAGTAAACACCAACAATAAATTTTATTTTAGTTGAATAATGATTGTGATATGATGATTAGCTTCAGTTCATTGCATTTTCCAAAACCCAGCATGGCTACAAACTTTACTAAAAAGTGTCAGGTCACTTTATTGTTAAAGCTATTGTTAGTAGTATGAAAAAGACTTTGGGAAAACTTTTAAGGAATATTTACTAGCAGAGCTGCCCGTGCACATAATGCAGAAAAAGATAAAATTCTGCCATTCCCCAAAAATAATGCGTTTTATACATTTGAAAGCAAAGCATTTCTTTTACGCTCGATTACGGGTATGCAAATTCGTTGTTTTCTTAAACCCTTTCCTAAATGTATTTAGGAAAATTTTGTTACCGTGAGAACAAGTATGGGAGAAAATATATTTAACACGACTTTTGAGAAACTGGTAATTGTGCGTGAATTCGATGTAACTAATCATTGCGTTAGCGCGTAATATTATTTGGTGGCTTCGTCGTTCTTACGTAAAGTACTTGTAGTTCGTCACAATCTGTGTACAAGTGAATTCAATACTCGATAACAAAGTCTATAGTTCATAGTTCGATATGTAGTCAAAGAATTCGAAACTGAAGCTATGATGAAACTTGCACTTTGACAGTATTTTATTAGCAACGCTTTTTCCCTATTGGTATAATAAACCTCAAATTCTCAGTCGCATCTAATAAAATTTTACAAAAGTCGGTTTTGGAAGATTAGCTTTGAATTTGTTCCGTGCGGGAAATACTTCCTCCGGTTATATTGAAATTATTTTTCTTCTATTGGACTTTAATGATCCTTGTGTCAAAACTGAATAGCTTTGTTGTAACTTAAAATGAATTCAAAGAACGCATTTTCTCTGACAACGTTGTAATAAATCGCGTTAAGTGGTCATTACACGTGTAAAACTTTGGCGATATAATTCAGCATTTGCCTCTGCAATATTGATTTAATGGAATATTTTACCCTCTACTGTTGGAGAAGAGGTCGATGATTTCTGAGCAATGTTACCCGAGTAAATCGTTTAATATAGGGCTCAAATTGAACGTTTCAATAGATGATTAATCATCTGTAGAATGTCTAATTTAAGCAAAACGTTGATATTTCCAAACTGCTGAACTATAATCAAATTTTCATACAAAACTGAGTAATATAGAATAAAGGAGTGTGTTATATAACATTTCTATTTACTTTCATTGGAAGTTTTGAATCTGTCGAACTTCGTTCATCCGGAGTTCACATTGGAATAAGAGGAGCTGCTTGTTTCCGTATCACGTTCTCAACCTGGTTCCATTTTAGTTTTTAGGTTTACTGAATATAGAAGATAATATAAACGTCGTTTTTCCTTTTGTGCGGTATGCGATGCAAACAAAGGTGGTTGACAAACTTTATTCGCATGTACATCCTTCAAATATGGGAGATGTGTATAATTTTTCAATGAAATAATAATGGGCGTGTATGTGTGTATTGTGCAAGTTTACTATTTTTAACGTAGTAATCATAGGACACGCGTCCGCGCCCTTTACATACATTCTGCCTTCAGGGGGTATACTTTTGTATACCCTTTTAACACTGTAGATGCGATAATTACGACAGTTGAATAGAATACGCTGTTAGTACAATTCATCAACATTTTCTATTATAATTATAATTAATGTGGGCTGGTATTCAGTGTACTTGGCGTTGGAGTTGTGGACGTATTATTGAAATTGCAGCAACCACATTTAGGGATACTAAACTGCTAATTTATCCTTTTTTATATAAGGGCCTACGTCGTGTATTTTCAGAGCACGCCTGCTTTACTAGAAGGATAATTTATCAGTCAAAGGATATATGTGCAAGTGACTAGACGCAATCTAAAATTTGTAATTCGAAATGGCTTGTTATAACTTTGACATCATAAACTCTAGAGATTTTCAAATTATGTGAGCGTAGTAGGAAAAGATGTCATAAAATGACGTACATTTCATTTGTAACTGGTTAGCAGCGAAACGATTTAACATTTTATATCACATATTTCAAAAACTTATTAATTGTACTTCAATAAAATTCTTAAATTTCTGTTTATAGTTAACAAATGCCCCATTAAAATATGTAACTGCGTCAATTTACAACCGAATGTTGTGTATAATGTCACAGTTCAATGCTATGCAATGACACTAAAAACAATAACATTGTTACTGGCACAAATAAAATTTTTTATCACAACTTGCACTGAATATAACTAATCCAAACTTTTTTGGATCGCGACTTCTTAAGCATATCATTACGGTAAAGATAAGCTGTATCTTCTGTAACGTCCTCAGCTGCAGAAGGATCTTTGTTGTCCACAGCCTCAAAGAGATCTTTGTTATCGATTTCCTCTAGCCTAGTAGAACTTAACTAACTGAAAATATTCTTTTGCATTGGCAAACATTTCCACTCCATTTTCTTCCTTCACTTTAAGTACCGCCATATTAGAAATAGTTATTAGGAGTCCGGTTATTGTCTTGGGTTATCTTCTTGAATGAATACCGGGGAAATTTCTTCCCAGGCAATCCTTTTCATCAAAGGCGTAAAACATTACAGCCTCACGTAGTGGGCGTTAGTGAAACTTTCTAAAAAGATGTTTATTTTTTCTTACAAAAGTCGTGCAAAAGATGTTTTATTCGTATTAACACAATTGACTTTTGAAGACTTCCGCACTAGCTCTGAACTCTATCTTCAGCGGTTTAGAGAGACTACCAGGTCGTTAATTAAATACGAATGGGTAGGGCGCCACTGTACTTAGATAGTGTGTAAAAACAATAAATATCGCTAAGAAAGATACAGGAACCTCAACGAGTATATTCTGTTATAAAAGTACAAGATTTTGTATTTTTAGATGGTACTACGTTTAACTTGAAATAAAATAAAATACATAAAGTAATAGTAGACAGTAATTTGCGCCTCAAAATAAAATCAATAAATCAGACAGGTTTTGTATATCTATGATTTCTTTTTTTTGTGTAATAGTGCATGGACACTCTACTTATTAAATTTATGCACATCTGGTTTATATGTAATTCATAGAATCTAGTAATAAGTATGGACAAAATAAATACTATTGCTTAAGTGCTTCCATGAATGTAATTAACCTTGCTTAAATATATAAAGCAATTAAGACTGTTAAGTATGAACACATATATTAACTGAAAATTATTATAAGTTTCTGAATATTCAATTAATTTTTATATTTATTTTGTTAATCTTGGACAATTTAAATAAAAAGCCTCTAAAGCAAATAGGCACTATAAATGTCATTAACATAATTATTAGATTTTTTATGTCACCTTTTCAGTACTGACTAAATGACTCACATACATACAAAATAAGTTTGTAATAAGATCTTTCAAATTAGTAAAATTAGACTTCGTTAAATAGTTATCGTATATAAGCAAGTACATGATTATATTATTTGTAATGCAAATTCATAAAGCTTTTGTTACACAGACAATTTTATAAAGCATAATTGTGATATGAAGCAACGTTGAAAATTTTAATTCATAATTACATATTATCACAAAGATGTTAGTTTCCATGGGTTCAAACTAATAAGGTTAGATTTATACATGACGTTAAACGTCAAACAGATGATTGCCTCAACAAGTGGAAATCACTTACCACCTTGACCTCAGGGCATGGCTGCTTGCACCATTTAACAAACAATTTCTACCCACATATGAACTTCCAACATTGAACAAACACATGAAAAAGCGGTAGTCTACATCGTTATAACAACGCCTCGCAAACTAGAACCACATTGTAAGTTTCCAATGCGTAATCGTTTTATACGCAATTAAATTAACTTGTTACAACCACTAGTCAGCTCTAAGTATTGCTTCTGAATTAAAACAAAATTTCCATGTTGAAATATAAGGAACGTATATACTTATACGCAGTAAAAATTCAACAGTCTCGCACGACCATTTTGCTTCAGTTATAAAATGTTATTTTTTCCGTACGTTAGTGTTGCTTTATTTTTCTAGTTCATTAGTTCTTTTGTACTTTAATGTTGCGCATGATGAGTTTCTAAGCAATCAGATCGATGGATTTATTGAAACTAATTTGCGACTCGCAAGTCAGTTTTAGATATGAATTTAACCATATTGACGTTGTAACGATCAAAAGCCGACCGATTCGACTCGTCGACAACCGCCTTTGCAAGCAGGTGCGCGAAAGCACGCTATACGATATCACCTTGAAGATACGTTATAGATATTTTACAATACCAACTGGACATTTCTAACTATGCGCTTTATTTACTATATGATTAAAATAAAGAAGGACAATAATTGGGGTGTTTCGAAATTATGATACTTTGTTTTAATTTTGTATTAATTGTAGAAGTACGATTTATATTAAATTATAAAAGTGAATTTAAGAATTTTTATAACACAACACATAATTTTTATGCGTTAATTTAGCAGAGGGAAAGCGAACTGTTACAGGCGCACTTTATTTCTGGTCATTTTTTCTATTATTTCAGCTACATTGTTCATTAAAACTTGTCTGAAAAAATATTTTATTAATGAAGTTCCAGTTATAAAAAATCCATTTGTAGCATGTTATGTTTTTGTGGCTATCCTATAAACAAACAAATAATTTATCAATTTGGTTTTCTGTTGTTACTCAACAAAAATGATTTAACAGCATATTTCTGATAACAAAAAAACTTTCAGATGGCTAAACAAACTTACACCCAACAGACGAATGCAATGCGCACGTACAATACGTAAGAAAGTTCGTCAAAATTATTCTATAATGTTATCTTTTTTTTTTTTGGAAAGGACACCGACTTTAGTGATTATTGATTAGAGTGTTCATCCTAAACAAAGAAAACTTTAAATTGAGCCTTAGGAAATTTCTGAAAATTTTCCAATGATAAAAAGAAACTTTTTGCGGCATTATTGCCAGGGTGCTCTCTACTAATACCAAAGTATGAACTGCGGTCAAATACCGACAAAGATTGCTTGAAAAATATTAGGTGAGCATTCTTTACAAAAATGCGGCCTAGTTAGATAAAAAGTTAAATGTAGGTCCCGTGTGTGTGGGTATGGTCTCGCACGTTAAAGGTGCTTGATTTGACTAAATTCTACATTTCCAGGTAAAAAAGCTCCTCACCTTGTCGATATAATACCTTCGGATGGGGCACTGGAAAATTCAAATTAACTGTTAACTGTAATTCTTGATTGTAGTGGTGGCTAATGTCATTCCTTGTAGATAATTGAAAATTTATCTCTGGAACTTCCACTTCGTAACTAATTAGTTTCATAAATGTTTTGGAAGGACAGAAGTATAATCAAAGAATTTTACGTATTCATTGGCTAAATATTTTTCGGAGTCCAAATGTTCTTGTACACATCTATAAACTATATTGGATTTTCGATACCTTCACAGGTCCATGATTAATATTTTTGCTTAAAATTCATTTTAGGGCATAGTGTAGATATATAAAACCACTTTGGCGTTAAATTAAAACATACATACTTTACATAGTTAAATCGTTCCGGCATAATTTATTAAATAAATAAATACCCCCACAAAAAGATTTTATAGTTGTGTAATCTACAAATGTATTGTTGCGATCCACTATTAGGCAACCCGTCAAACATACAAACGCCCGGGGCACAGCGTATTCTTCAGCATTCGAGAATCCTTCTACAAAGTTCTAGATAATGAGTCATATCTTAATGCAGGGTATATATAAGGCCGCTTATGAATGTAAGAGTCAGTCTATTCTTGAATGTCTAATATAAATTATATCGTTGTAAAGTAAACGTAGTTGAGTTTTTAGAATATATACATAAATGATATGCTGTGTCTAATGTGCATACATAAATAAATAGAAGTGTATAAACAAATAGTTGTGTTAGTGTGGTTATTGGACCTAGGGTAAAAGTTAGTTTAAGAAGATATTAGTGCTTGTAAATTCATTAGTGTAATAGTGCTTCATTGTTAAGTGGACTGAAAACATCTATAAATAAGGCATATATTGTTAATTAGACTTGTGAACAGTGAGTAATAAAGACCATTATTATTACTTGTTTTAAATTAAAGAAACGCGGAAGTAGTAGCCCGTTACAGTATGTTTCAGTTTTAACGTCGCAAAATTAATGAATAGCAAATTCTTACCTCATACAAAGCAAACTTCTTAAATAGCACAGACCAACGCAATTTTTGTTTCCTGATATCTGATGGCGGGTCTTTTATGTATTTTTGGTAGCTGAAACCGAATCTGCACTCAGAATTTCCGTATCACCTTCAGGTATTAAGATATTCGTTAAAAACGGTTTACATTGTATAACATATTGTACCGAACGTAATTCGGTGAATGACTCATCATAGGTATGAAACAGCGCCATAATGTCTAGCATAGGTTCTAGAAATCGCTGGAAAGGCTTGCCTACGATATATGATCGCCGCAGACAGGATGCGTAGCAGTTGATATCCTAAACGCGTCTATGAATTCAAATAAAATATAAATAAAGAAATAACAGTTTGCTGTATAACGTTCGCGTTAAATTAAAACATACATACTTTACATAGTTAAATCGTTTCGACACAATTTATTAAATAAATAATTACCCCCACAAAAGGATTTTATAGTTGTGTAATCTACAAATGTATGTTTCAGTTTTAACATCGCAAAATAAATGGATAACAAATTCTTACTTCGTACAAAGCAAACTCCTTAAATAGCACAGACCAACACGATTTTTGTTTCCTGATGTCTGATGGGGGGGGTCTTTCATGTATTTTTAGTAGCTGAAACCGAATCTGCACTCAGAATTTCCGTATCACCTTCAGGTATTAAGATATTCGTTAAAAACGGTTTACATTGTATAACATATTGTACCGAACGTAATCCGGTGAGTGACTCATCATAGGAATGCAAACAGCGCCATAATGTCTAGCAGAGGTTCTAGAAATTGCCGAAAAAGCTTGCCTAAGATATATGATTGCCGCGGACAGGATGCGCAACAGTTTATATCCTAAGCGCGTCTATAAATACAAATAAGATATAAATAAAGAAATAAGAGTTTGCTATATAGTACATGTTGTTGAAAGACTATAGAATTGTCGTGTGTAAATCAAACGATACGTTTTGTTACGCACGTGGTGAGTTTACGAATAAATCTCACAAAAAGACAATAACTACGTTAATCAAAAAAGCTTATGAGCTTTATTTTGGAGGCAAACTAGGATATTAGGATAAAACCTTGGCCGACGCATATCATTTGCGCAAGGTGTGCTGTGAAGTTAAGAAAATGGCTCAACGGCCCCAGCAAGTCAATGCCTTTTGCTGTACCTATGGTGTGGAAGGAACCAAAGGATCATGTTACATATTGCTATTTTTGTTTGACGAATCTATCTGGAATTTCACTAAGTCAAAGCATACTGTACGGTACCAAAACCTGTAATCAGCTCTCAGATCAGTTCGTTATAGTCAGAATTAACTATTCCCACAAACATCCAGAATCATATACACTAAAAGAAGACACAAATCCTGATTTCCAACCATTTGATATAGGTACTCAACATTTACTTTCCAATGCTGAACTTAACAACTTAGTATGGGATTTTAATTTGTCAAAAGGTCAAGCCTAACTGTTGGGATTCAGGTAACAAGGTTGGAATTTATTACAGAGTGAACGAGATTTTCTTCATTTTTTAAGTGTGATCAGTCGGCAGTACTGAGTAGATGTTCCTGGACTAATGAATGCATTATAATGTAAATATAAAACCAATGAGTGGAGACTATTTATTTATACTACTCTAAGCTTGAAGGAATTTCTTCTTCATAAAAAAAATCGCACCACTCTGTTCCTATTGCCCACGCATTACAAATGAAAGAAAACTATGACAATATGAAAACTTTACTTGAAAAAATTAAGTACACCGAACATGGGTGGAGCATGTGTGGTGATTTAAAAGTTGTAGCACTTTTATTAGGACTGCAATTGGGTTGCACTAGAAACTGCTTTTTTTGCGAATGGGACAGCACAGCAAAAATAAAAGACTGGAAAATGCGAGAAAATCTTTTTGCTGTACCAAAAAAATGATACAAATCCTTCTCGTTGATACAAAGATAGCTGCACATAAAACTGGGACTGATAAAAGACTTTGTCAAAGCTTTAAATAAATATGGTGAAGGATTTGAGTATCTCAGAGGGAAGTTTCTCAAACTAAGTGAGGCAAAAATAAAAGAAAATATTTTTATTGGGTTGCAAATTCGTCAAATCATAAAGGACAGTGTATTCAATTCAATACTAACCGCGATTGAGGTTGTTGCATGGGTATCGTTTAAAAAGGCGCGTTTCAATTTCTTGGAAAATGCAAAAGCAAAAAAAATTACACACAAATTATGAATCCCTTAATTTCTTTATATAGCAATATGGGTTGCAACATAGTTACGCAAAGTTCTGGCCCCAGAAAATCTAGTCAGTAGTCCACAGAAAAACTCGCTGAAGTACTCCACTAAAAATTCTGTTTCAGTAAAATACCAAAAACCTTGACTGTACTCACAAAACTACCTACCGACTAACTTAATGGGACGAGTAGTATAAGTGTTTGATGAGAGTCCCGGAATGAATGAATGTGAAATATGTCTTAAACGGGAAGTGTCTTTGATGCCACTTAATATTGCAGGGTTTCTAGAGAAAAGTCTCAGAAATAATAACAAGATGGTGCCAAAACCTGTGATCACGAGAAATCATTAAGTATACTATTGCTTAAACATATAACAAACATTAACCATAAAAACACTAAAAGACATATTTAAAACTGCTAACTGAAAGGATAGTTTTTATAATCAAATGTTAAATGACATGAATTTTCAATCCTACCTACATGTAGATTTTTATAAATTCGAAGCTTTTGTATTAACCCAGAAAAAATTTAATTAGTGATGGCGATCACTTCATACGGTTTAGGAAAAAATTAATAACATTTTTATTTGGGCATGGAACATAAAAAACTGCCGCATATGTACTGATGGGCATCGGTATTTAGATACATATTTTTTACACATTCACTTTTCTATTAACCCACAGAGAATAAAGTAGTGCTGGTGGCCTCATACAGTTCAGGAAAAAATTAATAACTTTTTTATTTGACCATGGAATTTAAAAATTTGCCGCATATCTACTGAGGGCCTTAATATCTAATTGTAGATTTCTTTACAAATTCGCTGCTTTTGTATTAACTCAGAAAAAAAAGTTAGTACTAGCGGCCACTTGATACGGTTAAGGAAAGGGTAATGACTTTTTGGTTTGAGCATGAAACTTATAAATACGCCGCGTATGTAATGATGACTTTAACAAATAAATGTAGATTTTTACAAATTCGCTGTATTTGTATTAACCCAGAAAAAATTAAAGTAGTGCAGGCAACCAAGATACGGTTCAGGAAAAAATTAATAACTTTTTATTTCGGCATAGAACTTAAAAATCTGCTACGTATGTATTGATGGCCTTAATATCTAAATATAGATTCCTTTTCGAGTTCACTACTTTTGTATTAACCAGAAAAAATTAAGTAGTACTGGCGACCACTTCATATGGTTCAGGAAAAAATTAATAACATTTTTATTTAGGCATGCAACATAAAAATCTGACGTGTAGGAACTTTTGGTATTAATATCTAGATGTAAATTTTTGTACAAATTCGACACTTTTGTATTAACCCAGAAAGAAATTAAATTAGTGCAGGCGGTCATTACTTACGGTTCAGAAAAAAATTAATAACCCTTTTATTTGGGCATAGAACTTAAAAATCTGCCGCGTATGTATTGATGGCCTTAATATCTAAATGTAGATTTCTTTTAAATTAGCTGCATTTGTATTCGCCCAGAAAAAATTAAAGTAGCGCTTGCAACCACTTGACACAGTCCAGAAAAAAGTACCAACTTTTCATTTGAGCATGGAATTTAATAATCTGTCGCATATCTACTGAAGGCCTTAATACCTAATTGTAGATTTCTTTACAAATTCGCTGCTATTGTGTTAATCCAGAAAAAATTAAATTAGTGCAGGCGGCCACTTAATACGGTTCAGGAAAAAATTAATAGCTTTCCTATTTAAATATAAAATTTAAAAATCTGCCGTGTTATGTATTGATGGCGCGTATTTGTAAAAATAGATTTCTTGAGAAAAACGCCTCTTGCGCAAACCTAAAAAAAAGTTAAAGTAATACCAGCAGCGGCCAGTTGATATATATCACAAAAAAAATTAATAAGTTTGTAACCTGTAAATAAGGTATGCAGCAACGCAATTTATGTCATTCTGAAGATTTGATAAAAAGGCATAGGTTGACATAAATATTTACAAAAGCGCTGATTTAGTTTACTTAGGAGACGTAGTTATTGTACAAGAGCGTTCTTACTTACAGGAAGTTGTATTATATGAAAAAATGAGGGCGTAGCTAAGTGATATTGAACTAAAATACGCATGTATTATAGCATGGATTGGTGGGAGGGGCGATACTCATTAGGAAGGCGGGCAATTGACTGCTACTTCTAGCCGCTAACTTCACTCACTTAACACTCATATTTGTTTTTTTTATCAATTAATGTGAAACTATAGTTCCAGTTTTGTTGTAATAAATTATTTTGCAATTACCTAGAGGCATGATTGAAAATTCTTAAGAAAGACAGTTGTACAAAAGCGTTTTTACTTACAGGAAGTTGTATTACACGATAGAATGAGGGCGGAGCTAAGTGATATTGGACTACAATAAGCGTGTCTATTATCCTGGATTGGTGGGAGGGGCGTGACTCATCGAACAGACAGAACGTGATAAACCATGTTCGAATAATACCCTACCAAGTTGATTGTTTTTTAATTTTAGTGGCACATTGATTCCCAAAGACGTGATTGAAACTTAAGGTCGCTTAACATTTGACTATAGAAACCTTAATTTCAGGTAGCAGTTTTATATAGGTGTATTAGTGTTATTATGGTTAAGGATATTTTATGTTTAAACAATAGTGTACTTAACAATTTCTCAGGTAAATTTTAAACAAAAATACACCCTCGTTCGGTTGAGAGGTAAAATGGAGGTCCCGTGTGTGTGTTGTCACGCACGTTAAATATCCCTACCTTGCTTGGAACAGCAAGGGTTCGGCAAAATTCAAAATTTTCCAGTTAAAAGAACTCGCTTCCCTGCCAATGTAGTACCTTCGGGAGAAACATTGGAAAATCACATGTAAGGGATACTGCACCGAGTTCTTCGGCGGATTACGCATTAGATTTTATGGGGTCTAAACTGTGTGTAACAAACTTAATATTGCCATACGTTTATTGCTGTATGTGTAGTCGATACTCATTAACTTACCTTTTTTAAAACCTTTCTCAATTTTAATCCACGCTCATTAAGGCGTATTGTCGACACAACAAAACAGTAAAAAGAAATACCGTAATAACTAAACACTTTAATATACTTGGCCCTGGCTAGATAAAAAATTGGCACCAAACTCGATTAAATTGTTTAGATCTTTTGTATTTATGATGTTATTGTCTTGTAGTGAGCGTGAAGTTAATATTGATTAAAATTAAACTGTTTAAGTCGTTTCGTTTTTAATGTTAGACGCTTAAATTTTTAGGTTCATTAAGCGTTGTTTGGGTCTAGCCACACAGAAATGAAAATTTGAAAACTAAATAGTCAATTAGCTTGTCGCCGAAAGTGAGGGTGTTCTAACCAAGTTAATCTAGTTATACTGTTAAGTTCTTGACACAACTGCAACCTACGTCAATTTACACTTCTTTATTCGGTCCAATGCAAATATAACTATTCACAAATATTTACAAAGCATCTTTACTCTACTGAAATGCCATTACAGAGATCACTGATGATAATTACAATAATGACTAAACTGAGGCTTTCCTTATAGCGACGAGAGCACTATATTTATTACTAATCCAACTATGTTACGTTGTGTTGAACTGATTGTTACGTCGTCATCGAACAATTCGGTATTTTGTGACAATAAATACTTTGTGCGTGCATCCTACAGTTTGAGTGAAACATTTTATATACCGGCAATAACAGTGCATAAAGGGACAGTCGTACTCGAGCCTTTAAAGAAGCAAGTCGCCTTCGAACCCTTGAAAAAGGACGGTTGTGTTAGAGCTTTCAAAGCGAGACCGACACCATTTTCGTGCGTGTTTCTGGTTCTCCGTAAAAGCTTTTGTGCGTGAAAGTGTCTATTGCCCCCAGCGGCGCAGGACTTAAGATATTTATACCCTTCCTTAATTAGTTGGTAGTTGTCTTTTAGTTATTACATAACCGCTCCACCATTATCGTTATTGCTATAAAAGCAATTGGTCCTTCATTGTAATTTGCATATTTATATTTTTATCACACATTTATATCAACCTCCTTAACCCCATTCAATCATTGTTCCTAAGTCGAGCCGGATTCATTAGTCCTGTGGTATACGCATGTCCTAAATTAAAATATCACATTGCATTCAAGCGAGCTTTTAATTAATTAATATTTCAGTTTTAAATTTGTGCTTAAAGCCCATATTTAGCGGGTTAAAATGTGTAAACATTATTTATACTGTCTTTAGATTAAATTAAGCGATTTCGCCGTAATTGAAACCAGCAAGCGTTTTAATTACAAAGAAATTCATAATATAAAATTTGTCAGTTTTCAGTTTTAAATTCATTTTAGCGGCATAAAACAGAAAGCAACCTGAAAACTATAAATCGCTTTATACTTCTTAAACAAGAAAGGTAAAGGGATTTGCTTTGTATTTAAAAGCTATTGCACGTTTTGTATTACAATATTGAAAATATCTGCAGAGGAATAAGGTTGTAAAGTTGCATCTTTCGGCAAATATGTTAAGCCGCATGTTTTAAACGTTTCTGTGAGCTTTTGGTAAAGGCCGACCGTAACCGCCCGGGTTGTAAAGCGGTACATCTTATCCTCGCGCTTTGTTAGACAAACCCTTGTTTTCGACGTCTCGTTTTAAGACCACATTGACGAACCGTTAGTCATAAAACGTGATTTATTGGTTTATACCCTGTCTTACCTTTTCGTGCTTTGAACAATCATAATATTTTAACATTTTTCGCGTACATCTGAGCGTTACGGTTTTATAGCATTTAGTGTAGATCTTTCAAAATAACAAAATAACTATGGCTCCGAAGAAGGCACATGTGGTAGAACTCCAATTACTGAAAACACGGATTTTAGAAATATTTGAGCTTTGTAATTCTATACAAAGTGACACAACTTTAAGAACGTTGTTCCTTATTCAAACAAGGGAATAACTGACCTTTATACAAATTTCAGCAAAATTTTAATTTCTGTCTTAGCTTCATGTGACGAGGTAGAATCATTAACTTACAACGCTGTACGGAAGGAAGTAGATTCCAGCTTATTTTTGCATACTGCTGCATCTCGAAACGATGCAAGAAACGCGGGCACAAATTACAGAAAATGCTCCAAGCAGCACGGTATCAAAATTGTTACCGTTAAAGCTCCAAATTTTAATAATGAGGTAACTGAATTTTCATCTTTCATCGATTTATTTGACAGCCTGGTCTATAATAACGCGTCGCTGTCCAATATCGAAAAATTAAATTATCTTATCAGTTGTTGTACCGGGAGTCTTTAAGAATCGTTAAATCTGTACCCATTTCGGGGATAATTTTATTATTTCCTATAACGCCTTGCGTGAGAGATTTAGCAATCCGCGTTTATTGGCAAATTTGCATTGGAAAGCAATGAAAGACTTTCCACCTTTAAAATCAGAAGACCCTAAGAAACTTAGGGCACTTATTGATTGTTTTCGGAGAACCTTGCTGTTCTAACTAACTTAAAGTTTCCCACTGAACATTGGAACTTTATTCTGGTCGATTTGCTTTTAGAAAAACTTGATCCGTTCACTAGAAAACGCTTCGAACTCCAATCGGATCCGAAGCAAATACCTAATTTCGAGGATTTGAGATATTTTTTAACCCAACAATGTGCAGCGTTGGAAACCTTTCTTCAACCGCACCTGTTTCTTATTCGACGACTGTCCATACATCTCACACATCAGTGCCTAAGAAATCCTCAGCGTTTCAGTTTAAACCAAGAGTTTCTTCTAACGTAGTTTCACTGGACACACCAAGTAGCTCCAGTGACTCAAAGAATTCATTTTCGCACCATTGTCCTTCTTGCAAGGGCAATCACTTAATTTACAGATGTCAATCGTTTCTAAAGAAAACTCCGACAGAACGTTTCGACATTGTCAAACGCTTACGCCTTTGTTTAAATTGCTTACGAACAGACCATGCGTCCATGCAATGCAAATCTTATAATTCCTGTCGAACTTGCGCCAAGCCGCATCATACCTTGCTACATTTTGAATCGCAACCTGCTTCTAGCCGTTCAGCTGAACCGACCGCTACACACATGCATAAAAATGCCAATAGGACGCAGTCAGCCTCCTATTCCGGCAAATGTTTTGTCTTCACAGACGAATTCAAATCTTGGGGTTACTGTCTTACTCTCCACTGCTGTTGTGGAAGTTCAAGATCGTTCTGGTAGATACAAACCGATCAGGGTACTCTTAGATCCTGGTTCCCAAGCTAGCTTTATTCGAGACGATTGCGTGAGCAAACTTTGGCTTCCACGCATACGTTCTCAAGTTCCGATTTATGGACTTGGGCAGACAACTTCAGCAGTCAATAGGGTGCCGTCAGCTGCACCATTCGCTCTATGTTAGACTCTGAAAAATCTCTAGAAGTCACAACTTTTGTGCTTTCGTCAATATCTGGCAAATTACCTAGCGTTGAAGTTCCTAATAATTGGGAACACTTATGCGGCCTGCACTTTGCAGACCCGACCTGGAACTCTCCAGGAACCATTGACATGCTCCTAGGAGCAGATGTTTATCCGTTCATCATCAATGGCGGTGTTATACATGGCAATTTCTTCAGCCTGCCGCCATAAATACAATTTTGGTTGGACTATTATTGGTCCCACAAAAGCTTGCAGTCTGATACTGTCCAAGCATTTTTACTTCTGTAGAAGATCCTATCGACCAGACCCTAAGGCGGTTTTGGGAGATAGAAGAGTTGCCATCCAAGCCTTATACTTCTCCAGAAGAAGAAAAGGCAGATTTGATTTTGAAAACACGTTTTCTCGTGACCCTAGCGGTCGTTTTATTGTTGCGTTACCGTTCAACGATACTTTGCCCGTTTTGATAATTGCTTTGAGATGGCTAAAAAAAGACTATTTTCGTTGGAGCGCAAATTGCATGCTCAACCGGAGCTACGCGCCCAATACAACAATTTCATGCAGGACTATCTTGATGCGGGTCATATGGCATTACTCGATTCTCCGCCCGTTGGGAACGATAATTATTTTTACCCCATCACCCTGTGTTTAAAGAAGAAGGTCATACTTCTAAAATTCGTGTGGTTTTTGACGCCTCTGCAAAGGCTAAAAACAACGTGTCACTTAATGACACTCAATTGGCTGGACCTAGTCTCCAAAACGACATTTCGTCAATCTTACTGAAATTTCGTACTCATCGTTTCGTTTTTACTTGTGATGTTCGCCAAATGTATCGACAAATTTTGGTTACCGAAGAACATCGAAAGTTTCAGTTAATTGTTTGGCGGTTCTCCGCAGAAGAACCCATCCAGACATATCAGCTTAATACAGTGACCTATGGTATTAAGTCATCGCCTTATCTAGCATTAAAACTCTTCAGCAATTAGCCATTGACGAAGGCAAAGGTTTCCGTTAGCCGCTGAGGCTATACGGTCAAATCTATATATTGATGATTTCGTCGCCGGTGGAGATTCTATACAATCGGCCCGCGAAATTAAAGATCAACTTATCCGACTTTTACATTTGGCTGGTTTTGAACTTCGAAAATGGAGTTCTAATTCAGTTTCTATTTTGGAAGGCATTCCGTCAGATTTTTGCCAATATACTTCTCTCGATTTCGATTCTGACGAATCAATAAAAATATTAGGTCTTCAATGGTCACCTACAGAAGATATTTTCTCGTTTCGGGTTAAACCATTAAACCAAATATGTACAAAGCGCAACATACTTTCACAAGTTGCCAGAATATATGATCCATTAGGATTTTTAGCCCCACTAACACTTTTTGCAAAACGCCTAATCCAGCATCTGTGGATGTTAGGTTTAAATTGGGATGACATCCCACCAGCAGACATTTCGTCTCAATGGCAGCAATACCAAGAAGAGTTGCCGTTATTATCGTCATTAAAGTTACCACGTTGTTTACCCCCTTCGGATCCTTTTACTTGTCATTTGCATGGGTTTTGCGATGCTAGCGAGGTAGGGTATGCAGCGGTAGTGTATTTTCAGTTCATAAATCAAACTACTGGAGAAATAACTGTACAATTTGTAACCGCTAAAACAAAAGTAGCTCCAATTAAGCGCATTTCAATTCCACGTTTGGAATTATGTGCCGCCGTTTTATTAACCGATTTACTTTCTTTTACCATTCGGTCTTATCAAGGCTTGATTGACATCTCCGATGTTTCAGCGTGGAGTGATTCTACGGTCGCTCTCACTTGGATACGTTCTCCACCTTTTCGTTGGAAAACTTTTGTGGCAAACCGTGTTAGCCACATTCAAGAAATCATTGCACCTAGCCGATGGTTTTATATTAAATCTTCGCATAATCCGGCTGATCCTGCATCTCGGGGATTAATGCCAAGCGCGGTTATTTCATGTTCGCTATGGTGGGCGGGGCCTGAATGGCTTCACTACCCTAGTGACTCGTGGCCGCCTCAACCAACATTGTCAACCTCAATTGCTGAGGTAACTACGGAAAAGAAGATCCTAACATTTGTCGCTCAAACAGATCCAAACGTCATTGACATTTTACTAAGTCGCTTTTCATCGTTATATAAAATCCAAGGCATCGTGGCTTACATTTATAGATTTTCTAAACCCATGGCTCAACGTCATACGGGTCCCTTAACAGACATTGAACTACACAATGCTCTCATGATTATCGTTCGGCATGTACAAAATGTTACATTTTAAAGGAAATAGCTTCGATTAAGGCAAACCGTAAATTACCTAAAAGCTTGCGAAAACTTTCTCCATTTGTTGATCCACAAAACATCTTAAGAGTAGGTGGGCGCTTGACACATTCTTCGCTTTCCTATTCCGAAAAGTTTCCTGCGTTATTGCCTCAGCGGCACCGATTAACCGAACTTATCATTCTGTCAACTCATGAAAGGTATTGCCATCCCGGTGTTAATACCACAGCGTATCTTATCCAACAGAATTTCTGGATCCTTTCTATTAAACATTCAATCAGAAATTATTTATCATCCTGTCATAGATGTTTTCGTACCAAACCGGTCCTGGTAACTCCTCCTATGGGAGACCTACCGGCAGCACGTATTACCCAAATCAAACCGTTCAGTATTGTTGGTGTTGATTTTGCTGGCCCTCTTTAATAAAGGCTAACCGCCTGCGAGGCTCTAAAACTCTTAAGGCCTATATTTGTATTTTTGTTTGTTTTGCCACTAAGGCAGCACATATTGAACTTGTTTCGGATTTGTCGGCAGACGCGTTTCTTGCCGCTTTGCGACGATTTATAGCACGTCGAGGACGCTGTTCTCAAATATTTAGCGATTGCGGTACTAATTTTGTAGGTGCCTATCGTCAGCTTACGAGTTATCTGCATAGTGCAGTAACCTCAGAAAGGATAAAGTGGTCGTTTAATCCACCTAGCGCCCCTCACTTCGGTGGCTTGTGGGAAAGCGGTGTTAAGTCGGTAAAGACACACCTATCTCGCGTAATCGGCGAACAAAACTTACCTTTGAGGAACTGTACACAGTTCTTACACAAATTGAATCTGTGCTAAATTCAAGGCCACTCTGCGCTTTGAGTTCGGATCCAAATGACTTGCGTTGCCTAACACCAGGTCATTTCCTAACTATGGAGCCTCTTTCTGCACCACCAGATGAGGACCATTTAACCAACGTTGTACCATTAAAAAGCAGGTGGAAACTCCTGCAAAAACTCCACCAAGATTTTTGGGCTCGCTGGAGCCATGAGTACTACATACTCTGAACCAGAAGGTTAAATGGCACTCTAAGGTAGGTGTCCGACAAGTGGAAAAGGACACTATTGTCCTCGTCAAGGACGACCAGCTTTCTCCACTTCAATGGAAGTTTGGTCGTATTATTAATACTTTTCCCGGTGCGGACGGTATTATACGTGTCGCTGAAGTCAAAACGGCACATGGCACACTAAAACGACCTTTGGTCAAACTAGCGCCGCTACCGGTATTTTAATTTTATTTTATGTTTAGATGTATATACACATTTTTACATGTATAGTAGTATATTATTTTACATATTTGCTTATTTACATATATATTTTTATTCTTTGCATAGTTGGTAATATCGCTCGCTGTAGTGCACCACCCTATCTTTCGTTACCTCCTTTCCTAGCAAGGTCAAATCCCATGTGATTTCCTTCACCCAACCTACTTCCCTCCTTTTCAAAATTCTATGAATTTGGTGGGCGGTATGTTACGTCGTCATCGAACAATTCGGTATTTTGTGACAATAAATACTTTGTGCGTGCATCCTACAGTTTGAGTGAAACATTTTATATACCGGCAATAACAGTGCATAAAGGGACAGTCGTACTCGAGCCTTTAAAGAAGCAAGTCGCCTTCGAACCCTTGAAAAAGGACGGTTGTGTTAGAGCTTTCAAAGCGAGACCGACACCATTTTCGTGCGTGTTTCTGGTTCTCCGTAAAAGCTTTTGTGCGTGAAAGTGTCTATTGCCCCAGCGGCGCAGGACTTAAGGTATTTATACCCTTCCTTAATTAGTTGGTAGTTGTCTTTTAGTTATTACATAACCGCTCCACCATTATCGTTATTGCTATAAAAGCAATTGGTCCTTCATTGTAATTTGCATATTTATATTTTTATCACACATTTATATCAACCTCCTTAATCACCATTAATCACTGATGCACTATTATTTTATTTACACAAGCACCAATCGACTAACTGGTTTATCATAATTTGCATAGATATTAAGCCCATTTATTTTGGAAACACGATCAAACAATTTAACTTGTGGATGAAGACACCGACTGACTTCCCGTTGTCATACGATTTATATATTGGGCAAACACAACTTCTATATCTTTTCAGAATATGCTAAAAGAAACTCTTACCTTTGTTTTGTTCACTTTCTCAAAATACACCCTTGTAATTGTCAATCATACCATTGTTTGCTCAATGGCTTTATCTCCTTAACTATTCGACGGTTTAATTACAATGTTAGAATATCTTTTTGTCCTATTAATATTAGACTATTTAATTTGAAAGCTCATATCGGGTGCAAGAAAATTCAATCGGTTATACAGTGAGACCTACGCTTGACTGCTATTTTCATGCACCCATTAAGGCATATATGTATTTTTTGTTGTGAAGTTAACAATTCTTTATGAGTGGAGACTAGAAGATTGTTCAAACGAATATTTGGCGAAACACGTTTTCACACTTTCGTTGAAACTTTTAAAATAAACCATTTTTGACGACCTCATTGAATATAATGCAAGTACAATCTAAAAATGAGAAACCGCCATTTTCAATTTTTTCGCTTTCACTGTTTACGATGAATGCGAGGAGTATGCAGCGAGATTTTTATACATACATTTATCGCTTTCGTACAAACATTACAGGCACGTGGGCACCTATTCAAAACGTAATTTCCGTTCTATAGAATCTTGAAGCAGCAAGTCGCGCTTCAGTAAAAATTGAATTGCATTCAAGCAAACACAATAGTGTGTATGTGTAAATGAGAACAAGGTTTCTTTGTTATTCCGGTTATATTACAGTTCATAATAAAGTCTGAGAATACGTATGGATTAATTTACTGAACATTTTTGTTGAGTTATGTTACAACTACAGGTGTTCCGTATACAAAGATTGTGATTTCGTATATCAAGAAGCGATGATATATGTATTAGTCTCTTAAGATCAATATTAACGAAGAAAATTAATTGGCGCTGCATACGCTGATATATATATATATATATATATATATATATATATATATTATTATGTGTAACGACCATTAATTATTATCAATAAGAAGTGCAGTAACGGGTTTATAGGTCTACGTTTATAAACGTAAAATTAAAAACTCTTTGTTCCTTACCAAGCTTTTGATTTAATTTTAAATCTTCCTCAGGGTGCTACAAAATTATAAACATCCATGTCAACATTCAAATAAAATACATTAACTTACAAAAACTGGAGTGTAAAATAGTAACTACATTGAAACATACTAGGTTAACATTCTTGGCACTGAATAAATAAACTAATAGATTAAAATTGTAACTTCACATCGTAATATGTTTGACCAGGTATGCAAACCTAATTAAGTGACAGGTGTTGGTAGAACCGGATTTCAATACTTACTGAAATTATTGCATAAAATTCAACTGTGTCTCTTTCTTTCTGTTAATATTACTTTGTTTTAAAATATAAGAATAAATCACACTTAGATTGTTAGTATCAGATTTGAAGTTCAAAACGTTGTTGTTATTATTAATGTGCACCATTTCAAGATAAAATCTACTTCTATAACTAACTTCCTATCTAAAATTTTTACTTTATTAAATTCCGGAAAATGATTAGCTTTTTTTACATGGCAAGATAAAGCGCACTGCATCTTTTTTGATTTTACAGTCATCCTATGCTGAACAATCCTGGAACATAACCAGTGTGAAGATTGTCCAATGTAGATCTTATCACAATTACTGCATGGAATAGAGTGTATGACGTTATTTAAAAATTTCAGTCGTTGTTTATGACAAAAGACTGCAGTATGCTACTTGAGAGTTAAATAATGGTACTCAGTTATGATCTTAGTGCAGTGCGAGAGCCAGCGAGTCAGCTCTGAACTCCTACTTTTATATAGCATTTAACAGTCCTTAATAAAATGCATTCTTCCTTCAAATAATTCTTTTTCCGTTCCATCCTATTTGGAAAACTCCAGGTTTTTGTAAATTGAAAAATTCTGTTTTTATTGAAACTGAAACTGCTTGAGTAAAACTTCGCGCTCAGCCAGCATATTAAATACTTAATTATTCTAAAATACTTTTAAATGCGTTGTTGCGTTCAAAAATCGATATAGTGTCTGCCATTTCAGGCATAAAAGAATTATAAACAGTTTAAGTTTCTACTTACCAAGCGCATTAAAATACCAAGTTTACAAAATTTCTGTTTAAGGTAAGAAATTCTCTCAAATCCATCTTAAAATTAAAATTTTCAATATCAAAGTAAAAACCTTATAAACACTAATTTAGGGATGACATTTTCTCTCACAAACAACTTTAAGTTAAGAATATTAACTTCAGTTATAAATTATTCTGTACCACGGTAATTCTATCTTAATATTTAAATCAAATATGATTTGATGATTCTAGTCAAAATTATGTTATAAAGAACAGCACGTAAATATACGAAGAGGAAGCAGATTTTTAAATTTTGTGTTTGTTCTATTTTAATTTGTAGCGCTCGCGTAAGTCATCTTCTATCTCAAAAACAGAAATCATTATTAATCGCACAAAACACATTGGAGTCTTCTTGTAGGAGATGAAATCATACCAAAATGCTCTCAACTTCACTTGGTTTAAATTATTAGTATCTGTTCTTGATCATGGTGTTATTTTGTGGATAGATGTGACACATTTCCAGAAATTTGCTTTGTGATCTTTTTGTGTTCCATTTGTAATCTAACGGGATTATTGAAATCTATTTTGTTTCTTTTTATCTCTGCTCTCTGAATTATATTCCAAATTAATGAAACCAATATGACAAACAAATATAAGGAGTCCATAACATATTTTTCTTACAAACAAAATTTAGATATTCAAAATGAAAATATAATCAGTTCAAAATCTCCTTCTCACAACAATATTCTAAACACAAATATAATGAGTACAAAATCTCCTTCTCACATACACAGTATTATAAATACAAATATTAGTCCATAATCTCCTCACATTTACGGTATGCAGTGATTCTCTACACTACTACCCTAATAAACAAATTTTTAGACATATAGTAATTGTTAATTCATAAATCGTTAATTAAACTCTCATTATAATTACTATATACACCAACCATTTCAGAAAGTCATGTAATTTAATACCCCTTTCCATTAATCGTATTAAACGTAACTGAATTCAGTATGTTTGTTATACCTTACGTAACCACAAAGGCTTTACGTGGTTTTGCAAACCCCCAAAATAAATTATTTAGATGACTTGCACGCAGATCTCTATGAAATTAAAATTCAAGATAGTCTTTTATGAAATCCCTCAATAACTAAAATATCTGATATTTTCTTACGGCTAGGCGTCCTATCGGACTTTGTTTTCAAATTACCAGAGTCTACTTTTCGAAAAATAATGATTACCTATTCCTATGAATTAATGCAATGTTCCATTCTCTGAAAATCGTTTTAAGAAGTCTTCCATGTAAATTAATCTATCCCTCGCATAAATCAATATCTAGTATTTAAGTAGTGTTAAAAATATAACGTCTACTTACGATACAGAAGTAAGAAAAGGTACCTCCGCGATTGTCTCTTAGTATTGTCAGCATCAGCGAGTAAAAAAACCAAATAGTGTGCCAAAAAAATGTCAATGTCATCAATTATAATTTTGAAGTCGATATAATTAAGAACGTTTTTACATTTTTGTAAAGTTTGTATTTACGTAGTTGTTAAAGATATTGTCAATTTATTTCTTCTGTAAAGGCATCAAAATATAGAACACTTGCTTATGTTCGGGATTTTCCTTTAATAGATGCTATAACGACGAGTAACGAACATCTCGTATTGACACATCGAAAGTAATTTTCATAAGTAGTATAATTCCGTTCTAGGAATTGATCTTGAAATATTTGATTAAGCACCAATCTTAAAATTGTTTTTAATCTTGTATTAAATTAATCTACCCATCTCTTATAAATCAATATCAAATCATTTAAGTAGTATACGTCTGTTCTAAACTAGGAGTTGATCTTTAAATATTTTATTAAGCTCAAATCTTGAAGTTGTTTTCAATTTTGTATTAAACTGCCGATTTTACATTTTTAATATATTTTAAATAATCATTAGCTGCCACATATTGTCTATTTTACTTATGAACTTAATTACGTAACATATCTAGACAACAGCATACTTGCATCGGCGTTTGAATTAATACTGACTTGTAACGCCACACGCATTGATTTTAAATAGTTCAATTCCCTTCGGATGCCATTCTATTGTATTTTCGTGTTTGTTCTAAAACCTACTCGTCCTTTTTCAATACCATTTATATAAAACATATACCTTTTACGTCAACGTTCTGGTACCTCATTGTAATTTCGGGTATCTGTGATCATTTACCAATACACTTTATATAGAGTATAGGTTTCTTCCTAACAACTTAGACTGCTCAGTAAATAAAATTGATTAAATTAACACGTTTTCACTTAAAAACGCGTACTTTTGTCATTAAATAAATACAAATGAATTTTTTTTTAGAATATTTAAGGTGTACATTAAACGTAAGTATATGACAATTACGATCCTTAAATTATTAAATACGAGTGAAACTTCGTTTATAACCACGCTTTTATGTGTCAAACATAAGTTTTGTACATTTATACAGAGCATTTCAAAAATACATTTCCAATATCTTGCATACAAATAAATGGCTAAATAAATTGCTTCTTTTTCGCATTTTCTAAAATTTATAAAAAAATCTTTGCCATACACTATAATATGATCTTGTTATGACCTTTAAAATGTACATATATAGAAGTGATAAGGAGGTCACGAGAGGTCATTGAGCACCACATTCTGTAAGGAAACAGACCGAAATATAAAATTTTCAAATATTTAATTTTCACTCTGTATAATATTATCGTACCATTCCCATGTAAAATAACACGCTTTATGCACATATAGTGTTGTGACATACCATTTAAAAACGAAGCCCAATCAAGCATTCGCTGATTCAAATCCGTGTGTAGATATTTATTCTCTAGAAAAATACCTTTAAAACAAGTTTAATTGCATTTTAACAAACTGAAAAACGCGTCTACTGATTTACCTACTCTAAGAATACTAAATAACTTCGATGTGAAGTTATCTGATTTAAGAATATCATTTAATATACGTAATACATTGTTTTGAAAGACAAATAGTTCCAGCCGGCAGAAATAGAAAAATTCAATACTTTTCTAAAATGCATTCATCCTCTTTAGAAATATATTACTCTTACTAAGAGTAGAGATTAAGCTAGTATAAATTTATATTTTGGGTATACAAATTATTTGTAAATGGATAGTTTTCTAGCAATTTTGCGGTCAGATCCCAAGGAGATTTGACCTTTACAAAAATTTCTGCTCAAGGTCGTTAATCAACTACAGTGAGAAGGAGCAGTACAAAAAAATTTGAATTGTCCATGAAAATTACAAAAAAAATTTGTGACACATGAAATATTTTGGGGTTATCTAATTACCAACAAAGGTTAGATGAAGATTGTATTACTATGTAAGTGATGATAAAATGTTGTTCCTTTCTAAACGTAAGCTGTAAATTGCATTTATAAATGTTATTTATATCTATGAGTGTAAGTAGATTTTTTAGATAATATGTGTAAACGAAAGATGTTTTTGAATGTATAGAAGATAGTTCTTAAACATTTCTTGAGATTTCTTTGTTTTATTTCATTTTAATAAAATCCACAGCATATTTGTCCCTGAGCTAGATATTCACAGGAATATATACTACGCAAGCGTTTAGTTTTATGAGTAAGTCGCTTTTATGTCGAATTATTCGTTGTTATACAGTACATGGGTTGTCATATATATAATCCTCTTATTGTGTTTCTTTGATTTAAAGTAGGTGTTTTGTTTTTAATTTTAGTGAAAAGTTAATTCAAGGTTACGATAATTTGTGAAACTATTTTCATATCGAATCTGTTAAGCAAATTTGTTATTTTTGGTGTAGTATGTTCAATTATAGAACGATTGAAATATAACTATACTATCTTTGTGGTTGATTGATTGATTTAATTGGGAAGGGTGGCACATACTACACGCACTTAGGCCTCCAAGTGGGCCCATTGTGCTGCCTTACTTGCCCTAGGTTGCTCGTTCAATCCTCAATCACCCGAACTTACAGGTGATTTTGAGGATGTCGGACCAGGGGGTGTCTTGAATTCCGGCCTTCTCAAGCCAGAAATCCCCCAGCAGGAATCCTCGAAGTCGGGTGAGTGCCGGACACGCACAAAATGTGATCCGCCGACTTGTCCTCCTGTTGACAGCCGCAGCAGATGGGATCGTCTGATAGACTCATCCCGTGCAGATGCTTCCTTAATATGCAATACCCGGACAGTATGCCTACCAGTAGCCGTGGTTTCTGTCTCGGCAAGCATATGACAAATCTTTCGGTTTTGGTCATGGGGACCTCATAAACATTTTTGTCTGTCAGCAGCTTGTTGTACAAGCCCACTTGTGATGGCGGTGGGTTATTTGCCTTATCATAGAGAACATCACTGATGGCGCAATAGCAACCGTTGGCTCAGGGCCAACAAAGCTCCGCGCTGCTCCTTTCCTCGCCAAAGAATCTGCGTTTTCGTTGCCATGTACTCCTGAATGCCCTCCAATCCATACCAGCTCAAGGGAATTACTGTTTGAAGCAAGCTCAAGGATGAGGTAACATTGATGAATCATCCCTTAGAGGAGCTTCTGCTTATTTAGGTTCAAAACACCTGCTATGCTATCGGTCAAGATGCGAATAGCTTTATTTTGGATTCTGCGTTTCAGTATGACGTTAGCACCATGCATGATGGCTATGACCTCCATTTGGAAAACAGTTACCAGTCTACCCAGCGTAACACTTTCATGAAAGTCTAGATCATCGGAGAAGATGCCTGCCCTGGTACCTTCATTTGTTTTAGACCCATCTGTGTAGATGGAGATCTCCGTTAAGGAGGCGTCCTCAGTGTTGGGACAAGCCCCAAAGCGCCTCTTGGAGATCATTATGGGTGCGATCGCATCAGCCAAGAGAGGGGTGTTCCGCACCGCCTCTCTTAGTATGTTGTGGTGTCTACCACCGCCTCCCTTGTCGATCCATAAACCTTTGAACCGCAGCCTCATTCCCGCTCTCAGAGCCATCTCCTCCACATGTAGATCCAGCGGAGTGAGGCCTAGGATGGCTTCTAAGGCTGCAGTAGGTGTAGATCGTATTGCGCCTGTGATGCCTAGACAGGCCACTCTTTGGATATGAGTAAGCTCTTTGACCGCATGGGCCAGTCTGGTCCTGGGCCACCAGACTACACCGCCGTAGCAGAGCATCAGCCTTACTATCGTGGTGTATAGTCACAGGACAGCCTTTGGTGGAAGGCCCCAGTTTGCCTATGGCACGTTCACATTGCCAAAACACTTGGTTGGCTTTGGTAATTTTTGCTTGTAAGTGTTTGGTCCAATTCAGCTTTGTGTCAAGTATGACGCCCAGGTACTTGACTTCTTCTGATAGAGGCAAAGAAGTTTGGAAAAGCGTTGGCAATCTAGTTACCATCAGCTTCCTTTTATTGGTGAACAGCACCAGCCCCGTTTTATTGGGGTTAATTGTTAGGGAGTTCTTGGAGCACCATAGCTTGCATTAAGTTACACAGCACTTGTTCAAATTTGCCTACTACTAAGATAGCTATGTCGTCCGCATAAATGATATAGTATATATATAGTTGTTATTTTTTATTTCTAGGGTGGATAAACTTTTTGAATGGCAACCCGGTACATAATATGTAATTATGTCATCGACAAACTTCTTTATGAAGTATAGTTGAAAAGTATAAACGATGTTCCAGACGCTTTCAAAATGACTTCAAAGCTCATTTCAAAAAGTGAATGACAACATACGAACCACGCATTGCTTTAAATAGTGAATGTATTGGGAAATAAATTGTTCTTCAGTTAAATTTTTGATAATAAATTAGTTATAATTTTGATCTGTCTCTATCGTAGATTAATGCTAGCCTATTCTGAATGTAGAACTCGGGCAAAAAAGACATGTATTTCTTGTCACGAAATAAAATTTCATTTTTGGAAAACTCATGAGATTATACCGAATCAACAATCTCAAAGAAGTGCTGAGGGCCATACCAAACCTTCTATTATTATATTTATTTGTAAAGTGTATCTTCACTAACTCTCACGCAATTACGAGTGTGGGTAGACACGAAACCTAAATACCCCTTGTATATAAACAGCATCGTGCTTATGAGGTCAAGAGTAGTTGATGATAGGCTACATCGCTTAAGGTACAAAAGACAAAGAGGTTATGTACACTCATGCACAATATGCAACATATGAGAAGTCTGACACTAATTAAAAGCACCCACCCACGATTACGAAAAGATTTTAAGTGTAATTAAATAAATACTTAAGAAAAATTATTTTAAATGCTGACTGAAGGTTTAATACTTGCACCGCGATGAAAGTTGAAACATCTGGCTTCTAACAATACAGGACCGGATATTACAACATCCCTAAGGACAAATTAAAGACATCCGGTTTTCTGGTGGTATAGTGTTATGAACGTCTGTAATTTAAGGGTCGAAACCGAAAAAGTATATGAAATTTCTATTCCAGAGCGAGCGCATTCAGTGTTTCATAATAAAATTAGACATAATATCTAAATTTCCCCAATGTTTTAGTATCTTTTGATTAGGTACTAAATAGCTGAAAAGTAAAACTTCGAAAGATATAGATATTATAACACTGTAACAATACAACGGTATTAAGAAAAATTTCCATAACCACTTTGGCGTTGCAAAACGAAAGAAACAGTAAATGTCAATATATAAATCTTTGCAGAATATAAAATTGTAACTCAAGTTGCAGATTTTAAAAAATATCGTCTAAAAATTGTGAAGGAGAATTTTCAAGTTTTTAGAAATTAAATTTTGGCGTTTCTCTGCATCCAAGGAGCCTACGTCCAAGGTGTAGATAATTATTTTCACTGGGAGGGGTAATGATTTGAAAAAATAAGAAATATCAATATAATATGAAACATATTTTTATAGAACTTAGAAATTTACGCGTACGTAAATTTACAACTAAAAAATTGCTTTAAAACCTTAAAAAATAAAATAAAATTAGCTAAAAAAAAAGAGTATCTACAAACTTAATTTAATCATTCATAAGACAAAGTCGGTATGGCTTCGTCGCTTCTTAGAAAATCTATCAATAATAGTTAACATCTACATCCATGCTAATTTTCTTGTGAATATTTAATAATGTTAAGCCATCTAATCTTTCATATTTGTTACTAAATTGTAAGGCATTAATTGCATTATATGGAATATCATCTGTATTTATCCATTTGTTAACCCATAGGGGAGAGTAGCCTAATTTGAACCAGTTTTACAAATTTCACCATAACTTCAAAGATAATACACTCTAAGTGGGCAATATAAGGTCAATATACAGACAAATCTGCAAGCATTTATTTGTATAAAAAGAAACGGATAAAAATGAAAATATTTAATTAAAAAAACTAAAAACAATTTTTTTGAAAAGTGGTTCAAATTTGGCTACCCGTTGGTTAAATTGAACCATAATTTGAACCAATTATTCTAAGTTTTACACATATCACAAAAAAAATTCGTCTTCTTCAATTCCAGCACACTTATCGTGTGCCCATTCTGCACACATTTGACATCTAATCCACACTTCTTCTGCTACGGAGTTGGAATAAAAATCATGACAATACAAACACTGAGCATCTTCATCTTCTTCATTTGATTTCAATGTTTTTGTGTTTTTGGTTTTTTTTTGTAATTTATGTTTTACTTTTTGTTGTTTATATTTACTCTGAGTTTCTCTGTTATTGAATAAATCAGATTTAATATTTTCAATAGCTTTATTGGTTCTTATGAGCTTTCTGTGTAGTTTTGCTCTCTCTGACTCTTCCTTGTTTCTTTTTTTGTCTCTAAAACAGTTTTGTATGGTGTGATTGTCAGTTCTACAGCCGATGATGAAGGTTGTTTCCTTTGTCCACTAATTTGGGAATTTTTGGAAAAGGTACATATCTCTTCCAAACTTTTGTTGAACGTATTTGAACTGATTTCTGATGAAAATGACAAATCTGGCTATTTAAATTTGGTGGTGTTTTTCTGCAGGAATTTGATGTATTTCCAGATTATCTACTACTATTTGTCGATCAACTGCAAGCGATGGTGCAAAACTTTCATCAGGAAAACGATTCCTATTGACAGGCCAAATACCAGGTGCTTTAAAAGCATTTTCAGCTGTTCCTACAGTTGCCGCCTTTTCATATGCTTCATTAATAAGCTCTGCAATGTCGTAATCTGAAATTGCCGTTCCAACATGTGCCCGCAACCAGCTATCCTGTGCCTGCACAAAATAATTTTGCAACGGTTTAAAAAATGCCACGTCAAGAGGTTGTATGTGCGGGTAACTGAAGGAGGTGAATATTATTTTCTC
This sequence comes from Platerodrilus igneus, assembly GCA_036346225.1. Lineage (NCBI taxonomy): Eukaryota > Metazoa > Arthropoda > Insecta > Coleoptera > Lycidae > Platerodrilus > Platerodrilus igneus. The sequence goes on from JARFIW010000124.1 coordinate 1,297,449, forward strand.
GAGCAAATTCTAATTCAGCCAAGTTATTGCTGTGGGTCAAATGTCCATCTAAAAGTAATAAAACGTCTTTGTTAGGACCACTGTTTATGATTTTATGAAAATGTTTGAGCCAAACTAGGAAAAGGTCAGAATTTGTATAGCCTGAATCAGAAATCTCACAAATACTTTCACTAGGAGCTCCTCTTGCTAATTCATTGGTAAATTTTTTTTTTTTAAATTAGCATGGGCGGAATATAAAGACCAGCAGCATTGGCACGGCACACAATGGTTGTGTTAATACCTCGTTCACCACTAGCAATTTCACCCACTTGCCGTTTTCCATTTTTGGCAATAATTTTCTGCATTCTTTTTTGCACTGTGGAATACTCAGACTCATCTACATTAAATATTGTATTCGCATCAATTTTATATTTATCCACCAATTTTTCCAAAGTATCATAAAACTCTTGTTACCCTTTCTCGGTTAAACCTTCTTGCACGAGCAAGCGAAGTAGATTCGGGTTGTCTCAGCGAGAGCTCCTTATGGCGTCCCATAAATCCATAAAACCAGTTCTTTCCAGCCATGCATTTTATTTTATTGAATGGATGAGGGAGTTTGTGTTTTTCTGCGAGTTGATATGCAATTTTTCTGATATATTTGATTGTTAAACCAAAGAAGACTTCTTCGAACTTCAGAATTTTGTTTGACTAACAAAGCCTCCATTTCAGCATTAAAAGTAGGTTTAGTACCGATATTTTTAATGCAGTTATTTGAGATTTTGTTTTGTCCCCGAACATGTCTTAGAAGGGTTGATTTGTTGATGTTAAATATTCATTGGCATTCGTTTAAACCAACCCCATCTTTGTAAGCCTTAATGGCAAACTCCATATCCTTTTCGGACCATTTACAATAATTTCCCCTTTTCTTTGATGGCATTATTCTGAAAAACATATGCATAAATAAATTCTTCATGGAAAATCATTTAGGATATTATTGAATAAGTAATTTTTGGTAAAGTACGTTGGTAAATTGTATAGCTCGAACAGGTTTCCTAAAATAAACCGGTTCAATTTTTGAATCCCACACCAGGTGCATCTTAGGAAACAACAAGATTTACCTTTTACATAACCTACAATTTGTATTTACAAGTGTTTTTAGTTGAAATTTGCAAGACACATCAAAAATAGTGTAACAAATATGATAGTAGTAGAATACAGTACCCACCTAAAAATTTTTTTTTATTTTATTTATTTTTAGTGTTCAAAATAACCTTTAATAAATTTAAATAATAGAGCCAATTATACGGAATTTTATTTTAGTGATTAAGTAACATTACGAATGTTTATCCTTTTAATGAACTGAATATGAAGTTTTGTTAGAGCCTTTGGCACGTTTTGGTTAATTTTGAAGTCATCTAGAATGTCGTATGTTGTTTCAAATCAAATAATTAATAGCTGTCAATCCCTTAGGCCGTCGTTATATCCTGTCATAATCCTCCTTTGTGCCGATGTCTGAATTTAAGTTGGACTAAAGGGGTAAGTTGATAGACACTTGCTCATGGACATTGATAAAGAAACGGTTGTTCGTTCAAGTAAAGTGAGTGAAGTTTCATTGTATACTAATACTGATTTTATCGATAAACCCTTAAACACAGTGGTAGTGCAAACGTAACACGTCCATATAAATCGCCATACAGTCCACTTCGTTCAAGATAGGAACGACGCCTATAGAACAATAGTACACGGCTGAGGTAAGTCCGATATATACAGTTATAAGATCTGCGCATTAAACAATTTGTTACCAAGGACACAAACGCATTTGTTAAAATATTAAATATTTCCAGATTGTAGTCTTTACGTACAATAAAACATTCTAAATTTTGCTGCTTCAGGATTTTTTACTTCCGTAAATTGTCGTGTACTACTAGTTCCAGGTAAATCGTAAATCGCATTCTCCGTATCAACCACCTTTTTCGCTTAACATTAGTTTCGTTTTCCTTTACTTTTTATAAAATAATCAGATCCAGGATTTGCTATCTTACGTTTGCTAATTGCCTTGTTCTACAATTTAAAAATAGTTAAAGGTATAAGTCCTATTAAGATATTACAAAATCTTACAATCCAACAATGCAATATTTTACGTCTTACAGACAATGTATTAAACCTAAATGTGTATAATAACTTGAAGGATTTCACACTTCCCAATAATCTATCTATTTGCTTGATTTGTTGAATTCATTCAAAAACGAGTCACTGGCAGCAGTTCAAAATATCTTTTCGTACAATAACAATAACATATACACAGGTAGGAATGACAGGATGATATATAAGGAGAAAGACTCGAACAAGACTGTCAAGGCAAACTGGCAGAAAACGATGGTGAGGGCGACCGCGGCAGCGGGAAGCCACTACCTATTGGTGCCGTCAAGTATGTTTTAAATAATCTCAGATTCTGCAGTACACGAACCAATAACACATAAATAGAGGTCGTGGTAGGCTAGTGAATTATTTTTATTGCATTCCGTATCTTAGTTATAGGAGGGACCTTCCCCAACTCTACACCGTTGACTACATCTTCTTGGTTTGTCATCAAAACTGGTCAGTGCCCACTTTAATCTTCGGATGCCCTCATCTAGAATATAACTGTCCTATAAGTTTAGCGTCTTCTCTTCGAATTTATTAACGATTTGACAATTACTCGTATGCCCGCATGCCTGATTGGTCAATGTCTTGTTTACTTGAGATTTGCAGCTTGCAAAGTTCAAACTCATTTGGTTTCTTTTTAGTACTTCAAAAGAATCGTAACTATTTTGGTACAAGGTCAAGATATAAATCGTTGGAGAACATAAAATCGCAACTCTACTGGCAGATTTTAAAAAACATCATCGAAAAAATATTAAGGAGAAATTTAAAGCTTTTGAAAATGACTTTTGGAATTCTTCTGCATCTAAAAAATCCACATTGTACTGTTTCGTCTTCAAGTGTAACTAGTGCACACTTTAATCTGCGGATACCCTCATCTAGACTACTGATGTCTTCGAATTCATAATGAATTTAACACGTACTCGTATGCCTGTGTGCCTGGTTTGTGAGGGTCCTGCAGGTCGTTGTTAGGCGAGTGAATTATTTTTATTGTATTCCGTGTCTTAGTTGGAGGGGGGGGGGCACCTTCCCCGACTCTACAACGTTGCCTACATATCCATGGCTTGTCATCAAAACTGGCCAGCGCTCACTTTAATCTTCGGATGCCCTCATTTAGAATATAAGTTTAGCGTCTTCCCTTCGAATTCATTAACGATTTGACAAGTACTCGTATGCCCGCATTCCTGGTTGGTCAATGTCTTGTTTACTTGAGATGTGCAGCTTTCAAAAATTCAAACTCATTTGGTTTCTTTTTGGTACCTCAAAAGAATCATAACTTCTTTGGTACAAGGTAAAGATATACATCTTTGCAGAACATAAAATCGCAACTCCACTTGAGGATTTTAACAAATATCGTCTAAAAACATGAAGGAGAAGTTTAAAGCTTTTGGTAAATGATTATTGGCATTCCTCTGCATGCAAAAAGTCTACATCTTATCGTTTCGTCTTCAAGTATGGCCAGTGGACACTTTGTTCTTCGGATGTCCTCCTTTGGAATTGTAACTGTCGTTTGCTATAGCTTCTTTGAATTCATTATCAATTTGATAAGTACTCGTATGCCTGCGTGCCTGGTAATTTAGTGTCCTGTTTACTTGACTTGTGCAGCTTTGAAAAATTAAACTCATTTGGTTTCTTTTTGTACTTCAAAACAATCATAACTTCTTTGGTACAAGGTTAAGAGATAAATGTTGCAGAACAACATTGCAAATCTATTTGCAAATTTTAAAAAATATCCTCTTAAAAAAGGAATGAAAAGTTTAAAGCTTTTGGAAAATTACTTTTGGCGTTCCTCTTCATCCAAGTAGTCTACATTTTCCTGTTTTGTTTTCGTCTAGCCAGTGCGCACTTTAATCTTCGGATGCCTTCATCTAGAATTATAACTGGTATACTATGGCTTCTTCAAAGTTATTATCAATTTCACAAGTACTCGTATGCCCGCGTGTCTGGTTTGTTTGTGTCCTGTTTATTTGAGGTGTGCAGCTTTGAAAAGTTCAAATGCATTTGGTTTCTTTTTCGTACTTCAAAAGAATCATAACCTTTTTGGTATAAGGTCAAGATTGTACAATTCACAACCATAAATCAAAATAACTAGTGATACCATTTTTGGATGTCATCGATTTGACATAGATCTAAAACTGCACTCAATATTTCAAAACTATTTATTATTGTCATAAACTTGAGTTACAGATGAATCATGAAAGTCAACGTGGGTTTTTAAATCACGATTGCGCCGTTTTCTATTCAAACACATCTTCCACCACATGAGCTAAAAATAGTTACAAATTTGATATAATACTACACGAGTGTAGTGAGTTGACCACTGTCAACATTGGTTCGTTGCTCTTCAAAAACACCCTTCACTTTTTGGTTCCTCGGTATTTGTCGGAAATAAATATAAAACCAGTTACTCCATCGGCTCTAACTGTACCCACACACTCTATACCATTTTTGGCCAATTCAACATATGACGAATTCAGTTGAACCAATGACCAAGTATAACCAATAAAGTATCGGCATTTTGTGATACCTTAACCTAATTATACTATAAAATATCAATTATACCTTCAATAGGTGGACACATTTACTCAAGTTTTTGCACTAAACCTATCTATCAAAAGAAGATCCACTGCAGATATGAGTAAAACGCAGTATGTATACTATTTTACACTCACGAATTTTTTCTAACTTGTGTAAATGTTTTTAATTTTTGGTTTAATATAAAAAAAATTGCGAGAAAAATCATATGAACCATCCATCAGTTGTCGCTAAAAGAGCAACTTATAGGGCTTGCTATCAAATCTGTTCAAAAGAAAGAAGCTGAGAACAATTTAATATACATCAAGTTATCATGGGAAAATGCATTCAAGACAGAATAAAACCTTTGACGGTAAACAAAAGGTTCTAGGGCATTTACTGCTGCATTTTCTATAATAATAAAAATACTTTATTATGCGCCATAAGAACTTGGAGACAATGTGTCCTTGTTCATCCATAAAGAGAGTTGACACTAGGTCTCTTTGTCGCACGTTTTCGTGGTTAATTTTAAGTCATTGTAAATTCGTAGTTGTAAATCAAATAATAAAGCTGTCATCCCTTGCCGCGTTATATCCTGTCATAATCCTCCTTTGTGCCGATGGAATTTAAGTTGGACTAAAGGGGTAGTGATAGACACTTGCTCATGGACATTGAAAAGAAACGGTTGTTCGTTCGGTAAAGTGAGTGAAGTCATTGTCTCCGAATATGATTTTATCGATAAACCCCTAAAAAACACAGTGGTAGTGCAAACGTAACACGTCCAATAAATCGCCATACAGTCCACTTCGTTCAAGAGTAGGAACGACGCCTATAGAACAATAGTACACGGCTGAGGTAAGTCGATATATACAGTTATACGACTCCTCGCGCATTAAACAATTTGTTACAGACACAAACGCATTTGTTAAAATATTAAATATTTCCAGATTGTAGTCTTTACGTACAATAAAACATTCTAAATTTTGCTACTTCAGAATTTTCTACTTCCCTTAATTGTTGTGTACTAATAGTTCAAGGTAAATTGTAAATCGCTTTCTCCGTATCAACCACCTCTTTCGCTTAAACATTAGTTACGTTTTACTTTACTTTTTTATAAAAAACAGATCCAGGATTTGCTATCCCTTACGTTTGCTAATTGCCTTGTTCTACAATTTAAAAAATAGTTAAAGGTATAAGTCCTATTAAGATATTACAAAATCTTACAATCCAACAATCCAATATTTTACGTCTCACAGACAATATATTAAATCCAAATGTATATAATAACTTTAAGGATTTCGCACTTCCCAATAATCTATCTACGTGCTTGCTTTGTTGAATTCATTCAAAAACGAGCCATTGGCAGCAATTCAGTATATCTTTTCGTACAATAGCAATAACATATACACAGGTAGGAATGACAGGATGACATATAAGGAGAAAGACTCGAACAAGACTGTCAAGGCAAACTGGCAGAAAACGATGGTGAGGGCGACCGCGGCAGCGGGAAGCCACTACCTATTAGTGCCGTCAAGTATGTTTTAAATAATCTCAGATTCTGCAGTTCACGAACCAATAACACATAAATAGAGGTCGTGGTAGGCTAGTGAATTATTTTTATTGCATTCCGTATCTTAGTTATAGGGGGGACCTTCCCCAACTCTACACCGTTGACTACATCTTCTTGGTTTGTTATCAAAACTGGCCAGTGCCCACTTTAATCTGCGGATGTCCTCATCTAGAATTTAACTGTCCTATAAGTTTAGCGTCTTCTCTTCGAATTTATTAACGATTTGACAATTACTCACTCGTATGCCCGCATGCCTGATTGGTCAATGTCTTGTTTACTTGAGATTTGCAGCTTGCAAAGTTCAAACTCATTTGGTTTCTTTTTAGTACTTCAAAAGAATCGTAACTATTTTGGTACAAGGTCAAGATATAAATCTTTACAGAACATAAAATCGCAACTCTACTGGCATATTTTAAAAAACATCATCGAAAAAATATTAAGAAGTTTATAGCTTTTGAAAATGACTTTTGGAATTCTTCTGCATCTAAAAAGCCCACATTGTACTGTTTCGTCTTCAAGTATGACCAGTGCACACTTTAATCTGCGGATACCCTCATCCAGACTACTGATGTCTTCGAATTCATTATGAATTTAACAAGTACTCGTATGCCTGTGTGCCTAGTTTGTGAGGGTCCTGCAGGTCGTTGTTATGCGAGTGAATTATTTTTATTGTATTCCGTATCTTAGTTGTAGGGGGGGGGGGCACCTTCCCCAACTCTACAACGTTGCCTACATATTCATTGCTTGTCATCAAAACTAGCCAGCGCCCACTTTAATCTTCGGATGCCCTCATCTAGAATAAAAGTTTAGCGTCTTCTCCTCGAATTCATTAACGATTTGACAAGTACTCGTATGCCCGTATTCCTGGCTGGTCAATATCTTGTTTACCTGAGATGTGCAGCTTTCAAAAATTCAAACTCATTTGGTTTCTTTATGGTGCCTCAAAAGAATCATAACTTCTTTGGTACAAGGTTAAGATATAAATCTTGCAGAACAAGATTGTAAATCTATTTGCAAATTTTAAATAATATCGTCTTAAAAAAAGGAAGGAGAAGTTTAAAGCTTTTGTAAAATAACCTTTGGCGTTCCCCTGCATCCAAGAAGTCTACATTTTCCTGTTTTGTATTCAAGTTTAGTCAGTGCGCACTTTAATCTTTAGATGCCTTCATCTAGAATTAATTATAACTGGTATACTGTGGCTCCATCGAAGTTATTATCAATTTCACAAGAACTCGTATGGCGTGTCTGGTTTGTTTGTGTCCTGTTTACTTGAGGTTCGCAGCTTTGAAAAGTTCAAACGCATTTGGTTTCTTTTTGGTACTTCAAAAGAACAATAACTTCTTTGGTACAAGACCAAGATTGTACAATTCACAGCCATTGAATCAAAACAACTAGTGATACCATTTTTGGATGTCATCGATTCGACATAGAGCTAAAACTGCACTCAATATTTCAAAACCAATTATTATTGTCATAAACTTGAGTTACAGATGAATCATGAAAGTCAACGTGGCTTTTTAAATTACGATTGCACCGATTTCTATTCAAACACATGTTCCACCATATAAACTAAAAATAGTTAAAAATTTGATATAACACTACACGATGCAGTGAGTTGACCACTATCAACATTGGTTCGTTGCTCTTCAAAAACACCCTTCACTTTTTGGTTCCTCGGTATTTGTCGGAAATAAATATAAAACCAGTTACTCCATTGGCTCTAACTGTACCCACACACTATATACCATTTTTGGCCAATTCAACATATGACAAATTCAGTTAAACTAATGACCAAGTATAACCGATAAAGTATCGGCATTTTGTGATACCTTAACCTAATTATACTATAAAATATCAGTTATACCTTCAATAGGTAGACACATTTATTCTCAAATTTATGCACTAAACCTATCTATCAAAAGAAGATCCACTGCAGATATGAGTAAAACGCAGTATGTATGCTATTTTACACTCACGAATTTTTTTTAACTTGTGTAAATGTTTTTAATTTTTTGGTTTAATATAAAAAAAAATTGCGAGAAAACTCATATGAACCATCCATCAGTTGTCGCTAAAAGAGCAACTTATAGGGCTTGCTATCAAATCTGTTCAAAAGAAAGAAGCTGAGAACAATTTAATATACATCAAGTTATCATGGGAAAATGCATTCAAGACAGAATAAAACCTTTGACGGTAAACAAAAGGTTCTAGGGCATTTTACTGCTGCATTTTCTATAATAATAAAAAAATACTTTATTATGCGCCATAAGAACTTGGAGACAATGTGTCCTTGTTCATCCATAAAGAGAGTTGACACAAATGGCGCCTAAGTCTGCCTAGCAAACAAAATAGTAACGCGATGGCGTTACGTTAAATAGAACTAAATGGAAGTGAGGGAAAAAAATAAATCGCAAACGGATAAAATAAATATGAATGTACACTGTATATTCTAATTTCATGAATAGAAGTGTTCATTAAGAGTGACATTTCTATTAATTTTTAGTTCTATCAAAGGGGATTGGGGCCATAAACTTAAAACCACAAAAGTAGTTTTATTTTGTGTAATACCTATTTGAGTGTAACTCAGGTACATACATTTCCCCAAATACTTCAAAAAGCAAAACATTTTAATATTACATATTATAAAGTCGATTATAAAGATGTAAGCATGAATAATTATCCAAGTTAATGTGACAACATAAAATTAAAATAATAAATTTTCATAGTATGACCATGTCATAAAGAAAGCTTTTGGAATAGTTGAAGAGACAAATAACGGTAAAATTGTTAATAAGCATGTTCCATACTACATTTACCCCAATTATAGGTTTTTACAATAAAATGAAACAGAATTAACGGTACGAGGACAGACGTGTAATTATAACACAAAGTAACTTTCAAACAAGATAATAAAAATATAATTAGAATACAAAATTTCATTTAGTAAAACTCACAAGCATCAGGCTATAAATAATTTAATCACCCTCGTATCATATATTACAATGTAAAACGTTTCAATTTATTAATTTATCCTGCTAAACATGAGGTGATACTAAACACGTAACGTTAACATAAGTAAACCATACAGAATCACGCATTTTTCACGTATGTGAGTAATTTTATAATCGTATGTACTTGTTTTCAAGAATATTGTTAGCTACTTGTGTTTAAATAGATTTAGGTAACGCTTAAATTTTGTAAGTTCCTGTTTTTAGGAATATTGTTGTGCTGCTTGTGTTTAAATTGATTTGTGTGTATACCTGTTTACAGGAATAATGCTAAACTAAAATATATGTAGGTATCGTAGTGAGCTAGAAGTTGCTGTTTTCTTTGTTTAATCATATACGGTAACATTTTATAAGGATAACTCAATTCCACAACGAGATCGACGTACTTAGAATCAACATAAATACTCGTGATCCATAGGTTTCTCACTAGACTAGACGAGTTAGCGCCCATAGTACCTTTCAAGATAAGTGTTATTTGTAACGTAGCTTGGAATTGCACCTAGTCAACTGTTATATTTTTTTATTTGTGTTCTATTTCTTTAACTGTTTCTATAAGGGACCCACACCCGCACCACTGCGGTTAGCCGGTGCACCCTTAATTTGTTACTGGATACCAGACCGTCACTTAGTATGTAATTTTTCGTACAAATAAATCTGAAACTATTGCATGTTAAAGAAGTAGCGCATATTTTATTCGCCTCCGCACGTCTCACAAATTCCCACATAGGAATGAAAGGGTTTCTGCACTAATTTGTTTAAACTGTTTTGCCGTTTCTTGAGCTGTCTTGTGGTTTCTTTAAACTGTCTTGTCAGTCATAGTTAACTAACAAAATTGTTTAAAGAAACCAGGAAGAACGAAAAAAGCACTTTGACTCAAACGTTGGCATTTGTGAGCCATGGGGAAGCATGATCGGTATACTCTGCTCCCTCAAGATAAAATTCACATCAGATTGCGATCTGTACTTAAAAACGTTTAGCTTCAGTTGTACTCCTAGATATTTATAATGCAACGGGGCGTCACGTAGTCTACCCTTGATCAAAATAATTCAGCTGAACGTATACGAAGCGTCTGTACACAAAAGATAATGGGTAGTCATTCTTTGGCGTGACATCTTCAAATGGACACGATTGACAGTTTATAAGAGTTCCATTTATTTATAACGCTTACGATGGAAACCTTTTAGATGCGTAATTGCATAATTACATAATTTTAGTAAGGTCTTAGATTAACACAGAATTATTGATTATCTGTATAAATTTCCGTCATCAGCATGAGTTTAGTTCTAAATCAAGCTTTGATTATAGTACTAGCTTTTATTCGAGTCTTGATGTATAAAGTTGTGATATGTAATACATTAGTATAACATACTTCTAAAATAAATAGTTGTATGTGATATAAATTATTGTAGTGACCGATATAAATTATTAATTTGTACTTCGATAGCTAATTATAACTGCATGTAATAGTAATTCAAAACATAGCTTTAAACAAGTTATTATAGCACTGTTTAGCGATTAGCTGAAAATAATTGTCATGAGTGTTTTAGAATTTCACTGTAGCTACAAGTAATTGAAAAGACTTATAAGTAGTTGATAATAAAGAACTGTCGTTATTGCAAAAAGTTTTGATTACAATATATTAGGTATCTTGTACGGACAAATTACGTCGGAGTGCTACATGAAACAGTAAACAACTTAGAAAGTTTCAAATCGTTTCTTTATTGTGTACTGCGATGGATTTGGTTAGAAATTGGCAGAATAAAATACCTACCATTGCATTAACATATTTATCATGTCTTCTTTTCACTTGAATGTATTTGACAGTATAAACTTCCGCTATGGTTTAAGTAAGCCATAATTACAAATTCTTCAGTTTTAAAGCTTTTATTAAAGATGTTTTTCAAATTTGCATGAAATTTGAATATCCCAACCTAAAAAGCATCTACTAAGTAGCCGCTTAATAATTTGAGAGTACCAAACAACTTTGAATCGCAATGTAAATATTATTAAGCATTGAAAATCCGGTCGTAGTATAGTAGCTAAAGTACTTAACAATCCTTATAGCTGTAAGTTTATTTGTTAGGCACAACATTATCCTCAAATCATGTTAAAATTAAAATAATCGAGAACTTTTTAATTTGTTCTCTGATTTTGTTATACTGAACGATATTTTTTTATTTAATCGATTAAGTTTTTCTATTTATATACTTGCTACAGACCACTTGGTAGGATAATAGTTGGAAATAAAATAGATCAGTCTATCAAAAGGAAAGTTGTCTGTCTGCCAGGTCGAGCAAGTAGGTGAAGTATACATTGCAATGTTCTACAAAACCAAAAAGAAACCTTGGTAGCAATACTTATCTACAATATAAACGGCAGACAATTTAAAAATAATGTGTACTCAGACTTTCCTGTTGTAATACACTGTAGCGCAATTTAGCCTGCCTCTGACCAGAATAATTACATTGGAATATAAGTGAGGCGTTTGTACACAGAGGATGATTGATAGGCCCCTGCGGGAGATGGACAAGTACAAAAGTTTTGCATTTAATAGCATTAGAAAAATTACAATAGGTACATTCGAGATATTATTTGCATATTCTAGTATGTTCTCAAACGATTGGATAAAATATAAATTACAGTGATGAGCGTTAGTTAATTTCGTCCTAATTGAAGCTGTGATTACAATACGAGTTCTAATTTAATGCTTAGAAGCTTGTGATATGAAACAAATTAGTGGTACATATAAATTGTCCTATGTGAGATAAATTACTGTAGTAATCGATATAAATTTATTATAGTGAGTGAATTAATTATTGTGCTTTAATACTAAGTTAACTAGAAAAATTGCCTCGTAGTGTTAAGAAGTTTGTATCTATACCGTATATCGTAGCTACGACTAGTTGAAAAAGCTTGTATAACCAGTTTGATACTAAAGAAATGTTGTTATGCAAATAGAAATTTCTTTACATTGGTGTCAAGTAGCGAGGTTAGTGAAAGTCATTTGAACGATTTCGATTTGCATTCCTGTAACGCGAAGTCAACAAGAAATGGATAGCAAAATGCTTTCATTCTTGAAGGACTTCAAGTTCATCGTACGAAAATAGGCAGAGAAACAGGATCAAAACTCTGCAGACTTGGCAGCGAAATTAAAAGAAACTAACACGTAGTTTACAAAAAAAGTACGGAAAATTGCCGTAAGCTCAATATAATTTTTAGGTTATTACATTTTTGATCTAAGGTAAAATTATTTTTGCATCATATATATGGTTCATACTCAAAGGTTGTCAAATTTATTATGTCAGTTTTAAAAGTTGGATATGATGTCATCATCGCAATTTCGTTCTAAATTATTACAGTTTCATGATGTATTTGTTTTGATTAATAATGTATTATTAACATGTTGAGGGTTGAAAAGTCACCGTAGGCATTTTATAGTATCCACCTTAACTACAGCCAACAATCACTCATTAGGTATTTATGAATCCATCTGAAACTAAACCGCAGGGAGTTTGTAACTAATTAAACATTTGAAATTTATTGCATGAATTGATAAAATGTACCTATAGTACGCCTGTGTGATTAGGTTAGGAAGCTAGTTAATTAAATTTGCAATATATTTGATTTTTAATATTTTGTTAAGGATGTCTATCATGTAATTGTAAGTAGCACGTGTGTGTAATACCGTTGAAAACAATCGTGTATAATAGTGTATTTATATGCTTTTATTTGTTTTTTCTCAATTAATGTGCAGGTACAGTTACAGTTTTGTTATAATAAATTATTTTGCAAGTACCCGTAAGCGTGATTGATCCTTCAAGTCATTTAACAATTGATTGTAAAAACCTTCCTTTTCGCTAGCAGTTTTAAATAGGATTTTATCTGCTGTCTTATCATTGAAGTTTGTTTTATGTTTAGACAATAGTGCGCTTAACGAATTCTCAGGTAAATTTTAAACTAGAATCACTCTGCTGATCTCAGGTTTTGGTACCCTCTCGTTATTGTTTTAGGGTATTATTTCCTAGAAACCTTGCGAGATTAGGTAGCGTCCAGGATACTTTCTGTTAAAAACATTTCACAACCAATAGTCTTCCGTCTTCAAACACTTATACCACCCGTCCCACTGAGTTAACCGGCAACAATTTTGTTAGTAAAGTCGAGGTTTTCGGTATTTTACGGAAACATGATTTTTAGCCGAGAATTTCACTAAATTTTTTGAGGATTACCGGTTAAACTTTCTGGAGACAAAACTGTACGCAACAACATCTATTTCCATGGTTTCTGAGGTGATCAAGATAGAGTTAATAAAAAGAACCTTAGATCCAGAAAGAGCAAAAGCTTTGTCAGCCTTTTACGCGTTCACAGGTGCTCACAACACTAGAAGTAAAGTAACCTGGCTGCAAGCTTTCAAGAAGGCGTTTCTCTGCAGATTCTTTCAACAGAGGTAGAAGTGACCGAAAGTATGTTGTCAAATCTTGCTAGCTTTGCTGTGTAGCCTACTCCCCAAAGACATCTATATAAACAATACCAGCAAACTGCGATGACATCTATTCTGCAAGCATGGCAGAAAGTGACACCCTACTTCCTATACTTGTAGCTTTAAAACAAGCCAAACTGTGGCGACAGGCTAACATTGCTGTGCAGGATCCTCAGTCGAATCCTATTGAAAATGGCTATCACAAAAAGTCGGATGGGCAGATGAAACCAACCAGGATAAATATTCTACAGTTTCAAAGGCAATAAAAAAGATAGCTAGTTGTACATGCAAAAAAGACTTCTTCTGTAAGGTGTTCTTGCACAACAAAAAATTTAACATGCAGCGATATTTGCCAGTGCGGCATTCAGTGTACGAATGATGAGCACATACAGACCCAGTATGAAACTGATGAACATAAAGGTAGTGATGAAATGTAAGAGCTCTCTAGTTGGTACAAATTTAAAACCATTAAACCCTATGGTTGTTCGTGTCAAGAAATTTGTATAAAAAATTATTTGAAATAAATCAAAATAATTTGTAGTATAATCTAGATTATTTATTTGGATACCATTTCATTACTTATCCCTGAAAATGTATGTTTACCTGTCAAAATTATATTTCCTATGTTATTCAGAAGCCGAGATATTAAGGAAAATTGGTTTTACGTTAGCCATTTTGTAGAATTCAAAATGATGGCCACGTATAACTTATAGCAAATGAAAACATTGTTTTTTTTTATTGCTTATATTATAGCATATTGTTACGTACCGTCCCTGCATGGAAATATTTTTCTCCGTACGTAATTAAATTTTACATTTCTTACGTTCTATTCACGGTCATATGAGTATTCATTAAAATTTCGACTGCTCTCTAAATTTAAATGATTACTTATTCGTTACCCTTTAGAATTTTATTAGTATATTTAGTATAATTTAAAGTACCTCAATCTATCTCTATTTAAATATAGCATTGAAAATGTATTAGGTTATCAGCAACGTTTACTTTCTGAATTGATATGCTCGAATTATTTAAAAGTATTACCACAAGTTTTATATAAAAAGGGTCTTTCTACATATGTGATTAGCGATTTCGATTCAATTCGAACTTCCCGGCTTTTTATCTATATATGAATGTTTCCTGAAAAATAACATAAATTGCAGTGGAATACAAATTATCAATTAGGTTTCCCGTTATCTATAGTTGTTGGCTCCGAGTTTTGCGTGGCATATTCGGAGATTCGTTGTCGAACTATTACTTTAGATCCCTCTTATGACTTGCAACGATCCAAATTAGGAGATATTCCTATGGAAATTCGCTGATATATTTTACATGTCGCCACGTTAAATAAATAATTAGAAATTCAGTGGACCCCTACAGCCAATAAATTTAAAACATGAAGTTCTAAAATTAGTTTGTACAAGGTTGTTTCGTTAAAACATGGAATTTTCCCAACAACTAAATCATCCACTGCAATTGATGCTAATTTACTTTCAACTAATTCAACCCATCACTATGTAACATGTATAAACATATATCCTAGACCAGATAATGATTTACAGTTACTAGCTATCGGTCGAAGAAATTGAAAAGTTACTCTGTTCGCCTTTACTTGTAACAATTTTATTTTCGATAATAATTCTTTGCATATAATTTCAAGAATAGTGTAATAATTTTATTAATAATAATAATTCTTTGCATATAATTTCAAGAACAATGTAACAATTTTATTAATAACAATAATAATTTGCATTCAACTTCAAAAGTAATACGCTAAGCCTGCATCGTCCTTTAATAATCTAGTTATATTCAGGTATGTGTCGTATACAGCTATTTACAAGCACATCTCTGTTTGATTGTTCCCCTCCTGACGGCGCGACCGCCCGAGCTGGTTATAAGATAGTCGGCCACAAGTGTTAGAGATATCAACATGTTCCCTTGGTTGGAGGCCGGCAATCTGCGAATCCATTTCAAATAGTTAGGATATCTTCGAATAACGCGCGACAAGTAGGATGCAACTTTTAAAGACACACAAGGACACAGTAAAACACATGTAAGATGCTACCTTTAGAAGGTGACGTAATTCAACTTTGAGAGTACGGTTGTTGCTGAATGTAAGGCGACAGGATATGATTCGACACGTGGAACGCAGGAATTATAGAAGTTGGTTTGGATGAATTGGTTTCAAATTGCAAACGCTGTTATCGTTGCTTGAAAAATGGTGATCCCGTCTTCCTTTGTCACAATGCAACAATTGCAGTTTTGGTTCGTAGATAGCTATAAGTTCTTTTTATGTATTTCAAAATTTGGAACACGTTAACTTGCTTTGATGCGTAATACATATACACTGAAAAAGTTTCAACTAATTGTTGAGCTGGATTTACCAGTAGTAAAACGAAAGTTCATTGATTTAACGTTCTAAAAACAACATGCTTTGTTCCATATGAATCGTCAGTAATGTCAACAGGTGTTACTGACGTCATATTTTTCTACTTTGTATAGCTGACAGATGTTATTTTAAAAACAAACGCTTTGAACAGCTTTAGTACAATATATGTAAACATGTATATTTTTGTGATCAGCTTTATCTACATTAAAATTAGTATACATAATTTTGAAAGCTCAAATGCTAATATTGTTAGGAGCTATTAATTTGTTATCTACCTGAAAAGATCTGCCCAGGTCAGAACCCTATTTGTACAACAAGTTCATGTTTTAAGGTAAAGTGTTTGATTGAAAATAATAAAGACAAACATGAAAGTTAAAATTTTAAGATTGATGCAGTTAAAGATTAGATTTTTTGTTACAAGTTATATTATTTTAAAAGAGATCTTCTAGTAAACAATTGGTTCAAGATTAAAGGTTTTTTATTTTGATCAAGTGTGATCAAATCTTATTACATAAAGCTAAAACCCTTCTGAGTAATAAATTGATGCCAATGTTATATTGGAAATACTTTTTTTATTATTTTTTTATGTATTTTTGCAGGACACAAATGGTGTCCCACTTTTTTATTTATTTAACTATCACAATTTCTTACAGGAGCTGCGTCTTATTTTATTAAGACAGGCTTTTGTCAGCGAAGGTGATCTTTTTTTTTCTTTGGGTCTCCACGTCCGCCCTTAGAACTGTGCTTTGCAATTATCGTAATTATCTCAGGACATGGTGGCGCCTATTTGATTTAGCTTAAGTTTGATCTGCAAACACAATTCGACTTGCCCCCCCACTTCTCATTGCTCTACCCAGGAATAGACCCCTAGTTGTGTCGGAGATTTTTGGAACAATAAATACGTCTCACTGACACCCATGCGTGAGGCAGCTATATATATATATATATATATATATATATATAAAATCTGTTTCACTGTAATAAAAATATTCGTTTCATACTTCTGCTGAATTTAACTCACTTGGTTTTCCAGAAAAAGAATTTGATATGGTGTGCCCTTTAATCCAGCGGATGGCGGTTACAACTAGTTGTTATGGCGCAACGGAACGCGAAGCCAAGCTGTAAGAATTGCTGTTTTTCTGAGCGGGGTTTGATGACCTCAATCAGAAAGAATTGGGTCTCGATTTTGTTAAGTTTCAGGTTACCCATCGCACAACAGCGAGTGTTAAAGTGTTGAAATTAAACTTACTTTACTCAAACTGCTAATGAAGACAACTTTTCTTGTTTGGGTATTAATTATAAAATACGATTTTGTATTTATATACAAATTAGACTACATTACTGTTTCAAGTGTGACGTTTTTCTAATGATGTTTTTATAGATACAGCGAAATGCATTTCAACTTGTAGATAGTTTCTTTCATTATTGCTGTAGTTTACCGGTACAATTTTTTTGTATTTACTTATCAATAGTTTCTTGTGGACAATATGTAAGTATATTTAATTGCTGTTTTATGTACATAGTAAGATTGAAGGTAAATATTTTGATTGAGGATAAAAATTAGTGTAAGGTAAGTCATGAATGTATTAATTATTTTTGCTTCGGTTTTTGGTACTGTGTAATCCTTCGGAATCTTTTGTAGGAAATATTGTTTTCGTCGCGGGTTGGTTTTCCTTTCTTGTTATAACATGTTTTTTTAAATAGAGGCTTTGTAAATAAAATTCCTTTCATCAGGTTTCCTCTTTCTTTCTGCGTGACCCACCAAAGTCTACAACGTTCTAGCCAGCACGGAATTACTTACTTGGATTGTTTTTCTCTTTTTATATTGCGATACTTGGTGCGGGCGATTTTCTTTGCTTCCTTTACTTTTTCTTTCTTGTTCGCACGGAATACCGTAACACTTTTCAGAACTGTATATTTTAAAAATTCCACAAAATGAATCCGACTATTAATAATGATTCTGCAATTTTTATACAACTATTGAATTTGAAAATCAAATGAGACGCCATTACAGTTTAATTTAATTTTCATTCTGTACTTATATATAGTTGATTAATGTGTAGTTGACCTTCATTTCCAACGCGTAAGTGTGCGGTTTTACTCTGACCGCATGATGGGCATTTCTCTTAGCGTTAAATCAAGTTAATATTGGTCGCTTTCAATTAATGGAATGTTTCTCTCCCATTACTTCACTTCATCAGGAATTACTTCACGTTTTCGCTTGTGGCTATATAGTACTTTGCATTCAACTTCAAAAGTAATACGCTAAGCCTGCATCGTCCTTTAATAATCTAGTTATATTCAGGTATGTGTCGTATACAGCTATTTACAAGCACATCTCTGTTTGATTGTTCCTCCTGACGGCGCGACCGCCCGAGCTGGTTATAAGATAGTCGGCCACAAGTGTTAGAGATATCAACATGTTCCCTTGGTTGGAGGCCGGCAATCTGCGAATCCATTTCAAATAGTTAGGATATCTTCGAATAACGCGCGACAAGTAGGATGCAACTTTTAAAGACACACAAGGACACAGTAAAACACATGTAAGATGCTACCTTTAGAAGGTGACGTAATTCAACTTTGAGAGTACGGTTGCTGCTGAATGTAAGGCGACAGGATATGATTCGACACGTGGAACGCAGGAATTATAGAAGTTGGTTTGGATGAATTGGTTTCAAATTGCAAACGCTGTTATCGTTGCTTGAAAAATGGTGATCCCGTCTTCCTTTGTCACAATGCAACAATTGCAGTTTTGGTTCGTAGATAGCTATAAGTTCTTTTTATGTATTTCAAAATTTGGAACACGTTAACTTGCTTTGATGCGTAATACATATACACTGAAAAAGTTTCAACTAATTGTTGAGCTGGATTTACCAGTAGTAAAACGAAAGTTCATTGATTTAACGTTCTAAAAACAACATGCTTTGTTCCATATGAATCGTCAGTAATGTCAACAGGTGTTACTGACGTCATATTTTTCTACTTTGTATAGCTGACAGATGTTATTTTAAAAACAAACGCTTTGAACAGCTTTAGTACAATATATGTAAACATGTATATTTTTGTGATCAGCTTTATCTACATTAAAATTAGTATACATAATTTTGAAAGCTCAAATGCTAATATTGTTAGGAGCTATTAATTTGTTATCTACCTGAAAAGATCTGCCCAGGTCAGAACCCTATTTGTACAACAAGTTCATGTTTTAAGGTAAAGTGTTTGATTGAAAATAATAAAGACAAACATGAAAGTTAAAATTTTAAGATTGATGCAGTTAAAGATTAGATTTTTTGTTACAAGTTATATTATTTTAAAAGAGATCTTCTAGTAAACAATTGGTTCAAGATTAAAGGTTTTTATTTTGATCAAGTGTGATCAAATCTTATTACATAAAGCTAAAACCCTTCTGAGTAATAAATTGATGCCAATGTTATATTGGAAATACTTTTTATTATTTTTTATGTATTTTGCAGGACACAAATGGTGTCCCACTTTTTATTTATTTAACTATCACAATTTCTTACAGGAGCTGCGTCTTATTTTATTAAGACAGGCTTTTGTCAGCGAAGGTGATCTTTTTTCTTTGGGTCTCCACGTCCGCCCTTAGAACTGTGCTTTGCAATTATCGTAATTATCTCAGGACATGGTGGCGCCTATTTGATTTAGCTTAAGTTTGATCTGCAAACACAATTCGACTTGCCCCCACTTCTCATTGCTCTACCCAGGAATAGACCCCTAGTTGTGTCGGAGATTTTGGAACAATAAATACGTCTCACTGACACCCATGCGTGAGGCAGCTATATATATATATATATATATATATATATATAAAATCTGTTTCACTGTAATAAAAATATTCGTTTCATACTTCTGCTGAATTTAACTCACTTGGTTTTCCAGAAAAAAAATTTGATATGGTGTGCCCTTTAATCCAGCGGATGGCGGTTACAACTAGTTGTTATGGCGCAACGGAACGCGAAGCCAAGCTGTAAGAATTGCTGTTTTTCTGAGCGGGGTTTGATGACCTCAATCAGAAAGAATTGGGTCTCGATTTTGTTAAGTTTCAGGTTACCCATCGCACAACAGCGAGTGTTAAAGTGTTGAAATTAAACTTACTTTACTCAAACTGCTAATGAAGACAACTTTTCTTGTTTGGGTATTAATTATAAAATACGATTTTGTATTTATATACAAATTAGACTACATTACTGTTTCAAGTGTGACGTTTTTCTAATGATGTTTTTATAGATACAGCGAAATGCATTTCAACTTGTAGATAGTTTCTTTCATTATTGCTGTAGTTTACCGGTACAATTTTTTTGTATTTACTTATCAATAGTTTCTTGTGGACAATATGTAAGTATATTTAATTGCTGTTTTATGTACATAGTAAGATTGAAGGTAAATATTTTGATTGAGGATAAAAATTAGTGTAAGGTAAGTCATGAATGTATTAATTATTTTTGCTTCGGTTTTTGGTACTGTGTAATCCTTCGGAATCTTTTGTAGGAAATATTGTTTTCGTCGCGGGTTGGTTTTCCTTTCTTGTTATAACATGTTTTTTTAAATAGAGGCTTTGTAAATAAAATTCCTTTCATCAGGTTTCCTCTTTCTTTCTGCGTGACCCACCAAAGTCTACAACGTTCTAGCCAGCACGGAATTACTTACTTGGATTGTTTTTCTCTTTTTATATTGCGATACTTGGTGCGGGCGATTTTCTTTGCTTCCTTTACTTTTTCTTTCTTGTTCGCACGGAATACCGTAACACTTTTCAGAACTGTATATTTTAAAAATTCCACAAAATGAATCCGACTATTAATAATGATTCTGCAATTTTTATACAACTATTGAATTTGAAAATCAAATGAGACGCCATTACAGTTTAATTTAATTTTCATTCTGTACTTATATATAGTTGATTAATGTGTAGTTGACCTTCATTTCCAACGCGTAAGTGTGCGGTTTTACTCTGACCGCATGATGGGCATTTCTCTTAGCGTTAAATCAAGTTAATATTGGTCGCTTTCAATTAATGGAATGTTTCTCTCCCATTACTTCACTTCATCAGGAATTACTTCACGTTTTCGCTTGTGGCTATATAGTACTTTGAACCTTCACGAAGTTGCTTTTCTCTTTGGCTTTGACAAGCTGCTTTGTCTTAACACATTTCCTGCGGCTTTACGGACCTTAATGTATTAACCTTATCTTAGATCCCACATTTTAAGAGGGTGAACTTCATATGTTTTATGACTTTTAAGCTAACAGAAGTAAAAGCACGTTCTGCAAACACACAAGCTGGTGGGGTCGCTGTATGCAATAATATTAGATGGGACAAATGATACAGCTGCATGCAGATTGTCGCATCCTTTTCAGCGAATTTGGGTTTAGATATCCCAAAATGAAGAGAAGTTTGAACTTTTTATAGACAGAAGTTAGTTCTATATTTACTGTATAGATTGACAGAAATTGTTATTGATGAACCAAATTGTATAATGGGATTAAACATGGTCTTGTAATAGCTGTATTCCTCGTATAGAATTAGCGTAATGTACCATGACGTGACACTATCCTGCAATGGATAATCGCTTACATTGAAGTTCACTGCAACGTCTAAATGGTTCACAGTTCAGAGAACAGCACATAATAGGAGGGTTAAAATCAAATACCTGCACGTAGTTAACGCTAAATTAATCGTTCTTTTGTATAATTAAGCAGTCAGGAAAAAGAGGATTGGAAATGAGTTGAATGAACTAAGACAAAACAAAAACAAAATCTTTTGCGCTGGATTCAAAATTTTTATTTTGCTTGTGTTTGCTTGTGTTGACACATATAAACTGACGCAAAAATTCACAAAGTTATAGAAACTTCCAGAAAGTAGTTGAACAGCTTTAGTACAATATATGTAAACATGTATATTTTTGTGATCAGCTTTATCTACATTAAAATTAGTATACATAATTTTGAAAGCTCAAATGCTAATATTGTTAGGAGCTATTAATTTGTTATCTACCTGAAAAGATCTGCCCAGGTCAGAACCCTATTTGTACAACAAGTTCATGTTTTAAGGTAAAGTGTTTGATTGAAAATAATAAAGACAAACATGAAAGTTAAAATTTTAAGATTGATGCAGTTAAAGATTAGATTTTTGTTACAAGTTATATTATTTTAAAAGAGATCTTCTAGTAAACAATTGGTTCAAGATTAAAGGTTTTTATTTTGATCAAGTGTGATCAAATCTTATTACATAAAGCTAAAACCCTTCTGAGTAATAAATTGATGCCAATGTTATATTGGAAATACTTTTTATTATTTTTATGTATTTTGCAGGACACAAATGGTGTCCCACTTTTTATTTATTTAACTATCACAATTTCTTACAGGAGCTGCGTCTTATTTTATTAAGACAGGCTTTTGTCAGCGAAGGTGATCTTTTTTCTTTGGGTCTCCACGTCCGCCCTTAGAACTGTGCTTTGCAATTATCGTAATTATCTCAGGACATGGTGGCGCCTATTTGATTTAGCTTAAGTTTGATCTGCAAACACAATTCGACTTGCCCCCACTTCTCATTGCTCTACCCAGGAATAGACCCCTAGTTGTGTCGGAGATTTTGGAACAATAAATACGTCTCACTGACACCCATGCGTGAGGCAGCTATATATATATATATATATATATATATATATAAAATCTGTTTCACTGTAATAAAAATATTCGTTTCATACTTCTGCTGAATTTAACTCACTTGGTTTTCCAGAAAAAAATTTGATATGGTGTGCCCTTTAATCCAGCGGATGGCGGTTACAACTAGTTGTTATGGCGCAACGGAACGCGAAGCCAAGCTGTAAGAATTGCTGTTTTTCTGAGCGGGGTTTGATGACCTCAATCAGAAAGAATTGGGTCTCGATTTTGTTAAGTTTCAGGTTACCCATCGCACAACAGCGAGTGTTAAAGTGTTGAAATTAAACTTACTTTACTCAAACTGCTAATGAAGACAACTTTTCTTGTTTGGGTATTAATTATAAAATACGATTTTGTATTTATATACAAATTAGACTACATTACTGTTTCAAGTGTGACGTTTTTCTAATGATGTTTTTATAGATACAGCGAAATGCATTTCAACTTGTAGATAGTTTCTTTCATTATTGCTGTAGTTTACCGGTACAATTTTTTTGTATTTACTTATCAATAGTTTCTTGTGGACAATATGTAAGTATATTTAATTGCTGTTTTATGTACATAGTAAGATTGAAGGTAAATATTTTGATTGAGGATAAAAATTAGTGTAAGGTAAGTCATGAATGTATTAATTATTTTTGCTTCGGTTTTTGGTACTGTGTAATCCTTCGGAATCTTTTGTAGGAAATATTGTTTTCGTCGCGGGTTGGTTTTCCTTTCTTGTTATAACATGTTTTTTTAAATAGAGGCTTTGTAAATAAAATTCCTTTCATCAGGTTTCCTCTTTCTTTCTGCGTGACCCACCAAAGTCTACAACGTTCTAGCCAGCACGGAATTACTTACTTGGATTGTTTTTCTCTTTTTATATTGCGATACTTGGTGCGGGCGATTTTCTTTGCTTCCTTTACTTTTTCTTTCTTGTTCGCACGGAATACCGTAACACTTTTCAGAACTGTATATTTTAAAAATTCCACAAAATGAATCCGACTATTAATAATGATTCTGCAATTTTTATACAACTATTGAATTTGAAAATCAAATGAGACGCCATTACAGTTTAATTTAATTTTCATTCTGTACTTATATATAGTTGATTAATGTGTAGTTGACCTTCATTTCCAACGCGTAAGTGTGCGGTTTTACTCTGACCGCATGATGGGCATTTCTCTTAGCGTTAAATCAAGTTAATATTGGTCGCTTTCAATTAATGGAATGTTTCTCTCCCCATTACTTCACTTCATCAGGAATTACTTCACGTTTTCGCTTGTGGCTATATAGTACTTTGAACCTTCACGAAGTTGCTTTTTCTCTTTGGCTTTGACAAGCTGCTTTGTCTTAACACATTTCCTGCGGCTTTACGGACCTTAATGTATTAACCTTATCTTAGATCCCACATTTTAAGAGGGTGAACTTCATATGTTTTATGACTTTTAAGCTAACAGAAGTAAAAGCACGTTCTGCAAACACACAAGCTGGTGGGGTCGCTGTATGCAATAATATTAGATGGGACAAATGATACAGCTGCATGCAGATTGTCGCATCCTTTTCAGCGAATTTGGGTTTAGATATCCCAAAATGAAGAGAAGTTTGAACTTTTTATAGACAGAAGTTAGTTCTATATTTACTGTATAGATTGACAGAAATTGTTATTGATGAACCAAATTGTATAATGGGATTAAACATGGTCTTGTAATAGCTGTATTCCTCGTATAGAATTAGCGTAATGTACCATGACGTGACACTATCCTGCAATGGATAATCGCTTACATTGAAGTTCACTGCAACGTCTAAATGGTTCACAGTTCAGAGAACAGCACATAATAGGAGGGTTAAAATCAAATACCTGCACGTAGTTAACGCTAAATTAATCGTTCTTTTGTATAATTAAGCAGTCAGGAAAAAGAGGATTGGAAATGAGTTGAATGAACTAAGACAAAACAAAAACAAAATCTTTTGCGCTGGATTCAAAATTTTTATTTTGCTTGTGTTTGCTTGTGTTGACACATATAAACTGACGCAAAAATTCACAAAGTTATAGAAACTTCCAGAAAGTAGTTGAACAGCACTTTAGTATTTAGTGAAACCTTAATTAATTACACGGGTTTAAGCAAGCAAACAGAATGAAATATTTGTTTTACCAATATATATTATTTATAAACATTTTTTAACACAGCACATCTCAATAATAAAACAATCTGTAGAAACGAGTGTGCAAAGGAAAGAGAAGGATATATTAAAGAGTGTCGATATCACGATTATCGTTTGCAACTAGATGTCTTTTAATATCATTTGCTAAGTTATTGAAGCATTTTTGAGCAATTTGTTGACAAAAACCGGTTAGAAACACTCTCAACTTAAGGGTGCTCTATGGTACCACCTAGTCGTTGTCTAAAGCCACCTGGAGTTGCGTCATTCCATGCACTTCGCAATTAGATCTGAAGGCAGTAACAGTAAAGCTAAATGCGAAGTGGTTTTATTTTTAAGTAGCCACATTTACTAGTCTAACTCTATGTGGTTGGGCATTATCGATCAAGAAATGAGAAGTTATAACCAGTAACAACATGAAACGAGAACAGTGTTGTTGATGATCTCATATCATTATCAAGCACCAACGACCAAGGCCGTCATCCATTCAATGAATACCATTCCAAATGACAACAGCACCCTTCGAAAGTCTGGACACGCATATGATTTCCAATCACAAAAGGCGCAGCCCAAATGCGTAATCGTTAGCTGTTGAGAAATGTTCTACAAACTTATCGGTGTTAAGTACAGAATACTATTCTACGTCGTCGTGTACTTGCTCTGTTGGTCATTGTAACATGTGTTGTAATATGCTCGAGTCGATAAAATCGCTTGCAGCGAACATCATTATCTACGATCGACTTTCCACAGCCGACCACTGACAGCTTCGGTTGAAACTGAAGCACTTGCAGCATCTACAAAATTTTGCCGCAGTTAGAGACACGAACAAATTCCTTTGGAGTGGAAACAGTCACAATCGATTTTGAGCTGATGTTGTACACAATCAAAGTTTTGTGCTACTTTCAACTTCCCCAACAAGGTAATTCATGACAATTACATTAACATTCACATAAAAGAGTACCGTTAAATAGTAATACCGAAAAGAAGCTTCGTAACCAAGAAATCTACAGTTATTTGGAGGCACACAAATCTGACGCAGTCAGAATACACCTAGGACCCCAAACATACAATACCAGTTGTTTGCGTTCGCCGGTCTGTTCCTTATACAAAAGAAAATCACACAATGAGTGCGTGACGTATCCTGTGTTACGTGCTTCATATCTAAGACAGTGAATTTCAGTTCAATTACCGCGAAGTGAACACGTACTTTTGTAAACAAACAAGTTGTCGCTTCGCAACAGTTGTGTTCGTCATAGAACCGGTAGGCGTAAGTGCAAATTTATTAACATACTACAATAGACCTTAGGTGCATTCAAAGTAATACTTGGTGGTCTTCTATTGTTATCAAACATCCACTTTTTTCCTGCCAATAAGCTCATTTTAACCTCAAACACCAGTATTGTATCTTTTCCATAGAAAAAGCAGCTTACACATTACATTATACGTTGGTATAGGTGAACCATGGAACCTTGTCGAAGACAGCAAGCATGTCCCAGAGAAACAGATAGCCGAGCCAAAGGGTATCTGCGGATAGATCAGACTAACAAATGTTTCTTGAAAGGGATGCAACGGTCCCTTTCGGTAGTTACAAGTGGGACAGTGGACAATTAATTGACTTGGCTTTGTAATACTGTACAACAGAGCCTTACTGGTGCTGCTGCACGGCAGAAGGCAAGGGGAAACTACACTCTTTACTTTTCCTGAAGGCATGCAGCTCTATCTGTATGGTTTGGTGATGATGGCATACTACTGGGTAAAATATTGCGCAGGTAAAATAGTACCCCATTCGGGTCTCCAGGAGGGGCGTACTAGAGAGGAAGTCACCACAAAAGATAAACATAACATACTACGAGTCAGAGCGTGGAACGTCAAAGGTTTGAATCGTAGGGGTAGGTTAAAAGACTTGAAAAAGGAAACGGATAAACTAAAATTATATGCAGTTCGGAAAAGTGAGGTACGCTGGAAAGCAAAGTTGGATTTCTGGTGAGAAGATTACAGAATCATTAACACAAAATCCAAGACGGGATTTTTACGGAAAGGTTTAATAATGAACAGGAAAATAGAGCGGAGAGTAAATTATTATAAACAACATAACGAAAAGTAGTAGTAACGAAAAAACAAAACTAGAACCCACCACAATAGTACAGGTCTATATGCATACCAGCAACGCACACAATGAAGAAATTGAATACATATACGAAGAGATAGAAGTGCATTAAGTGAGATGCGAATTTGATTGTAATGGGAGACTGAAATGCAGTCGTAGGAATAGGAAAAGGGAGGTGAAACCATAGAACAACATGGCCTAGGTGCCAGAAACGAACGGGAAAGCAACTGTATAGAACACAATATTGTCCTTACCAGCACTTGGTTTAAGAAACGCGAAAAAAAGTTGTCTAACTGGGTGAAGCCTGGAGACTGGTATGTATCAGGTAAATTACATAATGGTAACGCAAAAGCTTGGTAACCCGTTTCTCAACTGTCAAATATACCCATAAGTAAATGTAGACTCTGAGTATAATTTGCTGGCAATGCAATGAAGACTAAAACTAACGAAACTGAAACGAAGCAAGAAGTCAAGTAGGTGAGACCTTGATGAGTTGAAACAACATTAGTTGACCGAGAGTTTCGAAGAGAGCGTTAAGCATGAAATAATTGAATAGGCGAAAGAAGTACTCTAAAGGAAGAAGGTCAGCGATGAAAGATGAAACTACTACGACAGCAGACAAAAAACTATAAGAAAAAACTATAGCTGGAAGAAATCCGTGGGTAATACAAAAGATACTAGATTTGATAGAGGATCCACAAATTTTAAGGATGCAAAAGATAAAACAGGAATAAGGAAATATAAGAGTCTCGAGAATAAGATCAATAGGAAATGCAAGTTGGCAAAGGAAGAAGTCGAAATCTGTATGACTGTGGGAAAGGTAGATGCAGCTTACATAAAAATCAAAGAAAGTTTTAGAGAGAAGAAAACAGTTGTACAAATCTAGGCGACTCAAACAAAAAGCCGCTTACAGCAAAGAAGAAAGGGCTGCCAGGTGAAAGAAAAACGTAGCAAGACTTAATCAAGGAAGAAAACTTAGTGTTCAGGTACTCGAAATAAAAGAGGCAGTTTGAGGACGAGAAGAGGGACAGTATACTTAGGCCTGAGTTTGACAGGGCAGTAAACGATCTAAGTAAGAATAAGTCAACTAGTATTGACGAAATCTCATCGGATTTGCTAAATACCATAGGAAATACAGCTAAGACAAAACTTACCATCGGTAAGTAAGATGTATGAGACAGGTGAAATACCCTCGGACTTCAAAAACAATGTGACGATTCCCATACACAAAAAAGTAGGAGCTGACGTGTGAAAACTATACAGATGGATGGAAAACCAGATGGAAAGGGTATTGGGTGAACGTCAGTTCGGCTTTCAAAGAAATGTTGAAGCACGTGAGGTTATACTGAATATGACTTTTCTTGGAAGACAGAATTAGGAAAAACCAGCCCATGTTTTTGGTATTTGTTGATCTAGAAAAAGTTTTTAACAATGTTGATTGAAACAAACTCTTCGAGATTATAAAGATGTGTGGACTAAAATATAGAGAACGAAAAGTTATCTGCAATTTGTATGGACAGCAGACTATAGTGATAAACGTGAAGGATATGGAAGAGAGGCAGGAGTTCAGAAGGAAGTGAGACAGGGTAGTCCAATACTGTTTAACTGGTACGTAAAACAAGCAATGAAAATACCAAAGAAATTCTTGGAAAACATGTTAAAGTTCAAGGAGAAGCAATTAAGACATTAAGGTTTGCAGATCACATTGCCATTTTATCATATTCAGCAAGGGATCTAGAAAATTTGCTGAATGGCATGGGATGTATTTCAAAAATGATTATATAATTTACATTATAAAAGTAAAACATAAGTGATGGAGTAGAGTTGTGTAAGATCCGGTAAAGCAGCGAACATCAGATTGGGTGATAAAACATTGAAGAAAGTAAAACGATTCTGTTACTTGGGTAGTAGGATAACCGGGGACGGTAGAAACAAAGAGGTTGGCATAAGCCAAGAAAACATTTCTGAAAAATGAAATCTGATGACTTCAAAACTAGATTTACGTATTAAGAAAACATTTTTAATGGATCGTGTGTGGAGCATGGGTTTCTATGGAAGTATAGCGTGGACGATAGGCAGCCCTGAAAGAAAGAAAATAACGGACTTAGAAATGTGGTGTTACAGACGAATTTTAATGATTTGGTAAATAAATCGGGTATTAAATGAGGAGGTATTAGGACGCATTGGTGAGAAAAGAGCTCTGTGGTAAAATGTAAACAAAGGAAAAAGACGACTGAACACATTTTGAGGCATACGGGATTGGCTAGCTCAATATTAGTAGCAAGTATGATGGACAAAAATAGTAAGACAGTTCGAAGCTTGAATATGAAAAACAAATTCAGATACGTGTAGAATGTATTAGTTACGTATCAATGAAGACGTAAGCTCAGTATAGGTTAGCATGAAGAGCTGCATCAAACCAGTCTGCAAACTGAGAACCCAACAACAACGACACAAGTGGAAAAAAATCTTTGACAGTCGATCTGAGGTGGGTTCAGTATAAGCTCGAAGTTTCATCTGTTTTATTCAAATTCTAGTACATAAAAATGAAGTCGGCGCTTAGTTACTTTTGTAAGAGACATTATCAGGACGAGATGCTATGGCTGGCTATCTTTGAATATAAAGTCACATGCCCAATTAAACCAACTGGTAAATCAAGCAAGTTACTTTTAGACGAAAAGACACACGCTTATCGAAGACAAAAAGATGTATTGTGGCAAAGTATTATGTATCTGAAAAATAAACAAAATGTTATATTCTGTAAAATTTACATCTTTTGACATACAAGGTTTATGACCTAAGCTACCAATGCTCGTATAACGCAATAAATTAATTTCAACGTGCATAGACAAAATTACAATGATTTCCATTTTGAATTTCTGAGGACATATTTCAGATTGAACGTACGGTAATCATTTAATAGCAAGTTTGCTGGTTTCTGGTTAAAACTCAAGGTTAAATCAAATTCTTTTTACACTAGAAATTTTATTGTAGGTTACTAGGCTTACTTTTACACAATTTACACCAGGCTATTTTATTATCATACAAATCTCAACATAATAAAAATGTTATTGATATTATATCATCATCAACATCACCTTCAGTCTTGGAAATGGTAAGACGCGTACCTCACTTGTTTCCTATTCTGAGCTAAGATACATATTTCCCGGAAATGTTCCCAGCCTACATCTTTCACTATCTGTGTGCAAGAGTCTAATCCAGGCCTGGCTCTACCTCTTTTGTTTTTCTGCCTCTAATATATTCGCATTAGCCCCTCTAGCCTTAGAACGAGTCCGATCATCCTATCTATCCTATTTTTTTACTGCTTTTCACAGATATTTTTCTTCACCTACTATTTCTAGTATCCCATTGTTGTTAACTTTGTCTGTTCATGATATCTTCATAATACACCTGTAGCACCATATTTCAAAGGTTATTATTTCTTGTCTTCTTCTCATGCTGTCCATGTTTAACAGCTGTACAGTGTATGCTTCACACATGCTTTCGACAACTTTTTCCTTGTTCCTGGGTTTGTTGTCTTCGAACATCGCTAAACTTTTTTTTTAATATTCTTTGCACTTTTACCCTTCTGTTTACTAAAAATATACTCTATTTCACCGATATTCAATGGTACACGAAGGGGCTTAAGCAACCTGACGGCTACCAAGATTTACTCCTTACGCACAATCAACATTTGTTCAAAATATTGCAAAAGCAACATCTGTAGTGGTTTACGATAATCATTAGGTTTAAATACAATTACTTTTTTCATTCGCTTTTCATTAAGTTTTCCGTCCTGGAACTGGTTGGACGCGTACTTCTATTGAATTCTATTCTGAGCTAACTTACGCATTTCCTTGAAATTCTCTCACCCTACATCATTCACTATTTGAGTGCAATAGTCTAATCCAGATCTACCTCTACCTCTATTTTTTCTATCTCTGCTTTTAATATATTCCGCACTATTCTCTTATGCCTTAGTATGAGACCTATCATCCTATCTCTCATATTTTTCAATGTCTTCCACATATTTCTATCTTCTTTGCTCTTAAATTTATCGGTTCGTCATATCTTTATCATACGTCTGTAGGACCACGTTCCAAAAGCCTGTCCGCTTCTCCTACTTTCCACGTTTCACAGCCGTACAGTGGTGTACTCCGTACATATACTTTTTGCAATTTTTTCCTTGTTTCATTGTTTGTTGTTTTTGAACATTTTCATTGTTAAATGCAGAACGGCTTTGTGCTAATCTTTGTTTTATATCCTTTGCATTTTTCCCATCTTGCGTTATTCGGATTCCAAGGTAGCAGAAATCCTTAACATCTTCTAAGTTCTCGTTTCCTATTGGTATTGTGGGTTTTTGGCTTATTTTCAGCTTATTTACATACTAGTACTTTAGTTTTATTTTTGTTAATTTTCACACCTTATCTCTCTATTAGTACTGTTTCCATTTCATTAAAAGCTGCTCCTAACTCTTCCTTGCTAGATCCTGATACCGCTATATCACCTGCAAATCTAAGCATACTAATCGCTTATCCCTGCAAAAATTCCAAATGTTTTTCTGCAAGTGACAGTATTCATTGCCTCTTCGATATACAAGTTAAAAATTAACGAGGCGACGGTACATCCCCGTCTCACCCCTTTCCTATTATTTACTTCTCTACGTTCCTGCTTTAATTCTATAACAGCTGTTTGCTCTTTGTATAATCTATGTACTATCCGTCTATACCTATAATTCATTCCAACTTTTTTGAGTATTTCGAACATTTTTTCCATTTTACGTTGTAGAATAATTTTTCCAGATCTACAAACCCTATATGCACGCTTTCTCCTTTTCCTATTGTTTTTGATATTATCACCCTTAAAGCAAAAACGGCTTCACAAGTTCCCCTTTTTTCGTTTAAACTCATATTGATCTCTAGTTTTTCCATTCGTCTTTGTACAATTCTAGTTAATATTTTGAAGCGTGTGTTGTCAAACTTATTGTTCGCACCTCTCTTTTTTGGTATAGTGACTATGGTGCTACGTTGGGTATCTCGCCTATCTCATATATATAGGTAATAAGTTGGAAAAGACGTTCTGTTAATGCTTGTTTAGCAGGTTTTAGGGTTTTTACTTGCACCATATCTATATACCCAGGCTCTTTAATGCTAATTGCAATTCATCTCTAAGTATAGGATATCTTAAATCATCCTTTTCAGTGTCTGATTCATGTTCTAGTGCTGATAGTTCCTGTCCTCCATATACATTCCCTGTATATTCTTGTCATCACCACTTTCTCTACATTTTCTATGATGATATCTTCTTCCACGCCCCTTATATTTTTGCTATTCGGCTTTATATCCCTAAAAATTCATTCTAATTAATTTGTATGTTTCGTCTGTCTTTCCTATTTCCATTTTAGTTTATACCTCTTTGCATTTTTCATCAATCATCGTTCTTTAGCTTCCCTGCATTTCCGAATAATTTCCCATTTCATAGCTTTGTGTCTCTGTTTTCCTGCTTTGTATGGTCTGTTTTTGTATTTTCGTCTTTCTTCTATTAAATTCAGAATATCCTTTGTCATCAATGATTTTTTATTTTCTTTTTGTTTATATTCCAGAGTATCTCTGGTGCCATGTCTAAGCTGGATATTGTTACATTCTGTTTCTACGCCCTTAGTATAAGAAAATTCTCCTATGTCTTTCAGCAATTCGTTTGACTTTTTCTCAAATCTTTTGGATATTTTTATCTTTTAGTTTCTCAAAGTCAAGGTGCCTTTATCCGTTCTTTTTTCAAATTTTTTAAATTTAAGCGCGCCTTCATAATTACGATGTTGTGGTCAGTGTCTATATCTGTTTCTGGGTAGCTTAAATTATACAAAACATAAAATTAGGTTTAAAGTAATCCATCATGGTTTACCAAATACTGATATTTATTAAACAGTTTGTTTTTGAAACAAGAAATAGGAAAAGAATAAATGCGAATGAGGTTAGAACTGATGACTTCCGAATTGTTCGCAAACCCCCATCTTTAACGAGATGGAGAGTGGTATAAGGATTCAAATACGTATTCTGTTAAAAAGGCATTCACTGTTAACTTAAAATTTAGAAAATTTCACTAATTACATCAGCTAATTTCAATTAAATTTAATATTTCCAAGCAATTATAAATTAATTAGCACAGGTATAGAAAATTAAGTTGTAAACTAATTTATGTGCACATTGCACATTAAAAAATACATATTTTACACCAACACATTGACAGATATAAGCGGCCGCTATTCAAAAATCAAATTTACAATTTTGTACCCATTAAACACTGCCTTGTTTTAATAAAGATGCTGCAGATATAAAAGGTTTTTAAAATATCTTCTAATTATTAGTAAGCATAATTATGTATGCTAATGGCAGTGAACAACAGTCTTGTTATTTTCTTAAATATATCAGAAAGCTCTTTTGTAATTAATTCTAGAAGAAGCTTGGAAAACGTTTCTCACTTGACATAGTAGGTTAGACACTAAAATGGGATTTTATATTTCGATAGCAGACGCGTTGTGTCACGAACTGCATAATATATGCAGCATTTACATAATGCAGCAGTTACTTCAATATTGTAAGTAATAATAACGGAAATAGCGCTCGCTTCAGGACTATAAGTTATGAAAGCTGTGACAACCGTTCAATCACACAAACCCTTAGTAATGTGGTAGTTATTTTTTCGACAGAGTTGGACATCCTTATTTGTCACAGTGCAGGGGAAGACAGTTTTTCATCGGTCAGAAAGGTTTTAAGAAAATAAGCGTTTTATGCAAATACGGTCCAGCGACAACGGGAAAGTTCTTGAGATTTATGCTTATAAAATAAATTCGTTTGTAAGATTTCTTTAATGTATAAAATTGAAACATTTGAAATTATTTGAATCATTATAAGAAAAATTTCATAAGTTGGATATCTCGCAGGATTATATACAGAATCGAATTTCCATTTAATGAAAAAATAAAACTGCATGTGTCAATTTGATTACGATTTATTCTCGAGGCCCTCTAGGCATTAAAGGCCTTTGAATGATAGTTAATACTATAGAGTACCCTGAAATAAGGCTTTGTCGGTTTCCCCCAAGTTTGTTATTAATCCTATTGTACATTTCCTAATCGTCTTCCAATGTTACGTTCTCCACTTTCTTCTCTCATAA
This sequence comes from Platerodrilus igneus, assembly GCA_036346225.1. Classification (NCBI taxonomy): domain Eukaryota; kingdom Metazoa; phylum Arthropoda; class Insecta; order Coleoptera; family Lycidae; genus Platerodrilus; species Platerodrilus igneus. The sequence goes on from JARFIW010000124.1 coordinate 1,331,628, forward strand.
TTTTTTTTCATTGCTGTAAATACCCATTCTTTCCTAGCTCTGTCCTTTTCCGTATCCTATTACTTTATTTATTTTATCTGCTACTTGTAAAGCTTTGTATTTCATATCTAAGTTTTCTGCTAATTTTTAGAGCAAATATTGTTTCAGTGTTTTTGTATTTAGACATTTTTTAAGCACCGGTTTCTTAATTTTCCTCAGCTTTGTGTTAATATTAGCAACTACCAAATTATAGTGACGTTTACATCTGCTTGTGGGAATGACTGGCAGTTCTTATATCTATTCTGTAAAAATTTACTGTAGATCTAGTTTTTTCTGCATTTTTTTTACGTTCGTGTACATTGTCTTCTTTTACGGCGCTAGAATAACGCATTTCTTACTATAAAGAAATTTTCATTGCACAAGTTTTTATGTCTGTCCAGTAGTTCAGTTTCTCTTCCCAGTCGATACTCTATGCCTCCTCTCTATACATTCTCCACTTTCTCTTAGTTTTAGTAATTTCTTTCATCTTTTCATAAACTTTTCTACGTCTTCATCCCAATATTGACCTGCTGGTATTTACATCCTTATCTTGTTTCAACATCAACATCGTTTAATTTTGCATCTACATATCGCAAATTGCTTACTTTATCTTTTCATTGTTGTTTTTGCGTTTTCATTCATTTGTTTCTGCGTGTAATATTCTGTATTTTGCACTTCAAATGTCTCCTGTGTCACTTCACACCATCTAACTTCACACATTTGCAATACATTAAATTCAATTTTTCTCGTTTCTTATTTCTTGTTAGCTTAACCTGAATAGCCAAACGATATTCTATGTACTTACTTGCAGCTTTTCTTTTCTGAGTTAACAATTTCTTTGTAATACTTTCAAAAAGTATTCCCTCACAGCAGATCCGAATGGTATCATAATTTACCCTTAAAAAATTTACCCGGAGAGCATCCATTACAGCAACTTCACTCTTTTCCATGAAAATGATGAAAAATCAAAGTATTTCTAACACGAAAGTACTGTAATTTTATATACAAAGAGTGCAGTCAACGAACACAAAAGAAAACACCAAGTGCCGAAGTCCAAAAAACAAATTTCTAGCTAAACTGAAAAATTGTTTGAAAAGCGAGAAAAGAATATAATAAAACAGCATGCAGATAATATATATATAGTGATGTGGATTTAAAGGGGTAAATAGGTATATACAATAAAATTTCAGCAACCATGTATATAGAAAAGAGCAAATTATTTACGCGCCAAATTAATTTAATTCATTTAGTGAAAACGGACGAGTATTGGGGTATTTTTATATTTAATAATTGGAGGGTTAGAATTACATAAAACAAGAAAGCTTCAAAGCATATAGAAGTTCAAGGATACGCATAATTAATCATAATTTATTTTAATCAAACGCATTTAAACAAAAAGGGAGCGTGTTTGTATAAGAAAAACGGTCGATAATTAACAGGAACACCTGCTTGTTAAAAGTTACGTTCAAAGAATTTGAACATACGTTAATATAAGATTTCATAGAAATTGTTTGCAACCGTCAATTTGTATAAACAGCTAGGGTAACAAACATCTTAAGGAGAGAGTGAAATGAACAATCGGTAATATAAAACAGATAGAGACAAATATAGAGCAGCGTTGGATTGAAATACACGTAAGATATACACGTGGAGTTGATGTAGGACGTCGATAATATCGATTTTCAGTAACTCAAGTGGGGTTTGCAAGGATACAGCGAAAATGTATAAAACAAAGATGAATAGCGCTTAGGCGGGGTTTGGTGACGACAGAAAACTTTGTCATTGGTTTAGAGTCAACAGTTTTCGAAACGAACGCACAGGCGAAGGTAGAAAACAAATTCGAAGTATACAGCACGTAGGACGGGAGAAATTTTCCGAATTTAGCGACGGTTACGCTCAAAATTTTTAGAAACCGCTTTGGAAAATAAGCTTTTCGAATGAAACGGGTCCAGTAGGGGCTTTGAATAGAAATATAAATACCCAAGCAAAGTTATTAAAGCTCTCTTCTCTTTTATTTCGATCAAGTGCTGAATACTGATTCAGACCACCATAATAATATAGCTTTTGGTTAGTAGTTAGTGTGTGTAGTAAAGTTACCTTTAATATCGTAGTTGAAAGTATAAAACTGTAATAGCGGACTTCAAATTATTAACGTGATGTACGAGTTAGTGCGTATTCAAAGGTCCGGCTACTACGACAAAAAATTATTAAATGGATTCATGATATATGGGGGTAAGCAGAACTGGTAATCAATTTTGTATGCGTGATATATGAGTATGGAATGGTACTGTGAGACGAAGCGAATAGCTTGCAAAGATATTAGATGGTAGAGGCCTGTGGATCCGGCAAGCAGCATAGTAAATAGAAACAACGCCGAGGGGTTTTCTGGTAACCATCTCCGACGGGAATGAAGAATGAAGAATTCTCCAGGTAATTTATTTGAAATTTCTGTTGTTATATAAACATTTGTGGAATTTTTGTGGTTGACTTTTTGGTGGCATATTCATGGTTTTAGAAACTTGTTTTAAAAAGATACATGTACTGGACAATTTACTAATTTTGAGTATTGAAAAAGGGTGTATTTAGAATATATCAAAAATTTATCCTGGATATAAATTGAGTTGTAAAGGGTAAACGGGTCTATAAATTTGTTTTAATTAATGCAAGGTTTAAAAAGCATATACAAACAAAACTGGGTTATAATGAGCTAACAATACTCCAGTGTGAAGTCAATTTAGGGTTACATGTGTGGCCCATCTACTCATACCTAATCGAATTTGTTTAAAATCATTATAAAAATCAAGGACTTTAACACATACAATATACTGAGCTGATAATTATCGTATCAAACTGTTTGAAAACATGTGTAAATATATTTTATCTGTTAATAGCTGTAAATAAAAGGTTGTATGGTTGTCGTATTATTTTGGTAATTTTATTTGATGGTGTGTGAGTGTGAAAGAGGTATGAATGTAAAATTAGGTATTCAAGAAGAGGCCGATTGCTGAGCTAGCCAGGAAAGCAGAAGAGATTCGAAGGCGTTCTTAATAAAATAAGGGTAAGAAATGTTTAAATTTTTGAAATTTTTTTTTAATTTTATGTTAGTCCAGGAGGGGCACGAATTAAATCCCGACATCCACGGCAATATATATATATATATATAAGTGTTATATATATAGATATATATATATATATATATATATATATAAGTGTTATCAGAAAGCACTGACCGACACTACTAATGGAAAAATTTGAAAAAGATTAAAAGAAATGAAGAGCGGTAATTTACAAAAGTGACAAAATACAAATAAAATTGATTAAGGATTTAGAAGAAAGGAGAAGGTTCAGTTTGGGAGCTCTGCAAAAGGCGATATGAAATCGTCTGATCACAAAGAGCAATCAATGTACCCCTGAAAATAGCAAGAAAACTATGAAATACGAAAACCATAAAACAGTAAACGCCTAATTTCAGGAGCATCTAAAACAATATCAAAATACCGAATACAAAGCTGTGTTCTAGGTAAAAGTGACGACACCAGGCATAGGTGAAAGCCACATAAAGAAGGAAAACGAAGTATTCGGGGTTTTGCACTTTTACAGTACACATTTAACAAAAGAAATTCTTTGAGGCATTTAAATAACGTGCGAAAGAAAACTAGATGGTTATGAAAGAAAAAATAAATAAAGAAACATTATTGGAATGCAATAAGGCAGATAGATACCGGCATGACTTAAAAATTATCTTCAGATTTAAAAATTACCTGCAAAAAATATGTCATAAGAATTAACGTGAAAAATCAAAAAGTATGCGAAGAAGAACAGCCAGAACAAAAAAATTAACTTAAAATATCTTGGATCCATATAAAAACAAACACGAGATCTGAAAGTAAGACAAATATAGCATTACCCCATATAAGGGCACGATTTGATAAGTCCGGTATCCGTATCAATATTCGTAACTGAACCAATGACTTGCAATTTTTGCAAGACTAAAGATTGGACGATATTTGCTATTACATAGCGTCAAGGCCACTTTTAATGCATGATGATGCGGTATTTTGTTTTGGGGCGTACAGTGCACAAATACCTAATGAAAACTGTCGCCAGCAATGAATTGATTGAAGTGATCCGGCGCCATGAAATAATGTGCGCAGAACTAATAAAAAATGTTAGTGTTATGACAAAGAATTATCTATATTTTCAATTATGCAAGTTGTGACATCCCATTGAAATGTTTATAATCATATTTCACTAAAATGGTCTATATATGTGTAAATCCCATCAATATGGTTAGGTTATATCTTTTAAAAAATATAATTTTCAGGTTACATACATTCTAGATCTAACCAATGTATATTTTTGTATCTTATATTGTTCATACTTAAACATTCACAAATTCATTATGGCAGTTGTAAGGCAAGAATGATAACACTATTACTTTGTACTCTAAATCATTGTAGTTTTATGTTTCATTTGTTTTGATTAATAATGTATAATGTTGGCGCCTATGGTCTCATCGACTTGGAATGAAGACCGTTCACACGCAAAATTATGCAGAGGCAGAAAATAAAAAGCGCCTTTCTCTGGTATAAGTTACGGTTGAGTAAAATGAATATTACATTTGTTAGATATAGAAAAATGACTCAACTATCAGATTGCATACTTAATTCACTTTTTCGAATTCTGCCGAAAATAACCTCAATTTGTTTTATGGGGAGAAATCTTTTTGGTTGGATATTTCCAGCTAAAGAGAAAACATGTAACATAAGTAGGTGCTGTTAACCTCGAAGAATAGGTATCAAACTGATTAATGCGATTATTCAATAAAGTTCGGATAATTCCCTAGCAGGTTGGTTATTTTTAATTTTAGGAACACATTGGTTGCCATTAAATCGACAACTTCATGTTGGACAAATTCATCTTAATTAAGAACATCTAGTTTTCTTTTCGAAGTCCCAGTAAAATCTGGTTAAAGCGAATTAAGTCCGGGAGATGTTGGCTTTTAGTTGTTTTCGAGTTATCAAAAATCACTCATCAGGTATTTATGAACACACTTCGGAAACTATTACCTACAGTAATAAATACACATTTTTAATTAATTGCATGAAATTTATAAACGTACTATAGTACATTCTTGTCATTAGGTGTAGAATTTAGAAAGTAATCTTGTTCGCCAAAAACGTTTTCGATTAAGCTAAGTAATGTTTGATATATTTAGGCTCTTTTCGTGTTTAAGAATATTGTACTTGCAATGAAAACATATTTATGTAATAATCCTATATTAGTATTTTTTACAACTAATATACAGGTAATAGTTCTAGCTTTGTGGTAATTATATATATATATATATATATATATATATATATATATATTATCGTGTAAGTTATAGGTTAAGAGGGATAGATAGGTCAAGAGAATGATTTTGTAACAACCGTGTAATTAGAAATAATTTATTTACCCACCAAATTAATTAGTTTTGATATTAAAACACGCGAATAGTATCATATATTTTTATTAATAAATCGTTATGGTAAATTTGCATAGCGTGAAAACTTTGTAGTATGTAAAACTCAAAGATAATATGAGTATAATTAGTTATAATATTTGAAGGTTGTAAATTGTGCATATCAAATAATAAGAGAAAAGCTTGTGTGTATAAAATCGATAATGTAAAGGCATATTTTCCATTTAAACTAACAAGCGTTCGTTAAAAACAAGTCCTGAGAAATTCTACGGGTTGAAAAACAAGGAAAGTACGATTTCAAACTGGCAAAGCAATTAAGGCCTGACAGATAAATAAACAAGTTCAAGGAACCTGAATGTACGTTAAAACATAATTCTGTAGAAAATTTAGTTAACGGTCGATGCGAAGGCTACGAAAACAACAGGTGGTTTGAAGGTAAGTTGAGACGGGATACCATTAGCATAGGGTAAATAAAGATGACATATAGCAGACGTTAGATAAAACACACGTTTAAAGTGCGCGACAAATTGTAGAGGCTAACCACAATATTGATTTTAGGTAGCTGTAGTTATATTTTAAAAAAGACAACGAATATGGGTTAGACGAGGGTAACATAGTTGGACGCTAGAACTAAAAGGGGGAAAATCTTTCTGATTGGCTGCTTGCGAGGGAAATGAGAGCAATTTCTCGGCGCTTTGTAACCGTTGTATTATAATCAATATTTTCGGACTAAAAGCGGAGTGTAACGTAAAATTCCTAGTTTTGAAAGATCGTTACAGTTTGGATTTTGAGAATCAAATGACAGTGGTAATGAATTTCAACGAAACGGAGTACTGAAGTGAGGTTTCAACGCGTATAAATACACTAGGGGAGGTAGAAAAGCTCTCTTACTCTCTTACTTCTCTGACTTCTTCGGTTCGCTTCAAACATACATGGTAACATCTACGTTAATTATTTTATATCGGTGATAAGTGCAGTCCGCTTTAATTTAAATTAAAAGTGTGAAGCACGAGTAAGTGCTAAGTTTAAAAGGTACTGTAAATACATTCGAATAAAGAATCAAAGATGTTACTGGGGTAAGCGAGCCTAGTTATATATTCTGAGCGAGGGTGCTAATTGTATGAAAGATCCGGAAGCTGACTAACATATTTGGACAATTATATGTGTAAATATATTGAAGGCGTCTGCAGAGATTTGGATAACGTCTGGATGAGTTTAATGTACATGTAGCAGAGGAAGTTCGATGGAATGCAACGACGAGGTTCTGGTTGGACCACATCTTCAGAGGGGACGGTGCAAAGGGCGTACACCAGGTAACGAAATTTGTTCCTTTTGTTATTGCTTGAACATTTTGTGATATTATTTTGTGCTAGAGTGAATTGACATGTTGGGTGTTTATCTTATGAACATAAAAGCTAATTTGAAGGTTATATGAAAAGGACAATTTGAGTTTGTTATTTAAAAGTATAAACGTTTGACGTATAATTTGATGTATAGAGTAAACGGGTCTTTAGGCTTGTGGAAAACAAAGATGCGATTTATTTTTGCATTTAGAGTAACAGGGTTTATACTGTGCTCATCATAGACCCGAGAAAATTTCAATTCAGGGTTTAAAGGTAGGTCCATCTACTTGAACTATATAAAAAAAAATGTTGAAATAAATTAAATTCATTACATTAAAAGAAGTTAATGGTTAATGGTGTAAAATTTCATGAAGATGTTTATATCCGATTTGTAAATATTGAGCAAAAGATGAAAATTTTTGATTTGTGTGAACAAAAAGGTTGTATGTTTCATTGAATTTTTTGAGTAGTAAATTTATTTGGTAGTCTAAGTGCGAAAGAATAGGAACAGGATAGGTAAGTATCTCTGAAGAAGCTGGAAGCAGTGCTAGCCGTGGTATGCTGACTGATTTAGGGGAGCTTTTCAGGAGATATTCTAATTTTTTAGGATAAGAAATTTTTTTTTGTCGGCCCATTGGTAGGGCTGATTCCAGGTTTAACCACTGCAATTTTATGACGGCCCAACGCTGGGGCTCGATTGGTCTTTAGGGAAATCCACTGCAATATATATATATGTATTGCAATTATCTAGACGCGTATTAATATTCAGGTAATTTAACATTTGATTTTGAAAATCTTCTTTTCACCTAGCAGCTTTTAAGTAAGTATATTATTGTTAACGTTAATTTTAGGTCGATTTTAGCATTAGCGTACTCGATTATTTATCGAGTGACTTTTAGACCACAATCACTTTCCGAATCTTTTGGCATCCCCTTGTTATTTCTTCTGGGACTTTTCCCTAGAAATCCCCGTATTTCGAGATTAAGTGGCGTCCAAGATACTTCCCAATTAAGCCATATTTCACACGCGATAGCATTCCGGGGCCCTCTTCAAATACTTGCACTTCCCATCCCACTGAGTCAGTCGGCAACTGTTAGTACAGTCGAGGTTTTGGGTACTTTAACGGAACAAAAATTTTTTTAGCGAGATAGTTCACCGAGTTTCTATGTAGATTACCAACAGGATTTTCTGATGCCAAACTGTAAGTAACATAGTGTGGAAGTTGGTGAAACGAGAGTAGACGAACATGTAAAAACAATTGGCGCGTATTTGTATAACCGCGGGTAAGCGCTAAAAAGCAATATCAACAAGAATTTCGAGTGATTTGTGACTCGGAAGAGATTCATTTAGGACACAGTTTACTGATCAAAACGTCTCGTTTTTGACCATAAGAATATGTGTCAGGAGTGTTATCCTATTATTTTGTACATCGTGTACATAACTATAATTCGGAATAAAAATAACTAAAATAATCGGTTATTTATTGAGAGAAATTGCAGACGATAGCATTTGCACCCTATCTATAAAAAATACTAACATACTACAATTAATTGATGTGGTATAATGACTTTTTATCAGAGAAAAATATTAGAACCCCTGAAGTTAGGGGAATATTGTTTCAGTATTTCATTTATTTTTAGACCTCACTGCAAGCTTCTTCTAATAGATCACGAACAACAGCACGTGCCTAAACAATTTATTAAAGTAAATAATAAACTGTTTCCACAAATAACAACATTGTAGACCAACTAAAATATTAAAAAAACAATTAATTAATTATCTCCCAAAATAACCTCAAGATTAGTAATGAATCTACTATGAAACCACTAAAGGGAACTGAAATCATAACACATGGAGAAAGATTAAAACCACATCTATTTTTGTGACCGTCTTCGTCTAGGAGTCGCCAACGAAGAAGGCGTCGAACTCGACCGCAGTAACATATGCGAAGAGACAACACAGGAAAAATAATGTCTTCTCATCCCATTACTCTGGGTAAATGAAGTATTGACACAGCTGCCGCTGAGCAAAATTCTTTTACAACTGCTAATAAACTGTAAGTGGAACAGTTAATTATGTCAAATTCCTACAATTATCTAAGGAATTTTTTTAATAAAGTATACAATTCCTAACAGAAAACTATCTTGTGGCAAGCTGTGTAAAATCGCTTGGTATGAGGTTTAAATTATGTTTTCTGAAGTATGTAAGTAAGTAGTATGACATGGTCTGTAACAAGATGCGGGCACGTTTTAATTAGCATTTTTAATGCACTGTTTTACGCCATTATTCTTAATTAAAAGAGAATGCTTGATACAATAATAGCCAATAACCTTACAGTAAAACTGCACAACATTTTTTTTCTTTTTGATTTATAATCAAGCGCTGTGCAGGAAACAATAGATCGTAACAAAACCGTATACAAATGCAAATACATAGGTATAACAAAACGTGTGTAAAAGATATTAATAACATGAAACGGATAAGATTAATTTCGAAGCACGAAACCTATTATTAAGACATAATTAACATGAAGTAAAGAGGGCTTCCATTTCGAGAGATCCGCGCCAAATGAAACTAAAATTTCAGAAAATTAGTTCAAAGGTTGTACTTTAATTGTTCTCAGTGGAGCACTTTCATCGAATACATTCCTGCAGTTGAAAACGACTTGTAGTGTTGTGTTAATATGAAAGGCATATGAAAAGCTCATCGACCGCTTATTTTCAACAAAATTGACGAACGCCAATCAAAATGTGAAAAAATTTTGGGCACACTTAGTACTGTACATTAAAGTACATACAGCATGAAGCGGCAATCGCTCTTGTATGTCTCACAGTCTTGAGCACACGGTTAGTTTACAATAGTCTCAATTGTTTGCTATCCTGAACTACAAATTTCAAGTCACGTGACTATCCTTAACTTACATCTTTCTCAATCTGTTCTCTATCATCATCATCATCATTAGGTCTGCAGTGCTAGAACTGGTTGGACACGTACAATCATTGTTTCCTAGTCTGAACCAACCTACTCATTTCGCTGAAATTTGCTCAGTCTGCATCTATCTCTACGGTGTGCGAAAGTCTGATCTCGGTATACTCCTACCTATCATTTCCTATCTATGCTTGTAATATATCCCGTACTATTTCCCAGAAATGCCTTAGACCGTACCCTGTCCTTCTATTTCTCATGTTTTTTTCGTTTTACCCAGATATCTTTATTCTTCTACTATTTCTAGATCCAATTTGTTATTAACTTTGTCTGTCCATGCTACCATCCTCATACATCTGAAGCACAACATTCCAGAAGGCTTCTATCTCTTTCGGTCTGCTTTTCTACTGCCCCTATTTCATAGATGTACTGTGCTGTGCTCCACACTATGCTTTGAACAGTTTTCTTCTTGTATCTGTGTTCATTGTTTTTGAATATAGCTGCTGTTCTTTCTTGTTTGATGCAGTTCGGTCACCTTCTATTGTTTTACAGTTTATACCCTATTTCCCTGATATTCAGTGGTATGTGAAGGGAGGCGGCTCCGTGGCGTAGTGGTATGTGTGTGATTACTATGCCCAAAATCCCGGGTTCGAATCTCAAAACAATCCGCTTGAAAAATATTAGACGAGCATTTTTCACAAAAATACACCCTCGTTCGGATGAGAGGTAAAATGGAGGTCCCGTATGTGAGTGTTGTCACGCACGTTAAAGATCCCTACCTTGCTCGGAACCGCAAGGGTTCGGCATAATTCCAAATTTTCCAGGTAAAAAAAACCCCGCTTCCTGGTCAATATAGTACCTTCGGGTGGAGCATTGGAAAATCACATGTAAGGTATGTAAAGAAGGGTAAGCAGCCTTTGGCTGCCAAGTTCCCCCAGCACTTGAACCTTTATCGAATTAATAGTTTTCCAATTAATCCTTTCGCACAATTAGTTGAAAATATTTCACAACCACACCTGTAGTTGTTTATAATAATCTTCAGATTTAAGAGCACTTGATTTTTCGTCATTGAGTTTTACGTCTTGAAACTGGCTGGACTTGTACCTCAGCTTATTTATGTTATGAGCTAGTCTACCCAGTTCCCTGCAATTCTCACAACAGCCTATATGTTCGATTCCCTTCTATTGCTTTCTAATTATATGCCCTATTTCACCGAGATTCAGTAGTATGTGAAGCGGGGTTAAGCAGCCTGTGGCTGCCAAGGATCCCCCCACACTTGGACATTTGCCGTATTAATAGTTTTCAGTAAATCCTTTCGCACAATTAACATTAGTTGAGAGTATTGCAAAACCAATATCTGTAGTTGTTTATAGTAATCACCATATTTAAGTGCAGTTCTTATTTTTGTCATTAGTTTTTCCATCTTGCGACTGGTTGGAAGCGTACCTCCATTGATTTCTACTCCGAGCTAACCTACACATTTCCCTGAAATTCTCAAAGCCTACATCTTTCACAATCTGTGTGCAGTAGTCTAACATAGGTCTACCTCTACTTCTCTTTTTTCCTATCTTTGCTTTTAATATATTCCGCACTATTCCCTCATGTCTCAGTATGTGGCTTATCATCCTATCTCTCCTATTTTTTACTGTTTTCCACATAGTTCTTTGTTCCACTACCATTTCTAGTACCTCTATGTTCTTAACTTTGTCTGTCCATGGAATCTTCATCATACGTCTGTAGCACCACATTTCAAAGGCTTCTACCTTTTTCTTGTCTGCTTCTCCTACTGTTCAGGCTTCACAGCCATACAGTGCTGTGCTCCATACATATGTTTTAAGCAATCTTTTCCTTGTTTCCATGTTTGTTGTCTTTGAACACAGTAGTTGCTTTTTCTTGTTAAATGTAGCACGCCCTTGTGCTAATCTTTGTTTTATATCTTTTGCGCTTTTCCCATCTTGCGTTATTTGACTTCCTAGGTAGCAGAAATCCTTAACCTCTTGTAAGTTCTCATTACCTATCTGTATTCTTGTTTTTGATTTATTTCCCCTCTTTTGCATACTAGAACTTTAGTTTTATTTTTGTTAATTTTCATACCATATCTCTCCGTTAGAACTGTTTGCATTTCATTAAGAGCAGCTTCTAACTCTTCTTTGCTAGATGCTAATACCGCTATTTCATCTGCAAATCTAAGCATATCTCTCTTTTGTCCCTGCATATTAATTCCAAATGTCTTCCTGCATTTGACAGTATTCATTGCCTCTTCTATATACAAGTTAAAATTAATGGGGATAAGGCATATCCCTGTCTCACCCCTTTCCTAATGTTTACTTCTCTACTTTCTTGCTCTAATTCTATTACCGCCGTTTGCTCTTTGTATAAGCTATGTACTATCCGCCTGTCCTTAAAACAATGTTCGAAATATTGAGTATTTCGAACATTGTTCTCCATTTTACATTGTCGAATGCCTTTTCCAGATCTACAAACCACATATATATATATATATATATATATATATATACACGCTTTCCCCCTTCTCTGTTATTTTTTCCATTATCACCCTCAGAGCTAAAACAGCCTCCCGTGTTCCCCTGTTGCGCCTAAACCCAAATTGATCTTCTCCCAATATTTCATCAGCTCGTTTCTCCATTCGTCTTTGTACAATTCTAGTTAATATTTTTAAAACATGTGCTGTCAAACTTATTGTTCGAAAATTTTCACATCTATCCGCGCCTCTTTTTTGGTATAGTTACTATGATGTTACGTTTGAAATGTTTGGGTATCTCGCCTGTCTCATAGATATAACTTCAAGTCGGAAGAGACGTTCTGTTACTGCTTCTCCAGCGGCTATTAGAGTCTCTGCTTGCACCTTATCTGTACCCGGCGCCTTACCACTTTTCAAACTCTTTAACGCTGATTCAAAGACATCTCTAAGTATAGGATATCCCAGGTCATCATTTTCATTGTCTGATTCCTGTTCTAATGCTATTAGTTGCTCTCCTGAATATAAATTCCCTATATATTCCTGGCATCTAGCTACTTTTTCTACATTTTCTATAATGACGTTTCCTTCCGCGTCCCTTATATTTTTGCTATATGGTTTTATATTCCTAAAATTCATTCTAATTAATTTGTATAGTTCGTCTATTTTTCATATTTCCATGTTAGTTTGTACCTCTTTGCAGTTTTCATCGATCCATTGTTCTTTAGCTTTCCTGCATTTGCGAATAATTTCCCATTTTATGGCTTTGTATCTCTGTTTTCCTGTTTCGTCTGATCTATATTTGTATTTTCGTCTTTCTTCTATTAAATTCATGATTCCCTTTGTTATCCATGGTATCTTATTTTCTTTTTGTGTATACCCCAGAATATCTCTGGCCGCCATGCCTAAGCTGGATTTAATGTTATTCCATTCTGTTTCTACTTCCTTAGTATCAGAAATTACCCGATATCTTTCAGCAATTCATTTGACTTTTTTTCAAATCTTTCATGGATATCTTTATCTTTTAGCTTCTCAAAGTCAAAGTGCATATTTTTCAGATTTTTAAATTTAAGTGCGGCCTTCATAATTACGGGTAGCTTCTACAGTCTTTTACTTGATTTCTAAACCGTTGTCTAACAAGAATGTAATCTATTTGATATCTTCCTATATCTCCCGGCATCTTCCACGTGTATCGTCTTCTAGCATAATGTTGAAATAATGTATTTGTGATGGTTAAGTGTTCTTGTCGCAAAATTCTACCAGCCTATTTCTCCTGTCATTTCTCGTGCCTAATCCAAATAAACCTACTATCGCTCCTTCCCTACCCTCAGCTACCACTGCATTAAAATCCCCCGTATTATTAAATTTTCATGTCCTTTTACGTATATTAGTATGTCTTCAATATCTTTATAGATCGCATCTACCTCTTCCTCACAGTAGCTAGAGGTGGGCATGTATACTTGTATTATTACTGTATTTACTGGTTTAGATTCAAATCTAACCATGAGTATTCTTTCGTTCTTTTGTAAGTAGTTTTCTACACGTCGTCCTATCTTTTTCGTATAATTATCCCCACACCCGAATTTCCTTCCTCTGATCCAGTATGAATTACCCTAAACTCTCCACTCCAAAAATCCCCCGCCTCTGGCCAGCGGACTTGGTTGATTCCTACTATGCTGTTCTCTATATCGATACCTTTAATGTGCTTATACCAATTTACCCAAACTCACGATAAGATGCAGTAGCCTTTCAGATTTCTTCTTTTAATTGCACTGTTGTATCTACTACCTAACTCTTTCATACTAGCTAAATTGTATTTATAAACAAAAGGAGCATCAATATACTTTGTAACATCCTTTTAAAATATTTATAATCATATTTCATTTTAATAGTTTCTGTATTGGTAAATCCCATCAATAGGGTTCGGTTTACTTCCTTTAAGAAATATAATATTTCGTTTACATGAATTCTCGGTCTAAGGACGCACTTTTTTGTAATCTTACATTGTTCATACTCAAAGCTTGTCAAATTCATTATGGTGGTTTTAAGGTTAGAAACAATTTCATCGTTACTTTGTTTTCCAAATTATTGCTGTTTTATGATTCATTTGTTTTGATTAATAACGTATAAAGTTGGCGCCTATGACATCACAGCCCTGCGACGAAGAATTTTACACGTTAAATTATGCCGATTCAAAAAATGAAAAACCTTAACTTTGGTTCAGAAAGGTTGGTAACTTCATCAAGATCATTGGAAGAGATAACATGCAAGGTTTAGTAGGTACAACTAAATACAAATACAACTAAATAAGGTATCCAACTGATTAATGCAACTAGTTCATAGACTTCGAAATATATCCTACCAGATTGGTAAATTGTACTTTTATGAAGAATTGGTTTGCTTAAGTAGACAATTTCATGTTATTTAAGAACATAACATTTTTTAAAGAAGTTACAGAAGTCGTAGTAGGATCTGGTTAAAACGAATAGAGTCCAGGAAATAATTGATTTTAGTTGTTTCCAAAAGTATCTACAGCCAAATTACTTCAGATATTTATAGTAAAATACAACTATCACCTGCAGTAACCGTAAATTAATGAACATCTTTTAAACTATAAACTTATAACGTACCCATAGTATGTTCATGTTATTAGTGTTAAGAAATTAGAAAGTAATTGTGTTTGCCGAAAACGTTCTCTGATTAAGATAAATAAGTTTTAATGTATTTGGTTTTTGTTTAAAATGTTTATATGTAATTGTTCTTAATGTTTAATTTTGCAATTGAGTAAAGGAATTCAAACACTGGTATTTTCACAGCTAATGTATTGTAATAGTTTACAACATTCACATAATAAAAAAATTGCAATTACTAGCGTTTGTTTTAAATTTATTATACTCAATTAATCATCATGCGAATTTTAGGCCAGAATCACTTTCCTTATCCCGATTTTTGGTGTCCTCTTGTTATTCCTTCTGGGGGTTTTCCCTAGAAACCCCCGTATTCTAGATCAGGTGGCGATCACGATAATTCCCAATTGAGACTTGTGTTTCGCACACGATAATATTCCAGAGCCCTCTTCGAACACTTACACCACTCTTTCCATTGAGTTACTCGACAACCATCCTTGTAGGCACAGTCGAGGTTTTCGGTACTTTATCGAGGCACCGAATTTTAGCAAGTTAACAGAGTTTCTATGTCGATTACCGTCAAGATTTTCTGGGAGAAAATTGTACGTAACAACTTTTTACCACATATAGTAACTTTTACATTTCTATTGTGTTGATTTATTAATAGCTCTTTAAAAAAAATTCTGGCATAATTTCTTCATAATTACTCTGTATCCATTACTGTTTAACCTGACTACATGATTTATTTACCTTATTTCTCCATTCCCTGTAATTTTAGGAAACTTTTCTTAGCTTGTCAAACATTAATTTTTTTCTTCTTCTATAAAACTGTGTATACTTTCTGTACTGGCTACACGAACTGCACTTCTTAATTGAAAATATTACTTCTAGCGATCCTGCCAGTCTTCTATTAACCAACTTAAACTCTTTTATCTACAGGTTTTACATTCCATCATAATCTTGATGTCCAAGTTCTAATTTAAATAATCTTCTTTCTACCTTTGTTTGTTATATCATTTTTCAAATATCATATTATATATAATATATATATATATATATATATATATATATATATATATATTCATTTCATCTTAAAAACTATTAATATATATTAAGCATGCATTTGCATTCCAAATGTGAATTATTCTTCTCTATTAATAATAATATAATTACATGTCTGTATTATCTGAACGTTGCAAAATGGATGATCAAGTTATTAGTACATGAATTATGTATATAACTAGTTTCAATTTCCTTAAATGCAAGACGTAATTGAAAATCAGTAACAAGAGCCAAGCTTCAGTAGTATTAATTATAACAACATCTAAACAATTAGGCTAGATAGCTCAATTGGTTAGAGCGCTGATCCGGAAAATCAGAGGTTGCAGGTTCAAATCCTGCTGTAGCCGTTCTTTTAGTGCTTTTCAATTACTAGTTCGATTTGAAATGGTAATTCAACTTTACATACAAAGTTGGGTTTTCATTTCATCTTAAAAACTATATATATATATATATATATATATATATATATATATATATATATTGCTGTGAATCCTCTCATATCTGCAGGTACTGGCCCTTCCAAAAAAACATTCGAGCCCCACAGTTTGGGCGTCAAGAAATGCTGTGAATCTTCTCATATCTGCAGGTACTGGCCCTTCCAAAAAAACATTCGAGCCCCACAGTTTGGGCGTCAAGAAATGCTGTGAATCCTTTAAAATCCGTGAACTACGCTTTTCGCCTCGGCTGCTCACCTAATGTTATAAACCTCCTCATTCATAAAAAAAAACAAACACATTCCTACCAAAAACATCAACGTTGACTC
Source organism: Platerodrilus igneus (assembly GCA_036346225.1). NCBI lineage: Eukaryota > Metazoa > Arthropoda > Insecta > Coleoptera > Lycidae > Platerodrilus > Platerodrilus igneus. Next base: position 1,348,309 of record JARFIW010000124.1, read on the forward strand.
TATTTACATCAATATTCAGAATACATTAAAATTTCAAATTTAAAACTCAGCATAAATTTCAGTTTTAAAAAGAATTTCAAGATTAATTTTATTATCATTTTACTGTGCATCCACAATTAAAGTCCTTGTTGGATGCCTACTAATTAATATAACAATATAAGCAGACCGGAGTCTGAGTATAAAGGAGCATCTACCACCCTTTACGTTAATTAACCAGGTTCGTCTAATTGAGCTCAAAGACATACCCAAATTTTCATCATATTCCCGAACATCAAAACAAAATACCCTTTTACTTAAACAAGCAAATTTCATCTTAAAATTAAACTTTTATGGTTAGAACAATTTCACTAATGTCCATTTAAAGTAAATCAATTATAAAGTCATTCCATACACACAAAATGTCAAACAAAATAGTATAATTTACCTGAAGGTTACTGTCCTCGTAGCTTCAAAGTATCGTTTCTTTAGTTAATCACACCATTCAACAGGATTATATTTACGGCTTCTGATTCTCTACGCTTTTAAAATTTGCTCCATCACCATCCATTCAAAGTCGTTTCTGGGCCTTTCCGGAACTCATCTGTGTTTATCTGACCCTTGATTCATGGATCCAGACACGTATTTGAACCATTTAATTATTAACACCCCCGGAAAATAGCAAAGAAATTCATGCTTCTGTCACCAATATATACGCCAAAACTGCCTACTTTTGTGTATACATTCGTCGTTGTAAATTTTGCTAATTGGTACAGTGAAACTAAATTTTATTACCTTGCATCTAAGTGCACTGAAGTACATTCATGTTAGCACGTAAATAACAAGCTATTTTGAATCACTAAAATATACTAGCAAACTTTAAATTATTTAATCAACTAAAATGCACGGTTTAATATCTTCAATCAAGTCGCGTATGTCCGAGCTTTTAACGCATCGAATCGTCAAAAGTCTAAGAGAGCTTGTTTATCTTCATCTCGGTATATATAGCAAAAAGCCTGTCTGTCGGTCGGTTCCCCAAAACGGGTAATTCTAAAGAATTTCTCATGCCATGTTCCCAGTCTGCCGCTCACGCGTCGATTTTACGAATTTTCACTCGCCCCATTCAAATCTCAGAAAATTTCCACACGGCACGCAAGCATGTCCGAGAAAAACCAATTGATTTTGTACAGAAATTGTTGTTCTACCTCTGATATTTGCATCCTATTTTTAACCAATTGTGACCCCGTGACGTTGCTTAAATCCCGCCTTCTACAATATGTGTCTTTGCTTGACGCATTTTCTCTTTCCTTCTCTACCGTGTTCTTATTGGTGCAACTTGATATTCTTTATTATCGATTATTTTAGTCCACATGGAGTGTGAAATACCCAGCTTTAGCAATTCTCGTAACTATTATGCGACGTTTTCCCAAGATTCTTTGAAACATTAATTATCTGCAAAATTTACGCCGAATGAGCTTTTTAAATAAACCCAGGTGTTTAAACATACTATTAATTCTCAGAGCCTTATTCCGTGGTATTTTAATCTTGGGTTTTACAAGTTTCTATAGGTATTATATGTTATTAACGGTTTAATTAACTCCAATTAAAATTGATTTCTATCCTTTTCATTTTAGCGAATACAACTTAAATATTAATTATTATAGGTACACTTTGTTTTACTACCGGTTACTTAAATAGAGTTAATTAATATAAACTTTGCACGTAATTTCTCTTTGTTTAGGAATAATTACATTACACGCAGAGCTTTTCAATACTGCTTCTTTTGATATAAAGCGTCTTATAAATAATTTAAATTTCTTATTTTACTGAAACAACCGAGTTTATTTATGCTTCATGGTTTTAATAACGCGTATTATTTAATGAAATTCCTTATACACGGTGATTAAAATTATTTGATGTGATTATTTAATTTTCTACCCTGGTCTAAATATGAGTAATATATATATATATATATATATATATATATATATATATATATAAAATAATCTGGACTTTTGCGCAAAGCCTAAATGATCATTTCAAATCGAGATAGTAATTTAAAGATTCGAACCAGTATCTTCAGCTTTGGGCGTCAATGCGCTAACTAATTGTGCAACACGCACGGCGTGATTACAAATGAAAAGATATACAATTCTAAATCATGTGTGCAACCATACATCAACCTAACTTTCAATTACGTTTGGCATTTTTGTCCATCATATCCGATAGTGTCAAGCTTTTGACTTATGTCAAGAAGATACAGATTCAAATACTGTACAGCACCTTATATTTTCCATGTTTCAATTACTTGCTAAATTTGAAGTGATTATTAAGCTTTAGCATAAAAGTCTCAGTTATTATTTTATCTTATTAATTAATATTATAGTATTATAATCAACTCGCCTTAAACAGTTACCCAATATAGCAAAGGAAATAGTTGGCTTAGAACCAATTTAAATCTCAATATCAAGAAATCACATGTCAGAGGAATTTTTCACGCAATTGAGACATTGTTTCACGAGCTGTGTGGCAGGTAGCGCAGCCCTGCTGAAAATAAACGTTGTCCACACCCATAGCATAAATTTCAGGTCAAAGAAAACCATTCACTGTACGTCGAACCAGCAGCATTTTCAAAAAGTATGGCTTTATAACACCGCCAGCTCAAAAACCGCACCAAACTGTCACTCGTCGTGGTTGGAGAGGTTATTTGACAATTGCTCTTTTCTTTTAGGTACCCCAGATACGACAGTTTCGCTTGTTTATGTACCGAGACAGTTGAAAATAAGCTTCACCGCTCATAACAGTTTTGTTTAAAAAATCATGATCTTGTTCATGCATTTCCAGGATCCAATCACAAAATGTATGGCATTGTGGGTAATTTACTGGTTTTAATTCTTATGTCAACTGCAATTTCTAAGCAAGTAAGCCAAAATCTTTATAGCAAATGCGGTGCAAACTGGTTTGTGATATCTCCAATTCATGTGAGTGTCTCGAAATTGACAAACTTCAGTACTCAGCTACACTTTTAGCTACAGCGGCAATATTTTCAGTTGATCTAGCCAGCCGGACACGAGTTGGAGTCTTCACACTACTAACTTATCCGATATGTTTCAATTTATTGATTAAATTCAATATAGCAACGCGGGAAAGCGCTTGTTGATGACCAAAATCAGTACGAACTTTACGAACAGTCTTTGCGATATTTCACCATTTTTGCAGTAAATTATGCTAGTGTATGTTGATCCATATTTCAAAACACAGTTTTTACTTTGTCTAATGTCATCAAAGTCACGGTTGTATTGCAACTTTTTTTTTGTAATGCAATAAAATTTCTTTTCAGAACAACGTAAGGGTATTAAGGCAATAGAAAAAATTTAAAAAAACTCGTCAAGCCTATTTATTTGCAAATTTAGTAGACGGATTTTCAAAGTTTTAATAAGTCTTTGATACCATATGAAAAACAACATGCGATCTGTTATTTCCTTGTCTGGTTAAATTGTAAGACTAAGTTAAACATTTTGTACCTACAATCATATAGAAGACAATTCAGGTGTTTTGAAGCCTGGTTTGGGAAGTCGCAAATGGCAATATAAATCTTTCAAATTCTGTATAAGCACCTTATTGATCACAATATACCTCAAGGTTTCAACTTGTTTTATACACACAGCGCGTGGGCACTACGCATTTGTTCTGATAAGATTTGCCCCGGTTGAAATGTCTACTAGCCACCCTGAGACAAAAAATTAAGGAAGCAAGACGTGGCATGTTAGCAAAAGCTGTGCCGTTTCTACAGGACGATGCAGCTGCACACTAATAGCGCATTGGCATGAATTCAATTCGAGATTTACGATTCGAATTACTAGAATACACACCTTATTCCCCAGATTTAGCCCCTTCGGATTATTAGCTGTTCCATCGATTGAAAAAAAGTTTAAAAAGACTTCAATTTTTGTGCAGCGAAGATGTACTAGAAATTGTAGAGAGCTAGTTTGTAGACCAAGAAGAATCTTTTTTTGTAAAGGGTTAGAGGCGTTGCAGGATCTTTGTATTAAGTGTATTCATTTAAGAGGAGATTAGTTATATAATAAATTATTCAAAGTTCTAACTTTTAATTGTTTGAATAGTAGGCTGAGAAAATGATCAATAAACCCTCGTAAAAACCATATGACGACAAATATGTATCAAAAATTCGCGTTAATAAAATATACTAAATGACATAAACATAAAAGAAAATTATTTAAAGTTCCAAGAGATGTGAGTACATTAGTTGTATGCACTAAATTGATTTCAAAAACAGTTGCACAGGCTAATTTAAGAGTTCGCGCTTGCGATAGCGTAACAGTCAAATGCTGATTAATCAGAAGTTTGTTGCTTTGCACATAGGGTCAAAATTCAAAGTGTTTCAGACACTAGAAGGCAGCATTGTTAGATTCTTAATGTTGTGTTGGACTTGTCCTTATTTGTTATTGATATATACGTTGTAATGAATTGTTTAATTAAAGTTTATATAAAGTTGATAATTTTAGCCATTGTTAAAAGGATCGAACAAGGTAGTAAAACATTGCTGTCTTAACTAAAGTCGCAGGTTAATACGTAGATCACCTTTTGCCTTCCACACAATCAAGTTCTTTCAAACCTGTCCAATTTGTGAGTGAGCGCATATACTCGAGAGCGTCTAGAAATAATCGACCTTGAATTCCAAATAACATTTAACAAATAATCAAGTGTTAACTTTAGAATGCAAAGAATACATTGTAAAAACCGTATAGAATATTCGACCCACCTACTATACTTATTCTTAAACCTAAATCAATGAATACTTTAAATTAAATACCAATTTGAAGGAATGACTATAATTATGATGCGAAAGAACGCGTGTGTATTATGAAGATGATACAATGTAATATTAATATGTAAGTCAGAAGTTATAAATTTACAGGACATGACGGCTAAGAGTTTTAATAGGCTATTGTCTATCAGTTCTGTTAAAAAGCACCAAGTTTTTACAAGTTAAGATGTGTAGAAAATCTAAAAAATAAATGCGATTTACATAATTGCAATAAAATATCTTCAAATAAAACTAAGTAACAATCCAAATTACACACTGTTAGTGGTCAAAAACTTTTATGCTTGTGAGGTAGGTAGAATGCGTACTATTATTTTAAAAAAACACTTAAGCAAGTCTTTCTAGTATCCACCACTTTAATTCAGGGTTTCCAGATACTTAGACATTTACTACACCAGATCTTAACGATGATTTGAGATTAAATCTAATACACGTTTTTAAGATTATCTAAGATCAGCTCTAATCGAGATCTTCACTATAATTTAAAGTTGACTCTAATCCAGATCTTTGGTATAATCTGAGAAGTAATTTAATCTAAACGTACAAGCGGAATTACAGAAAAATTTAATCTGTAATTAATTGATGACATTTTGAAAATTAGCTTAATTGAATTCACAAAAAATTGGTAATTATAGGCTGGCCAGATGCTCAACAGTTGGAGAGAGAACTCATTTGCTTATTAGTCGTAAGGAAGGTATATTTGCAAGTCAGTTATGAAATCTTGTTTCTTACATGTTTGTACATTACATATTTTCTGTATATTATCAATCTAAAGTATGTGATTTGCCAGTAACAAAAGAAAAATAAATTAATTTTTATCTAAATCTGAAAACAATACCATTTGATAATTGTAATGTTTTAAAAAACCTATATTTACTCTGCACCTCAAGTGGGATATGTATAATTTTAATTTACTATCAGTTATTAAAGGTTGGGTTCTAATATAATTTTAATGCTCTCCCCATTCTACAGGGTGTTTCGAGAGGAAATGAAAGTATTTAAGGACACGTCTAGGAAGACTGAATAAGCAAAATAAGTTTGTTTATATTTTTAATTCAAATTTTCATTTGTTTCAGGGATAATTAGGTGTTTCTATTAAAAAAATTAATCAAATTAACTTTGTCCCAAACGACAATTTGAAACAATATTAAGCGGGTAAGTGTCGTAAAAGCTGACAGTTGTGCAAGTTTTATGAGATTGCAAAAATGCCTCCAAAATTTATTCATAAGGGCTTATATGGTGTTTGTGTATAGTTTCTGTAATGGTAGTGCTGTTCGTGCAGTCGAGGAGTAGCAACGTCGTTTTCCGAATCAAAGAATTCTTATCAGATAAGTTTTTCAAAAGCTATGTTACGTTTTCAACTGATAGTACTATTCTGTACTGATTTAACTGAAAAGTATCGTTCCGTATTTATCAGTTACTGAATGCGCGGTTAAGATGGTGTAATTTCGGAAGGTTCTGTTTTTATTTTTCAATTGCAAGTATTGTTCCTGAAAGACAGCACGGGCTCGGTTTGGAACTTGAAGATATTCTGCATGGTATAGACGATAATCCAGAGATAAGTACAAGGCGCATCGTATTGCAATTTAAAATTCCCCACACTATGGTTTGAAGAACACTAAAGCAAGGTTTTAACGCTTTTAATGTGCAACAAGTGAAAAAACTTCAAGAAGGTTATTATCTTTTAAGACTGCAATATTCTCAATGGATGAAGCTCAATTTACTTCACATGAAACTAATTGCAACCGTAATCATCGGTGGTCAGACGAAAATCCCAATGCCATTCAAAAACACAAGTTCAACCTAGATTTGGTATTAACGTATGCTGCGGCATTCTAAATGATCAATTAAACGGCCTTTTCGTATTACGCGCCCTACTGGCGAAGGTTATTTACATTATTTGAAAGATCTCTTGGAGGAAATATTAGACGAAGTACCTTTGAACATTCGACAACGTATTATCTTTCAACGCCTCCATATTATTCAAATAATGTAAGAAATTTCCCGAATACCCATTTCAGTGATCGCTGGATTGGCATAGACTCGCACCCTTCGCCACCCAGATCACCTGATTTCACTCTACGTCAAATTTGGTTGTAGTTATTACCGTTAAATGAGTATAACTAACAACTAAAAAGAAACCAAAGGCTTACCTGCATAATATGTAAATCCAAAGCCGCACTTTACCAGTCTTCAGATGAGTTCAGGTGGCGTGGAAATCAGTTTCTTAAGTTTAACCAAATTCTTGCGGTGATACACAAAATATTTTTTAAGTAAATAAAAGAAAGGTAAATGATGCAAACGGAACACTCCGCATAAAATTAACATGCATCCGCGTTCTTTACCTGGTTATTCTTTGATAGCCGGTAATCAAATTCCTTGTTTTAAAATGCGTCATTCCCACGAGCTTGTTGGTATCTCCTACATACAACGCTTCTCATGAATACATGCAGTGAATTTGGGGTTACTGTCCTTTGATTCATGAGAAGTTATAATCATAAAAAGTACACGTAATAACTTAATTAAGTTTAGGATTCGAAAAAGATTTCCCTATTTGGATTCAAAACCCCATAACCCTACTATTAAAATAAAATTTGATACAGCCAAGAAGCGAAATAGTCTTTGGGGATAAATGAAGTCGTTTATTTATGCTACTAAAGTGAACACGCGGGACGCGTTGTTAGACCGCATTCTTAATGCTGCAGCGTTCGTTAAAACAAATCATCGTTCACTAGAACTCGCTACCAGCAATTCATAAACGCGCAAATAAGTGTATCAAAATGAACGGTAGTGTTTTCGAAAATTTGTTGTAAATTACAATTAATTAAAGTATTTCTGAAACAAATGAAAATCGGACTTGAACATATGAACTTATTTTGCTTATTTTGGCTTCCTAGATGTTCTTAAAATATTTGTATTTCCTTCCGAAACACTCTCTATTAATACAAGTTGGTAAAGTAACACAACATTTTTCCGTTTTTAGCTAAGTTTTTTTGTAACAAAACATTACCTTAGAATCAAAGATAAAAACACAAAAGAAATTTTGAATATCGTAACAATACTTTTTCGTGATACATACTTAATTATACTTAAGTGTAAGTGTACTAAAGTTTGTTACCAGTTTATTGACTCTCTATAAAAATAAAACGGTATTGCTAACGTTGATTTATTTTGCTAAAGGTTAAGATATTAAATTAAAAAAATTATAAAATCGATACAGTTGGCTAGAAACATTTTTAGTAGAGAAATAGTAAATAATTCCGCAAAAGTAGTTTGGCATTAATAAATTAGAACAGGTATCTAGAAAACGACTTCTTCTACTATTGGGTTATCAAAATTCCTCATTTAATGAGAGCTAAAATATTATCAGTATTTGAGGTACTTCTGTGAATGTACATGCAAACTTGTAAATATAACTGGTAATTGGTTCGTAGAGCGATGGGCATAATATTATTGGAAAAAAGTTTGAAACTCTAAAAAAGATGTGTGTACTAAGCGAAACGTAAACTTTAATTGTGGGATATAATTGCTAGTAAATTTCTTTATGAAAAGTTAATAATTTTATTAATGGACATTGGAAATGCGAAAGCAGAAATTGGTACAGCGCTATGTATTTGTAAGTAATGTTGTTAAGGTTATTAAGTTCACTATTGAATTTTGTACCTGCTAACTTTCGCTTCAGCCTAATCGGCGAGGAGTATATCTTCAGAAGTAAGAAACTATCAACTAGCTTTAATTTTAGTTTAAATGTTAGTTTGACAATTGTTAAGTAGTTGATGATGACCACTTAGTGGTCGAAATACGTATTTAGAGGTATTACATTGAGATAAGAAAAAAATTGTGGCAAAGGGAGTTGTACTTGTACATTATTGTTAAGGGCATTTCCAAGGAAATGAAATTTAAACATGTCGTATACAATCTAGGATGTAATATTTTTTTTAAGAAGTTCTTTTAATAATACCTGGCCCGTAGAAGGTTATATTAGCTTTCTTTTCTTCTCAGGTTAATATATGTATATTTCTAGAATTACTGTTAATAAAGTTTAAACTTAGAAGGAATTATATTTAGAGTTATTTATGGTAATGGTAGAAAGAAAGACAAAAATTGTGAAAGGGTATTCAGTGATGAAGTGGTAGTTTGGAAAAAGCCGTTATTTTTACAATTTCTGTAAGTCTATAAAAGATAATAAGTATTTCTAAGGTATGGTTAGAAAAGTTAAGAGAAGTGACGAAATTTTAGGACACCGAATGCAAGGAGACCTAGCCGTAATAACCGTCTTCTGAGTAGTGAATGTATCAAAGACATTGCTGGAACAAAGACGTTTAGCGCCTAAATTTTGACAACGAGTAAATCTGGTACTTGTAAATTAGTTTTGTATTTCGCCCATTTATACATTTAATTTTATTATTTTTATGATTTTTTCCTAGAAAACCACTCCCGCACCACTGTAGTTAGTGGGTGCACACTTAAAATTATTACGGGGTTCCCGACCCTTCTGGGAAAATCGAGATTCGTAACGTAACGTCATTGTTACTTTAACAAAGTTAAACCCAACGTATTATGCTTCGTCTTATGAAAAACCTGGGCTGCTCTTTTTAGGTTAGATGTCATCTGCAATGTCAGCAATTTGAAGTATGAGTACATTAACAACTTTTGAACGCATTTTAATAGAAACTACATAAATCCAAAGGCATGAATGAGTCTCGGCGTTAAAAATAATGTAAAATTACCGATATTATTAGTAATTAAAATATCTATAGAGCGGTCTTTGCTTCATTATTCTAAATTAAAATCAAAAACATGTGATGTCCGCAGTAAAGAAAACGACATTTCGTATCACTGAAATGGCAGTAACGCAAATCTCCTATAGTTACAACCCCCAGGTTCGTCGAATCCAGACACGGTACGCTGGAAAAATGTTAGGCGAAAATTTTTCACAAAAATACGCCTTCGGTCGGATAAGAGGTAAAATAGAGGTCCTGTGTGTGAGTGTTGTCAAGCGCGTTAAAGATTCCTACCTTGCTTGGAACAGCAAGGGTTGGGCAAAATTCAAAATTACCAGGTAAAATGACTCGGGTGGATCATTAGAAAATCAAATATTGTACGGTTACACCCACCGTTTGTCTCTTTCCGGTATTGCCGCAACCGATCATAGTTGAATATGAAACTTCAATTGTGAATATTTCGCAGAGAGAATACTTTTACAAAAAAATAAAAGTTTATTATTAAGTCTGAAAAATCAACGGTCGGAACTCTACATATTTTTCAAACACAATCTGTATAGTAGTCTAACATAATTTGTTTAGTAGGAAAGGAGCGATTCGCATTATGTTATCTGTTTCTAAATTTAAATAACTGACTGTATAACTATCAGCGATTGCGAAGTCTCTCGAGGTGGTAGGTATATAACCAACGACCGAATATAATCGGTTGATTAATCACGTATAAATAATAGTACTATAAAAACATAAAAATATGGTAGCAATACCATGAAAATATAAGAATAATGATAACATTGCTTGCTTATGTATAAAGCTAAAAATAAAATAAACAAAATACAAATCAAATATTAGCATAATGCAATGTCTGAATATACTACTAGAGGATTCTGGTAGAGTGTAGCATATTTGATTCCTAGGAGAGTTAATATTCCCAGATTTAAAGCAATTCCTCTAGGTTTTGTCCTGCGTGTATAATATTTAATTTAACTACCTTATAGTTTCTATTTGTTCGGTGGCCGTATACAATCTAAGCATAGTTCTTTGTAATTCTGATTAAAAATTAATTCCGTGTTGGTTTTCATTCGTTGCAAATATTACTTCTGTATTGGTTGGAGCATAATGCTCTGTATATATATATATATACGCGCTAGATAAAGCTTGCGTTTGATAGATGAAGCGACTTCAGAACGAACAGGAAGAGACCGAGTCATTCCTCGATCAAGTGCTGTGGGACACACTCTTGAATTGGTAATTATCAATCGTATGATTGACTACAATTAAGTCGAGGTATGATAATCCACCATTCTTCGTTTTCTGCAGGTCCCAGCAATTATTTGATCTGTTCAACATTGATGGGAACAGACACAGGTCTATATTTGTTAGTGGTTAGTAGGGAGTATGTTTTTTTATTAGCAGTGTATGATATTCTTTTAGCGAACGCAGGAAAAATTATATTAATTATGAACATTAATATTTAACGTGGTTATTATTTAATGGAACTAATTATAATGTTTAAACTTAGGTAGGTTCAATTTGCATATGTAAAGAAGTCGTGCGAATTGATATAGATTTGCAAATTTGATGTCGATTTATTTATTATAAGATAATAATTGTATAAAATTCATATTTGAAATCAAATCGTTTAAGGTTTAGTCTGGATTTGGAGTTTGTGTTCAATGGATGGTTAACAACATACTCTGGGTCAACGCATGCCCTTCAGAGGTGGTGTAAAATATCTGCATTTTATGTTAATAAATGGATTAATCAGCGTGAGTTCTTGAACTGAAATTAATAAACCAGTGGTGAATGTTTTGGTTATGTTACTTATAAATAAATGATTCTAAAATCATTACAAAAATCAATAATTGTAAACCTATTGAAAAAAGTGTTTAATGTTACTTCTATTTACGTTTTTACTGGCAAATCTGAATAATTTAGTAACTGGTATTTAATAAAAATTTCATGAATTTCTTTGTACTTAAAAATTGTCCTTGTACGTAACTAACTTTGGGTTGTTCTCGTTGGACAACCCATATGTTTGTTCATACACATACTTGTATTCAAGATAATAGTTTCAACGTGTGTTAACTTTTCATATATTATAAATGATGTTCAAATCAATAATTTACATATGTAGTACTTATTTCTTGGTCGACATATTTTTAAAAAAATAAAACATGTGTGAACAAATACCGTACTGATATTTGGGCTTAATTTAAATTCAGTGATTAAATCTTTTTCAAATGAAAGAATTTTTAAATAAACTTGAACCTATGCATTTAAGAAAAACTTTGTTTAACTGAACTTTCGACTTGTATATATGAACTTTGAGTTTACCATTATAGCGTTTAGTTGATGTTTTATTTATATCCAAAAAGGACACACAGAGTATACTTTTGAGAAGTTTATAACATAATTAAAAGAGTGACAATAATACAATACTTTATTCCGCTTGAAAAATATTTAAATTAAACTTTTGAGTTTTGTGGATGGTGATTAGACCTATGTTTGCCTATAGATCTGAATACGATTAAACAACATTTTATGTTTTTGTGTTATAAAAAATTTATATAGAATTCATTGCTTTTGTATTTTTGAAGGTGCCCACATGGTGTCCCCAATGGTAATTTAATTGTGTGATTTTCTTTACAGAATCGAACCTATCATCGAGTTGTAGTACGTTGGTACTCAGATTGTTTTTGGAAATTAATTCTGGTACGTTCTTAATATTTTTGGCGAGTCCTGTGTTTATTCTCAGAGGATTTCTGCATCTTTCTTCAAGATTAGTTAATTTTTGAACATAATCAAAGATGCGGTGGTAATTTGTCCCTTTTATATTTTTTTCTAAGTTATGATCAATCCACGCCCAAACTCGTGAATTGAACTTTAAGCTAAGCGTTGGCACGGAAAACTTTCGTCCATCTGAAACATCATCCATATTAAACTCCATATTGCCAGAATAAACTGCAAGATTAAGCAAGAACTACAAATGTAAATCACATTTAAAGTTCCTCGAAAACATATACGTATATAAATTCTTCATTAACTATGAAAGATAAGCTTGGTGTGGAAGTACCTGAGATGGTTCTTATTATTGTATAAAATGTAGGATTATTTATGTTTGTGGTTAGGGACGTTGCGCAGACTCGGAGAGGCGAGAAAAAAAGGAGTCGGTGGACATCCAGCATGGCGTACGGACGTATCGGGATTTTGTTGGTTTTAAGAATTATTAATTATTATTTTGAACAGTAAATTAATACTTGAAGTGTGTTATAATTGTGCCGGAATAATCATTGTTACCTTAGTTTACTTATTGTATGAAGTATAGTTTGAAGAACACGCAATAAATAACAGTCAAGCAGTACGTTTTATTTTGTGTGCCCTGAGATATTAAAAAAGAGATCACTGCATTTTGACGCCAACGGGGGCGAAAAAAAAAACTTCTTACAATCATACTCGTAACGGGGTAACTAAACAGTATTTCAAAGACAGTTATTAGTGGTTACAGTTTGTGTAATTTAAAACAAAGCGACGTGTTGAAGTCGTAGTTGAAGGCCGTTGTCCGCTTGTACACACGTATGGTGTTTACATCAGCTGATAGCACGGAATGTCAACAGTATGGTAAGATTAGGAATGCAAAGGTAATATTAAAGTAAATCAAATATTACAACGTATGCTGAAAGTTTTCATCTGTAGACAATTTACAAAACAAATTGTCATCACGGTGTTGTGCTTTATGGCTTTATAGTGACAGGTTAATAAACTTGCACTTATACGCTTTCTTAAAAACATGCCTAACAAACGTGAAGGGTAAATATTGAAGATCATGGTCAAGGTCAAGGGCAACAGCCGCGACCGATGTTATTACGTCGCATAATTTAGCAGCTGCATTGTTACGCTTAACAGAGGGTATAGCATCACTGCAATCTAGTGTAGGAGTTTTAATTGATAAGAAATATATTAAGGAGGTTGTAGGAGCTAATGAAAACAAGACCGCTATTAATGCAAACAATATTGTAAATACCGATAGTAAAAACTTTCTAACACATTTTAGAGAACTGGGGGATCGCAATTAAGTTTTAATCCTGTAGGTGGTGTTACACATCCCATTGTTTTCTGAACAAAATTGAAAAATTATTTACAGATTCTGGTGTTCCGGAAGGGCATAAAATTACCTTAACGGTAAACTGTTTGAGGAAGCGCGGCAGAATGGGCCGCAATTAAGGAAGGTAGTTTTGATACTTATGCCGAATTTTCTGAGGCTTTTAAACAGCGATATTGGGGTGTGGAAAAACAAAGAGATCTTTATTTAAAAATAAAATACGGTACATTTGAGGAAGTAACAGAGCCGATTATTTTTAAAATTAGTAAAAGAAGCTAGCTTTCTTGTTGAAGCAATACCGGAGGCGGCGCTGATCGAAATGCTTTCGAATCATTTTGCAGCCGAAATTCAAAGGGAATTATTACTCAAGGTTTTACTAAAATAGAGGAAGTGGAAAAATATTTAAGTAAAATTGATGGTACCTATATGAGGGAGCAAAACAGACCTGTTAATACTAATTGGCGTACAGAGCGCAATTTTAGGAATAATACTAATAGTAATGTACAAAACCGTAGTAATTATAGTACACAAAACATAAGGAGTAGTGCCCCCAGGGACAATAGTAATGAGGAAAACGATCAAGGGGAACAGCAGCTTACCCTTAATGATACGGCAAGAAGTGGAAATATACGTTTCATGACTAAGTTTTATAATGATGGTCAAATGTTATTAAGCGAAGGGGAGGAGGAGGAAAATATAGAAAGGGTACTAAGTCCATGTATTCATGTTAAGGTGGCAGGTTTACAGGTTAAGGTATTGGTTGATAGTGGTAGTGAAATCTCTGCTATTTCAGAGGATTTTATGATGTTTTAAAAATATGAGGGATTTTCCAGTGCTGCCAGTCACTAATATCGACATTGCTGTTGCTGTTGGTGCAAAAACACAGAAAATCAAACAGCAAGTATTATTACAAATAGATATGGATGGGATTGAGACTGAGGCAATTTGCTTGGTAGTACCCAAGTTAAATAAGAGTTTTATTTTAGGGTGCGACTGGTTACTGAAAAATAAAGCTAGTTTAGATTTTAAAAGTTTCAATTAAAGGTATCCGTAGATGAGAAATACAGGGTAGTACAGCTAAAGCATGATATTGAAACGAGTAATAATTTACATATTAATTATGTTGAAAAAAGAGAGGAACGTAACAAGATTGCTTGTCATCCTGAAAGACATCAATATACGGAAAGCGAGGTTAGTAACGTTATAAATAAGGCTGTACGGTTAAATGAACATGAAAAGAAAATGTTGATGTCAGTGGTTAAAAAAATTGGGAGGGGTTTTCAGAGAGTCCGGGACGGCTAAGGGTTATCAACATGAAATAATCATGAAAAGCGAGGAACCTTTTATAAAAGGCATACCCGATACCTATAATTCATAGGGAGGAAGTTCGTAAACAGATTGCAGAAATGGTAGAATATAATGTAGTTGAGCAAGCACAGACAGAATATATTTCTCCCTTAGTTTGTGTTAAAAGAAAGATAGTAGTGTGAGGATTTGTTTGGATGGTCGGTTTCTTAACGCACGTATGGCGAAGGATTATGTTACTCCGCCAAACCCTGTTGAATTATTATCGAGTTTTAAAAAGGTCAGATTCTTAGTACCATTGACCTTACGTCCAGTTTTGGCAGGTTGAAGTTAAGAAGGAGCATCGTAAGTTTCTAGGATTTTTGTTTGAAGGTCAAACATACCAATTTCAAGTAATCCCATTTGGCTTAGTTACAGCCATGGCAGGATTGATTAGATGTATAAATGTTATTTTAGGCCCACGATTTTCACATTTTACGTGTACATACGTCGATGACATATTAGTGTACTCGAACTCGGTGCAAGAGCATTTAGTGCATTTGGATGCATTATTTAGTCAATTAAAAGAAGCAGGTATAACTATTAAGTTGCGCAAATGTTTATTCGCTGTTGAGCAGGTTCCCTTTTTAGGACATTTGATATCTGCTAAAGGGGTTGATATTAATCCACGTCGAGTAGAAGCGATCCAGAATTATCCGTGTCCTAGAAATATTAGAGAGTTACGTGCTTTTCTTGGGTTGATCAATTTTGAGAGAAGATTTTGTCAAAATTTAGCTGAATATACCATTCCGCTACTACAATTACTAAAAAAAAGGGGAAAATGGAAGTGGACTGATGTCGAGCAGGCTGCCTTTGAAAATATAAAGAGTAGGTATGTGGGAACCGCGATAGTAGTTCATCCGGATTTCTTGCGTGCTTTTATATACAATGTGATGCATCAGAATTTGCTCTTGGAGCTTGTCTTTATCAGTTGAGTGATAATGGGGAGCGTGAGGTCATAGCGTACACTAGTAGGTCATTAAAGGGTGGTGAGGTGCGTTATACGGTTACGGAGAAGGAAGCTTTAGCTGTAGTCAATGCACTTCAGCAATGGCGTTCCATAATATTGGGTAGAGAGGTCATATTAATGACAGATCACAAAGCTTTAAGTTTTCTTTTAACATGTAGACTGAGATCGGCAAGACTATCCCGTTGGATTTTGTTGATTCAAGAATTTGACTTATCCATCAAATACTGTTGTGGCAGGGATAACGTGGTTGCTGATGCGCTATCGCGTATCCCTTGTCGGGTTAAAAGGAATGAGGTACCGGATTGCAATTCAGATGTGATGATTTTCTATATAAAATGACCAGTGAGTTAAAAAAGGTGAAGGATAATGTAAAAACTATTAAGGAGGATCAAGGTAAGGAGTCTTGGATTATAGATAAGATAAAGGTATTACAGACCCTAGAGGAAACGGGAAGTAAGGAACGAGGAAAAAATAAAATAGGGGAGTGGTATAGGTTGCATGAGGGTATCTTATTTAGGAAGGGAGATGAAAGTTTGCCGGGTTATAGAATTTGTGTTCCTAACAGTCAAGTTAGTGAATTAGTGCAGCAGCAACATGCTAGTCTTGGTCATTACGGTAGCGACAAGACATTTAAACACATGAAACATTTATTTTATTGGCCAAAAATGAAGAGGGTGGTTCGACATATAGTAGCAGCATGTGATCTTTGCCAAAGGGCAAAATCCTCTAAAAGGTCTTATGGGGAATTGAATCCTGTTATAGTCGCACGGCCTGGGGATATGGTTTGTGTGGATTTAGTGGGACCATTGCCAAAATCTCGGGGGGGTTGTACTCAAGTATTTGTAATGGTGGATGCATTTAGTCGTTTTGTCAAATTATATGCAATTAAAAGAGCCACGGCTCCCATAATTGTAAATCGTGTCCTTAAGGAGTATATACCTGCAGTGCAGTTACCTAAGTGTATACTTAGCGATAATGGCACGCAGTTCACTTCCAAAATATGGACGCATAAACTAAAGGAACAAGGTATCAAGGTCAAGGCGATCTCACTTTATTTTCCCCAAGGTAACTTAACGGAGCGTTGCAATAAAGAATTAAAACGTCTGTTGAGGACTTACTGTTTTGATAGGCATACTAAGTGGGCGTGGGAAATTAGTAAAATTGAGGATTGCATGAATAACGTAATACACGGTGTCACGGGGTACACTCCATTATTTTTGCAAAAAGGAGAAGTCCTGGTTAATCCGATTGAAAAACTCTTAGGGTTGCCATATGACGAAACCAGAGATAATAATCGGTTGAGTTTAGAAAGACATTGGGAGATAGCCTATAAGAATATATGTAGTAAGGCCCAGAAGCGGCAACAAAAGCATTGTAGTAAGGTGAATATCACCAATTTTAATGTAGGGGATTATGTACTTTTAAGAACCCATTATCAGTCTTCAGCAGTAGATAGTACTACTGCTAAATTGTTTTTGTTATATGAAGGACCATTCAAAATTATACGAATTGCAGGTCCTAATTCTTATGTGTTATGTAATAAAGATGGTGTAGAGTTAGGTAAACATAATATTATAAATCTCAAGCCATATAAGGTACTGCCTCCAATGTAAGGATGTTTTGACAATTTTGTTATCTTAGGGGCCATCGTATTATAAGTTCGGGCTTGTTGCTATTAATTTTACTTGTTCTTAGATAGTTTCATTGTTGGCTGTTGTATTTGCATTTTATACCTTCGCGTGAGTAACTTATACTATGATTAGGCTAATCCAGTTTAAGTTAGGGGGGGTCGTGAGATGGTTCTTATTATTGTATAAAATGTAGGATTATTTATGTTTGTGGTTAGGGACGTTGCGCAGACTCGGAGAGGCGAGAAAAAAAGGAGTCGGTGGACATCCAGCATGGCGTACGGACGTATCGGGATTTTGTTGGTTTTAAGAATTATTAATTATTATTTTGAACAGTAAATTAATACTTGAAGTGTGTTATAATTGTGCCGGAATAATCATTGTTACCTTAGTTTACTTATTGTATGAAGTATAGTTTGAAGAACACGCAATAAATAACAGTCAAGCAGTACGTTTTATTTTGTGTGCCCTGAGATATTAAAAAAGAGATCACTGCATACCACAATTTAACTCGTAATTCTTTGTACCTGCGATATTTAATTCTGTTGCGTAATATAAAACAAGCCTTTGTGTAAAAATAAATAAACGTCGTTCAAAACCCACAAAATTGCAATTACGTTTAATTTGAGCAAAGCCTTTAGTTTTTGAGACTGACAAGAGTTGAGGCTCATTGTAAATTTACTTAACCTCAATGCTGCTTCAAGGCAGTAATTTAAAATATTTAAGCCCTTCCGTACTCTATGTCAGGTAGTTATATCATTCTTCGTAATATTTTATTTATTTAGTAATTTGCTTGCAAAGCGATATCCGTAACAGAGAACCATTGCTCTACAATCTAAAATGATTATCAAAGTAAAGGGCATTTTTAACAGTTACGGGCTCAAGAAGACAAGGCAGGCACTGATGCATAACTTCCCCCGATCTATCGCAAATAACACGATGACTCACCACGCGGTCGTCGGGACGCTCTGCACCCTAGCGTCCCTAAATACACTATGCATCCCGGTGATTTTATGCGCACGTCAATATCGTTAACATTAAAACTGCATTACATTGAGTGTATGAACTAAATGAGATTAACCTTAATAAAATTTTAAAGCGATTCGATTATATTCTTTAGAAACTAACACAGAATGTACAAAAAAGTTTTGTTTTCGTTGTCGTTCTAGAATTAATGACATATACTACAGTCGTTACGAAGTATTGATTTGTATTGCCTTAGATGATTCTATTTCTAGGGTGGGTACTTGACAGCTTTAATATTACATCAAGAAAAGCTGTGTACCGCTTACAGAAATAAATACAGCATTTTCCAAAATATCGATAGTCATAAATAACTAAAAGTTTGAACTAGATACTCAGGAAGCACGCCATTAATCTAGTGTATCTGTATTGTAGGAAACAAATAATTTATGCTTTATACTAGATTAGGTGACCAAAGCTTTAAAGAACGCCAACAAATGATTTTTAATAGTGCAGATCAGTAAGTAGAAAATTTATTATTAAATTCTACAATATGTATTATTCTCGTTTTTAAATTTCTAAAGTCAATTTGATACATGCGATTTGCCGTTGCTTATCGAAGCTTAAGTGACTAAGCAGAATACATCACTTGAAATGTTAAGTTTAAGGGTTTGTACTGGCCAATTATTATATATATTGAAGCGGGCTACTGCTACCGCGTTTCTTTAATTTAAAAACAAGTAATAACAATAGTCTTCATTACTCACTGTACCCAAGTCTAATTAACAGTATATGCCTTATTTATAGATGTTTTCAGTCCACTTAACAATGAAGCACTATTACACTAATGAATTTACAAGCACTAATATCTTCTTAAACTAACTTCTTTACCATAGGTCCATTAACAACACTAACACAACTATTTATTTATATACTTCTATTTATTTATGTATACTACAAGCTGCATGTACATTAGACACAGCATATAACATTTATGTATATTCTTGAACTCCTAAAAGCTCAACTACATTTACTGTACACGAAATAATTTATATTAGACATTCAAGTATAGACTAACTCTTACATTCATAAGCGGCCTTATATATACCCTGAATTAAAGATATGACTCATTATCTAGTATTTTCTAGAAGAATTCTGGAACCGTAGAGAATAAACAGTGATTGCGGCGTTTTGTGTGTTTGATGGGTTGTCTAGTAGTAGCTCGCAACAATATATATATATATATATATATATATATATATATATATATAGCTGTGGATTGAAGTGGCACTGACGTTGGGCGTCAATAAAAAATACTGTAGTCTGAAGAAGTTCCAAGTGAGCTTCAATAAAAGATGAATGTTTTAAATTTGTCCGTTGCCTTATTATTTTTGGCTAGCTCTCTTCAAAATAAAACCACCACAATCAGACATAAGATTAATAATGATACGAAGTACTCTTTTGCAAACAATCTTTCAAATACTAATTACTACATCCACAACAGCTCTTCTCTAACAAACAATATCTTACATATAAAATCTAAGAAAAACTACTTTCTCTCAACATCATAGGCTGCCACCATTCAAATCAAATTCTCGACATGTACAAACAACTCTCACGCAAAAAAAAAACTTGCACACAAAACAAACATCTTATCATATAACTTTCGTATCCTTTTTAATATATTAAACAATATAATTTTATTTTACTGTGAAATTCTGCTTATTGTTGTCTTTTTTTCAGACCGTAATTCTCAATTAAAACTCCGAAATCGCTTTAAAAAGTACGCCTTTCCATGCAAATTGCTCATATAACGTATAACAAACCATTCTCATTCCATATGCTTCATCTACATTAATTTTCAATTCTTTATTTCCATTTTTAAAACCACTGTAATTACGGCAAATAATTACTCCCTTTCGAGTAGCAATGAACTTTCAACTTCGTCAATAAAATCGTCTGTCTCGTATAATAACTAAGTACCATGAAACGTATTCTCAGATTAGCATGGTGACGTTTGGACCGAAAACTGACTAGAACTCGACATTCATTGGCTGATATAACAGTGATCCCCTGTAATGTCAGCATCTAGAAAAATCACGTTAAGTCTAGTTGTTGTTTCTATGCGTGGATTGGTCATGGAAATAGGCTTAAGCATCTGGAATTTTCGTGGACAATCTTGAACTTTTTAATTGGCTTGTTTTCGAAGGCGTGATGCAATATTTGCAAATATATCATACCAACCGCATTGAACAACACTAATTAGTTGATGTCGTTCCATTATCTTATCAATATTCAAGGTTTTAATTACTTTAGTTAATCGTTTTCACGAATACATTAATAGATTTATCGTCACCTCCAGCTATTTCATCATTCTCCCAATGCTTCGTTTTAGTACTCGATTATTCCTGAATACGGTCTTTGTAATTGAAATACATTCGTAACTTTTTTTAGAATATTGACTAATATTTATAATGAACACGCTTTCATTTAAATACAAACGTATGTTTGTTGCTAAAATATTGTACACGCGGAGTCCCTAAAAATTATTACGTGCCGTCCCTTCACGCAAATATTTTCGTTCTTATAAAATTAAATTTCATATTTCTTAATGCATTCGCGATTATTTGCAAATTTCATTAACATTTTTGACAGCTTTCTCAATTGAAATGATTGCTTATTCAACACCCTGTAGGTTTTATTAGTACATGTAATTATAGTTTAACTACTACAAATATATTGTATTTCGATATAGCCTAAAAATCTGGTATTTTCCTTAAAGATTATAAAAAATTTAGAAGATGGTTTAATTATCAAAATAATTTACTTTCAAACGATTGTAATGTATTATGCACGTGTTTCTGAATAGATTATTTATGGCCCGCTTATCGTTATTCCGTATTTAATATAAATTATTAAATGGCATACTAAAAAGCTGTTTACGAATACAATTTTTGATCCATGGGAGTTTTTGCATCGCTATACGACTTATTTATAGGTTAAATTTCTGTATTTTTATGCGGGAAGTTAGACCACCAATCCTACACACACTCCATGATTCTACAAGTTTGGTTGCAGATATTCCTTATCAAGTTACACAAGTTGATGTAGCTTTGTGTTGATTTAGAATGTTTACGGCCGGTTCCACTGTATAAAGTAAATGTAATTTTTCCATGATCGATCACAGTTCGCTTGTTGAACCAATATGATAGGTTAATATACAAGGTTTGCCTACGGATTTTTTAACAGAACTTCAATCCAAGGCGTCTAATATTTCTCTTATCTACAAATGGATGTTTACAAGGGACGTTGGAATCAAAATAAAATTATTGTTGTACCTGCTTTTTGGCTTAAATAAGAAAAAGTAGAAGTGATTTCCATTATAAAAATGCATGTTGTTTCAAAGTCCCTTACCTGATATGGTTAGTGTTTTAGTTCCTTCCAAGTTTGGTAACATTACGGGTTGGGTTATTCTCTGGCGTCTACTGATGTTACTTATTTTTAATTTAATAAATCAACAATATTAATGTGCAGCTTGCTCTCCTGTCCTATTAGTTAGTTCGAACTTTACTCATGTTGTTAGCCATAGTAACAAATGATCCGACGGGTTTTTGCGACACAGATATGAAGGTATTAAATGCAGTATTTTTTATACGATAATGACGACGTTTGCTAATTTGTTTGTATGCACTTTTAGTTAATGAAGGACCGTGGCAAATTAGAAATGCATTGGGCTCCTACAGTTAATAAATGTATAACACGAAAAAAATGCAACCAAACGACTGAGAAAAACGCCCAAAGTTTTTCTATTTATTTTAGTTTAAAAATTTAATTCAGGTAGTTGAGTGTACTACTTGCATGCGTAGATTTTAGTGTACTGTGTAAATCTTCCGGGATATTCTAAATAAATGACATCCCAGGGGGTCATTGAGCACCACATTCAGTGAGAAAAATAAATTGACCCAAAGAGAAGAGAAGTAAAATTTTCCAATGTTTAATTTTATTCTATATAATATTTTCTAGCAAGATAAGTGTATTCCCATGTGGAATAAAGCGCTTTAAGTACATACAGCGTTGTCATATACGATTTAAGAACGAAGTCTAACTTTAAAATCCATGAAAATCACAGACTTATTGATTTAAATCCGTGTGTAAATAATTATTCTTGTGAAAAGTACCTTGAAAAAAGTTTTATTGGTTATACAGGCTGAAAAAGCGTATTATCCACTTCAAGAGTACTAAATAACTTCGATGTCAAGTTATCTGCTTAAAAAATATCATTTAATAAAAGTAATACACTCTTTTGAAGAACAAGTAGTTTCAAACAGAGAAAGTACAAACATCCGTACTTTGCTAAAATGTAAATTCCATAATGCATTCATAGCTTTTAAAATATCATTTAATATACGTAATACACTGCATTTATTGAAAGACAAATAGTTTCGGAATCTTCAAATTCATTATATTTACGTTATTTAATACAAAACCAAAAATACTGCATTTTTTCGAGTGTCCTGAAAGCCATAAATCATAAGCAAAGAACAGCTAATTATTTTCTGTCAATGAATACACGTCGATTCGCGGAAAGCGATAACACCGAGAAACCATAAACCTGATAAGATAAGGAGTTTTAATGGCTATACAAAAACTCGTAAAATCACAATAGGAAAGAGATGCAACAATTGCTTTAATTCATTAATAAAGAAGGGGAAATTTTTATAGTCACCATAAATTTTAAACCTGACGGCTGATTAGAGATAACAAAACATGAAATTGCGGAAAATTGTTACATTACGCGGATGACTCAGCTTCGAGAAGTTAATCAAAAAGTAACGTATTTAGAATTTAATTATATAAACGCGGAAGTAATACAAGCCACTCATTCGTTCTTCCAATATTCAAGATTTAACACTGAAGTTTTGAACATAAGTTATAGGACATTCGATCATTAACAGATAGTCATTTTATGGAATGCAACGCCGCTTTATTGCTCCAATATAAATAATAAGGTATCTTGGTGCAAAGTCGTCCGCTACTTTAATCTGTAAAAAGTACTTTCCAAAACTGAGGCAAGATATTTCGACGTATGGGGGATTAATTAAAAATGAAAATCTAAAAATTTAGAACCAGGAAATGTTCGATGCAGTTGAGAAAAAAGACGACATATTAAATGTATTTTATTCGTTTTTTTATTGTTTTAAAAATGTAACGCATATCTGTATTTGGTAAGACGATTGCTAAGAGCAAAACAAAAACTGGACCTTTTTACCTTTTTGATATATCTTGTAAATTTTGCCCACAGAATTCTATTGACACCATAGGCATTCTTTACTTCAAACCAGGTAATACGTTTATGACTGCAGACTCCTCTCACCATCGAGTTAAATTGGCTATGAAGCACAGTCGAAAGATTTGATTTGCAGGATTTTGTTAATAGAGATCAACAAGCGAACTCGGTAAAAGCTACGAGTTCGCGATAGCATAACATGTGTCACAAATATGTTTAAAGTAACAGCTAAACGAGGAAGTACAGGTATTCTGTATTGTACCAAATATGAAGTATCTAGTTCAAAAGTGTTGAACTTCTTACAAGGTAAATGCATCAAGAACTTTCCCAACCTAAAAAAATTGACAAAGTACGGGGATTCAATAAAACAAAGAAAGAGTCAGATGAGCCAGACTCACTAAATACTGACTAAAGAAAGACCGATAAAGAACCTTCGTTATACAGAATGTTTTGAAACATCGTTTAAAGATTTTAAGGGCATGTAGTACAATCGAAAATAAGGTTGGAAGTCATAATAAAGAAATGTCCACAATTTAACTGTTTACGAGATAATAAATAAGTAAACTATAAAATATCCCAGTAAACAGGTGCCTAAGAGAAACTGGTTCGTTTGAAAAGCGGTCTTATAATACTGAACGGCAGAGAATAGCATGTACTCCACAGATAGAAGATCGAATGTTGAATATTATTGATGAAAATCCCGAAACTAGTCTTAGAAAAATTTCGACTCAAGTGGGTGAGGCAGCTATCTTGTTTGGAAAACTCTTCATTAGCAACTCCTATACCCCTACCATATCCAACGGGTACAAGTCCTTACTGCTCCGGATTATCAAGCGAAAATGACTTTCTGTGAGTAGTTTTGGCGAACAGCTGCTAATCGGCAAGATTTCGCTTATAACTTCCTTTTCACTGATGAAGCTGGTTTTACTAAAAATGGAATATTTAATTTCCACAACAATCACGTTTGGTGTGACGAGAATCCTCATGCTATCGTTGAAGCCAGACACCAGCAACGTTTCACTCTAAATATCTAGTTAAACATCATAGGGGAACGGTTGTTAGGACCGATTGTTTTGCCACAACCCTTAACAGGTCTTGGATACCTCGAGTTTTTGGAAAATACTTTACCTGAACTTTTGGAAGATTTACCTTTAAATCTGAGACTGAACCTCTGGTTTATGCAAGATGGATCTCCACCGCACTTTACGCTTGCTGTTAGGGAACATCTTAACAATAAACTGGGAAATGGATAGTGCGAGCAGGTCCCATTGCTAGGCCTCCAAGATCTCCTGATCTAAGCCTGTTGGACTTTAGTATCTGGAGTTATTTGAAAAATTTAGTATACGCAACACCGGTAAACGATCTTCTATAGTTGCGCTGACGAATAGATTCCCAGATAATTCGAGAAAAACCATTACTTTTTTGAACGATTGCGCGTTTCCTTTGAAAGAAGATGTAGATCCTGTGTCGAAATGGAAGGACGTCATTTTGAACAACTTCTTTAGTTATAATCTATTTTATGTTAAATTGCAATAACATCTTATTAAAGCAAACTTATTCTGCAATTGCGATAAAATCGCTGTTATCTCGTATACAGTTAATTTGTGGACATATGTTTATTATGACTATCAACCTTGTTTTTGATCGTACTACATGCCCTTAAATCCTTAAAATATTTAAACGATGTTTCAAAAAACCTGTATATATTAGTTTTATGTTAACTAAAATACTGAAAATTATTAAACACATTCTTTCTAGGTTATGGTGGTGCAATCTTTAAAAGTTGTTTTATGCAAAGGTATTAATTATGGTTTGTAAACATGATAATTATGAATATAAAAAAACCTAAACTCCCATACAGACTTAGGGCCGTTCAAGACCGTGTATTATAGCAACAAACTCCAAAATAAAAAGCCCGAAATATTTTTTTTTAAATAAAATAACTTTTACACGTCATAAGACTTTTAAAGTATCAAAACTTTGGTGCAGGTGAAGAAATTTGTGTTTCTCATTTCCTGCAAAATTTTGTTTTTGCAGTTAGGACTCTCTATGTCAAGTGGGCAGAATTGTAAATACTATTATTAAAGTACTACTATATCTACAAAATATACACAAACAAACGATGCCAAAAGCCCAAGTGACAGAAATGTTTCATTTTTGAATGAATGTCGTGAAATAGCAAAAAAAAATAAATGTAATTTAGTATAAAATTCCGCTATTTACAACAAAAGTTAAGTATATTACCCTACAAATAAATACAGATTTCGCAGTCACAAATGAAAGGGTAATATTGGGACAACTTAATTGCTTCATACGTGACACTATTTTTACAGTAGGTGAACAACTTTTAAAGTTATTTTACGAGAATTAAACAATTAATTTTAATATGCTAGTAAGTTAATAGTATGTAATTGTATACCAAGAACACAAAAGTAATAGTTTTCGGTAGCAGTGTGAAAGTTATTAAAACAAGAATTCGCACGAATGCAAAAAATTGTATAAATAAATTTTGAGAGTAAGATACTTAAAACTTATTTAAAAAATAATTCCCACGGAAACCTTTGTTTTAAGTTTTTAGGAAACTGCATAAAATCAACACAGAGAAATGATGTAAACGAAATATAATAGTATAAATAGAAATCCTTTCAGATATACGTTAGTAAATAGTTGCACAGAAATTAACAGTAAAACAATTTTAATGAAATTCCTGAAATTTATTGCTTCTCAATTATATGTGCAAACCAAACGACTCTCTGGTGATTATCATTTATGAGGCGACTCCGTAGCGTAGTGGTATGTGTGTGACTACTACGCCCAAGGTCCCGGGTTCGAATCCCGACACGGTGCGCTTGAAAAATGTTAGACGAGCATTTTTCACAAAAATACACCCTCGTTCGAATGAAAGGTAAAATGGAGATCACGTGTGTGAGTGTTGTCGCGCACGTTAAAGATTCCTACCTTGCTTGGAACAGCAAGGGTTCGGCAAAAAAACTCGCTTCCTGGCCAATGTAGTACTTTCGGGTGGAGCATTGGAAAATCACATGTACGGTTATCATTTATGACCATCATGAAAAAATATTTTAAAGTTGATTGATTATAAATGTTAACCCGTTTCGACAAAGCTATTCAGACTCATCAAAGTTTTTCTATTTTTTTTTAATCTAGAGATCTTTTATACATATATTCCAGCTTTAAATCGTAAAAAATACGTTTACAGTTACTTGGTCTTTAGTTAAAGTTATTGTTAGTTAGTTTTTTTTATAATATATGTAATCAGATCTTAATTTAAACATACAAAAATAAACCACGCATTCAAATCTTAAATTGTATACTCATTTCATCCTATTTCTTTGTTCTTGTTCCCCTTCTACAAAAATGTTATCGAAGTTTTCTCAATAGTAGGTATACAACAGGCGTACGAGCGCAAAATCGTTCATTATTACATGTATCTTCCCATAAGAAAATCTAAGATCCATTTTGCAAATTTTTGACCAACTATAGGAATTCCCATAAGGAGGTGGAGGCTCCTTCGATGGATTTCTATAATTGCTTAAAAATTTGCAAAATAGATTTTAGATTTAGATTATACAGGTCACTGAATACCCCGAACTATATAGTACTTTATCCAAAAACACAAATTTTTCGTACCTTGAATTTTACTTGTATATTTCTTTATTTACACTCAAAATTACATGGGAGCAAGCACATGTCAACGAATACGAAAAAACCTGTTTCCACAGTTGCGCTATATTCATGTAAAAGCTACAGGGATTCAGTGTAAGAAATGGTTCAATATGGGCAATCTTACCATATAAAAACTATTTGCATGACTAGTAAACGGTAAGTATTAAAATCCATTTTCCAAATTTTTGATCAACTATAGGAATCCCCATATGGAGGTGGAGGCTCCATAGGTGGACTCCTATAATTAGTCAAAAATTTGCAAAATAGATTTTAAATTTTCTTATGAAAAAATACATGTGAAAAATAACGATTTTACCCTCGAACTCTGTAGTATTATCTACGATCAACGTTAAATTAAAACTAAAGAAACATCATATATGTTCAAGTAGATCAAATTAAATCTAAAACTAAAACTATTTGCCTATCCTTTATACACGTCAATAGTACACCATCCAAAAAGAATAAACATCATAACCGAATGACTCTCTAGCAGTTAACACGTATGACATCATGACAAGATATTTTGAAGTTGAGTTATAAATGTTACCCCTACTTCGGCACAGCTACTCTAGCTCAGCATAAAAATTTCCTTAACCGATAATATTACATTTTTTTTTTGTAAATCTAAACATATTTCGGTGCACCTATGAACATCAGTTTTAAACCCCAAAAATACGTTTTCAGTTTCTCGGTCTATTGTTGAAGTTAACTGCTTTATTGTGCTATGTACAAACTTATTCAAATCTTAATTTAAACATACTAAACAAACCAGCTATCCATCCCAAACATAAATTGCGTACTCAATTCATTCTATTTTTTAAATAATCATCATTAAGTGCTGTTTCATTCCTATTCGGGGTTTATCGACGTCAAATTAGACTTTTGAAACATCAAATACGTTCAATTGGATCAAATTTAATCTGAAACTAAAACTACTTTCTTATCTGTTATCAAAGTTATAGGTATTTTATTTTAAAAAAAATTGTCACATTCACACAACTTTTGAGTATGCATTTATAGCTCAATTTTCAAAGAATTTTATTCAGGAAGTTGTTATTCTACTACGTTTTCGTACCTTTAAATTTCCTTAATACGTGACGCTTGCGAATAATTAAATAAATTTCCAAAAAAATGTGGTTAATTAATTGAATAATCGCTTCCCTCTTATTTAATTCAAATTTGCAAGCTATTGAGTATGATGGATCTCGAGCAAAATCACGTCGATAAAAGCCCATTTAGATCAGATTTCTATGATGAATGTCCATCTTTTTGCTAAAACGTAAATGTAGAAGGAGATATAAAAATAGACGAAATAAATAAAGCAACATTCAACGCAAGTCTAATATACTACCCCGCGGGTAATTAAAGATAAAGATAAGGTCTATCACAAAGTATTGTTATCCCGATACGATCACTTTCAATTCCGCTAACGTCGACGTCTTGCCGTCCAACACGTTCTACTCATGCTATGATTGGTCCAAAAACATCACACGTATCACAAGTTTAGTGAGAAAATGTTTAAATCGCACTCACACGACATAAAAAATGGTTGCTAGAAAACACTAAAGGGAAAATCACAGCGACCAAATTTTGCTAAATCTATATTGCACAATATGCGTAATAATCTAAGATTAATGATTTATATGCACAATTGCGGAGCAATTTAGCGCGTAACAATCGCGACAAAGCTTCAAAAATAAAAAAACTTAAAAAAGAGTCTTCTTACGAGAATTTATACAAACGGAAAACTTATATGTTTAGGATTCGCCTGGTTTTTAAATCGTAGTAATCTTTGCAACATCAAAAATTGCAACATATAGTCAGACAGAGATCATAAGAATTTATACAAACAATTTTCATTATAAAATGCTAAATACAAAATTGACTTATTCTACAGTGCATATAAATGCATACAAATTTTTAATTACTTTAAGGGTATTACTTTAACTCAGACAAATTAAAAGCACTGACTTAATAGCAATGTAAGTAACAACATATCTCGCGACAATAGAAAAACTTTTAGGTTGACAAACTAGCCAGTGATGCTACATTAACGATAAATTTCTTATTTCTAGCCTACCAAAATACAAAGCTAACAGCAGGTTAGGCTCTTTTTATTTACACATAATTTTTACCTTTCAACATAAATAGCAAAGGTTCGGAACATCAATCAGATAAGAAAAAATCTCCACGATAGTTTCGAGAGAACGACAGGAGACATCGTGTAGAAATATGGACGGAGAACCCTGCACCCATGTGCTGATTGATTCTTAAAAGATACGGCTGGTGGGTTAAATCAAACATAAATTATATTGTCAACGGCTTCAGCGTAAACCCAGTCGAAGACAACGGCGACACATGGCCACACGGGGGTCCTCACTACCATGGGTCAAGTGTCGTGAGGTACCAACCCTTTAAACTATGTCGCAATTTAGATAGGAAAGGAAGAACTAGAAAAAAAATTAAAAAATAAAAGAGGGAAGTAAGATATTTGTAGATTCATGGCAACCAGGTAGAAGAAGAAAGAGAATGGTTCGCAATGAGCAAAAACCAATAGAATAAAGATGGATAGTAAAGCACTGCTCGGTCAACGAACCAGAATGGGGGAGAAGTACTCTTATGTAATAGACGGTTATTTCGAGCCAAAGACGAGTTCACTGGAGGAAAGATAAGGATGAAACGGTGGTAAGAGAGTTTTTGAATAAGCATCCTACAGAAAGGTTGAGACATAGAAAATGTTCATAATAAAAACATATCGATTTCCGGAACCGCCTGCTACGGTAGCAAACAAAATAAAGCCCCCTAAAATACCACATCGTTAATTAAAAATAACTAAGCAACAGATGAAACCTAGATATACTCTCTTCCTACTTAGTACATCCACCGGCATAAGATCATACGACTAACCTAAGTGTACCTACACGATAATTTTAAAAACGGCAGCTACCATAAGCGTGCATAAAAGTAGAGAATTTCCCATTATACCGAAAACAATCCGAGATTAACGATAAAAATAGAAAAAGGCGGCAGTCCTTAGCCAACACATTCAGAAAAAAAGAAAAAGAAAATTGTGAAAACGTCCCTGATACAAAAAAACAAGTGATAAATGAAATTATAAAAATGAATGAGATATTTAATAATAATAATAATAATAATGACAATAATTGGTTATATTTTCCTATAAGATTTTCAATAAGAAAACACATCGAATAGAAATTTCTCGTAGTTGCAACTGTGGAAATCGACGTTTAACCACATATGCATAGTTCTTGAACACTAGGTGTGACTAAAGAGCGAAGGATCAACCGACATCAGCTAGTACAAGACTTAAAGATTCGTTGAGTTGTTGAAACGGAAAACTCGTCAATGATGACAAAAAATGTGTAGTAACCAATAAATTTTGAAGAATAGGTATAAGAAAACTCCATGAAATTTTGAGATAGTAAGGTATCTGGGAGACTAGAGGGTTTGAATTAATTCAGTGTTCAAGAATAAGATATATTCATATACGACAAGAGACAGTAAAAATATACAAAGTCAATTAAGATACTAATTTGAGAAAATAATATATATTTAGATAACGGTAACGATGAAGATACTACTAATTACTAATCAACGCATTAAAAGGAAAAGGCTTTAGGTACTTAATATGCCATTGCGCTTGAAATTTGCCATCAGCATCCTGCAACTCGTAAATTAATGAAGAAACTACACAAGATATTTTACATAAGACAACTTCCGGGGCTAATTTTAGAGAAAACTTTAGTTGCATTAAATACTACTGGTTTGTATTATGTTTCTACTTAAAAGCTGAAAGAGTTTCGTTTGACTTTAGATGTATATAATTTATGATAATCAATACCAAATGCAAGATAAGATTAAACATATCTAAGTTGTAAATAGTTCCTATTTATGTAATAGGGAATTAACAAATCATGAAAGTATATTTTGTTAGACTAAATCAGCAACAGAATTAGTGTATATTGATTTTAAAAGAAAGTTTTAGTGGTGGAATTTAGTGTTAGTAAAGGTATAAAACTTTAGTATTATTAATGGACAATAAAATTACAAAAGAAAACATTGGGATTTAGCTGTTTTTCATGTTTGTTATTAAATGCATTTCCAGAAATTGGATTAAGAATATCATGTAATTTAATATGGGAAACTGGAAAATTTGGAATAATAATATTATTGATGGATTTAGTGTTTTCTTTTAGGATTTCTTTTAGTAAGACCTGGCCAGTGAGATTCAGAAATTAGATTTTTTAAATATTTGTAATTATATTGCAATTATTTAATGTCGATAAAGGTTAAGTGTTTGTTGAATGTTATTTGCATTTATTTATGAACTAGATAAAATTTACGTCATTGTAAAAGGATATCCAGTCAACCCAGTGATGAAGTAGTATTCGGGAGAAGCTTTTGCTTTGAAAATTGCTCTAATTATGCAAAAATTTAATAGGTTTTAAAAATATTTTACAGAAATGTAATGTATAATGTGATAACTTTAGTAAAACAAAAGCAAATGAAACGTATTTGAAACAACCGTCCACTACTGTAACTAACCGGTGCACCCTTCAAACTATTACGGAGTCCCCACCCTTTCAGGGCAAATTCAAATTTAAAACGTAACGCTTATTCTACTGGTAACAGAATACGCCATCAATGGTATTTACTGTGTCCCGTCGAACTTCATCTTATTTAAAGAAACAAGCAAAGCTACCAAAAACTCTGGAAGTTTCAATGTTAAATCTGAAAATCTTCGTAAGTGATCAAATAAAAAAAATTTCCTTTAAAATCTACAACTGTCAAGTATTTAAGCATATACCTCGTTTAACTAAATACACCTCTATTGAAGAAAGTAGACTTAAAAATTGCACTTTTACATACAGTTGAATCTGGTTGTTATTTTACTTACGCCATGCACTGTGGATGTTGATGAGAAATGAAATCACACAAGAAAAAGTTTGAAATTGCGATACATTGGACTGAATGAACCAGAACTTGATAGATAATGTTTTAATCGGGGTCAGGTTTATAGCAGCGACGTCAAGACCAAGGTGGGATCTTAGTAAATACCAATATTTTGATAAAAAAAAAGCACATGGCCATTTATATACAGATAGATTGTGATAAATACTTAAATGGGATCATGTGATAAGTTGTAGAAGTCACCAACAAAAAAGAGCTTAAGAAAATAATTATCAAGTATACAGGATAAATTTCCAAAAATTCAAAACAATGTCCTATTTACATTATTACATACAACTCGATAACGCAAATCCATATATGACAATACACCCTAAAAGTTTGTTGTGTTTTGTTTTGTGTTCTTCTTAATTTTCTTTGGGAATTAAACCACTCATAATTGTTAAAATTGTCTTTATTTACGTTTCGATCCATGACCTAGGGTCGTTATCAGAATGATAAAAATTTTAAGTTTGACATTTGTTACACAAATTGAAGGCAACTTCGATTTATTAACGTATAATATATTTGACTTGAATATATTAGGTGAAAAATTTTTAATATACAAGGTCTTCTAAGGTCTCTAAACAAATTGCTAGATTTCGCTAAAGATTTCGGCAATCAATTTGCAATAAAAAAATTAAGGACCTCAATCGCAGAATTTATTATCCCTATGCTATCCTCATTAATCCATAAATTTGCGTTGAATAGGCCCTGGAAAATGTTTTCTTTACTGATTTTGATTGCACTGTTCATTGAAAAGAGGTGATACTTGAAATAGTTATTGCATAAAACCTTCATTCAGAAATATTTCTCAGTTCACTGAATATAAAGGTCTAATACATAAATAAGATAGATGTTAAAAACTATTTAAAGTATGTCAATTACGTAACTAAGCTAGCGTTTGAACTGTAAATGATGTTTCTGTATGCCGAGACAACCTCTTGATGATATTTGACAATACAGATAAATAGGCGAAATTAGCACATGTGTTTACAATATTTTAATTTATTTCATGGTCAATCTTATGCTATAATTTTTAATGATTGCTAGTGTATTCATTTTTATACATAAAATATGTGAAAAATTGTTTACGTGTATTTCTGTTACTCTAATTACAGCTGGTACTCTTTTCGCATATTCCCACATTATTTAGATAGTTCCAAAGTTATTGAGAGTGTATAAACACATTTCTTCCTTTTATATAAAAAGTAAACAGTGAATTTTACGTTTCGCTTTTATGAGTCGTCAGAAATATTATTTGATTATGGAACAAAATGCTGCAATAATATAGAATCAAATATTTTATGATAAAATAAAAGTTAATGATTTTTGTTAAATCTAGAAATATTGAGATGCAATTTGTACATCCTTTCTAATTTGTTATTTTAATGTTTAATAATAATGCTGTTTTCTAAAATGATTGTTAAAATTTAAAACGTGATGGTTCTTGTAAATTATTGTAGGTTGAAGTATATAAGCTGGGAAGCAAACTCGGTATTTTAACGAAAAAAACTCAACTACTTACAAAACCATATACCACATAAATATATTACACAATTTTTCAAAAACAAATAGAATTTTTCAATGTTCTTTAATACAAATTAAAAGAATGGCTATCAAAAAAATTTTTAATTTAAAAAATAAACAACAAACTACTAACTCGAATGACATCAAATTCGTCCTACCTTATATAGACAAAATCAATATTAAAGAATCCTGGATTGAAAATCTAACCGATATAAATTAAAAAATACCTATAGAACTACAAAAAAATTATATATTAATGAAATACATTAACAACACAAGATTCCTTAAAGATGATATAAATGATATAAATGGCTGTCGTTATAAATTAGTGTTGACATAAATTATTGTAGTTATAATATAAACTAATAATTAGTGATTGGGGAGTTAATTATAGTGCTTCGATAGTGATTTAGAAGATACCATCGTAGTGTTAAGAAGATAATACTATACTGTTAGCGACTAGCTCTGAAAATAAATTGTTAGGAGAGCTTTTAGTAATTCCATTGTAACTACGAGTTGAAAAGTATACTCAGTTTGAAAATAAAGAACTGCTGTTATTGCAAATAGAGTTTTCGTTACGATACCTTTTTAGTCGCAAAAATACGACAGTAATAACCTTCCGATTACTGAAAATTTCAGTGAATTTTTTTGGTTTGTTTGGTGACTTGCACAGAAAAATCATTTATGGTGAAATATGCGGTTTTCTCTAGCCGTCAACAGATGCGTTAACCTGGCACCCCACAATATCTGATTGTGCTCAAAATGCTAGCGCAGCTTAATTAGACCTAGCGCAACCTGGCGCACCCCATACCAATGCTAGCGCAGCAAAGTTGACGCATTTAGGGGATTGAATCGGTTGGGGACGGAGCCCTCCATGTTAAAAGTATTTAGCTATATTGCTAGCGCAGGTTACTTAGACATAGCACAACCTGGCGCACCCCATACCAAAGCTAACCCAATAAATTACCGCATTTAGGGGATTAAATCGGTTAGGGGCGGGGCTAGATTAACGTTTCCCGCTCCATGTTAAAAGTACTTACTTATAATGCTAGCGCAGGTTACGTAGAGCTAGCGCAATCTAGCCCACCCGAAAAAATAGCTACCGCAGGCACAAAAGCTACAATATGGTTGCTCTTTTGGTGGGATAAACGTATATCCATCCGTGGTGTGTCAATTTCTACGCCGCGAATCAAGTTTGTTTCGCGCTTCTAAAGACTATCCAATTATTTTCTTTACTGAATCTGTTCGTCTAACACACTATAGCGGAACATAATGGCTATATTAGGGAAATTAATGTTTTAAGAATACCTATTAACTTGAAAAAAACGTACTAGCTTACAAAATTTTTAAAAATATGTAGTAGGCGACATCCTGTCTTAATATTCTTTTATGCGCTTGCATCGTTTGAAGTCGGAAGAATCTGTTAATGCAAATAAAGATCCATGCAAGTTGCTTTAAATAGTTAAACTATCAACATCACAAGACTATTTATTAAATATAATATGAATTATCAATCGTTAAGCTATACAGAGATTTAACACTAAATAGTATAAAACGATAAAATACATTTGATAAATGTAGTTGGCGATACAGGTTGTGATTTTTTAATAAATCATTGTACAATACCCATTTTCCATTATGTCGGTATCCATATGCAACAAAATGACCACAGTTATCTGGATTGGACGTATCTTGATAACCAACAACTCCTCTTAAAATAAATGTTTGTTCAAAAATTTTTAAGGACTTTGGTATAGTATCTAATGGCACTTGTAGTTCTAAAGTAGCCTTGTTGATATTTATGGGTTCGATCAACACAAAAGTATTTTCCAAAATTATTGTCCTTCGTATTTGTTTTTCAGAGCAAGTTAGGCAACTTTTAAATACCATTTTTGGAGATATGTGATCAACTACCTCTGTATTTAACTTTCAAATATCATACACCTCCACAGAAACGAAATGAAGTTATTCTATTATTTTAGCATTGCGGGAAATGCATGTGGTAAGAGTACGCGCCATATAAAAGTTATCAAACAATTTATTAACTGCATTAAATAGTGTAGTCTCAGCATGTACACAAAAGATGTTTCCAGGATGATTACTATGGGGCACTTGTTAAACAAAAGTTTTGCTCTTATAAGATAAACTGCTGACGTTATTCCAGATTTTACTTTTTTTGGACTAGATTCCCTAATAAGTTTTTGTTTAAAGAAAACTGAATTCTCGTTTACGCAGGTGTATTAGACCTAGATTAGCAAAAAAAAATGTTGAAAGCGAGTTGCTTGGAAACAGCCGTAACTAATTGCTGAAGGTCCTCAGAAACAAGTAACTGTAATTGAGTTTCTGTGCTTGCGCTAGCTCTCTTGGGGTGCGTTAGGTTGCGCTAGTCCTATATAATCTGCGCCAGCAGTATGATTTAGTTCCTTCAGCATGGGGGGGGGACTATAACTTTGCCTCCTCTCCAGATAAAAAGCTAAACTAATAAAGTTTGTACGCCTGCGCTAGCTATTATTTCGGGTGCGCTAGATTGCGCCAGGTATATGTAATCTGTGCTAGCACTCTAACTAAATATTTCCAACGTAAGGGGGCAACGTTAATTTAGCCCCCCCCCCAACCGATTTAGTCCTCAAAATAGGGCAATTTTGCTGCGCTAGCTTTGCTAAGAAGTGCGCTAGGTATAATTAAGCTGCGCTAGCATTTTCAGCGCAATCAGACATTGCGTGGAGGGGCACGTTAACCGCCCTTTCGTCAACTCATTGCACAAGATCGTCTGTGCGACAGAATTACCTCCTTGCCCCCCCTTCATCATGCACATCGGTTCGGCCATCTTTAAATTTTCGGGACTATTCTCGCTCAACACTATCACTCATAAAGTTTTCTCCATACTTGCGGCTCATTTTCGATGAATTTCAGCTACACTATTTCCTTCTGCTTGGAAGAAACGAATAACACTTCGCAATTTGCGCTTTGCTGGAGGATCAATTGAGATAGACATGCATTCGCGGCTACAGTTCAGCTTGGAATGCCGTGAAGGCTGTGACAGATCGTGTCAAGGGTAGGTCGCTTACTGCGCACAATCTCGTTTAACGTTTACAGCGTGTGATCGGAGGTTGAAAAAAAGGGCCTCCTACATTCTACGTTCAAAAATACACCTGCATCGCCTTGATAATACAAGACTTTTTTTGTTTCAAAAGCAGTAAGTCCCCACAAAATAATAGAGGTGCAAAAAAAGCTACTCTCGCCTTTAACAGTAAGGTGCTACACTTGATTCGTAGCAGGTGTCACACTTAGTTCGTTTTCTAGAATCCTCAGTACCACTAAAAGAAAGCTATGGAAACTGGTTCCAAAAGGACTTAATCTAAAATGGGCTGTAAAAGTTATTCTATCAAACCGCTAACGAATTAATAAGTAAGTTACCCATTTAATTATATATCCTATATTCTTTATAATAGAAATGTCCGGAAAAAGGTTGTATAAAGATCTTTACTGGGATCTGCATAAAAGGTATCTGAAACGCTCGAGAAAGTACTATGCAATGTAAAGAACAAAATTCCATAGATGCTAACCCATAATTAGTTTCAACTTATGCACAATAAAACTTTCGTCTGTCTAATATTTTAATCAAAATACAGTACCTAATGTTATTTTAAATTGAGTATTCAACAATCAATCACGCATGTCGTTAAACAATTTTGACACGCCTACTCTAGCATATACATGGTTGATTTGGCTGGGGCAACTATAACAAAGCAGCTAGAACTTTAATCTGCAATTAACAAGAAAGGTAAGCAAAGGTCACATATTTTCCGTTATATACCGCTATAAAATCAGCGAAGATAAATGTAATGGTTTTGGAACGATCCAATGCTGTAACACTGATATTCGTTGGTTAAAATATGAGGCCCGGTATTTAAAGATACACGCAGCTGTTGTGTTCTGGTCAGAAGCAACGTATATTAGTTAACAGTGAACGAGACCTTTAAACTTCAATGCTATTGCATAGATGTTTTAGTTACAGAACAAAAAAACTGAAATTACCGTTTCCGCAGTAGGTATGTCAAAAGAAGGCAATTCCTGAAGTCCTAGCAACTTCTTATGCATATAGATATATAAAAATATTTTAAAATGTTTTTGACGCAAACAATTTCATTCGTATTATCTTAGCAGATAGAACCGTGAATTTTTAGTGGCTAACTAACTAGTGGATAAGTTCTGTTATTTATTTTGAACATTATTCGTGAAAATAATACGTTTACCGTTATTTTAACTTGAAAACCATAGGTCATTTAAATTTAGAGCAACAGTGTTAGGAAATAATTTGAAAATTTGTATATTAGCTAAGCGAAGATGATCCCAATATATTAAGATATTTGTAAAATAGTACTACATACAGTTAATACCGGAAATCAACATAAAACTACACTATTTTAAACGGAACTCCTTATATATTACTACATTTTTGATAATAAGCTACAGAAGACCGCCTTAGATAGCAAATATCTTCCTTACGAAGCAGTCGGTTTCACCGGGGACAACTACTTCAAACAACACTAATCATTTTGTAGGTTGTTCTATTTTCATACATTTTCAAACATACTGTTGTACTGAAGTCTATGTAAGATTAGATTTAGGGGAAGAAAATCTTCTAGATAACGGCCTTCTTTTCTTGTAGTAAATTATTTCTTTGCTAATATATTTTTGCCGTTGTTATAACGTATATATACCAAAAACCTATTTTCATGATATATAATAAAGATATTTATTTCGGTTAAACAAATACACAATAATATTTCTAGCCAAGATGGGTTTGCATTAATTAGAAAATCTACCCCCAGATGAATTCTATGACTGGTCGAATGGTATACCTAGTAAACAAGCTGTTAATTCAGAGTTTGATGGAAATAGCTATGCTGAAGGTACTGCATATTATTCCAGCACCACTATTCCAGGTTTTCAGGTAGAATGTAATAAAGTGAAGGTAGATTTGAGTACATTTTGTGTAAATAGTAACTGAAGGTATAGGAAAGTTTATTGCTGTGCACACCTTATTGTAGAAATTTGTAATAATACTTTCAAGTAGTAATAAAGATGAATTTTTCAGTCGCAACGACTCAAATCAGCCATCAAAATCTTGAAATTGGTAAAAGCAACTGTTCAAAGTACTAGAATTGAAGCAAATATTGTTGATGATTAGTCTCGTGTATGCGACTTGGACAATTCCATAACCAAAACCTGAACAGGAAAATATTGTCAGGGATTTCATTATTGAAAATAATGAGAAGAATGAAGACGTAGAAAACACAGGATGCTGTAATTAAACATGATCCTAATAATGACAGTTGTTATGAAAATAATTTCACAAAACAAGCAAGGGCACCTGAAAAATATATAAAATTTACAGTTTCCGAAAAAGTTAACCCAACTAATTCTATAAATACTAATAATCCGTTTGATATTTTCAATATGGTCTTCACTACTGACTTACTTCACTTGATAGTTACCGAATGAAATCTTTATGCAAATACAAAAGGCGTTTCATTGAATCTACAAGTAGCCGAATTGAAAGCATTTATTGGTGTAC
Source organism: Platerodrilus igneus (assembly GCA_036346225.1). Classification (NCBI taxonomy): domain Eukaryota; kingdom Metazoa; phylum Arthropoda; class Insecta; order Coleoptera; family Lycidae; genus Platerodrilus; species Platerodrilus igneus. Next base: position 1,387,909 of record JARFIW010000124.1, read on the forward strand.
TTATCATAATATGTTTTCGTAATTTACCTTCACACCGATTATATTGGTCAACAGATCCTAATATGAAAGTTGATAGATAGCAGACGTTCTAACTCAAAAATATTTTTTACAGATTTTACGTAACTTGCAATTGAATAATAATAGTAAAATGCCAGATCGAGATAGTCCGTCCGAATTTTGACAAACTTTATAAGATTCGGCCAATGTTAACAATTCTAAATTCAAGTTTTCAATCAAACTATATTCCAGATCAATTCCTTGCAATTGATGGGAATATGGTGGGTTTCAAATAGCACATTTTTGGAACAGTGTATGCTTATGAAACCTACTAAGCGATGCAATAAAGTTTAGAAAATTGAATGTTCAAAGTCAGCTTACTTTTCTTAGATGTGTATGAGGTAATTCTAAAAATGATGAATATTCCGGGACGCTAGATGAGAGTGTTGTACACACCTTTTAAAAACTTTTAATAAAAAAATTAAACTGTGTATAGTTTGTAAGTGGCTTTTGATAAAATGTTGCTTCAGTTCCGGTGGAACCAATGCACAGGACGTTGCGAAGGAAATCAATGGAGCACTGGTGTCTTTTAAGCATATCCAAACCCAGTAATATGTCCATGGGTTGTTCTTCTGAAACCGAAAAGCTGGTTGTCAAATAATCGGATTTGATTTGTATTTAAGCCATGTGAATTCGTCCAATAGTTTTTGTATATTTGTGGCAATGCCTGCCCGTTGGTTATCAGCTAGTCTTAATGTTACATCTCTTTGCACAAGAAATCGATATTGTTGTGGTTTGTGCACCATGGTCAATGAAAGCCCTGGCTAGGATGACGTTTATCCTGCAATTAATGTGTGGCATAGAGGTATTTTGGACGTTTCATGATTATTATCCGTTGCAGTTTCCATATTAGTTTCAATGTTTTTTGTGTGAGTTTTTTCAGATATTACTTGCTTTGTTTCAGTATTAGAAGAGTGGGCTATCATCATTTTTACTCTTTAACAATCTCGTTCTTGACGAGCGTGTGCTTGTTTATGTAGAACGTCTCCGAATGTATCGATGTTTCCAATTACTAGGGCGTCAGCGAGTCGAGGATTGTTCTGTTTAAAGAGAATAAGTTGGTTAGGGTCTGTCAGCGTATCGCTTATCGACACTGGATTATCTTCTGTTGCCGCATGAGGTTCTTTCAATGATGATAATGATTGTGGAACCAGAATGTCGCAGAAGTTAGTTTTTTGTCCTGCCCTATCAGTCAGAGCGTTGGTATGAGCGGAAAATGGTTTTGGGATTAGGTTAGCCTACTCTTGGATTTTTGGGTTGATTTTCAGCTAGTTCATAAAACTATAAAAATGTTATTTGCAAAAAGGCTATATTTGTCGATAAATTTCTTTGCGCGTTCGACTTGGTCACTCTTCTGAACCGCAATATATTTGTTGTTGGAACATTTTGACTAAATCGAAAGTATTATTCAAAAAGTATTTAAGGTGAAGATAAAACTCTAAAAACGGAAGACTCGGACTATGACGTGTATTCTGATATATCTGTATCTAAATGGAGGGACCGCGACAAAAAAAAACAGTTTTTGTCATTAGTAACATGAATAAACCCGGCAAAATCGCTACGGTACTAAGAATGAATAAATTTGGCGTTGAAGAAAGTGTTAATTGCCCTAAGCCTAGACACAACTACAACGTGTTCAAGGACTAGATCATGCATTGTTCGCACATTAATTACGCATACATTTGTACATAGAAACATTTATCAATTTCAGTTGATTCCGAAGCTTTAGTAAGAAAATTTCCCTTAAAATTTTTATTCAAGTTGAGTAATTTACAGTTTGGAAAGGGACTATTTCAATATAAGGTTAAATCTAAAGAAGTAAATGCACCGAAAAGTACCTACATTTTTATATAAACAGTAATAACGATAGGGATTCTATATTCTTCGTAAACAACAAGAAAAATCACAGATTAAAAATCAGGGACATTGTTGTCCACAATAATATTATTTCGATTCTCATGCCGTTCAAGTAACCTTACTAACCACAAGCTCATAAAATATTGTAAACTTAACGCGTCAACACAAACTGAAGACATTGAACTTGATCCTAAGAAAACCTTAGACGTATATTGTGCGAGAACCCAAAGCGGAATTTTAACAAAAAGGTGGAAAATTAACATGACTAAGTTCGAATGAAGTTAATACAGAGGAGTAACAAGTTCGAAATTATGTGTCATAACAACGGACGCGTACGAAGGTCGTTGGCTTTTCGACGAGGAAAACCAAAATTATGTTTAAGTGACAGTGAACGTGTTGTTGGCAATATGGCAGTGGGCTCTCAAGGGCCGACATCGAATTATTTTGAGTTTTTACTGGATATGTAGAGGCCAGAAACATTAAACACCTGAATTGTGAATTTATATTCGTGTCGGTCGGGGTGATTAACGAGGAAAGGGCGATGAATTGGTTTTACTTGTATATTACGAGCATCCCTGGACATTCTGCATCATTAGTTGTAAGAATCATTTGGAAAATTAGAACTGTGAATACTTTACAGTTCTTTGTTTGTTTATGATGTATAATTATGTGCTTGTAGATTTCAAATAAAAATGGCTTGATTTATGTAGTAAGAAATTAATATTCTGTTACCTAAGTATTCTGTTGTACTATAAAATAGCGACGGAAGCATAATATTATTAGTGAAAGAAATTTAAACTTTTAAACGAGTAAGAAATATATACACGCAAACTTAAGTGTGGAATTATTGTTAGTTAAAGGGTGTAAACTCAGTATTTTAAATGGGCAATGGAATAGTTACGTAAAAAGTTGGGGCTGCCCTGGTTTTTCCTCTGTATTGTTAAGGCATTTGCAAGTAGACGGGATTTAAATTTCATACAGATAAATTTGGAGAAAATAAGTTAAAGGGAATGATAGTATTAATTTCCGAAAATTTTTTTGGGAGCTCTGTTAATAATATCTCTGTTAATAATATATAGATTAGGTTTGCTGTTTTAGGGTTATTTTACGTGCAATTATATGTATTGAAATTTACTGTTAATAGTCTTAATTTAGACTGAATTTTTTTAACAGTTATAATATGGTAAAATTAAGCATTGTTAAAGAATATCAACTCACTTCAATCACGAAGATGAATTTCGGGAGGTCTTAATTTTGAAAACTTGCTTTAGTTTGATTTAAAAAATAACGGTGTGTTTTTAAGGTGTGATTACAAAATCTAAAAGATGAAAGAACAAGATTGGAACATCGTAAACAAGACGAACTATGCGGAATAACCGTCTTCTGAACAGCAAATATATCACCGCTAATGCTAAGATATGACAGTTTGGCGTCCCTTAAATTTGAGAGTTAGTAAAGCCTTTCAAGGTAAGTAGTATACGTAAAGTAATTTTATATTTCGGTCATTTTATACTATAGATTTTTATTACATTTTGTCATAGGAACCCACTCCCGCACCATTATGTATTTTTAAAATTGTTATGAGGTTCCCGCTCTTTCTGTGCAATTCAAAATTATTAAAGTAATGTCATTTTCATCCGTAACAATCACTTTGATCAAGTTTTTGCCCTATACCATATATCCTGAAAATCTAAAGGATAGTGGTTAAAACTATGATACCACCTTCTAGATTGTTCCATTGTAAATTCTTATATACGGTACAAAATTTAAAGAACAGAGGAAAAGCTAAAACCCATCAGTCAACTGAAATTCAGAACAATATTTGCAGATGAATTTATCAATACTTATTATGGCTGTAAACAAAGTGACGCTCCACCTGCTATGTTTCAAAAACTTTAGAAACTAGGTGGGAGGAATGTTAGTGTCGATAATAGGAAGAAACTAACGCAAACTGAATCACCTTCCTATAAAAGCAACATCCAGAAGGTGTTCTTTCTGCAGTACCAAAAACAAGAACACATAGATGTTGTGCAAAGCTGCAATGTTGAGTTGTGCTTGGAATGTTTTGCGCCATTTCATTCTTGAACAATGATTTGTATACTTTATGTAACATTGGATTGTGGGGTGCATTAGCACAATACCACAAATGTTGCGAAATGTTTTTGACAGTAAGCTAACAAGTAAAAATTTGTATAGTAAGCTATGCGGAAGACCCTGTTAGTTAAAATTTTCGGTTAGTAAAAGCGTTTCACTCGTTCCGGGGGCTTTCATTCCTTTAACCTTTAACAACGTTAACATTTTAAGATGAAACTATAAACTAAAACAAAGAGTGTTCTAGTTCATGACCACCCACGACCAAGACAAGTTTGAGTATCCTGTTATAGAACCATAACAGTGACTCAGACTCCTTTTCCAAAAATTGTAACAATAGACATGCAACAAAAAACTAAAACATCCATAATTACTAGAAGGTTATAAAAAGTAGCAATAAGATTTTTCATTACTTTCACTGTTTAGCCGCTGTTTGTAAACCGGAAAATATCATTCACTTAAATCTGTAGTATGCCCGCAATAACAGTACTAAAGTTCCGTTTGAAATTTATTTAAATCGTTTAATGAAGTTCATGTATTATTTCTATGAGAAAACACAAGCTTATAATAAAAGTAAAATGAAATGTCGGCCGTTCACTTAATAACGAATAATGATAGGCGCCATGGGTTGCTAAGTACAGAGCATATCTCCTATAATTATCAGCGTTTATGTAGGTGTGGATATACGGAATGCTTTTCTTTTTTAAATTGGTAGCTCTCTTGTATTTAGAGTAATAGTGTTGAGATCAAGATATCTGAAAAACTACATCCGGGATTGCTCTAATAAACCAAAATATTTTTAACATGGCATCGCCAGTGAAACATATTATTATTACACTTCGAAAGGTCGACATTACACAGCACGCGCTTTTTAAGTATGTAAAGTTTTGAAATGTTGTCGTTGCGGTCAACACTCTGCCCATACGATTTAAGTACCTTTGTCTTTATTCTAGCCACCGATGCTATTATTACGAGTGTTCTCTTAGCCTACCCTTGACCAGAATAATACATCTAAACGTAAACTAGGCCTCAGTACACAAAATAATTGATAGTCACCCCGTGGCGTAGTATCTTCAGATGGACTTGATTGACAGTTTACTAGAGTTGCATTTAAAGACCTTATTAAGCTTAAAATAGGAATTTTCTAGATGTTATTTGCATAATCCTAGTACGTTCTAGGAATAATCCAGAATTATTGATTATTATAAATTGCCATCATGAGCATCACTCAGTTTAGTTTCAATTCAAGCTTTCATTATAACGTTAATGTATATTCGAGCCTTGATATATATAGTCGTGATGTGAAATAAATTACTGTTAACAACAGCGTTAAAATAAATAGCTCTAATGTGATATACATTACTGTAGTGACCGATATAAATCAACACTTAGGTTTCAATAATTAATTGTAGTGCTTCGATAGTGTTTAAGAAGACAGCATTGTAGCTTTTAGAAGTTAGTAGTTGTACTGTTAGCGATTAGCTGGAAAGAGATCATCCTAAGGGAGCGCTTTAGAATTTCACTGTAGCTACGAGTAGTTGAAAAGGCTTGTGTAATCAGTTGATAATAACGAACTGCCGTTATTGTAAACGAGTTTTCGGTGCATTGATATAAAATAATGCTCGTTGTTTCTAAAATGTAAGAACGAATGCGGCCCAAATTCATGGACAAATCAAAGAAGTGTATGGAAAATACGCTATGGCTGCTGAAATGGTAAAAATTAATTAAGCGGCCGCCCGTTATTATGGTGCACAAAGTTAGACGAATTAAACCATATAAGACTTCATCATTGTCTAAAAAGTTACTACCTTCTAAGAAATGTTCTTTTTAAAATTGTAACAGAGCGTTTAGTCTAGTAAGTTGTTATCACCTTAAGTTCCTCAAATTGAACCGAAATTGCACAAAACCAATACTCCGGCCAATGCTTCGAATTTCCTGGAAAAAAACTACGCCTAACGGGGTAAATTTTAAAGCCGAATTGTCACTGCTGACGAAACATAGGTTGCTCACGTACACCGCGCTCAAAATAACAACACAACGAACGATGACATTCAAAGTCACCTAAGAAAATTAAGTTCAAGTAAACAATTTAAATCCGAAAAATCGGCTGCACTGTGTTTTCAGATAGACAGGTTGTGTTCCTATAAAACGTTCTTGTCTCGGGTCAACACAATCAACGTTGACATATATTGTGAAACCTTAAATAAACTATGACGCTCAGCCCAGGACAAAAGACGTGATACACTCAGTAGAAGAATGGTTTAGTTTCACGATAACGTTCGCCTACACGTGGTTCATCGAACCTAAAATCTAATGGCGATAGCTTGGAATAATTTGATCATCCTCCATATAGTCCGATCTAGCGCACCGTAATTATTTGATTTAGCACTTAAAGAAGCCGCTTGGCGATTAACACTACGACGACAATGACGACGTCAAAATGGCCTTTCTGGAGAGGTTAGTAAATCAGGTGACGTATTTCTTTAAGGATAAAATTGAGCAGTGGGTTATACGGTACGAAGTGGTCTGTCTTAATATAGATGTGACCCGGATGAGTTTGTGTTAAGTTGTAATGGTGAGGCTCGGATGTGAGAATGAGGGTGTGCGTGTCTATTGCCGCAGGTTAACTTAGGTGGAAGGTATAGTGGACAGGATTTCCTTAAGGAAGGTGTTTAGTTCTAGACTAAGATTTTAATATCTAGGAGAGGGGTATAGAGATCGTAGTTAATTAATGTTTTGAGACGAACTTGGGGGTGGATTGTGTTTGAACAGGAGTATATGAGATGTGCAGGCGTTTCGAGTTCTGATAGTTACGCGAACGGGGAGATAGAGTAAGGTTAAATGAATGTAATTTTGCTCGGAATTTCCATGGCCGGTTGATTGTTGTACTGGTGGATAGAGGGATATGTGAAGACTTTTTTAGACAGACAGGAATATTTCGAAAGTGTGTCTGTCGGAGTTGCCTAGGGTCCAGTACTCCTGCCATGTGTGAATTTTACAGTTATGTACTAGGAATTTGGTATCTCTAAGAGGTTGGAGGCAATAGTTGTCGTAAGAGTGTTGTCGTTTGAGTAGATCGGGCGATGGAATTTGAAGTTGTATAATTGGACACTGAGATTAAAAGGATCCTTAGAGGCAGAGTTAAAAGTAGTGGGTATATGGAAGCTGTGGAGCTGGTACAATAAGCGTATATGAGGAATGGACGAATAATGGGATTTAGTGAACGTCAATCTGAGACGGTGGTTAAAAGAAACAAGGAGTCCGCGAAATACATCATTCTTGGGATTACGATGTGGTCGGTGTAGGATTATTCTAGAGTTGGATTTGGATCTGACCGAGAGGTCAGAATACAAAAATGTTACAAGGGTGCCTAATACACGGATTATTGGCCTTCTAAATAGGTCAAGATAGTCTTTGAGCAGTAGCGTTTTGGACTTGAATAGTGAAATAGGTTACCTGTTAAGGAGGAACCAGGAATCGAGTTTGTTTATGAAGGTGGAAGCGGTGTGTTCTAGGAGGGAGCGGGAGTTACGCTGAATGAGGAAGGTTAAATCATCAGCATACGCAAAGGTGAATATGTTGGGGATATCGAGATCGAGCAGAGGAAGTGAGGCTAAGTTCCAAAGGGTGGGGGAAAGGTAGAACCTTGCGGACATCCTTGAATAATGAGTTTTGTATCAGTGTGGTAGTTGGTTTTCAGAGTGGCTGATCTGAAGGTCAGGTAAGATTTAATGATCTGAAATATATTAGATGAATGGTGGGCTTGCTTGAGTTGATTTAAGATATTTGGCCACAAAAGAAGGTTAAAGGCGGAGCGGAAGCCTATGAATACTAGGACGAATTGGTCGTGCATATAAGGGAATAGATTGATTGCTCTATACTGTGTCCTTAATACCATATAAACTCGCAAAATGAAAAGGATTCTATATTACATTAAGCTCCATACTTCACTCCAAACAACATGAAAAACTACGAGGTACGTATATTCAGAGTGTACACCTCTATATACACACGAAGTCGATTAATTAATATATTTCGACACAAAAGTATTTGCATTTAGAAACGTTTGTTATGGAAGCGAAGAACACGCATGGTACGTTTCATATGCTAATATATTAAAAAGTAGTCAGCGCTTTGGTTTTATCTTTTCAACGAACAGTGACGCCAGCACTTTAATTTCACTGTCGCCTATTGCAGTATGTTCAATGGACCAAATTAGCCACTGATAACGTTATTCCTAATAATTCCAAACTCAACCCCGTATGTTATGATTAGATAGTGATGTCATGAAAAAGTTTAAAGTGGAAAACGCTCGGGAAATTCGATCATTTGAAGATTTGAAAACTTTTATTGAAAAACGTCGTAATGTCTCAGAAATAAACGATATTGTTTCATGCGATCTATGTGCGAAATCTAAGGAAAGTGAAAACGCAGTTTTCGCAGAAAAGGGAAAAAATAGCGGTTCTTTAACAAGAACGTCGTTTGTCACCACTAGTGTTGGAAAGAGTCATGTGGTATGCAAAGCCACGCATCCTGTGTTTAAATGTAAACAGTTCTTTGGCAAAACATCGTGAACGAGATTTGATATTGTTAAGCAAAATAAATTATGTATTTGCTGTTTCCGTGAAAGAAATTGCATCTGCTTCAGAAGGGATCATTTCTATTAAAAGTACAAAAGCGCAGCAAAATTTGGTCATTAGTCCGTTAATTGCGACTTCGCTCGATCGTACAACAACACTTTTAGCAACATTCATTGTTCTGGTAGAGGATTTGACTGGCAAATTGCAGTAGATTAGGATTTTGATTGACAACGGTAGTCAAGAAAGTTTTATCACCAAAAGTACCACTGAAGGCTAGGTTTAAAGAAGTTCACAATAAATATGTTGCTACAAGGTATAGGCTTAAATTCCCCGGTGGTATCGGGTAAGCTTTCGTGTGTTATCACTCGTCGAGTACAAGAATCACAATATAATACTAAAGTTTTAGTACTACCTAACATATGCGATCGTTAGCCTACGATTCCGTTTGTCATAAACACATGGTCTCACATACAGGGTCTAGAATTGGCCGACCCAAGTTTTCACGTTCCTTCCAAGATAGAAATGCCATTGGAAGCTGATATTTTTGCCCAGATAATTATGAATGAGTCTCGTTGGGGTAAGAATAATAAACCGGTGGCGATTCGCACCACCCTCGGTTCAACATTGACAAGGAAGGTAGTTTCTCCGTCTACTTTATCCACTTTGCTTTGGACCTTTGTTAACCCCTCGACCAAGATATTCGTAGGTTTTGGGAGATCTCAAATATTCCTTCACAGGTCAGACTTTCAGCTTTAGTTGTCAACATGTATGCTGATGATTTGGTTACGAGTTGCTCGTCGGCAGAAACAGCCAGTCACTGATCTTAGAATTAAATGACCTTTGTAAAAGTGGGAGTTTTGAATTGAAAAAGTGAAGTAGCAATAGGGCAGAAGTTTTGTCTGTTATTTGCAGTCGTTTGCTTTTTAGGATGATGTCAACGTTTCCGTGTAAACCTTAGACCTTCAGTGGCATCCAACGTTATATGTTTCTACATATAGATTACAGGTTGAAAATCGTTTGTACACAAAGCGAAGCATACTATCCATTATAGTCAGAATTTTCGATCCACTTGGACTATTGGCTCCATTGGTTTTTATGACAAATCGCTTTGTACATCGCTCTGTGGCTTTTGGGAGTACATTAGGACTAAGAATCGTCTATTGAATTTGGAAATAAATGGAAAAAATTTATATCGCATTTGCCCGAAACTTCGGACTTAGAAATTCTCAGTCTTTTTATTACAAATAATATGTAGAAATTACATTACATATGGTATTTGTGATTTGCAGCCGTCATTTACTTTCGTAAAATTAACTCAAAAAAGTTGTGGTGTCGTTGATCTGTTTGACATTCAACGTAGCGCCACTTAACAAGATCACACTGCATAGATCGTAACTTTGTGCAGCGGTACTTCTGTCAGAGTTAATAAAATTTGTTATATGCACATTGCAATTTTCAGATATTTTTGCTTGGTCTGATTCGTATGGATTCAGTCGACCCCAAATAGATAGAAAACTTAGTACCGAATCGTATCGTTCGCATTCAAGAACGTGTGCCTTCTACAAAATGGCCTCACGTTGCCTCTAAGGAATATTCAACAGATTGCACATCGAGCGTATTTATGCTGAGCTTGTAAAGCACTCTCTAGTGTGGGCGGGCCTAGTTTGGTTAATAGAATTTGATGGTTAATTAAACCGGTCTGTTGAATTTGATTCGGCAGGTGATGTTGTAACAATTTTATTTTCGCATTAAAAATCTCTGCATTAAAGGTATAACGAATGTTAAAACACCTTTATTAACTAAAGTAATAATACGTGTAACAATCAAATTTTTGCATTAATACAGTATCTAGAGTCGTTAGTCTATTTGTTTCGGAGGTCGGTGTATTCCACAGCCACAGGCACGCGCGAGAGAGGATTGACAACCCCCCTCGGGACCCTCCCACCATGCAAGAACGCGGCAGGGGCACTCGTCGATAGGTAAAAGCAGCGACAGCATGCATTCGAAGAGAATGGCGAGTGACCTCCGGGTCGCATTAATTGTGTAACACACTTCCTGAGTAACGGTTGGTATTGTATATTCGTTATCATAGTATCTAATTTAAAAATTTGTTTAGCGCAACTACGACTTACAAACTACGACTTACAAACTACGACTTACAAACTACGCAACGAAAATTATATTTATAACTAAGATTAGACCATGGAAGATTACGCTACAAAATTTATGCAACTTTGAATCAATGTAAGAAACCCACTTCGCTTCGACACCTGTATTTAAAGCATGGAAAGCAGGAATAATTAGCTGCAGACTCCGCACGGCGATGCAGTTCCCAATCTAGCCAAGGACAGCAGCCTGGGGTTTGGTTCGTAATAGCTTTAAGATTTCCTCAGTGCTTCCTTCTAAAAGCACGTTATTTCGTTTTGTTTTATAGAAGCACAAATTTGTTATTCAGTTTATCTGTAGTTAAGCTGGTTTTCTCCAGTATCAAATTTAAATTTCACTTAGTTTCGTAGATATGTGACTACACGTGGCTTCAGCATAAATTAACAGCTGCGGCTACGTCACCTGTTTGTTTGAAATATGCCGTCAACAATTGCACAATTGCAAGCAGATGTTTAGTATTACATTACTACCACCTTTGATAAAATTAGAGAATATCTTTGTGAATATTTTGACTTCAAATCGATTTTAATACTGTTAACTTAAAAGAAAGTTTTGTATATTAATTTGTAAATGACCTACACAGATCTGATTGAGTTAGAAAACCTTAGTATAACCAGTCACACTGGGTTGTAATATATTTGAGTAAGAATCAAGTTGATAAACTTTACAATAATTCTTCAAGTAATTCAAGTATTCATTTTATTTTATTGCATTAAATTTTATTTACAGAAACAGAAAAATTCTTTCTAGTAAATTTATAATCCACGCTTAACGTCTTTTATTCTGATCTAGTTTGATCAGACCTGATAAACAAAAAGCAATAAGAGTTCAATTTTATGGTACCCTTATGTAGGAAACATTCTTTTTGCATTTTAGATATATTTGAGGGACACAAATAGTGTTCCCATTTTTATGTGACTTAATTATCATTTTCCTTACAGGAACAGCGTCTTATTCTGTTAAGACAGGTTTTTGTCAGCGAAGGCGATCTTTTTCTTTGGGTCTCCACGTCCGCCCTTAGAAATTAGCCATGCCATTTACATGAATCAATCTGGACTTGGTGGCGCCTGTTTGTTTTAGTTTGAGTGTGACCCCCACAGATTTCGACTTACCCCCATTGCTCATAGCTCTACCCAAGGAATAGACCCTAGTTACGTCGGAAGACTTTGCTTTGCAGACACCTAACTTGGAGCATGGTGATTATAAAGTAGTGTCGGCCAGAAGTATAGAAAAGCGTTTCACTAGCGCCCATGCGTGAGGCTAGCGGAGCCAATTAGAGAGAGGAAAAAATCGTTACACTGGCGCCGGCAACGTTTGGGGCTTCGAAATTTGTTTGTTCATAGTTTGATTTACCTCGAAATTTGTTATTCATAATTTGATTTGCTTCGAAATTTGTTAGCTCAAAATTTAATTTGCTTTGAAATCTATTTGTCCAAAAATTATTTTGCGTCGAAATTTGTTTGCTTAAAGTCGATTTGACATTTAGATTTGTTTGTTTGCTTTTGATAAAAGATTGGTTGTAGCGTTAACCCTCATACAGTCAATTGATTAACTTGGTCAAATTTATTTTTGACTTTCGTTCTATTTTGACCCCATATAATTTTTTTGATATTGTTTTGGCAAAAATTATTTTACCAAAAACATCTTTTGATTTTTACCTACAAATTTGTTTTGATCACTTTTGTGAGGTTCAGATCAGTTAGATTTATCGGTTTGATTCCATTAGGCTTGAGTAATCATGTCGGAAAAATTCCAAATTGTTTGTCTACTTAAAGAAGAATTGGAGTATGAGCTGAGAATCAGAGGAGTGGTGAGTGAGAGACCAGTGTTGGAGAAAAGGAAAATTTTAGGTAGATTGTTAGCTAAAGAAATAGATAAGCCTGGTTGTTTGATTGATCTTTCGTGTTATGAAGTAGAGTTTGCAACGGAAAGTAAAGAAATTTCAGTTTCAGTCGAGTCAGTTCGTATTGTTGTGTCCGAATTTGAAGGTGACTCATCAGACTCAATTTTTAGGAGAGCTTGTTCAAGGTTAAACCACCTTTCGGGGCGAGTTAAGCGCATGAAAATTCCTTCAATAAATTCCGAGGAAGCAATTAAGTTCAGAAATGAGACAGTAGCAACGATATTAACCCTTGAAGCTGAGTTATACGATAAAACCAATAAAAGTACAGAGTCCACCTATTTGGATCGGTCCGTTGTAGTATCTCCTTCAGTTGCTAATGCACCTATTCATTCGACTTCGTATGTAACGACTTCCGTACCTATAGGCTCATGGCCTGTAAAATTCTCAGGTGATCCCAAACAACTATATTCATTTTAGATAGAGTTAGTGATTTAGCACAATCTCGTAAGGTATCCGAAACTGATTTATTTGGATCAGCATGTGAACTTTTGTGGGTGACGCTTTAGTTTGGTTTAGAACAGTAAAAATACATTGAGAGACTGGAACTCCTTGTTAGAACGTTTAAGGAAGATTTTCTACCCGGTTCTTCAGATCATGACATTTGGGAAAAGATCAGAAATCGTCGTCAAGGTAAAGACGAAAGGATTATTTTATTTGTCGCGCATATGCAAACCCTGTTTAGTAGACTGACCAACGAGCCAGCAGAAGTTACTAAAGTTAAGATGATAAGAAGAAATTTGGTTCCTGAATATATTTCAGCACTTGCATTGTCGGACATTCAAGATTTGTCTACCTTAGTAAATTTGGGTAAAAGGTTAGAAGAAGCTTCTTTGATGAAACTAAACTTGGTTTTAGCATCTTCTAGTAAACCTAACAAGATTTGCAACCCTCTAAGCATCTATTTGAGAACAAACATCCTGGGTTGAATGAAAAGTTTGTGCTGTTAAGAGTAGGGTGTTTCAGAATAAATTAGTTAATCCCCAAGTAACAGTAGCGGATAAGAGCTCTTCAGTCCTCAGTTTGTAATTTCTTTAGTCCCGACAAGAGAAATAATTTTGTTTGTTGGAATTGCTCCCGTAGTGGACATTGGTTTAGAGATTGTAGAGCAACCAAGAAAATTTTTGTTTTGGATGTGGTCGAAAAGGCGTTAAGGCAACGTCATGTCCACAATGTTCAAAAAACCAGTAAGGCGGCAGGCGCATAGTGGTCGGCATCCTGTTCCGCGTAATAAGGCCATGGTTATGATTTGTAAACAAGAAAAATACTTTTGTAAAGACGAGTGGTCGAGATGGCTTACAGTTGTTAAAAATTTTTGTCAGGACTCTCCGAAGCCTAAGAATAATACTTTATTCATTGAGAAGCAGTGTGATAATCGACCTTACATTATGGTGAAGTTAATGGATAGAGACATTACCGGTCTTCTAGATTCGGGATGCACTACCTCAGTGGTAGGATCTTTAGCTCTTTCAATTATTAGGAAATTAGACTTGACAATTTTTAGTTCAGCAAAAACAGGTATTACTACAGCTGATGGTTCAATAAAGTCTGTTGTAGGCTCAGTTGATTTGCCAATTTGTATAGGTAATGACTGCCGCATCCTTAATGCATTAGTGGTTCCGTCCCTACCTCACACCTTTATCTTCGGTAGTGACTTTGCAAAATTATTTGGTGTAGTTGCTGACTTTAGAAGTAATAATTGGTTTATCCAAAGTAACATTGGGAACGACATTGGGTATATAGGTTCGTCTTCCATCCCTTTGAACACTGAAGATTCCTTATTTGGTTTACATGACCTTTCAGATGCTCAATGTCTGCAAGCACAAGAGTTAATAAATTCATTTAGTGAGATTAGCAGCGACGATAGATTAGGACGAACTCACCTAATTGAAATGGACATAGACACAGGCAATGCCAAACCCTTCCATAAGAAACCATATGTCATGTCACCATATATGAGTAAGATATTGAATGAGGAGTTGGACGACATGCTTAAACTTAAAGTTATAGAACCGTGTACTAGTCCGTGGTCCTCTCCAGTTTTGTTGGTTAAGAAAGCAGATGGAGAATATCGCTTCTGTTTTGATGGTAGAACCCTGAACGACTTAACTGTTCATGATTCGTACCCCCTTGCAAACGTAGACAGAATTCTCAATATGTTGAGAGGTGCGAACTACATTTCGTCACTTGATTTGAAAAATCGTTTTGGCAAATCCTCTTAGTGAGTCGTCTAAGGATAAGACTGCCTTCAGTGTTATTTCACGAGGACAATTTAGATTTACATGCATGCCGTTTGGGTTGAAGAATGCTGCGCAGACACAACAGCGTTTAGTGGATGCAATTTTTGGTCCACGTTTTGAACCCCATGTATTTTGCTATTTGGACGACATAATATTATGTTCGTCATCTTTTGAAGAACACCTAAAGTTATTGGTAGAGGTTAAGCAACGTTTAAAAGAAGCTAACCTCACTATAAACATAAGTAAATGTGAATTTTTTAAAAAGACACTTAAATTTTTGGGTTATATAGTAGGCTCTAACTCACTTCGTACAGATCCCGATAAGGTGTCGGCAATGGTTAACTTTCCTCGTCCGAAAACCACAACGGAGATTAAAAGGTTTATAGGAATGTGCAGCTGGTACCGTCGTTTTATAAAGAATTTTTCGTCTTTAGTTTCGCCTATCAATGACCTCATTAAGAGTAAGAAAAAAGGTCAAACTGTAAATTGGAGTGCGGAAGCAGAAAATTCATTTGTGCTGATCAAGCAAGCATTAGTTTCTGCACCTCTTCTTTCGCAGCCAGACTACTCAGCACCCTTCATTGTTGAGTGTGACGCAAGCAACACTGGGTTAGGAGCTGTTTTGATTCAAAATGTAAAAGGAGAAGAGCGTGTAATTTCGTACGCAAGTAAAACCCTGAGCCGTACAGAGCGCAATTATTCCACCACAGAGAGAGTGTTTAGCAGTTATTTTGCAATTGAGAAATTTCGTCCGTGGGTAAAGGAGTTCGCTTCACAGTTGTCACCGATCATTTTCGTTACTTTGGTTGAGTAATCTTCAGAATCCAACTGGAAAACTCGCCAGGTGGTCAGTTCGATTAAGGCAACATTCATTTGAATTGGTGCATAGGAAAGGAAAGTTTAATATAGTCCCAGATTGTCTTAGTCGTGGTGTTCCTTAGAAAATCCAGAAGTTAATTTAGTAGAGATTAAACTTGATGGTGTAGACTTGTGGTATGAATCTTTGAGAAAGAAAATTTTGTTGTCACCCAAAAGCTACCCACAATGGAAAGTGGAAGATGGGTTTATTTATAAGTTTATACCTTCCTATTACCGCATTCGGCGAATGTTGTAGAGTGGAAGTACTTAGTGCCAAAATCTCAGCGTATAGATGTCATTAAATCATGTCATGACCCCCCTTCAGCAGGACATTTTGGTTCTTTAAAAACTTTGTCTCGTGTCCAAGAATTATATTATTGGCCAAAGATGATCTTTGACGTACGTAAATTTTGTAGGAAATGTTTGGTTTGTGGTGCTCAAAACCACCCAATAAAGGTCCCCTTGGGATGATGGGAAAGGAGAAAGAGGTTGGACTACCGTTCCAAACCATTGCTTTAGATTTGATGGGTCCGTTTCCTCGTTCCAAACGCGGACATAAATGGCTTTTAGTTGTTGGTGATTGGTTCTCGAAGTATTCGATTTTGCAACCTTTGCGAAGTGTCACGGCACATTTGATTGAGAAATTTTTGGAGGAAAAAGTATTTCTTGTCTACGGTGTACCACAGTTTGTTATTTGTGATAATGGTCCACAATTAATTGGACGTATTTTTAAAGCTTTGTGTGCAAGGTACGAAATTCAAAAGATTTGGTATAATGCTGTTTATGCTCCCCAATGCAATTTTGTGGAAAGAATCAATAAGACAGTTGGTACAGCAATCCGTTCATACGTAGAAGGACATGATACGTGGGATAGTGAGATATCAAAGATCCAATACGCAATCAACTCAGCAAAACATGAGTCCACCAACTATTCTCCAAATTTTTAGTCTTTGGTCGTCAGGTACCCTTAAGTGGAAAAGCTTATAATGATGATTTTAAACCTGGTGAGGATGTTGATGTCGTCTCCAGTAGTAGACCTTCTTATGTTTTGGATCGTCAACTTTTATTTGATATTTTTGGGAATGTTCGTGAAAATTTGCATGTAGCTTATCAACGTTCGAGTAAACGCTACAATCTTAGGAGAAGAGACATTTCGTTCCAAGTCGGAGAAAGTGTTTGGAGAGCTAATAAGGTCCTCTCGAGTGCTAGTGATAAGTTTTCCGCTAAGTTAGCTCCAAAGTTCATTATGAGTAAAGTTCGAAAAAAACATTCCAATTTAGTGTATGAGTTAGAGAACGAAGATGGAACAAGAGCAGGAAATGGCACGTAAAGGACTTGAAACCAGTTGAAGCGTCGTATCCAAATGAAAATGATGATCCTGACGATTAGTTCCGGTCCGGTCATCTCTTTGATGTTAAGTAATGCAGTAGTGGTTTGCTTTGTTTTGTTCCGATTTTTGATTTAGTGTCGGTTCATTAATTTTGAGTATTTTGTTTGAGAAGTGAAATAAGTGGTTAGAGAGTTTGTAGGTTTTGTAAGTTTGAGGTGTGCCTTGGTGTGCACGCTGGTCGTTTTGCTCGCGCGTTATTCGGAGATGTGTTTAGAAGATGTCTTTAACAGATATCTTTACAATGTAGAAGTAAGTGGGCTATTTAATTGTTAGTCCTGATTTCTACTTATCTAGGTAGAGAATATTAGTTTATTCTTTCCTTGTTTTTTTTGTACCGTTCGAAATTCTTTGGTTTGATAAGGTCAAGGTTGGCTTGGTGAGTCTCACCATTTGGTCCATCACTAATGAGATCTGTTGTTTGTTGGAACTTAGTGATAGGATAATCAGTAGGGTGTAGGATATTACAGCCCTAACTGGTTCGATTTTGTATTTGAATTTGTTAAGTAACCTTATGGTTAGGTTACCTTCATTTTGATTATCTCTTTGCAATAAAGTGATAATATTTTGTATTTGAATTTGTTAAGTAACCTTATGGTTAGGTTACCTTTATTTTGATTATCTCTTTGCAATAAAGTGATAATATTTTGTATTTGGGTTTGATAAGTAACCTTTTGGTTAGGTCACTTTTGTTTTGATTATCACTTTGTGATGATAGTGTTTTAAATTTAGACCTATTAGTAGGGTCTTCTTTTTGATTGTCACCTTATAGTGATAATACTTTGAATAGTTATGCTGTTTTGATGAGGAAGCATTCCTTTTTTAGAGAGAGCTAATTGAGCTCCAGGAAGTGAAGTTTTTGTGGAATTTGAAATAAATTGTAAAATGTTTGGTTACAGGTAGTAAATATTAGCCTTGTTTGAAGTAAGAACCTCAAGTTAAAGAATTATCGTGAATTTGAATTTTTTGTCCCGTGGAGTGTTTGACTTTCTAATTTGACCCCTCCCAATTTTGATTAATACCGATTGTGACTCGATTTTGTCTCCCGATGGACGTCAGGTACACGTAGTTACCAACACACTCGCATTTGTAAATATTTGTCTCCCCATTTGAATAAATTCATAAAAATTGCATAGTTAATTAGGAAGGTAGAAAAGGCTAGTATTATTATAATAAAAAATTTTTTGTATTTGTTATATTTGAAGTTGTTCCTTAAAAAAAAAAACTTTTTCTTTTAGGAAAGGGTAGTGTAACAATTTTATTTTCGCATTAAAAATCTCTGCATTAAAGGTATAACGAATGTTAAAACACCTTTATTAACTAAAGTAATAATACGTGTAACAATCAAATTTTGCATTAATACAGTATCTAGAGTCGTTAGTCTATTTGTTTCGGAGGTCGGTGTATTCCACAGCCACAGGCGCGCGCGAGAGGATTGACAACCCCCCTCGGGACCCTCCCACCATGCAAGAACGCGGCAGGGGCACTCGTCGATAGGTAAAAGCAGCGACAGCATGCATTCGAAGAGAATGGCGAGTGACCTCCGGGTCGCATTAATTGTGTAACACACTTCCTGAGTAACGGTTGGTATTGTATATTCGTTATCATAGTATCTAATTTAAAAATTTGTTTAGCGCAACTACGACTTACAAACTACGACTTACAAATTTCGACTTACAAACTACGCAACGAAAATTATATTTATAACTACGATTAGACCATGGAAGATTACGCTACAAAATTTATGCAACTTTGAATCAATGTAAGAAACCCACTTCGCTTCGACACCTGTATTTAAAGCATGGAAAGCAGGAATAATTAGCTGCAGACTCCGCACGGCGATGCAGTTCCCAATCTAGCCAAGGACAGCAGCCTGGGGTTTGGTTTGTAATAGCTTTAAGATTTCCTCAGTGCTTCCTTCTAAAAGCACGTTATTTCGTTTTGTTTTATAGAAGCACAAATTTGTTATTCAGTTTATCTGTAGTTAAGCTGGTTTTCTCCAGTATCAAATTTAAATTTCACTTAGTTTCGTAGATATGTGACTACACGTGGCTTCAGCATAAATTAACAGCTGCGGCTACGTCACCTGTTTGTTTGAAATATGCCGTCAACAATTGCACAATTGCAAGCAGATGTTTAGTATTACATTACTACCACCTTTGATAAAATTAGAGAATATCTTTGTGAATATTTTGACTTCAAATCGATTTTAATACTGTTAACTTAAAAAGAAAGTTTTGTATATTAATTTGTAAATGACCTACACAGATCTGATTGAGTTAGAAAACCTTAGTATAACCAGTCACACTGGGTTGTAATATATTTGAGTAAGAATCAAGTTGATAAACTTTACAATAATTCTTCAAGTAATTCAAGTATTCATTTTATTTTATTGCATTAAATTTTATTTACAGAAACAGAAAAAATTCTTTCTAGTAAATTTATAATCCACGCTTAACGTCTTTTTATTCTGATCTAGTTTGATCAGACCTGATAAACAAAAAGCAATAAGAGTTCAATTTTATGGTACCCTTATGTAGGAAACATTCTTTTGCATTTTAGATATATTTGAGGGACACAAATAGTGTTCCCATTTTTATGTGACTTAATTATCATTTTTCCTTACAGGAACAGCGTCTTATTCTGTTAAGACAGGTTTTTGTCAGCGAAGGCGATCTTTTTTTCTTTGGGTCTCCACGTCCGCCCTTAGAAATTAGCCATGCCATTTACAGGAATCAATCTGGACTTGGTGGCGCCTGTTTGTTTTAGTTTGAGTGTGACCCCCACAGATTTCGACTTACCCCCATTGCTCATAGCTCTACCCAAGGAATAGACCCCTAGTTACGTCGGAAGACTTTGCTTTGCAGACACCTAACTTGGAGCATGGTGATTATAAAGTAGTGTCGGCCAGAAGTATAGAAAAGCGTTTCACTAGCGCCCATGCGTGAGGCTAGCGGAGCCAATTAGAGAGAGGAAAAAATCGTTACAATGTTGAAGGAGGCACTCGCACGCTTCTGGCTTTACAGAAAAGAAATATTTTGGAATATTTATTAAACAGATTTTCAGGTTTGCAGAAAATTCTAAGAATATCGGTATATTGTCAAAGATTTATATCTAATCTGAAGGAAAAAACTAACAACCCGTGTAATATGTCGGGTATGTCAGCATTAGCACTGCAAGACTCTCTTAATCTATTAGTCAAACACGTCCAGAGCAAAGTATTCCCAAAAGAAATTGAAAGTCGTATATCGAATGTACCTGAATCGAAACAACTACGTCCGCTAAGTCCATTTATAGATAAGAAAGGTGTGCTTAGGATGGGCGTAAGTAACAAAATACAAATTTGGATTTCGACGCTAAATTCCTGTTGTTACCAAAATCTCATGTTTTAACTGAACTGATAATCAGGGACAATCACAATAAGTTTTTGCATCCTGGTATAAGAACTTCACTGTTCTTGCTCGCATAGAATTTTTGAATTTTGTCATCAAAGAGAGCAGTTAAAGTATGCTTAAAAAATGTATTCGTTATTTTACGACCAAATCACATCCGTCGGTTATTTCAATGGGACAGTTGCACATACCAAAGGTAGCTCCAAAAAAGCACTTTTACACATTGGCATCAATTATAGTGGCCCTATTCGCATTACCTTAGGTAGGACAGGGGTTGCCAAATCCACAAATGCCTGTATCTGCTTGTTTGCATGCTTGATATCCAAGGCCATTCATTTGTAACTAGTTCCAGATTTGTCCAGAGAAGCCTTCACAGTAGCCTAGAGGCGTTTTGTAGCTCACAGGGGTTGTTGTTTGAAATTGTACTGGGATTGTGGCAATGATTTCGTAGGTGCAGCTAATGTTTTCAAAAACTATTCCAAGAATCAACAGAATGGCAAGGTATTAAATTCGTTTTCAATACGCCTAGTGTCCTCTATTTCTATGGATTGTGGGAAGCGGATATAAAATTAATTGGTGATCAAATATTAAGATTTGAAGAATTGTACAGGGTGCTGAACCAAATAGAGGTGGTCTTTAATTCGCTCCCGTTGTGTGCACTAAGTTGAGGTCCCGCATGTTTTTTCTTTTTTGACTCCAAGTAATATCTTAAAGCTGGACCCGGTGTCGGTCATACCAGACCTGAACTTTGTATATGATCTAAAAAATATCAACATTAAATCGATGTCAATTGTTGCAGCACATGCTGCAATCTTTTTGGAGTAAGTGGAGCAAAGAATACACGCATACTTAGCAACAAAAAAATTAATGATTTGTAAAAGCTTTGTTATTTGTAATTGGTTCAATTATTTGATTAACGCACCCTAAAGCCGAAACAATATTCCAGGCAAACGAACTAATAACTGTGGAAAACTAGACGATCTGTTTAAAACCTAATCTTCAACAAATGAAATTCAAAAATTCATAGAAATAAATAAAAAAAGACTCTTTACGCCACGCATCCTTCAAAGAAATCGCAAGTAGTTACTTTTCAAAATTAGTATTCTGAAATGTTTTCAGATTCATAATATAAAAATCTGAAAGAAACATTACATCAATCTGTTGACTAATCAAAGGTAATACGATAACCAACATCTTACAACACAATTAGTTTTCACCGACAATCTATAGTTTCTAAATTTAAAGTTTTAATATAAATTTTCAACTACGTTACCTTAATGGACGGTGTTTAAAAAATAGTACTGCTTTGTTGTGTGTATAGTTTCCAGTGTGCTTTAGTTACTCACCTGAAACAAAAATAAAAAATATTAGATTATAACGCAAGCTATTTATATAACAATATAACGAAGGCATATTGCACTAAGCTGAACAATAAAACTGTAGTTGTTATGCTTTTTTGGCGCCACAAGGTTTATTTTTATAATTAAATATAGGGAATTTCCAATTCCAAATTGGGAGTGTATTTCCCTTCACAATTTGGGTAGTATAAGAATGTGGTTTTGAA